>JASDDO010000026.1:356434764-357634764 GCA_030015575.1 Agapanthus africanus
GTGTCTAAACTAAACTAGCAAATACGCTAAAAGGAGTTAGCTACTCGGATGAAGGTTATACCTAAACTTGAACTCCTTCTTCTTGAAATCTTGTAGAGGTTGATGGTTCTCTTTTGTCGCCTTCTTCCGTCGAAGATGGATCCACCTCGAGGGTTCGACCTTGGGCTCTTTCTCGGACTTGGAGTGAACTAGAATCTCCGGCTTGCTAATCCTTTGATCCTAGAGTGAGTAGAGAGTGACTAGGGTTTGCTTTTCTTTTTAAAGAGAAGGATTCTCAACTCATGAGAAGGTTTCTCTTTTCTAGAGGAAGAAGAAGATGAAGAGAGGAGAGAGAATGAATATGATAGAATGAGCTATCCTTTTCTTTCTTGCAACCATAATGCAAAAGAAAAGAATTATCTAATAATAATAATTGAAAATGAGAATAGTTGATGGTAATTTGGAATGACCACTACCATGCTTCATTTAAAAAAGTAAGCATAAATCAAGGAAGACTTTTTAAAGCATGATGGTGGTCAACATTCAACCATGGTCAACAAGTCAACCATGGTCAACAAGTCAACAAAATCAACCATAACAAAATTCTCATTTAATTACTATTATAAATAGATAATCCATAAATCCATTAGGGTTTGGAAAATGATAACTGTCAACTGTGCATACGCACCCGTTCCGAAACCCTAATGGAAAAACTCATCCTCCGCCTCAAGCAACTGTGCATACACACCTGCATTCTCGTTCCGAGGAACAAGAATACCGAGATATAAAAGCAACCCCAAAACATATACCAGTATCTGGCTCAAACCAGAGCCTGCCAGTATAATCCGTCCGGACTCCAAACGTGCACAAGTGCGCGGATGAGAACGAACCCTGTCGCAAAACCATGCGACCTCTACTCTGTTTTGCCCAGAGGCGAATACCCTCTGTGTGGGACTCTAAAGACTCGACACTACGCTGGCAGTGGGTTTAACCACAGACCGCAAGCGGCACTAGCTGTGCGTAACGGTCCCCAGGTAGATGCCGACAAGAAGGCTGACGAGGTGAAACCCCATCTGAACTCCTACTGAGTCTGAATGTGACATTCTCCGTACAGTCCGGTCTGTTCGTCTGATACATCGCATGGCGGGCCTAGGGGGTGGTAAACGTCAGTCCCCCAATAGCGGTACAAGTCGTGCCGGAGCGAAGCCCAAAACACCCTGAGATAACACTGGTAACCTACCAGTATATCTCGTTTGCCCTGGCCAGGGACTACTCGTGTAATGGCTCTCCTAGACACAGCGCGATGTCAACCCCCAATACCGGGAGAGACGAATCCTGTCTAACCGTCACTGCCTCCAAGTGCTTCGGGACTACACCCAACCACCACCTGTTTGCACGACTCCTTTGAGCCGTGGTAGGGTAGTGATCAAAATGCAGTGGGAACACACTTGAGGCGAAGTGCCAGTGTCAAGTCAGCGGACTAAGCTGTACTCATGTCACCTGGGAACTGATAACTGACGATAGGTATAATACCAACCTGTCAGTTCCCGACGAGTCCTGTCCAGTGTACTCGTAACCCAACGAGCACCCGTATACTATCTCCAGTATGACGTACTGATGGCTGTGGGACAGACCATCTCCCACACTGGGATGAGAAGCGCATACGCTAGTCTACTCCGGAGTATCGATGCCCTGTCTCGATAGTCCTGCGACTAGGGACCTGTATAAGGATGTGCTTATAGATTACCCAGCCCCCACTAGTGTGACTGCCATCACAACGCTGGTAATCAAGCAAAGATCCTAAGGGCTCCACTAATGCGTATAAGTGATATACTGAAATAAACACAAGTACACATTGAAGTAGAAACAAACCAAGTAGCATACTACTATTTTGAGCAAGATTGTATATACAAGGTGAATATCCCAAGCATCCATTAAGTAATATACAAACTAGTATGATACAGTAATGGCCTCTAGGGCATATACACTAACAATCTCCCACTTGCACTAAGGCCATGTACTGGCGTATCGAAGACCTATCATCTTGATCAGCCGCTCGAACTGAGTCTGGGGCAAGGCCTTGGTGAATGGATCTGCAGTGTTGTCTTCTGAAGCGACTCTCCGAACCTCGATCTCCTTGCGATCCACGATCTCCCTGATCAGGTGATACCGCCTCAAGATGTGCCTGGATCTCTGATGGGACCTGGGTTCCTTCGCTAAAGCTATAGCCCCGTTGTTGTCGCAATACAGAGGTATTGGGTCAACAATGGACGGAACCACCTGAAGTTCTTTCAAGAACTTCCTCATCCAGACAGCTTCTTTTGCGGCATCAGATGCAGCGATGTATTCCGCTTCCATTGTCGAGTCTGCAACGGTTTCCTGTTTGGAACTCTTCCAACACACCGCCCCTCCATTGAGGGTGAAGACAAAACCCGACATGGACTTGGAATCATCCTTGTCACTCTGGAAGCTGGAGTCAGCAAAGGCCTCGATCTGGAGGTCTTTTCCGCCATACACCAAGAACATCTCCTTAGTCCTTCTCAGGTACTTGAGAATGTTCTTTACTGCTATCCAGTGTTTCTCCCCAGGGTTAGACTGATACCGGCTTACCACACTCAGTGCATAAGCTACATCCGGTCTGGTACACAACATCGCATACATTATAGAGCCTACCGCAGAAGCGTAGGGTATAATAGACATGCGATCCCTCTCCAAATCAGTCTTGGGAGACATCTCTTTAGAGAGGGTGATCCCGTGACAAGCCGGTAGGTTACCGCGCTTGGAATCTTCCATACTGAATCTTTTCACTATGGTGTCGATGTACCTGGACTGAGAAAGTCCCAATATCCTCTTGGATCTATCACGATGGATCCGGATCCCCAGGATGTATGAGGCATCACCCAGGTCTTTCATGGAGAACCTTTGTGACAAGAACCCCTTGACAGATTGTAGCATAGGAATGTCATTTCCTATCAAGAGAATGTCATCCACGTATAAAACGAGGAATACTACAGTTCTCGCTACAAATCTACTATAGATGCATGGTTCATCTGGATTTTTGATAAAGCTAAATTCTTTGACTGTCTCATCAAAGCAGATGTTCCAACTCCGCGATGCCTGCTTTAGTCCATAGATGGACTTAAGCAACTTGCACACCTTTCCGCTGCTCCCACTCTGAATGAAACCCTCTGGCTGGTCCATATAGACACACTCCTCTAAATTTCCATTTAGAAAAGCTGTCTTTACGTCCATTTGCCAGATCTCATAATCGTGGAAGGCAGCAATGGCAAGAAGGATCTGAATGGATTTCAGCATGGCTACTGGAGAAAAGGTTTCGTCGTAGTCCAAGCCAGGTCTTTGACGAAAACCCTTTGCTACCAGCCTAGCTTTATAGGTCTCAACCTGTCCATCTACACCAATCTTCCTTTTGAAGATCCACTTGCATCCTACGGGTTTTACCCCGTCTGGAGCAATGTCCAACGTCCATACCTTGTTGGTGTACATGGACTCCATTTCGGTCCGCATTGCATCCAGCCATTTCACTGAGTCAATGCTCTGAACGGCCTGCTGGAAGCTAGTAGGCTCATCATAATCTATGATGCAATCCTCTCTATCCCCGTCTATGAGAAAACCGCAGTATCTCTCGGGCGGATGAGACTGCCTACTACTCCTGCGGAGCGGCGTAGGAATGTCCTGTTCTGTTGAATCCTCTGGTTCCACTAAGCTTTCAGTAATAGTCGGTGGTTCTGGAATTTCTTCCAGTTCTACTGCGCTCCCACTAATCTCCTTTTCCAAGAACTGGTGTTCTAGAAAGTGGGCATTACGAGAAACAAGGACTTTTTGTTCCTCTGCGTAGTAGAAAAGATACCCCCTGGTGTTCTTTGGGTATCCCACAAACTTGCACAGTACTGAGCGTGCCTCGAGCTTGTCCGCATGCTGCTTTTTGACGAAAGCCGGACATCCCCAGATCTTCAGATATTGAAGATAGGGTTTCTTCCCACTCCACATTTCATATGGTGTGGAAGGCACAGTCTTAGTCGGAACTCGGTTCAAAAGGTACGCAGCTGATTCTAGCGCATACCCCCAGAATGATCGCGGTAACTCAGCGTTACTCATCATGGACCGCACCATATCCAATAGGGTGCGGTTCCGTCTCTCCGATACACCGTTATGTTGCGGGGTGTAAGGAGGAGTAAGCTGAGAGAGAATTCCGTTCTCTTTTAAATAGTCCAGGAATTCGGCACTTAAGTATTCTCCACCTCGATCCGATCTTAGAATCTTAATACTTTTGCCGGTCTGTTTCTCTACTTCATTCTTATACTCCTGGAATTTTCCAAAGGCCTCGGACTTATGTTTCATTAAGAAGACATAACCGTACCTTGAGAAGTCATCCGTATAAGTAATGAAGTAAGAATGTCCGCTTCGGGCATGTGTAGACATTGGACCGCATACGTCACTGTGTACGAGTCCCAAGAGCTCGCTCGCTCTTACTCCATGTCCAGTAAACGGAGTCTTTGTCATCTTTCCCTTGAGACAGGATTGACAAGTGGCATACGATTGATATTCGAACGCATTCAAATACCCTTCTGTATGTAACTTCGTCAACCTTCTCTCATTGATGTGACCCAATCTACAATGCCATAAGAAAGTCTGATTTATTTCTGGAGACTTTCTTTTGTGTGTATTCTGGACATTAAAATCTGTGGTTGGTTTAACACGTATATACCATTACTCAAAGTACCTGACCCAATCAAAACTTGATTAAGGTGAATGTTTACAACATTACTTACAAACGCAAATTCATAACCTTCTTTAGAAACTAAAGATACAGAAATGATATTACAAGTTGCGTTGGGTACAAAAAAGCAATTACGCAAAACCAAAACATGTCCATCTGACATTCCCAGGTGATAGTCCCCCACGGCTTTAGCATCCATGCTAGCTCCGTTCGCAACTCTGAGGGTCATGTCACCTGCCTTCAAATCCCTACGGTTTCTCAACGCCTGCAAAGAATTACAGATATGAGATCCTGATCCGGTATCCAATACCCAGGAAGTAGAGTTTATTGAAAGACAGTTTTCAATAACATACACACCTGAAGCTGAAGCTGCAACCTGCTTCAATTCCTGTGTTCTGGCCTTCCAGGCCCTGCAATCATTCTTCCAGTGTCCTTTCTTATGACAATAGAAGCATTCTTCCTTATCCACAAGCTTCCCCGCTATCTTTGTTGCTTTTGCTTTTCCATTCGTATCCACTTTACTAACACCGCCCCTTGGTTTGGCGGGGGCCTTCTTCTTCTTTCCCTTGGCTTTCGCCTTGGACCTAGAAGAAGATGATCCTCCTACAAACAAAGTGGATGTATCCCTACTTTTCTGTAGGGTGCCCTCTGCGCTCCTCAGCATGTTGAGGAGCTCTGATAGTTCAACCTCTTTTTCTTGTAGGTTGAAGTTCAGTATAAACTGGGCGTAAGTGGAAGGAAGGGACTGGAGAACTATATCCGTATATAGCTCACTCTCCAATGTGATCCCTAGGTCAGCGAGCTCCTCAATGTAGCCGATCATCTTTAGCACGTGCTCGGCTACTGATGATCCGACGGCCATTCTTGTCGAAAACAACTTTTTCGACGCTTCGTATCTTGCGATACGTGATTGCTCTCCATACAGTTCTTTTGTATGGAGCAATATGGACTCCATGTCCATATTCTCATGCCTCCTCTGATGTTCGTTGTCCATCGAGGCAAGCAGGAGGCACTTGGCCTTCGCGCTATCAATCTCCCAAGTTTTGCGGATTTCCTTATCCGCGACACTGGAAGTTGGACCAGGGACAGGGGGAGCTTTGGTGGTAAGAAGATACCCCAGCTTGTCATAAGTGATTGCTATCTTGACATTCCTGAGCCAATCTTTGTAGTTTGGCCCTGTCAGTTTGTTTTTATCTAGGAGTAACTTAAGTCCAGTCATGTTGATTGGTCGCTGCAATTAGGAGAGAGAAGAAGAAACACTCAGCATGATGCTCTTGCAAGTTTAGAGTGGTTTTTAGTTTGTCTAAACAGGATGGCTCCCACTGTTTCTCGAATCCCTCCTCAAACCATAAAGGAAGAATTAGTCAGGATCAATCCCACCGTACAATACTTGCTTAACCGTTCAGCCAGGCCGGTGTCGGTACTTCGAGGGAGGTTTTCCAACGCTTTCGCGAAGTTCCTTAATTAAATAACCTCTTTTCCCTGGGGGCGTAACCCCGCTAACACCTTTCTAGGCACCTACTAGGTTTATAGCATTGATCGTTAAGTGAGAAATTTCCCGAGGAGTAGCATATACTCACAGTAGGATCGGGATCCAAATATCATCGCGTGACGAAACTGAAGGAATCCTACCAGAATCACCATACTCCAAATGGTATGCAAATCTAGCAAGTTTCAGTACTTATGAAACTCCCGATGTGGATTTTTGCCCCATGCTCTTATGACCTTGGCGTGAGGTCAAAATGTCATAAGTCACATGTCAAGTTCGTCCCATCATTATCCAGGTTAATTTGAATCCACCCGTACATACCCTTGACGTAGGCCAAAATGGCAGTACGACTGTCTCAAACCAACGCATTCTATCTATGCAACAGATAAATATCCGGCAGCTACCAATCACTATGCCTTGGCGTGAGGTCAAAATACATAGCTTGAATACTACCGAATATTTAACTGAAATGATGGAGGGCTACGGATGGTTTTGGCAAAACCGTGAACGTAGTGAACTTGATTTAGTCGATGGAACGAGATAGCTTTTAGAAGGAGTGGCTCAATCTCCGCATTTAAAAGTTGTTTTGAAAAGAACCGAGTGGTTTTTCGAAAGTGTTCCAACGACTTTAACTTGGTTTATTATCTTGCATTAGTTCTTTTAATGCGTGATATTCTTGCATTAGTACTTTTAATGCGTCCCATCATTTAATCCTACCATTGCAGAAAACAACCAAAATATGACGTACGCTTATGCCATTCGCATTCGCCACGGGGCCCCGTCATTACCCGTTAGGTTACTTAACTAACGACAGAGCGGGGGCTGGGCTAGCGCGGCTGTAAAACATAAGCAACGCCTAAATAGAAAGCAATGATAGACATTACAGATCACAGATGAATACATTGGATATACTAGCAATCCGCAATCCTTTCGAGCCTGGAACGAAAAGCGGATAACACGGTCGCGGTGAATAGCCAAATACCCCACCCAAGACCCCTACGGGTGCGGCAAACTACCCGCCAAGTCCTCGGTAGTTTGTGCACCCCTCCATGGGTCTATCCTAGGAGCAAAAACAGTAAAAAGAAATATACAATGACGGCTACAACCCCGACCCGGTTGTGCGGCCAAACAAATAATATTATTACATCAATTTACATTTACAATGAATGAAAGAAAAACAAAAGCTCATCTCACATCCACCCCGGCTATTCACCCGCGACAGTCCAACACATTCATATACACATTCCAGCACATTACAGATCATGTATAACCCCGACTAATCGTCTTATAGCGATTAGCCGACGTTCAATACATGCAAACATCACAGATATAACCATCATAGTCAAAATGTAATGAAGTTCGGAAAAAATACGGAATTATAGGACCCCAAAAGGAAATTTCTTTTCTGCAAAATCTGGGCACATATAATATATTTCAAAAATCCCAAAACCAACACAGACACACACTGCACGAAAAACGATGCAGAGAACACGACAAAGCGCGGCGGTTCCGCGGCAACTACCTAGTTTATGCGGCGGAAGGGCGGCGGTTTGGTCGAATCACTGTATCGTTTTTCTTGGGTGTTCACACAAAACCCTGAGCCGAATTTACAAGTATAAAGTTTTTCATTTTGAGCCAAAAAATTTTCAACAGAAACTCAGGTTTTGTAATTTTCCGGTTTTGTGATTTTTTTCGGTTCCGAACTTCGTTACACTTCACTACCAAGCTAGTTTAAGTTTAGTTAGGCTCTGATACCACTGTAAGTCCACGTTGCGACCCCCGGTTCTTACGGGGAGGCGGAAACGGTATAAAAATCAAATTTTTAGTGCAAGAGGCAACATGGACTAAACAAGGTCGGGATCGTGTCTAAACTAAACTAGCAAATACGCTAAAAGGAGTTAGCTACTCGGATGAAGATTATACCTAAACTTGAACTCCTTCTTCTTGAAATCTTGTAGAGGTTGATGGTTCTCTTTTGTCGCCTTCTTCCGTCGAAGATGGATCCACCTCGAGGGTTCGACCTTGGGCTCTTTCTCGGACTTGGAGTGAACTAGAATCTCCGGCTTGCTAATCCTTTGATCCTAGAGTGAGTAGAGAGTGACTAGGGTTTGCTTTTCTTTTTAAAGAGAAGGATTCTCAACTCATGAGAAGGTTTCTCTTTTCTAGAGGAAGAAGAAGATGAAGAGAGGAGAGAGAATGAATATGATAGAATGAGCTATCCTTTTCTTTCTTGCAACCATAATGCAAAAGAAAAGAATTATCTAATAATAATAATTGAAAATGAGAATAGTTGATGGTAATTTGGAATGACCACTACTATTCTTCATTTAAAAAAGTAAGCATAAATCAAGGAAGACTTTTTAAAGCATGATGGTGGTCAACATTCAACCATGGTCAACAAGTCAACCATGGTCAACAAGTCAACAAAATCAACCATAACAAAATTCTCATTTAATTACTATTATAAATAGATAATCCATAAATCCATTAGGGTTTGGAAAATGATAACTGTCAACTGTGCATACGCACCCGTTCCGAAACCCTAATGGAAAAACTCATCCTCCGCCTCAAGCAACTGTGCATACACACCTGCATTCTCGTTCCGAGGAACAAGAATACCGAGATATAAAAGCAACCCCAAAACATATACCAGTATCTGGCTCAAACCAGAGCCTGCCAGTATAATCCGTCCGGACTCCAAACGTGCACAAGTGCGCGGATGAGAACGAACCCTGTCGCAAAACCATGCGACCTCTACTCTGTTTTGCCCAGAGGCGAATACCCTCTGTGTGGGACTCTAAAGACTCGACACTACGCTGGCAGTGGGTTTAACCACAGACCGCAAGCGGCACTAGCTGTGCGTAACGGTCCCCAGGTAGATGCCGACAAGAAGGCTGACGAGGTGAAACCCCATCTGAACTCCTACTGAGTCTGAATGTGACATTCTCCGTACAGTCCGGTCTGTTCGTCTGATACATCGCATGGCGGGCCTAGGGGGTGGTAAACGTCAGTCCCCCAATAGCGGTACAAGTCGTGCTGGAGCGAAGCCCAAAACACCCTGAGATAACACTGGTAACCTACCAGTATATCTCGTTTGCCCTGGCCAGGGACTACTCGTGTAATGGCTCTCCTAGACACAGCGCGATGTCAACCCCCAATACCGGGAGAGACGAATCCTGTCTAACCGTCACTGCCTCCAAGTGCTTCGGGACTACACCCAACCACCACCTGTTTGCACGACTCCTTTGAGCCGTGGTAGGGTAGTGATCAAAATGCAGTGGGAACACACTTGAGGCGAAGTGCCAGTGTCAAGTCAGCGGACTAAGCTGTACTCATGTCACCTGGGAACTGATAACTGACGATAGGTATAATACCAACCTGTCAGTTCCCGACGAGTCCTGTCCAGTGTACTCGTAACCCAACGAGCACCCGTATACTATCTCCAGTACGACGTACTGATGGCTGTGGGACAGACCATCTCCCACACTGGGATGAGAAGCGCATACGCTAGTCTACTCCGGAGTATCGATGCCCTGTCTCGATAGTCCTGCGACTAGGGACCTGTATAAGGATGTGCTTATAGATTACCCAGCCCCCACTAGTGTGACTGCCATCACAACGCTGGTAATCAAGCAAAGATCCTAAGGGCTCCACTAATGCGTATAAGTGATATACTGAAATAAACACAAGTACACATTGAAGTAGAAACAAACCAAGTAGCATACTACTATTTTGAGCAAGATTGTATATACAAGGTGAATATCCCAAGCATCCATTAAGTAATATACAAACTAGTATGATACAGTAATGGCCTCTAGGGCATATACACTAACAAACCCTTTGCAACAAGTCTAGCTTTATAGGTCTCAACCTGCCCATCTACACCAATCTTCTTTCTGAAGATCCATTTGCAGCCTACGGGTTTTACCCCTTCTGGAGCAAAGTCCAAAGTCCAAACTTTGTTGGTGTACATAGACTCCATCTCGGCCCGCATTGCATCCAGCCATTTTACCGAGTCACCGCTCTGAATGGCTTGCTGGAAGCTAGTAGGCTCACCATAATCCATGGTGCAATCCTCTCTATCCCCGTCTATGAGAAAACCGTATTATCTCTCAGACGGATGAGACTGCCTACTACTCCTGCGGAGTGGCGCTGGGATGTCCGGTTCTCTTGAAACTTCTGGTTCTTCCAAGCTTTCAGTAAAAGCTTGTGGTTCTGGAATTTCATCCAGTTCTACTACGCTCCCACTTGCTTCTTTTTCTAAAAACTGATGTTCCAGAAAGTGGGCATGACGAGAAACAAAATTCTTTTGTTCCTCTGCGTAATAGAAAGAATACCCCCTGGAGTTCTTTGGGTATCCCACAAACTTACACAGTACTGAGCGTGCCTCGAGCTTGTCCGTATGCTGCTTTTTTACAAAAGCTGGGCTTCCCCATATCTTCAGATACTTAAGACAGGGTGTAACACTTGAGTTTAGGGTTAGTAGTAATTAAATGTTAATGTGGGGTTTTTGGTAAAAGGTTTACCAAAACGAGTTTCTAATAAATTATCTGGGTTTATGGTTATTTTTGTAGAATTTTATCTCGCCCACACACACTTGTGCACGTTAAATAGGATTAAGATTAGGGCTTGCCATATTTGAGCTTGTGGGTTAACCATGTTTAAATTAACCATGGTGGTTTAAACCCTTATTAAGATGATTGGTGTTAATTAAGGAGTTTTAGTTTTAAGGATGGATTAGGGTTTAAGGTTGACTTATGATAAGTAGGAGAGAATGTGATGGGTGTCTTGTAGCACTTAGTGAGGGAAGAGAGAATGATGGCCATGGTTATGTCACATCCATTCCATTTCAATGCTTTTTGCATGTCCCTCTCACACTCCCTTTCATCTTACCTCTCTGATCCTTCTCACATACACCATTCAGCCCAATCCCTGGTTCACTTCAGCCACCAAAATGACATCAGCTTCAGCCACCAGAACAGCACCAGCCCCAAACTTCAGCCATACACCAGCATCAGCTGCAGCACATCAGCTCCCAACAACATCATTAGTATCAGCTACCTACCCCTTAGCTTCATCAGCCATCAAAACAACATCAGCTTAGCCACCAATAGCACACCATCAGCCATAAAAAAACCCACATCATAGCATCAGCCTAGCTATAGCAATCAGCATCAGCAGCTGAAGCTAAACCCCATCATCTACATCAGCCTGACCAGCCCCCTACCACAATACTACAGCTACTTAACCCCTCACATCAGCACCAAAACATCATCAGCCACAAAACTAGCCTCCAATAGAACAGTAGCTGCTGCTACAGCCAAGCAAACACCATAAAACAGCAGCAGCAGCTGCACAACAGCCCTCCCCACCAACTTCAGCCACACCCACACAACATCAGCCCCATTTATCATCATTTCAGCCACAATTCAGCACCAAAACACCACAAACCAGCCCAGCTTCAGCTCTATTTCCAGCACCAGCAACATCAGCTGAGGCAGCGACATTATCAGCCAACACACACCAGCTACATAACAACATCAGCCACAACACCACACCATATCAGCTCAACATAACAACATCAGCCAATTTCAGCACACACATCAGCCAATTTCAGCTCAATTCAGCCACAAATTTCAGTCCAATTTCAGCTCAATTTAGCTCAATTCAGCACATACACATCAGCCAATTTCAGCACACATATCTGCCAATTTCAGCTCAATTCAGCCACAAATTTCAGCCCAATTTCAGCTCAATTCAGCTCAATTCAGCACATACATATCAGCCAATTTCAGCACACATATCAGCCAATTTCAGCACACATATCAGCCAATATCAGCTCAATTCAGCCAAACATCAGCACATCATCAGCCACCCAAAACATCAGCAGCACAGCTGCAATGAAACAGCAACAACAGCCCCCAACTTCATAAACAACACCCACACACCATCACCACAACACCACACAACACAACATATACCAACTCCTTCACCACCTGCTGCTACAACAGCTTCTAACACAAAAAAAGGGAAACAGCAACAGCCTGAACTGCATCAGCAGCAGTGAAGCACAACAGCAGCAACAGCACATTCCAGCCAAGAATTTCAGCACCAGGAGCTATAGCAGCAGCACAACACCCTCCTCCTTCTTCTCTTCTCCTTCATCTAGGATCTTTAGAGGTATAACCCCTTAACTCAACTCCTTTTTGCTAAGTTATGTCGATAGTGTAGTTAGTGTTCATAATATATAGTTTAGTGCTAGTTTTAGCAATTTTGAGTGAGATATAGCCGAGTGATGGTTGTGATGGTTAAAGTAGCCTTATTAGATACTGTTGAGACTAGATCATCCAAGATTTATCCCAGATTTCACCGGAATAACAGATTTGTTCGACTTGGCGTAATTTAGCGTATTTAGCGACTTTTTAGCCTCTGTAAGATCTGCTGTGGACCCGAACCTTTAAGAATTAAATTGGTGAAACTGTAGCATGGTGAACTTAGCAGAGACACACACACAAAACACGGGGACCCCTCTCCCCTTTCTGGACGCCGATTTAATCAATCTGGCCGCAATTTGCGGCCAGAACAGGGGGTGGGGTGTTGGGTTTTTGGGTGTGGGGTTCTGCTGGGTAGCTTAGGGTGTTGGTATCTGTAACTTTTTGAGTTTGGACCAGAGGCAGAATCTGGAGCCTTTAGCGTGTTATCGATGTGTTTTTTTATAAAAAAAAACTTGTGCGGCACGCGCATGGTTCTATGGCGCGCTGCGCGATACAGCGCGTCGGAGTGGATTCTGGAGAGGTTGCACTCGTCGCGACGTATCGTGTGCACGCGCGTTTAGTTTCATGCACGCGTATCCCTTTTTAGCGATATATCGCGTTTTTGCAGGATTTGCCTTATGTGTGACTTTTGTAAATTCTAGGTTCGCCGGCGGGAACTTCAAGCGCAGTGGAGAAAGGCAAGCAGGTGGTCGGACACACTTAGCACGGGATCACGGGTGAGTAGATTTAACATCTACGGGGGACGATCGTTTGGATGGCCCAAGTCGCCCGATAGATATAGTAGACTTGATATTACTTGTGACATTATGATAAAAATACTTGCATGATAACTGCTGTAGTTTGTATCTATATGATGTTCCATATACACAGATTCATTATAGGACACACGCACCATTACCAGGTTTTATATGCAGCACGAGCACTATTCATGTGGACACACACACCCTGGTAATTGCCATGTCACAACACTAGATAACCTTTAATCTGAAACATGTTAATTGCCTAGAAATATGATATTGCAATAAGTATTTAAAATGAAACCATAAGAATCACTATCCTCATGCATATGTATTATCATATCATCTGCTCATGCCTAGTATAAATCATATATTGCAAATTGATACCATAAGCATTCATAATCATCGACATATGCATTTATGATGATTTCATGAGATTTATGATATTTCTGGATTTCGGGGGAAAACCGCAAGATTTCAAACTTATAACCTTTTAAATATAAAGTTGCGGTTTTCTAGTGATGTAAAGTGTCGTCCACCAAGAGTTTTGCTGTGGTTATCGAGACCCGTTTCGAGGAGGTGGATGAATCGTCTTGGGTACATGGTGGGCTCGGTACGGTACCCCGAGGCAAGAAGATCGCAGGAGATGGCGTTGAGCCAGGCAGGGGATGGATTATCTACCGGTGACTTCATTTGGCACGGCGGATATCCAGAGGATACCGACTGTGGCCGCTGGATTGAGATATGGATATTTGATATGGATCAGCCGGATGGCTGAGGCCAGAGATACTGGACATGGACATATGAGATTTGGACAGTTTTGAGGTGTCGTTGCTGGACACGGATTTTACTGATTTCTTGGATATTATGCTGATGTTTAAAAAGGAAGTTTCAAAACAAAGGAAGGAATAATTCTCATACATACTTGATAGTACTTCATGTGGCATACATACCTGTTATTGCATCCATGTGACATATATACTTGCTAGTACACTGTTGATGCATACATACCTGCTAGTACATGTAGCCATACCTTTTTTAGGGATGCCAGGACACTTGTGTGCATGCATACGATAGCCTTAGTAGATGTTATTTATTACTCACGAGCTAGCAACTCACCCCCGTTGTGCCACAGCTTTTCTGCAGGTCCGTTCCGTCAGCACTATAGCGGCGGATACTTTTGCTTCCTTTGCACTTTTTGCCTGGACTCGAGGCTTTTGCTCATAGGTGGGTTATTATCATTTTGTACCACCTTATATTTTCATTGTATCTAGAACACTCCATCTACTGCTATTATCATTTCAGCTGTACTTATTTTATTTGGATTACTGTATATTGACCTAGATGTGAGATTGTGAGACTTGTGGATTTGTTTTATGATATATCTGGGTCGAGCTCACTTGAGTCAACTTGCTATTTCTTATGCACCCTGTTATTTTATATTGCGTAGGATTTGTGACCGCCCTGAGGCGAAGAGCTAGCTCCCGCTTGGGGATGCCATTTTCAAGTTATTCATTTATATTCCTGTTGCACCCGTCCGGGGCTTATTTTATAAGGAAATTCTGCATGAATTTTGGGGAAAAGGGAAAATTATTTCAAAAAGGGATTTTGATATGGTAATGGAGTAAAATACTTAAATAAATTGGTTTTCCTTTACTCTAAAAATCTTAATCGGGTTTTGTATTCTGGGTTTCGGCTTACTTATTTTACGGACGCCTTGAGACGTTTCGTAATCTAAGTGCCGGTCGCGTTCCGTACCTTGCGGGTCGTGACAAATTTGGTATCAGAGCGATAGGTTTCACCTTTCAGAGTATAGGATGACCCTTAGTAGACGGAGTAAGTGACTTAAGCAGGGTAGCGTAGCGTACGTATGTCCGCGGCATACTTGCGATGCGGTACTCCGCCTTGGTGACTTTAGGACATAACTTGCTTGAAATTCCTTCTTCGATTCCATGTATCCTGTGATTCTCTTGCATCGTTCTTATTGTCCTGTTTCCTGTACCAGTCACTATGCCACAGAGGGCTACCAGAGCGCAGAGGGCTGCCGCCCGAGACAAGATTTGAGCTGGCTCATCCGAGACTAGGACTGAGCAGGGTGGTATGCCTACGCCGCAGGGACAGACCGATCCACCTTCCTCAGGCCGTATGGATAGACTTGAGGCTGGTATGGAGGAGTTGCGACAGATGATGGGGAGTATGCAGGAGCTCCGTCAGATGGTAGGATCCCTAGTTGCAGCCAGTCGTACACCGAGGCCGGAGGACGCACCTACTACATCCCAGACTACTATGATACCTGCTCCTACTACTACCACCGTGACCATCCCGGTTTCGCTATAGGAGTTCATGAGCCTGAGACCTCCAGTTTTCACGGGTACCGATGCAGCAGAGGACCCGCAGACGTTCCTTGATAGCTTGGCCAGGATCTGCCGATTGCTGAGATGTTCTGATGATCTCTGGGTGGAGCTTGCGAGTTTCCGACTAGAGGGTCTCGCACAGATATGGTGGGAGTCAGTTCTGAGAGGTCGAGCTGCAGGTCTACCGCCCACGACCTGGACCGGGTTCACAGCAGTTTTCTTTGCCCGTTTCCTCCCGGAGAGCGTTCGCGACGCCAGAGCTCGTAGTTTCGAGGCCTTGGTCAAGACACCTGGGATGACGGTGTCTGGGTATGACGTCCAGTTCACACAGTTGTCCCGATATGCCCCGTACCTGGTAGATACCGAAGCGAAGAGGGTGAAGAGGTTCATACAGGGACTGGATGCCCAGCTATATCTTTCCATTGGCGCTCAGCATTTCGATACCTACTCGGCAGCTATGGATACGGCATTGTGGATGGAGACACGTATTTCAGCGACGCCGGCCGTTCCCGGGCCGAAGAGGATTCGTACCGGCACACGAGATCAGAGACAGCGTGCCAGATTCATTCCGAGAGATAGGGCTGGCAGAGGGTTCGGACGAGGTCAGCTGTACGGATTGTATACATAGGGACAGCAGTCGTCGCCAGGGTGCTTTAAGTGCGGGAGTCTGCACCATCGTATTAGAGATTGTCCAGTGAGGCGACAGGGTGCGGCGACAGTTCCGCATATGACTCTACGTCCATACCGCCCCCTCCTCAGAGAGCTCTACTACCTACCACAGGCGATGCTTCACGCCAGTTAGGTGCACCCAGAGGTCGTGGACGCGGCTCACCGATCCAGAGAGGACGAGGAGGCAGAGGCCGAGGCCGAGGCCGAGGCCGAGGTCAGCCCGCTATTAGAGGAGGTCAGGCCTGAGTATTTGCATTGATACCGCAGGATGCACAGGCATCCAATGCCGTCGTGACAGGTACCCTATCAGTATGCTCTGTAGACGCACACGTGTTGTTTGATCCCGGATCCACGCACTCTTACGTTTCCACACACTTCGTGCCAAGTTTGGGTAGAGAGTCCGGTTTTCTTGATCAGCCGCTTGTTGTGACCATTCCTGTGGGAGAGTCTTTTGTTGCTAGGCACGTGTTCCGATCCTGTACCGTTCGTATTGGCGAGCGAGAGCTGCCCGTTGACCTGATCCTTCTTGAGATGTTGGACTTCGACGTTCTTTTGGGCATGGATTGGTTAGCCACGTGCTATGTGTCGGTGGACTGCCGCGAGAAGACAGTTAGGTTTTGTTTTCCCGGCGAGTCGGCTTTTGTTGTGCAGGGGGACCGTGGTGCCGCCCCTCACATATTGATTTCTTCTCTTCGCGCTGATCAGCTATTGAGGAAGGGATGTCGGGGATTTCTAGCCTGTGTATGCGATACTAGAGCTACGGATGTTCCATTGGACCAGGTTCCGATTGCATGCGAGTTCCCCGATGTTTTCCCTGACGAGCTGCCAGGACTGCCACCTGAGCGTGATGTTGAGTTCTGTATCGATTTGATTCCCGGCTCGGGGCCTATTTCTATACCGCCTTATCGGATGGCCCCGGCAGAGCTTATAGAGTTGGATGTTCAGCTGCAAGATTTGTTAGATAAGGGACTTATTCGACCCAGTGTTTCTCCATGGGGTGCTCTGGTCCTGTTTGTCCAGAAGAAGGACGGAAGTTTGTGTTTATATATCGACTACCGCCAGCTGAACAAGGTGACCATTCGGAACAGATATCCGTTGCCACGCATTGATGATTTGTTCGACCAGCTCCAGGGTGCGGTTTATTTTTCAAGGATCGACTTACGATCAGGATACCACCAGCCGCGAGTCCGACAGGAGGATATACCGAAGACAGCCTTCCGTACACGCTATGGCCACTATGAGTTTCTGGTGATGTCGTTCGGACTCACCAACGCCCCCGCAACATTTATGGATTTGATGAACCGTACCTTCAGGCCGTATCTTGACTTGTTCATCATCGTGTTCATCGACGATATTTTGGTGTACTCCCGGAGCCGAGAGGAGCACGAGCAGCACCTGCAGATTACGTTACAGACTCTGAGGGAGCACCAGCTGTTCGTGAAGTTCTCCAAGTGTGCATTCCGGCTGGACAGCGTCGGATTCTTGGGTCACGTGATTACGAGAGACGGCATATGTGTGGACCCGAAGAAGATTGAGGCTATTCAGCAGTGGCCCCCACCTACATCGGTTACTGAGATCCGTAGTTTTCTAGGCCTGGCAGGCTACTACAGGCGTTTTGTTCAGGACTTCTCCCGTATAGCTGCACCTTTGACCGATTTGACCCGGAAGGGAGTTCCTTTCGTTTGGACGGAGGAGTGCGAGCGCAGTTTTCAGCAGCTGCGGACGTGTTTGACTACGGCGCTAGTATTATCTTTGCCTTCGGGATCAGGCGGATTTGTGGTCTACTGTGATGCTTCGCGAGTGGGGCTAGGATGCGTATTGATGCAGCATGACCGGGTGATCGCTTATGCTTCTCGACAGTTGAAGAAGCATGAACAGAACTACCCCACTCACGATTTGGAGATGGCTGCAGTGGTCTTTGCACTGAAGATATGGCGACATTACCTATATGGCGAGTCGTGCCAAATATTCACAGACCACAAGAGCTTAAAATACATATTTCAGCAGCGAGACCTGAACCTCAGACAGCGTCGTTGGATGGAGTTGGTGAAAGACTATGACTGCGAGATCTTGTACCACCCGGGCAAGGCGAACGTGGTAGCGGATGCTTTGAGCAGGAGGCCCGGGGGTAGTCTATCCTGTTTGCACGCAGTGCAGAGGCAGTCGTCAGCAGATTGGCAGATTTTATGCGACGGCCGAGTTGAGTTCGAGTTCACTCCGATAGGGGGACAGCTTGCGCATGTTCGTGCACGCCTACAGTTGCTTGACCGTATATATAAGGCACAGCGCAGAGATGACCGTTGCTCAGAGATCATGGCACAGATGGGACAGGGCAGATTTTCAGAGTTCGTGATTGATGATCAGGGGATATTGCGATTTGGATCAAGACTGTGCGTACCAGATGCTGATGGATTGCGGCGCGATATTCTTGAGGAGGCACACCGATCGGTGTATAGTGTCCACCCCGGTTCCACCAAGATGTACCATGATATGAGAGAGACCTACTGGTGGGACGGAATGAAGAGGGACATTGCGGAGTTCATATCGAGATGCCTGACTTGTCAGCAAGTCAAGGTCGAGCACCAGAGGCCCGCAGGAGAGCTACAGCCGTTACCCATTCCGGAGTGGAAATGGGAGCAGATTTCGATGGATTTCATTGTGGGTCTATCCAGGACCAGTCGAGGGTATGACTCCATCTGGGTGATCGTAGATCGATTGACGAAAGTGGCTCACTTCCTGCCAGTGAAGACCACTTTCAGCTTTGCTCAGTATGCCCAGCTTTATATCGACGAGATCGTGCGGTTGCATGGCGTACTGACTTGTATCGTGTCAGATCGAGGCACCCAGTTCACCAGCCGACTTTGGCAGAGACTTCAGGAGGCTTTGGGCACTCGTTTGAGCTTCAGCATGGCATTTCATCCGCATACCGACGGACAGTCAGAGCGGACCATTCAGACTCTCGAGGACATGCTCAGAGAATGCGTTTTGGACTTCGGCGGTAGCTGGGATCGTCATTTACCTCTAGTGGAGTTCTCCTACAACAACAGCTTCCAGGATACTATCCAGATGGCACCTTTCAAGGCGTTGTATGGGAGGAGATGTAGATCGCCCATTTGTTGGACCGAGCTGAGCGAGAGCAGTATCTTCGGGCCGCAGATCGTGCAGGAGACGACCGAGAAAGTACAGTTGATTCGAGACCAGATGAGAGCAGCTCAGAGCAGACAGAAGTCATATGCAGACAGGCACCGTCGCAGATTAGAGTTCGCAGTTGGCGACCATGTTTTTCTGAGAGTCTCTCCGATGAAGGGCGTGATGCGTTTTGGGCGAAAGGGGAAGATTAGCCCTAGATTCGTAGGTCCCTTCGAGATCCTCGAGCGAGTCGGCGCTGTTGCGTATCGTTTGGCTCTTCCACCCAGTTTTTCAAATGTTCATCCCGTCTTCCACGTATCGATGCTACGCAGATATCTTCATGACCCTTCCCACACGATTCAACATCAGACAGTTCAGCTTGAGCCAGACCTTTCGTTCTCCGTGCAGCCTGTCGAGATATTAGATCGGCAAGTGAAGAAACTTCGATGAAAGGTCCTGCCGTCCGTGAAAGTTCTTTGGCGCAGCCCGAGCAGCGAAGAGGTCACTTGGGAGGCCGAGAAAGAGATGCGGAAGAAATTTCCTCATCTTTTTGAAGGTACGCGTAGTTGCATATTTTAAAATTCGGGGACGAATTTTCTTAAGGGGGGAAGACTGTAACACCTGAGTTTAGGGTTAGTAGTAATTAAATGTTAATGTGGGGTTTTTGGTAAAAGGTTTACCAAAACGGGTTTCTAATACATTATCTGGGTTTATGGTTATTTTTGTAGAATTTTATCTCGCCCACACGCACTTGTGCACGTTAATAGGATTAAGATTAGGGCGTGCCATATTTGAGCTTGTGGGTTAACCATGTTTAAATTAACCATGGTGGTTTAAACCCTTATTAAGATGATTGGTGTTAATTAAGGAGTTTTAGTTCTAAGGATGGATTAGGGTTTAAGATTGACTTATGATAAGTAGGAGAGAATGTGATGGGTGTCTTGTAGCACTTAGTGAGGGAAGAGAGAATGATGGCCATGGTTATGTCACATCCATTCCATTTCAATACTTTTTGCAAGTCCCTCTCACACTCCCTTTCATCTTACCTCTCTGATCCTTCTCACATACACCATTCAGCCCAATCCCTGGTTCACTTCAGCCACCAAAATGACATCAGCTTCAGCCACCAGAACAGCACCAGCCCCAAACTTCAGCCATACACCAGCATCAGCTGCAGCACATCAGCTCCCAACAACATCATTAGTATCAGCTACCTACCCCTTAGCATCATCAGCCATCAAAACAACATCAGCTTAGCCACCAATAGCACACCATCAGCCATAAAAAAAACCCACATCATAGCATCAGCCTAGCTATAACAATTAGCATCAGCAGCTGAAGCTAAACCCCATCATCTACATCAGCCTGACCAGCCCCCCTACCACAATACTACAGCTACTTAACCCCTCACATCAGCACCACAACATCATCAGCCACAAAACCAGCCTCCAATAGAACAGTAGCTGCTGTACAGCCAAGCAAACACCATAAAACAGCAGCAGCAGCTGCACAACAGCCCCTCCACCAACTTCAGCCACACCCACACAACATCAGCCCCATTTATCATCATTTCAGCCACAATTCAGCACCAAAACACCATAAACCAGCCCAGCTTCAGCTCTATTTCCAGCACCAGCAACATATGCTGAGACAGCGACATTATCAGCCAACACACACCAGCTACATAACAACATCAGCCACAACACCACACCATATCAGCTCAACAAAACAACATCAGCCAATTTCAGCACACACATCAGCCAATTTCAGCTCAATTCAGCCACAAATTTCAGCCCAATTTCAGCTCAATTCAGCTCAATTCAGCACATACACATCAGCCAATTTCAGCACACATATCTGCCAATTTCAGCTCAATTCAGCCACAAATTTCAGCCCAATTTCAGCTCAATTCAGCTCAATTCAGCACATACATATCAGCCAATTTCAGCACACACATCAGCCAATTTCAGCACACATATCAGCCAATATCAGCTCAATTCAGCCAAACATCAGCACATCATCAGCCACCCAAAACATCAGCAGCACAGCTGCAATGAAACAGCAACAACAGCCCCCAACTTCATAAACAACACCCACACACCATCACCACAACACCACACAACACAACATATACCAACTCCTTCACCACCTGCTGCTACAACAGCTTCTAACACAAAAAAAGGGAAACAGCAACAGCCTGAACTGCATCAGCAGCAGTGAAGCACAACAGCAGCAACAGCACATTCCAGCCAAGAATTTCAGCACCAGGAGCTGTAGCAGCAGCACAACACCCTCCTCCTTCTTCTCTTCTCCTTCATCTAGGATCTTTAGAGGTATAACCCCTTAACTCAACTCCTTTTTGCTAAGTTATGTCGATAGTGTAGTTAGTGTTCATAATATATAGTTTAGTGCTAGTTTTAGCAATTTTGAGTGAGATATAGCCGAGTGATGGTTGTGATGGTTAAAGTAGCCTTATTAGATGCTGTTGAGACTAGATCATCCAAGATTTATCCCAGATTTCAGCGGAATACCAGATTTGTTCGACTTGGCGTAATTTAGCGTATTTAGCGACTTTTTAGCCTCTGTAAGATCTGCTGTGGACCCGAACCTTTAAGAATTAAATTGGTGAAACTGTAGCATGGTGAACTTAGCAGAGACACACACACAAAACACGGGGACCCCTCTCCCCTTTCTGGATGCCGATTTAATCAATCTGGCCGCAATTTGCGGCCAGAACAGGGGGTGGGGTGTTGGGTTTTTGGGTGTGGGGTTCTGCTGGGTAGCTTAGGGTGTTGGTATCTGTAACTTTTTTAGTTTGGCCCAGAGGCAGAATCTGGAGCCTTTAGCGTGTTATCGATGTGTTTTTTTTTTAAAAAAAAAACTTGTGCGGCACGCGCGTGGTTCTGTGGCGCGCTGCGCGACACAGCGCGTCGGAGTGGATTCTGGAGAGATTGCACGCGTCGCGACGTATCGTGTGCACGCGCGTTTAGTTTCATGCACGCGTATCCCTTTTTAGCGATATATCTCGTTTTTGCAGGATTTGCCTTATGTGTGACTTTTGCAAATTCTAGGTTCGTCGGCGGGAACTTCAAGCGCAGCGGAGAAAGGCAAGCAGGTGGTCGGACACACTTAGCACGGGATCACGGGTGAGTAGATTTAACATCTACGGGGGACGATCGTTTGGATAGCCCAAGTCGCCCGATAGATATAGTAGACTTGATATTACTTGTGACATTACGATAAAAATACTTGCATGATAACTGCTGTAGTTTGTATCTATATGATGTTCCATATACACAGATTCATTATAGGACACATGCACCATTACCAGGTTTTATATGCAGCACGAGCACTATTCATGTGGACACACACACCCTGGTAATTGCCATGTCACAACACTAGATAACCTTTAATCTGAAACATGTTAATTGCCTAGAAATGTGATATTGCAATAAGTATTTAAAATGAAACCATAAGAATCACTATCCTCATGCATATGTATTATCATATCATCTGCTCATGCCTACTATAAATCATACATTGCAAATTGATACCATAAGCATTCATAATCATCGACATATGCATTTATGATGATTTCATGAGATTTATGATATTTCTGGATTTCGGGGGAAAACCGCAAGATTTCAAACTTATAACCTTTTAAATATAAAGTTGCGGTTTTCTAGTGATGTAAAGTGTCGTCCACAATGAGTTTTGCTGTGGTTTTCGAGACCCGTTTCGAGGAGGTGGATGAATCGTCTTGGGTACACGGTGGGCCCGGTACGGTACCCCGGGACAAGAAGATCGCAGGAGATGGCGTTGAGCCTGGCAGGGGACGGATTACCTACCGGTGACTTCATTTGGCACGGCGGATATCCAGAAGATACCGACCGTGGCCGCTAGATTGAGATATGGATATTTGATATGGATCAGCCGGATGGCTGAGGCCAGAGATACTGGACATGGACATATGAGATTTGGACAGTTCTGAGGTGTCGTTGCTGGACACGGATTTTACTGATTTCTTGGATATTATGCTGATGTTTAAAAAGGAAGTTTCAAAACAAAGGAAGGAATAATTCTCATATTGATAGTACTTCATGTGGCATACATACCTGTTATTGCATCCATGTGACATATATACTTGCTAGTACACTGTTGATGCATACATACCTGCTAGTACATGTAGTCATACCTGTTTTAGGGATGCCAGGACACTTTTGTGCATGCATACGATAGCCTTAGTAGATGTTATTTATTACTCACGAGCTGGCAACTCACTCCCGTTGTGCCACAGCTTTTCTGCAGGTCCGTTCCGTCAGCACTATAGCGGCGGATACTTTTGCTTCCTTTGCACTTTTTGCCTGGAATCGAGGCTTTTGCTCATAGGTGGGTTATTATCATTTTGTACCACTTTATATTTTTATTGTATCTAGAACACTCCATCTACTGCTATTATCATTTCAGCTGTACTTGTTTTATTTGGATTACTGTATATTGACCTAGATGTGAGATTGTGAGACTTGGGGATTTGTTTTATGATATATCTGGGTCGAGCTCACTTGAGTCGACATGCTATTTCTTATGCACCCTGTTATTTTATATTGCGTGGGATTTGTGACCGCCCTGAGGCGAAGAGCTAGCTCCCGCTTGGGGATGCCATTTTCATGTTATTCATTTATATTCCTGTTGCACCCGTCTGGGGCTTATTTTACAAGGAAATTCTGCATGAATTTTGGGAAAAAGGGAAAATTATTTCAAAAAGGGATTTTGATATGGTAATGGAGTAAAATACTTAAATAAATTGGTTTTCCTTCACTCTAAAAATCTTAATTGGGTTTTGTATTCTGGGTTTCGGCTTTCTTATTTTACGGACGCCTTGAGACGTTTCGTAATCTAAGTGGCGGTCGCGTTCCGTACCTTGCGGGTCGTGACATAGGGTTTCTTCCCACACCACATCTGATATGGTGTGGTAGGCACAGTCTTGGAGGGAACCTTGTTCAAAAGATATGCAGCTGATTCTAGTGCATAACCCAGAAGGATCGCGGTAACTCAGCCTTACTCATCATGGAACGAACCATATCCAATAGGGTTCGATTCCGCCTTTCCGATACACCGTTGTGTTGTGGTGTGTATAGAGGAGTAAGCTGAGAGAGAATTCCATTCTCTTTTAAGTAGCCCAGAAACTCGGCACTCAAGTATTCACCACCTCGATCAGATCTCAGTGTCTTGATACTTTTGCCTGTTTGTTTTTCAACTTCATTCTTATATTCCTGAAATTTCTTAAAGGCCTCGGATTTGTGTTTCATCAAGAAGACATGCCCATACCTAGAGAAATCATCTGTGAAAGTAATGAAGTATGAATAACCACTTCGCGCATGTGTAGACATTGGACCACACACATCACTGTGTATGAGTCCCAAGAGCTCGCTCGCTCTTTCTCCGTGTCAAGTGAACGGAGTCTTTGTCATCTTTCCCATGAGACAAGATTCACAAGTGGCATAAGACTGGTACTCGAACGGATCCAAGTATCCTTCTTTATGTAACTTTGTCAACCGTGTCTCATTAATGTGACCCAGTCTACAATGCCATAAGAAAGCCTGATTTAATTCCTGAGACTTTCTTTTAAGTGTGTTCTGGTCACTGAAGACCTGAGCTTGATTCAAAACGTATATACCGTATTTCAATGTACCTGACCTAATCAGTACTTGATTTAGGTGGATGTTTACTACATCGCTTACAAAAGTAAAATCATATCCTTCCTTAGAAAGTAAGGATACAGATATAATGTTACAAGTCGCACCTGGTACATAAAAACAGTCACGCAGAATCAATATTTGCCCAGTTGTCAGTCCTAGATGATATTCCCCTACGGATACAGCATATATGCTCATTCTGTTAGCAACCCTGAGAGTCATATCATCTTTCCTGATAACCCTACGGTTTCTCGGAGCCTGTAACGAATTACAGATATGAGATCCTGATCCGGTATCCAATACCCAGGAAGTAGGGTTAACTGACATACAGTTCTCTATTACAAACACACCCGAAGTCGAAGCCACAACATGCTTCGAATTCTGGCTACTGGCTTTGCAAGCCCTGCAATCCTTCTGCCCATGTTCATTCCCGTAACAATAGGAACATCCCTCTTTTACTGCATCCATTCCCGAAACTTCTGCCTTTCCCTTTCTTTCTACTTCCCTGGTTTCCTTCAGGGTAGTAGGTAGAGACTGTTGAACTAAGTCAGTATCTGACCCGTTCTTCAACGTGGTCTTCAGGTCCGTGAGCTCAAAAGAGCTGGTCTCTGTAAGGACGTTGCCCCCTACAGATGACCCGATAGCCAACCTCGCTGGAAGCAATTCGTTCGAGGTCTCATATCTTGCGATACTAGATTGCTCTCCATATGAATCTTTGTTATGGAGGAAGATAGAAACTGAGTCCATCTTCTCGTGCTGCCTCTGGTAAATACCATCAACTGAGGCTAACACGAGGCACTTGGCTTTCGCACAGTCTTCTTCCGATGTCCTACGGATATCAATATCCGTGACAGGGGAAACTGGACCTGAGACGGCAGGGTTTGGATTAGTCAAGAGGTGTCCCAGCTTGTCATGGGCAATGGACATCTGGACAGACCTTTGCCAGTCATAACAGTCAGATTCAGTCATTTTATTATCTAGATGTAACCTAGGTGCGGTCACTGGGTCGCTGCAATTATGAGAGAGAGAAGAAAACACTCAGCATGATGCTCTTGCAAGTTTAGATTGGTTTTTAATTTATCTAAACAGGATGGCTCCCACCGTCTCTCGAATCCCTCCTCAAACCATAAAGGAAGAATTAGTCAGGATCAATCTCACCGTACAATACTTGCTTAACCGTTCAGCCAGGCCAGTGTCGGTACTTCGAGGGAGGTTTTCCAACGCTTTCGCGAAGTTCCTTAATTAAGTAACCTCTTTTCCCTGTGGGAGTAGCCCCGCTAACACCTTTCTAGACACCTACTTGGTTTATAGCATTGATCGTTAAGTGAAAAAGTTCCCGAGGAGTAGCATATACTCACAGTAGGATCGGGATCCAAATATCATTGCGTGACAAAACTGAAGGAATCCTACCAGAATCATCGCACTCCAAATGGTATGCAACACTAGAAAGTTTCAGTACTTTTGAAACTCCCGATGTGGATTTTTCCACATGCTCTTATGACCTTGACGAAGGTCAACAAATCATAAGTCACATGTCAAGTTCTACCCGTCATTATCCAGGTTAATTACCCACCCGTATATACCCTTGACGAAGGTCAACAAGGTAATACGACTGTCCCAAACCAACGCATCTATCTATGCTACATATGAACACCCAACAGCTACCAATCACTATGCCTTGACGAAGGTCAACAAACATAGCTTGAATACTATTGAATATCCATACGAAATGACGGAGGGCTACGAATGGTTTTGGCGAAACCGTGAACGTAGTGAACTTGATATAATCGATGGAACGAGATAGCTTTTAAAAGGAGTGGTTTAAGCTCCGCGTTTAAAATGCTGGTTTTTTAAAAGAACCGAGTGGTTTTCAAAGTGTTCCAACGACTTTTACTTGGTTTATTTTCTTGCATTAGTTCTTTTAATGCGTCCCATCATTTAATCCTACCATTCCAGAAAACAACCAAAATATGACGTACGCTTATGCCATTTGCATTCGCCACGGGGCCCGTCATCACCCGTTGGGTTACTTAACTAACGACAGAGCGGGGGATGGGCTTGCGCGGCTGAAAAACATAAGCAACGCCTAAATAGATATCATATATAGATATATAGCAATGATAGCCATTACAGATCACAGATGAACACTTTGGAAATACTAGGAATCCGCGATTCGTTCGAGCCTGCAACGAAAAACGGATTACACAGTCGCGATGAATAGCCAAACCCCACCCTAGACCCCTACGGGTGCGGCAAACTACCCGCCAAGTACCCGAAGCGAAGCAACCTCCCTCAACACCGTCAGTAGGCCACTCGGCATTTCGAGATACCCGGTAGTTTGTGCACCCCACCTTGGGTCTATCCTAGGAGCAAAAACAGTAAAAAGAAATTATACAATGACGGCTACAACCCCGACCCGGTTGTGCGGCCAAACAAATAATATTACATCAATTTACAAATTTTACAATGAATGAAAGAAAAAGAAACTCTCATCTCACATCCATTCCCGGCTATTCATCTGCGACAATCCACCGGGTTCATATACACAAACCATCAACATTACAGATCACAGATATGTATAACCCTCACTAATCGACTTATAGCGATTAGTAGACGTTCAATACATATATCACATCACAGAAAATATTCACTAGCCAAAGAGTACGGAATATCGATCAAAATACGGATTTTTAACCACCCCAAAAGTCAATTTGCTCTCCGGAAAATCTAGGTAGAAAAAACATGTATTAAAAATCCCAAAACAGCCAAACTAAAACACTGCACAAAACCCGATCCACTGCTGAGTCAAATCAGCCGTGGAACCGCGGCAATGAGCATGTTATTGCCGCGGAACCGCGGTCGTTTGATTGAGTCACTGGATCGTTTTTCTGCAGCGTCGTTACAAAACCCTGAGACGATTTTTCATATATTTTAAATCACTTTTTTGAGCAGTATAAAAATCGACAGAAACTTGAGGTTTTCCAGACTTGTTTTGCGACTTTTTTCCGATCGATATTCTAAACACTTTGCTAACTTACTAGTTTATGTTTAGCTAGGCTCTGATACCACTGTAAGTCAACGTTGCTCATCCCGGTTCTTACGGGGAGGAGGAAACGATGAAAAACAATGATTTGGCGCAAGGCAACATGGACTTAAAGCACGGATCTTTGCTAAACTAGTAACTAGTAAACTACTAGAGGCTTTAACTACTAAGCTGTAGAAAGTATACCTCACGAAACCGGTCCTTCGGGTCTTCATTCCGCTGTCCCGCTCGTCCATCCAAGCTCCAAGTGTTGATCCGGACCTTGGGCACCTCCGCGGCCTTCTTGAGTCGAAGACGATCCACCCGAGAGTTGTACACCGAGCTCCACTGTCACGACCCAAATTTGGCCCGTAACTGGCACTTAAACTACGTAACGTCTAAAGGCGTACGCAACTTAAGTAAGCCGAAACCCAGAAATCTAAACCACCCAAAACTGGATCAACGGAGAAAACATTGTTTTAAACATTCAGAATTTTTCAAGTAAAAATCTTTAAGTTTAGTTTTCGTTCTTAAAAATTTCGGCAGCACCTCCTTTGTAAAAACTAACCCCGAAAACGGGTACAACATAGATAATAATAAAAGCATCCCAAACGGGAGCAAATCACGCCCAGCGGCTGAGACAACCACCACAACATATATACGACGCCGAAGCGAAGAAATATAAAAGGAACTGCATAAAGAAGTAAAACTTTTCAACAAAACCGGCTCCCACGAGCACGGCTCCCAAAGTCACCACAAAATAACACTGAATCCTCACAAGTCGTCTCTAAGTCATATACAACATAGTGGGAGATGGAGAATACTAGATCCAACAAAAATATACAAAGTACAAACAGATAACCGCAACCCACCTAAATGCAAGGCTTCACAGCCAACCGTAGCGGTATCCGCAAAAGTAGAGATGAAAAGATGTCCTGCCGCGACTACTCAGAGGGTAAGCCCTGCACAACACTGTGGCACAACGGGGGTGAGTTGCCAACTCGTGAATAGTAAATAACATCATACAGTAATCGCAAGTATGCACGAACAGCGATCTATCTATCACAAGTAATCCGATAGCATAAGTATGATAAGTGAATATGCAGCAATCATGTAAAGGTACATCATCAGGGTACTACAACTACATGAAACAATGCATATCAACATAATCCTGAGTGTGGGATGATATAATATAAAATATCATGCAAAAATCATCAGCATGGAAAAGCACCAGTGTCCCTCACTGACACATCAAATCCCAAATCCTCAGGCACCGCATCCTCAGATCGGCCCTCACATCCTGTATGTCTCACGAAAACCTGAGTGTCAAACACCGACACTCGAAACATCATGAAACCCGTGTCTAACATCGACACGTAAATCCTCATAACTCAGGCGCTGTCACCATGACTAGCCCTGACGATATGTCATACCTCACTCCGGTCGGTATCTCCAAGATAACCGCCGAGTCCAAATACAATCACCGGTAGGTAGTGGTCCCACCGTCAGGTTTATCGTCTACACAATGAAATCACCACTCACCCCGGGGTACCATACCGGGTCCACCATGTACCCGCAGACGGTGCATCCCGCTCCTCGAATCGGGTATCACAAGCCAAATCTCAGAACCGAGAAATCACATGGTGGACGCATCAAATATCATATCAAGAGAAACCGGGTTTTCAAACAATACAATGTTTTCTTGAAATTATCCCCCACGGTTCTCAAATCCATAAATCATATGAAATCCATATCTCAATGCGTAAAATCCATATAAAACTAATATATGCAACATAAAACATCAATATGAGCATATAAAGGGAAAACCGCTCTTTAAATTGAATCTAGCTTTAAAAACATATCATGCGGTTCCCAATTCCTTCGAAAATAAATGCAGTATCATATGAAGTGTACATGTAAGTGTAGCAGGGTTTAAGTATCTACATGTAATCAAGTACGAGGGTGTACATGTCAATAGGTATGCATGATGTATAGGTAATTATAGCAAGATATAAGTGAAGTGGAATAAGGTTCACTACCTTAACTGTTCCTGCCCAATGCAATATCACGTATGTATGTGTCCACAGTATTTCATATGCACAATAGAATATGAGTCACTACTCTAATCATTCCTATCCACTATCATATCACATATGTAGGTGTTTGTGCGTGTCATGGCAATTACAGACGGTGTGGGTGTAGCATACAATTTAGTGCTCGTGCAACATGAACCGTCAGTAATGTGTTATATCTAAAGGTACGAGTCAAGTACAACAGATAATGCTATGCAATGACATTCATATGAAAGTAACTAATATGCAAATACATGCAGCTATCATATCATATTCGCCCCGACGCATAACGCCATACGGGCGATTTCCCCGTAGATGTTAAATCTACTCACCGATGGTCTCGAGCTAAGAAAATCCGACCACCTGCTTCCCCTTGTCCGCAGCACCCGAAGCCCCTGCTTGCGAACCTAAAATTTCATAAATACAACACATAAGCTAAATATCCTATAATGACGGAAAGACAACGAAACGCGACGAAAACGCCCGGAAAATTACACTGCGCGCTTAGCGCATCTATCGCGCACGATACCGGCCAAAAACCTAATTAGGGTCGCTAAACTACAAAACACCAAGTCTGGACCTCGATCGTCCCGATCGCGCAACACAACAAAAAAATTACGAGGAATACACTGGATATAACCTCGCAACTACCAAACGAACCCTACGTCGGAAAAACCCCGAAATCTAGTAAGCAACCTATCGCAATATATCGCACTAGATTCAAGATCACACAAATCTAACAATTACAAATACCTTAAAATAGCTTAACTAAGCTATCTAAACCAATCCTATATTTTTAACACTTGCTAATTATGTTTTAGCAAAAATCTAGTAAGCAATTTTGCTTAATTAAACAAATTGCTTATTAAAAAATTTTAACACTTTCTACTAGATTAATCTTTTCCAAAACACAATTTAACACTTGAATTAAAAACTAATCACTTAATCAAAATTTAACCCTAACATGAATTTCTTAAACCAATTATAATGAATTAATCATGAATTAAATGCTAAACTAAGCACTTAACTAGTTAACTAAATTAGCTAGTTAAAGATTAAAGAAATTAATTATGGATTAAGGTAAGAAATTATACCTCCTCAAGAACACCAAAGAGAAGTTAGATCCATCACTTTAGCCTCCAAAAATCAAGCTTTGAAGAAGATCCATGAAGGATTAGTGAAGGAAAATGGTTTAATATTTATATAGGAATTGTTTTGGATTTATTTTTGGAATTCCTTTTGTGTTTTGATAGAAAATGAGTGAGAAATGAGTTTAGAAATGTTTAGGACAGAAATAGGGGGATGAGGGTCGGCCAAGGTGAGTGGGGGGGGGGGGTATTTTTGTGAATTTTGGGTGAAGAAATTGCTAGGAAAGAGTGTAAATAATATTAAAAAAATGCTATTTTGCCACCTTTCACTCTTTTCTTTTATTTTTAAAATCCAAACCATTAGTCACCAAAAAAGATCTAGATATTTAAAAAGAACCATCTAAATTAATTCTATTGACAAAATTAATTTATTCACAAAATAAAAATTTTCCCGATTTACGTGCACAAAACACCGCTTAAAATAATATTTTTTTCGAGAAAAAATCTATCTGAACCAAAACGTCCCAAATACTCCCAAAGTTCACGCACAAGCTTTATTTTGGCCAAATTAGATGTCGGTAAGCTTATACGGTCGTTTGATCGAAATCGGGTTAAAACGGGAAAAACCGACAATTTTGCCCTAAAACGGGAAAATTCGCAAAACGATTTCTAAAACGTTACAATCTCCCCTCCTTATAGAAATTAGGGCCCCGAATTAAAATTTCATACTAAGCGTACCTTCAAAAAGATGAGGGAATTTCTTCCGCATCTCGCTCTCGGCCTCCCAAGTGATCTCCTCATTAGTCGGGCTACGCCAAAGAACCTTCACAGATGGCAAGACCTTTGACCGAAGTTTCTTCATCTGCCGATCCAAAATAACTACTGGCTGCTCGGTGAACGAAAGATCACGCTCAAGCTGAACGGTCTCGTGCTGAATCGTGTGAGAAGGATCATGAAGGTATCTACGAAGCATCGACACATGAAAAACAGGGTGAACATCCGGAAAACTGGGCGGGAGCGCCAAACGATAAGCAACAGAACCCACTCGCTCAAGGATCTCGAAAGGACCTACAAATCTGGGACTGAGCTTCCCTCTCTTCCCAAATCGCATAACGCCCTTCATCGGAGAAATCCTCAGGAATACATGATCCCCCACTGCGAACTCAAGTCTGCGACGACGACGGTCGGCATAAGACTTCTGCCTGCACTGGGCTGCTCTCATCCTATCCTGAATCAGCTGGATCTTCTCCGTGGTCTCCTGAACTAGCTGGGGTCCTAAAACCAAACTCTCACTAAGCTCGGTCCAACAGACTGGCGATCGACACTTCCGACCATATAATGCCTCAAAAGGTGCCATCTGAATAGTCTCCTGAAAGCTGTTGTTGTAGGAGAACTCAATCAACGGCAAGTGACGATCCCAACTGCCACCAAAATCAAGCACGCATGCACGGAGCATATCCTCTAGAGTCTGTATAGTCCGCTCCGACTGGCCATCGGTCTGTGGATGAAAAGCGGTACTAAAACTCAGCCGGGTACCCAAAGCTTCCTGAAGCTTCTGCCAAAGACGGCTAGTAAACTGGGTGCCTCTGTCGGATACTATACATGTGGGAACACCGTGCAAACCCACAATCTCATCTATGTACAACTGAGCATACTGAGCATAACCGAAAGTGGTCTTCACTGGAAGAAAGTGAGCCGCTTTCGTCAACCGGTCTACAATAACCCAAATGGAGTCATACCCTCGACTGGTCCTGGGTAGACCCACAATGAAGTCCATGGAAATCTGCTCCCACTCCGGAACGGATAAAGGCTGCAACTCTCCAGCCGGTCTCTGATGCTCAGCCTTGACTTGCTGACAAGTCAGGCACCTCGAAACGAAGTCCGATATATCACGCTTCATCGCTTCCCACCAGTAGAAGTCCCTCAAGTCACGGTACATCTTGGTGGAACCTGGATGAACGCTAAAGGCCGACTGATGTGCCTGCTCTAGGATCTCGCGTCTCAACCCATCAACATCTGGTACACACAAGCGAGTCCCGCATCGTAGCACACCCTGGTCATCGATCATGAACTCCGAAACTTTTCCCTGCCGAACAAGCTCAAGAATCTCAATCAAACGGGCATCGCTGGGCTGCGCCTCACGGATACGATCAAAAAGAAGTGGACGGGCGAGGACATGAGCAAGCTGTCCCCCAGCGGAAGTGAACTCGAACTGCACTCTACTATCACACAAGAGCTGCCAATCTGCAGAAGACTGACACTGAACTGCGCTCAACTGGGACAAGCTACCCATGGGCCTACGACTCAAAGCATCAGCTACTACATTCGCCTTGCCCGGGTGATAAAGGATCTCACAATCATAATCCTTCACTAGCTCCATCCATCGGCGCTGTCTCAGGTTCAGATATCGCTGCTGGAAGATATACTTCAAACTCTTATGATCCGTGAAGATCTGACACGACTCTCCGTACAAGTAGTGTCTCCAAATCTTCAACGCAAAGACTACCGCTGCCATCTCAAGATCGTGAGTGGGGTAATTCTGCTCGTGCTTCTTCAGCTGCCTAGAAGCATATGCAATCACCCTATCATGCTGCATCAAAACACAGCCGAGTCCCACTCGAGAGGCATCACAATAAACAACATAGCCGCCTGATCCAGAAGGTAAAGAAAGAACTGGTGCTGTTGTCAACCGAGTCTTCAACTGCTGAAAACTCTGCTCGCACGCATCAGTCCAGAGAAAAGGAATTCCCTTCCGGGCCAGTCCAGTCAGCGGTGCAGCGATACTCGGGAAATCCTGCACAAAACGGCGATAATAACCAGCTAAGCCCAAAAAGCTGCGGACCTCCGTCACCGATACAGGTCTGGGCCAAAGCTGTACAGCCTCGATCTTCCTCGGGTCCACAAGAATACCATCACCAGTCACCATATGACCCAGGAAGTCAACTCTATCAAGCCAAAATGCGCACTTTGAGAATTTAGCATATAGCCGGTGCTCACTCAATATCTGCAAAGTGATCCTCAAGTGCTGCTCATGCTCCTCATGACTCCTAGAGTAGACCAGTATGTCATCAATAAACACTATAATGAACTGGTCGAGGAACGGCCTGAAAATCCGGTTCATCAGATCCATGAACGCTGCTGGCGCATTGGTGAGTCCGAACGACATCACCAAAAACTCATAATGCCCATAGCGCGTACGAAAAGCAGTCTTCGGAATGTCATCATTCCGAACCCGCAACTGATGATAACCCGAACGCAAATCAATCTTCGAAAAATGTTTCGCACCCTGGAGCTGATCAAATAAATCGTCAATGCGGGGTAAAGGATACCTGTTCCGCACCGTAACTCGGTTCAACTGACGATAATCCACACATAACCTCAAACTGCCGTCCTTCTTCTTGACGAACAGAACAGGAGCTCCCCACGGCGAAACACTCGGACGCACAAGTCCCAAAACGAGCAACTCTTGCAATTGATCTTTAAGCTCTCTAAGCTCTGCCGGAGCCATCCGATAAGGCGGTATAGAAATAGGCTCCGTGCCAGGAATCAGATCAATGCAAAACTCAATATCACGCTCTGGCGGCAACCCAGGTAACTCATCGGGAAAGACATCGGGAAACTCTCGCACGGTAGAAACCTGGTCCAACGACTCCACCGTACCTCCAGTATCATGGGTGAACGCCAAGAATCCCCGACATCCCCTCCTCAAAAGCCGACTAGCGCACAGAACAGAAATCAAACTGTGAGGGGCGGCACTACGGTCCCCGTGCACAACAAACACTGGCTCGCCGGGAAAACAAAATCTAACTGTCTTCTCGCGGCAGTCCACGGACGCATAGCAAGTAGCTAGCCAATCCATGCCCAAAAGAACGTCGAAGTCCAACATCTCAAGAAGGATCAAGTCGACGGACAGATCTCTGTCTCCTAAACGGACAGCACATGATCGGAACACGTGCCGTGCAACAAACGACTCTCCCACAGGAGTAGTCACTACTAGCGGCTGATCCAGCAAACACGACTCTCGGCCTAACCTCGGCGCGAAGTGCGTGGAAACATACGAATGCGTAGATCCCCGATCGAAAAGAACATGTGCATCAAAAGAACATAAGGAAAGGGTACCTGAAACCACAGCATTGGACGCCTGAGCGTCCTGGTGAGTCAACGCAAAAACCCGTGCCTGCCCTCTACCGGCTACTGGCTGTCCTCTGCCTCTGCCACCTCATCCTCTCGGCACAAAACCACCGCGACCGCGACCTCTCTGAGTAGGAGTCTGACGCGGTGCAACAACAGGAATAAGAGGCAACGCTCTTTGAGGCGGAGAAGGTGGTAAGGTAACCTGCGGTACTGCTGGCCCTCTCTGACGCACCATAGTATAATTCCGAACAAGATGCTGCAAACTGCCACAACCGAAGCATCCATAAGACGGTCGCTGGCCCTCCTGGGAATAAGAACTGAATAACTGGCCACGTCCAACGTCTCTGCTACTCCCCGAGTCTGAAGGAACTCTGCCTCTGCGGACAAACCTCAGTCCCCGTGCTGGCTCACCCGTACGAGTCCTCTTCGGTTCTGGAACAACCGATGACTCAGCTAGACGCTCCTCCACCAATAGGGCTGCATCGACAGCTGCCGCATACGTGTCGCAATGCTGAATGCTGATGGCTAGGAACAACTGGGTAAGCAGGCCTCGAACAAACCTCTTCACCCTCATCTCCTCAGTCGCCACCAGGTACGGAGCATACACCGACAGCTCAGTAAACAATACATCATACTCCGACACCGTCATCCCCGGCGTCTGACGTAACGACTCAAATCTGCGCGCTCGCGCATCCCTGACGCTCGGTGGAAGAAAACGGGCAAGAAACGACGTCACAAACTCAGCCCAGGTCATAGGAGCAAGACCAGCGGCTCTGCCCCTCTCCAACGACTCACACCACTTCTGGGCCATACCCTCCAGCCGGAAACTCGCAAACTCTACCTATCTCTCGTCGGAGCATCGGAGTGAGCGACAAATCCTGGCCATCCGGTCGATGAACGACTGCGGATCCTCAGTAACATCTGTGCCAGTAAACACCGGAGGCCTCAGCCTCATGAACTCCGTCAGTGACACGGTAATAACCTCTGGAGCTGAAACTACAACTGCCGGATCAGTAGGTACCATCGTGGTCCCTGCAACGGGTGGAACAACAGCCTGCCCCTGTGCTCGAATGGCCTCTACTAAAGTCCCTACAATCTGGCGCAGATCCTGCATACCAGCACCAATCAAAGCAATGTGCTCCGGTACAACAGGCGTACTGCCCTGGTCAGTCCTCGCCTCAGACGAGTCAACTCTGACCTCGGCCCTCGCGGCCGCTCTCTGTGCCCTCGTAGTCTTCGGCGGCATATAGGCTGGAAATGGAAACAAGATTCGATAAGGAAACGGAAATCGAATCACAAAGATGTATATCAATCACGGAAGGAATTTCAATCAATAAGTCCTAAGGTCACTTAGGCGGAGTACCGTGTCGTAAGTATGCCGCGGAACATACACACGCTACGTCACTCTGCTCAAGCTACCTACTCCATCATACCAAGGTCGTCCTACACTCCGAAAGGTAAAAACCTAGCGCTCTGATACCAACTTTGTCACGACCCAAATTTGGCCCGTAACCGGCACTTAAACTACGTAACGTCTAAAGGCGTATGCAACTTAAGTAAGCCGAAACCCAGAAATCTAAACCACCCAAAACTGGATCAACGGAGAAAACATTGTTTTAAACATTCAGAATTTTTCAAGTAAAAATCTTTAAGTTTAGTTTTCGTTCTTAAAAATTTCGGCAGCACCTCCTTTGTAAAAACTAACCCCGAAAACGGGTACAACATAGATAATAATAAAAGCATCCCAAACGGGAGCAAATCACGCCTAGCGGCGGAGACAACCACCACAACATATATACGACGCCGAAGCGAAGAAATAAAAGGAACTGCATAAAGAAGTAAAACTTTTCAACAAAACCGGCTCCCACGAGCATGGCTCCCAAAGTCACCACAAAATAACACTGAATCCTCACAAGTCGTCTCTAAGTCATATACAACATAGTGGGAGATGGAGAATACTAGATCCAACAAAAATATACAAAGTACAAACAGATAACCGCAACCCACCTAAAAGCAAGGCTTCACAGCCAACCGTAGCGGTATCCGCAAAAGTAGAGATGAAAAGATGCCCTGCCGCGACTACTCAGAGGGTAAGCCCTGCACAACACTGTGGCATAACGGGGGTGAGTTGCCAACTCGTGAATAGTAAATAACATCATACAGTAATCGCAAGTATGCACGAACAGCGATCTATCTATCACAAGTAATCCGATAGCATAAGTATGATAAGTGAATATGCAACAATCATGTAAAGGTACATCATCAGGGTACTACAACTACATGAAACAATGCATATCAACATAATCCTGAGTGTGGGATGATATAATATAAAATATCATGCAAAAATCATCAGCATGGAAAAGCACCAGTGTCCCTCACTGACATATCAAATCCCAAATCCTCAGGCACCGCATCCTCAGATCGGCCCTCACATCCTGTATGTCTCACGAAAACCTGAGTGTCAAACACCGACACTCGAAACATCATGAAACCCGTGTCTAACATCGACACGTAAATCCTCATAACTCAGGCGCTGTCACCATGACTAGCCCTGACGATATGTCATACCTCACTCCGGTCGGTATCTCCAAGATAACCGCCGAGTCTAAATACAATCACCGGTAGGTAGTGGTCCCACCGTCAGGTTTATCGTCTACACCACGAAATCACCACTCACCGCGGGGTACCATACCGGGTCCACCATGTACCTGCAGACGGTGCATCCCGCTCCTCGAATCGGGTATCACAAGCCAAATCTCAGAACCGAGAAATCACATGGTGGACGCATCAAATATCATATCAAGAGAAACTGGGTTTTCAAACAATACAATGTTTTCTTGAAATTATCCCCCACGGTTCTCAAATCCATAAATCATATGAAATCCATATCTCAATGCGTAAAATCCATATAAAACTAATATATGCAACATAAAACATCAATATGAGCATATAAAGGGAAAACCGCTCTTTAAATTGAATCTAGCTTTAAAAACATATCATGCGGTTCCCAATTCCTTCGAAAATAAATGCAGTATCATATGAAGTGTACATGTAAGTGTAGCAGGGTTTAAGTATCTACATGTAATCAAGTACGAGGGTGTACATGTCAATAGGTATGCATGCTGTATAGGTAATTATAGCAAGATATAAGTGAAGTGGAATAAGGTTCACTACCTTAACTATTCCTGCCCAATGCAATATCACGTATGTATGTGTCCACAGTATTTCATATGCACAATAGAATATGAGTCACTACTCTAATCATTCCTATCCACTATCATATCACATATGTAGGTGTTTGTGCGTGTCATGGCAATTACAGACGGTGTGGGTGTAGCATACAATTTAGTGCTCGTGCAACATGAACCGTCAGTAATGTGTTATATCTAAAGGTACGAGTCAAGTACAACAGATAATGCTATGCAATGACATTCATATGAAAGTAACTAATATGCAAATACATGCAGCTATCATATCATATTCGCCCCGACGCATAACGCCATACGGGCGATTTCCCCGTAGATGTTAAATCTACTCACCGATGGTCTCGAGCTAAGAAAATCCGACCACCTGCTTCCCCTTGTCCGCAGCACCCGAAGCCCCTTCTTGCGAACCTAAAATTTCATAAATACAACACATAAGCTAAATATCCTATAATGACGGAAAGACAACGAAACGCGACGAAAACGCCCGGAAAATTACACTGCGCGCTTAGCGCATCTATCGCGCACGATACCGGTCAAAAACCTAATTAGGGTCGCTAAACTACAAAACACCAAGTCTGGACCCCGATCGTCCCGATCGAGCAACACAACACAAAAATTACGAGGAATACACTGGATATAACCTCGCAACTACCAAACGAACCCTACGTCGGAAAAACCCCGAAATCTAGTAAGCAACCTATCGCAATATATCGCACTAGATTCAAGATCACACAAATCTAACAATTACAAATACCTTAAAATAGCTTAACTAAGCTATCTAAACCAATCCTATATTTTTAACACTTGCTAATTATGTTTTAGCAAAAATCTAGTAAGCAATTTTGCTTAATTAAACAAAATGCTTATTAAAAATTTTTAACACTTTCTACTACATTAATCTTTTCCAAAACACAATTTAACACTTGAATTAAACACTAATCACTTAATCAAAATTTAACCCTAACATGAATTTCTTAAACCAATTATAATGAATTAATCATGAATTAAATGCTAAACTAAGCACTTAACTAGTTAACTAAATTAGCTAGTTAAAGATTAAAGAAATTAATTATGGATTAAGGTAAGAAATTATACCTCCTCAAGAACACCAAAGAGAAGTTAGATCCATCACTTTAGCCTCCAAAAATCAAGCTTTGAAGAAGATCCATGAAGGATTAGTGAAGGAAAATGGTTTAATATTTATATAGGAATTGTTTTGGATTTATTTTTGGAATTCCTTTTGTGTTTTGATAGAAAATGAGTGAGAAATGAGTTTAGAAATGTTTAGGACAGAAATGGGGGGATGAGGGTCGGCCAAGGTGAGTGGGGGGGTATTTTTGTGAATTTTGGGTGAAGAAATTGCTAGGAAAGAGTGTAAATAATATAAAAAAATGCTATTTTGCCACCTTTCACTCTTTTCTTTTATTTTTAAAATCCAAACCATTAGTCACCAAAAAAGATCTAGATATTTAAAAAGAACCTTCTAAATTAATTCTATTGACAAAATTAATTTATTCACAAAATAAAATTTTTCCCGATTTACGTGCACAAAACACCGCTTTAAATAATATTTTTTTCGGGAAAAAATCTATCTGAACCAAAACCTCCCAAATACTCCCAAAGTTCGCGCACAAGCTTTATTTTGGCCAAATTAGATGTCGGTAAGCTTATACGGTCGTTTGATCGAAATCGGGTTAAAACGGGAAAAACCGACAATTTTGCCCTAAAACGGGAAAATTCGCAAAACGATTTCTAAAACGTTACATCCACCTCGAGCCGAGGCAACTAGGGTGACGAGATCGCTAATCTAGAAGCCCTAGGTTGTGTAGATGAGGTAGAGGGATGGTTTTGTCAAGTGGAATCCTTTTTCTCTCAACACATGAGATCAAAGGAAGAATCAAGAGGAGGAAGAAGGAGGAGCAACCATGGAACTCTTTCTCATTTCTTTTCTAAGAGAGAGAATGAGAATGAAGAAATGAAAAAGCTTATCCAAGAGAAAAACAACCATGGTTGCAATAATACTCAAATATCATCATTACTAATCTTATCATGATAAAGTTGATGGCGCTAATGACATGACCATTTTCATAACTCAAGAAATAAAAAGAAATCCAAAGAAAACTCTAGACCTCTCATGAAGGTCAAAAGTCCACTTTGGTCAAACGGTCAACAAAGTCAAGTGTGGTCAAAGAAGGTCAAATGGTCAAAGCAATTAGCCATCATACAATTATCACTAATAGGATTAGTAAACAATGTCTCCGACTCATAATGGTTTTGACCGAACAAATTGCCAAAACCCTAATGAGCCTGCCACATAATGGTTTTAGCCGAACCAACTGCCAAAACCCTAATGTGGCACCTCCTCCTTCATCACTCCTCAAAACTGTGCATACACACCCGCATCCGCATTCTGTAGAATGCGAATGCACTAAAGAAAAAACAAATCCATCCGTGCAATACTAGGATCTGGCTTAAACCAAAGCCCACTAGTATTGCCTGCTCGAACAGCATACGCACACAAGTGCACGTAAGTGATCGAAGCCCTGCCGTAAAACCATACGGCCTCTACACATTTCGCTCAATGCAGGAAAACTCTCTGTGTGGGACTCTAAAGACTCGACACTACGCTGGCAGTGGGTTTAACCACAGACCGTAAGCGGCACTAGCTGTACGTAACGGTCCCCAGGTAGATGTCGATAAGAAGGCCGATGAAGTAAACCCATCCGAACTCCTACTGAGCCTGTATGTGACAATCTCCGTACAGTCCGGTCTGTTCGTCTGATACATCGCATGGCAGGCCTAGGGGGTGGTGAACGTCAGTCCCCTAATAGCGGTACAAGTCGTGTCGGAGTGTAGCCCAGAACACCCTGAGATAACACTGGAAACCTACCAGTATATCTCGCTTGCCCTGGCCAGGGACTACTTGTGTAATGGCTCTCCTAGACACAGCGCGATGTCAACCCCCAATACCGGGAGAGACGAATCCTGTCTAACCGTCACTGCCTCTAAGTGCTTCTGGACTGCACCCAACTACTACCTGTTTGCACTCCTTTGAGCCGTGGTAGGGTAGTAATCTAAGTACAGTGGGAACACACTCGAGGCGAAGTGACAGTGTCAAGTCGGCGGACTAAGCTGTACTCATGTCACCTGGGAACTGATAACTGACGATAGGTATAATACCAACCAACAGTTCCCGACGTGTCCTGTCCAGTGTACTCGTAACCTAACGAGCACCCGCATACTATCTCAAGTACGACGTACTGACGGCTGTGGGACAGACCGTCTCCCCCGCTGGGATGAGAAGCGCATACGCTAGTTTACTCCGGAGTATCGATGCCCTGTCTCGATAGTCCTATGACTAGGGACCTGTATAAGGATGTGCTTATGGATTACCCAGCCCCCACGAGTGTGAGCGCCATCACAACACTGGTAATCAAGCAAAGATCCTAAGGGCTCTACTAATATGTATATAAGCGATATGCTAAAAGAAACACATGCACATATTGAAGTAGAGACAAACCAAGTAGCATACTACCATTTTGAGCAAGATTGTCTATACAACTGTGAATATCCCAAGCTTCCATTAAGTAATATACAAGCTAGTATGTTACAGTAATGGCCTTTAGGGCATATACACTAACAGTATACATCGCCCAAAGCGACCCATTATAAATATCTTTTCATATCATATCCTATCTCGTATCACGATCACATGTCAACCATTTTATATATATCACTATTTACATGGCATCGTCAGCCAAAGATCCGCTATAACATCAGGACGTATCTCAAGTACGAATCCTGCTATATCACCGATCTCACGGTCTCAAATCACATCTTATCGACTCTCCTCAAATCCTATATACTATCCTCAAATCCAGTATGTGAACACATAGTCGCATACCCATGTAAACACATAACTATAAATATTCCCATTAAGCACATATGAAAGAAGAATGTATGCAAGTATGGGTGTTTGTGTGCATGTGTGGTGCGACTACTACTCTAGAGTTTCGCGACACTAAATCAATCCAAGCACACCAATTATCCATATTTATCATCAATAAGCTCTAAATGACATATAATAAAATTATGTGTTTATACGTTTTCGTATACATCACCATGAACTGCGGGGGTGCTATACGCCATCCACCCGACTTCTCCCCGTAGATATAAATCTACTCACCTTGCTTTCTTGTGTGCCGATGTCCCCATCCTTATCTTCAACGCCTCGATGTCATGTGGGGTACCTACAAAGATATCACAACGCTAAAGCACATAAAAATCACATCGGAAACCAAAACGGCACACGCTACGCCTATAGGTAAAAACCTATAGTCTCCCATGCAAACACGACCAATAACCCTTTGCCGTTGACGTTCAAACGCCACCCGACAGAAACGAATCATCAAATACCCAAAATCCATGTTAAAACAGGTCGTAAATCATGCGCCAACATAGGAAAACTAACCCAGATTTTACCCTAAATGGAATCAGACAAAATTACATATACCATAGGTCAAATTTATAGGGTATAAGGCTACAGAACAAAAACGAGGGGGTTCCAACCTGCTCTGGCCACAATTTGCGGCCAGAGGGATTAAATCTGCAGCCTGAAAGATGGGTTAGGGGCTAGGGCTTTTGGTGGTGGTTCCTGGATGCCTGCACATCTCACTGTTAAATCAATTTTATTTTCAGGTGTCTCGGGTGATAGCAGATCTCCAAAAACAGTGAAAGATTTACAGTTTTTCCCGATATCGATTCACTAAATCCGTATTCTGGGTTCTAACCTCTAGTTTGGTCCAAAATAACATCACACCAGGGGTTCTAAGGTCACAAAAATCCTCAATTTCACTTTACAACTTAATTCAACTCCTAACCCTAACTTGAAATTTCAAAGGTTCATCAAACGACACCATATCGATATGAAACTAGTATGGATGCAATAAGAATTGAAATACTATACTAGTGGTGCAGAAATTACCTCCATTGGCAACTCAAGAAAATTCTTGAGTTGCACAAAGTCCTCCAAATCCATTCTTTCTAGGTTCAATGTGTAGCTAGTGAGCTCGGGAACAATATTTGTGAAGTGGGAATGGGGTTTTGGGGTAGTATTCATGGTAGAACTAGGGTTGAAGAGGGGGAGGAGGAAGAGGGAGGGGCTACAGCAGCAAGGGAAGGAGAGGATAGAGAATGAGAAAGGGAAAATGATGGGGGAGCATGGGTCAAACAAGTTAAAAGTAACCCTCTCTCTCTCTCATCATCATACTTACTTTTTCTTTTCCTTTTCTTTTATCCTTCTCACACAATGGTTACCCTAGGCCACCATCTACCCACAACATTTAAGAAAATGTAACAAGTGTGGAAAAAATGATATGTGCATGTTTTGCCCAAAAATGCTAAAAAACCGAATAGCGATTGCTAATCGCGATTAGCACTAAAATAGCATATACTTAACCATAAAAACTTCAAAATGGCATAATTCCACAAAATACCCTATTTTAGAATTTTCTATAATTTTTCCAAAATTTTCCCCATTTATCGGTATTTAATTATACCGAAATATTAAAATATTCATTAAAAATAATATTAAATTACAAAAATTCCCCAAAATAATATTTTATTTTTTCGAAATGTTACAGGGATGCCGTCTTCATGGCTCCATATGGGCTTTCCGTCGCTGCCGGCCTGCTCGCCGGGATGGAAGAGTCGGCCGGGGGGAGGCTGTAAGTCCACGTTGCCGTCCCCGGTTCTTGCGGGGAGGCGGAAACGGTATAAAATTCAAATTTTTAGCGCAAAGGGCAACATGGACTATCAAAGTCGGGATCTTTTCTAAACTAAACTAGCTATCATGCTAAAGAGAGTTAGCTACTCGGGTAAAAGGTTATACCTAACTTGAACTCCTTCTTCTTGAAACCTTTGTAGGGTTTGATGGTGCTTTCCTCGTCGCCTTCTTCCGTCAAAGATGGATCCACCTGAGGGTTCGACCTTCGGGCTCCTTTCTCGAACTTTGAAAGAACTAGGATCTTTGGCTTGCTAAACCTCTAACCCTAGACTGAGTAGAGAGTGGCTTTGGGGTGTTTTTATCTCAAGGAGAGGGATTCTCAACACATGAGAAGGGATCTCCTTGAACTAGAGGAGGAAGAAGAAGAAGTGAGGAGAGAGAAGTGTTATGATAGAATGAATAATATCCTTCTCATTTTGCAACCATAACAAAATGAAAAGAATTATCAAATTAACAATAATAATAAAATGAAATAGTTGATGGAAGGTTTGGAATGACCATTATCATTACATTCATTAAATGGTTTTGCTAGAATCAAAGAGCATCTTTGATATGTAATGATGATGGTCAAACTTTCAACCATGGTCAACAAGTCAACCTTGGTCAACAAGTCAACAAAACCAACCATGACACAATTTCATTTAATTAATATTATTAATTGATATATCATAAATTCATTAGGGTTTGGAAAAAGACGACTGTCAACTATGCATACGCACCTGTTCCGAAATCCTAATGAAAATCCTCTTCCTCCGCCTCAATCAACTGTGCATACACACCCGCATTCTTGTTCCGAGGAACATGAATACAATGAGATAAAATCAACCCCAAAACATATACCAGTATCTGGCTCAAACCAGAGCCAGCTAGTAATATCTGTCCGGACTCCAAACGTGCACAAGTGCGTGGATGAGAACGAACCCTGTCGCAAAACCATGCGACCTCTACTCTGTTTTGCCCAGAGGCGAATAGCCCTCTGTGTGGGACTCTAAAGACTCGACACTACGCTGGCAGTGGGTTGAACCACAGACCGCAAGCGGCACTTGCTGTGCGTAACGATCCCCAGGTAGATGCCGATAAGAAGACTGACGAGGTGAACCCCATCTGAACTCCTACTGAGTCTGAATGTGACAGTCTCCGTACAGTCCGGTCTGTTCGTCTGATACATCGCATGTCGGGCCTAGGGAGGCGGTAAACGTCAGTCCCCTAATAGCGGTACAAGTCGTGTCGGAGTGAAGCCCAAAACACCCTGAGATAACACTGGAAGCCTACCAGTATATCTCGCTTGCCCTGGCCAGGGACTACTCGTGTAATGGCTCTCCTAGACACAGCGCGATGTCAACCCCCAATACTGGGAAAGACGAATCCTGTCTAACCGTCACTGCCTCCAAGTGCTTCGGGATTGCACCCAACCACTACCTGTTTGCACGACTCCTTTGAGCCGTGGTAGGGTAGTGATCAAAGTTCAGTGGGAATACACTCGAGGCGAAGTGCCAGTGTCAAGTCAGCGGACTAAGCTGTACTCATGTCACCTGGGAACTGATAACTGCCGATAGGTATAATACCAACTTGTCAGTTCCCGACGAGTCCTGTCCAGTGTACTCGTAACCTAACGAGCACCCGCATACTATCTCAAGTACGACGTACTGACGGCTGTGGGACAGACCGTCTCCCACACTGGGATGAGAAGCGCATGCGCCAGTCTACTCCGGAGTATCGATGCCCTGTCTCGATAGTCCTGTGACTAGGGACCTGTATAAGGATGTGCTTATAGATTACCCAGCCCCCACTAGTGTGACAGCCATCACAACACTGGTAATCAAGAAAAGATCCTAAGGGCTCCACTGATGCGTATAAGTGATATGATAAAATAAACACATGTACACATTGAAGTAGAAACAAACCAAGTAGCATACTACTATTTTGAGCAAGATTGTATATACAAGGTGAATATCCCAAGCTTCCATTAAGTAATATACAAACCAGTATGATACAGTAATGGCCTCTAGGGCATATACACTAACAGAGGCTTCCGCACGACACCCTGAGGATCCAAATGGAGGCCATAGCCTAAGGGGCGGTCCAGGTATGAACTCCTCCACGCGTCAATTTTTTGACCTTCCCTTCTTTGGCTCGAGCGTCTCCAAGTTTCTCATCCGTTTCCTGTCAGGTCCTTCAACACTGCGCGTTCCACGCACCGAGGCCGAGGGGGCGTTCCACGTACCGAGGCCGGTGGAAGCGTTTCCTTCAGAGGTCGAGGTCCTGCGACGTGACCTGCGTCTGGAGAGGGCGAGGGCCGATGTCTTGGCAGCCCGGGCGCAGAGCGCGGAGCTCGCCGTCTCAGCGAACCAGGGTGCCTACCATCTCCTGAGTGCATCCCACCGAGTTGCTGAGGCGAAGGTGGCGGATCTGGCCGATCGTTTCGCGTCCATGGAGAAGGAGAAAGACGCCAGCGGGGGGGATGCCGAGGAGGTGCTTCGGGCGGCCGGGATTGCCGAGACTCGGGCTAGGAAGGCTATGGCCGATTACAAGGCGTCAGAGCAGTTTCACGCCGAGCTTGGCTAGCATTCCGTCGTCGCGTGGAATAAGGCTCTATATGCCGTGAAGGAGCAGCTTCCTGAGTTCGCCGATGGCGAGCTCCGTGCTTGAGTCCCACTCCCAGTGGCAAAGCCTCTGGCAGACAGCGATAGGGGAAGCGAGGCGTACCCCTGGTGGCAAAGCTTCCGGTGGTGAAGCCTCCGGCATATTGCGATGACAGTGATGAGGGAAGCGAGGCGCAAGAGGGGGTTTATGACTTAGGCCTTTTGATGTTTCCTCGTCCCTCTTTTGTAAGCGTCTGGAACTTTGTAAGGCTGGGGAGCCCCCAATACCCCTGTAAAAACATTTTGCTTGTGTGAATTAAATTCTTGCTGTTTCATTGCTTTGAACTTTATCTTTTAGATGTGAAGAGTACTCGTAGAATTTCCTTGCTTGCATTGTTGGGCTTCGATGTCAGGCGATCGTACGTCGAGTTGATTTCAATCACTTGTCAAGCGTGCCGAGTGCTGCTGATAAGGAGGCATCCCCATGGCCCCAGAGTCGAGGGGGGATTGGTCAGACTTGAAGAGATCTGATGTCTCTCAATGGGGTTTCGGGTCTGCGGCATTTGATGAGCAGCATGCTTCCCGCCGCAGATTTGCCGAGCGGAAGGGAGCTCGGTGGCCTCGTTATGAAGGCTTCAAACCAGCAGCGTCTGGTGGACAGGAGGATGCCCACTGGGGATGACCGAGCAGAGAAGCTGCTCGGTTGCCTCTTGGCGAGGGCTTTGATCTCTGGCGTCGTGGGTAGGCAACTACCAGCCGAGAATGACCGAGCGGGGTAGCCGCTCAGATGCCTCTTGCGAGGGCTTTTAATCCCTGGCGTTATGGGTAGGGTGCTACCAACCGGAGATGACCGAGCAAGGTAGCCGCTCGGCTGCCTCTAAGGAGGGCTTCGATCCTTAGCGCGGGAGGGGCTGTAAGAAGCCTACTAAGGATAACCGGGCAGTGAAGCTGTGCGGTTGCCTCTTGGCGAGGACTTTGATCTCTGGCGTCGTGGGTAGGCAACTACCAGCCGGGGATGACCAAGCGGGGTAGCCGTTCAGATGCCTCTTGCGAGGGCTTTAATTCATGACGTCATGGGCAGGGAGCTACCAGCCAGAGATGACCGAGAGGGGTAGCCGCTCGGTTCCCTCTTGCGAGGGCTTTGATCCTTCAGGACGGGGACCGAGCATGGTGACTGCCCAGTGCCTCTTGGCGAGGACTTTGATACCTATCGGTTGTGGTAGGAAGCTACCAGCCGGGGATAGCCGAGCAAGGGTCGGGCTCGACTCCCTCAAAGGAGGGCTTTGGTCCTTAGCGCGGGAGCGGCTGTAAGAAGCCTACCATGGACCCTTGGCCGGGCAAGGTTACTGCCCGGTGCCTCTTGGCGAGGGCTTTTGTCCTGAAGGATAGCCGAGCGAGGGTCGGGCTCGACTGCCTCTGGGAGGGCTGATCAGTCGAAAATAGTGCATTCTCAACACGTTAATTTCCCTACTCTTATCATTCATATATATGTGTTTATTGTAATTATAACGCAAATTACGAATTCTTCTGGAAAATACCAAATACCCTGTGTTATAGTTATAATCGACATTCTAAAGGGAAATTAAGTGTTTATTATTATTCGCATGATTTTTATATCTCAACAGTTGGCTCGAGATTGTGTACAGGAAATTCTCCAGGTAAAAGAGCCGGAACTGCTTAAAGTGCTGACAAAACACATCAAGTCCAAGACTTGTGATCTGGCAGTAAACAAGAAAGTATAAAAATATTCCAGACATCAGGAACCAGCCCTAAAGCCAACCCGAGAATACCCTGAAGATTCCATGCACCGAGTACACTATATGGCCAAGGATCCGCGGCCGAGTCAGACCGATCCGCCACGGATCCGCGGCCGATCCGACTCACCGGCGACTGGAATTCTACACGTGGCTTCTTCTCAACGGAAAAACTTCTTCAAGACGCTTCAGTTCCTCGAATTCTCCAGAAGCTTCCCTCCAACAACAAGTCTTCTCTTGTAAGCTAGCTAACTACCTTAATCTAGAAACTTCTCTTCAACTACCTAGCTTCCAAGGGAAGATTGACCTAGTTTCTGGAGGAAGCTAAGGGGAAAACTATAAAAGGGCACCTATGGCTTCATTACAAAGGTTGTTCAACATTTTACATCAAATCAAAACAAGTTGAGTGACATAACTTGCAACTCTAAACCCTAGCCTAAATCAAATTCAAAAGCCAAATCAAGATCCATCGAGTACCGACTCAAGCAAGACTTCAACGAGCCTTTGAAGCAACGCCGATCTTCATTCGAGCAAGAGATCCAAGACGATCCGCGACTCAAGAAGACCGAAGCGAAGCTAGTTTCGACGATTTAGTTCCTCCTCAAATCTTGTAATCTTTGAGTGAATTGTACCTAAACGTTGATTAATAGAAGATGAAAATTCTAAATCTTGCTTTTCTTTACATTCTTGCATTATGAAGAGTTATAGATTCTTGATTCTTTCCTTTTTCATGATGTTTGAGTGAAATCTCCGCTTGTAGCGGAATCGAGAGAATAGGTAGATGATGTTGATGAAATTCTTGAATGATTCTAAGTCTTAAGAGTTTTGTAAACTTTAGAAAATTGAATCATCGAAAACCTAATTTGAGCAAGATCGCTTTCATCGCTCCAAATTAGAGATCAATGATCGGTGATTTAATTTGCTAGAGGCTAGAATTTGAATGATAATAAATGAAAGGACAAGGGATGATGATGGAGAAACCCTAGTTTCTTCAATAGATCCCTAAACCTCATTGATTGTCATCGATCTAGCAACAAATCTTCAATAGATAAGAATTTGTAATCATTAGTATTCATCATCACTATCAATTGGATCGATTCCGACAAGCAACTTTACAAATCTTGATAACTAAATTGATTGGGACATTTCTTGATTCTTGATTCCAGATCATCATTTTCTTTATGTTTCTTGAAATTAAAACTCATAAATTTTGAATCAATTTTCTTGCAAATTTCTTTTATCCTTTAATTTTCAACTCAACTAAAACGAAAACGAACAAATCACACTTTCTTAGTGGACGATCCGCATTCACCGACGAACCTACAATAGACACTGTCAATTGATTGCGGTATAAATTTCTTTGGTTGTGAAACATTTCCAAATACACACGAAGATAATGATCAATCAAATGGCGCCGTTGCCGGGGATCGTGTGCTAATTTGTTCGTTTCTGTAATTTGAGTTGGAAAAATTATTATTCCATCAGAATTTTTAGATCAAAATTCGTAACAAGCGCTTAACAATTTTTTATGATTTGCTGCAAGGAAATCTGGAATCTCTATAGCGAAAGGAAAAATTTTCACGACATCTCAGAAAGTTCAGTGAGTGAACAGGAGCATCTGCACGAATTTTTGTGCAGATATCTCAACATCAGAACGCGCATCCGCGGCCGTAGGTAGAATATTGCGGTGGTTCTGCGGCATTATAGCTGCTTCACTGCACCAAATTTTCTAGGTGAATTTCTGACTTTCTTATCTCCTCCCTGCTCTGCTCCATTAACCAATTTCTGCACGTTTCTTTGCAAAAATTCACAGCGCCGTAAAAAGAAAAATTGTTGCGTGTTTGATCTTGGTTGTTTGCATATTTTAACACGGAAATTAAGGAGCAAAGACCAAATTCAGATTCGGTAGGGATTTCATTACCCTTCCTAAGCCCCAAAATTCACAAACTTGCATCCGCATCACCCTTATTAATTAAAAAATATCTAGTGAAGACTTTAAGGACTTTCGCGCTCATTTAGGACAGAAGAAAGTCATGGGTAATCTATTGCTTATCCGCGTTTCTTTTGTGGTGTCTAAGGCAGGTGTGTCTAAGGCAAGTGGTTACTTAATTAGGCCCACTACTTACGTAGTGGAGAACCTCCCACTTACCTGGCCACAGAAGGGGCAAAGAGGCAGTAGAGGATCTATCTTGCGACTTGTCTTCTGGAAGTCTAGGAGCGGTCTAGAGACTTGACCTATGTGACCACTAGATTTAGGGTTGCTTGTGCATTGTTTGTGTGATTTTTCAAAAATCCGAATTTTTTCAAAACCAAACACCAATCCAATCTTTTACTTAATTATCACAACGCTGCCACTTGTGCTAAACCATTTAATACGTGCTCGGCTGGACATGGGATTGTAGTGCTCGTCTTGTTCGCGTTTCTCCTATCGACTCCGAAGTCGGTAATTCTACATCTTCTTTTTCTTCACCCACTACCACACCCACTTCGATGGACGATTCTCCATCGAACTTCTTTAACACTACTCTGCCACCGTCCGCAGGTGCGCAGACCCCTCCCCGCATCTCTCTTCAGGAGAGATGCTACCCTATGCGAGGTCCTCTTTCGACCCGTCTCACCATTCCACCAGCCAATGGGGACAATTTTGAAATCAAACAACAATACATCAATCTTTTACCCAAATTCCACGGTCTCGAGTCTGAAGACGCATACGTCTTTATTACCAAATTTGAAAATGTATGCGCTATGATGGGTACTTTACAGCTTTCTGTGGATGCTATGAGATTATGTCTTCTCCCATTTACTTTGTGCGATATAGCCGAAAAGTGTCTTTATAACATAGCCGCACATTCTATTTCAAACTGGGGAGAATTTGTAACAGCTTTCCTAAAGAAATTCTACCCTAATCATAAAACAGCTCGAGTCCGTAGCGAAATAAATCAATTTACCCAGCTTCCAAATGAACCATTCTCGAAGTGTTTTGAACGCTTCAAGGATCTGTTAGTTCAATGTCCTCATCACGGAATTCCTAGATGGGATCTGTGCAGAATCATCTATGAGGGCATTAATCTTACAACACAACAGAACCTTGAATCCATGTGTCAAGGCACTTTCATGAATAAAGATGATGGTGAAGCCTGGAGATTTTTAGAAGATTTTGCTGAAAAAACCTTACAGTGGGAGAGTGTAAACCAGTCATCGTCTAGGGGTGGTATTCATCAACTTGATGTTTCCTTAGGAGTTAGAGCTGAAATGGCAGCAATGCAAAAGAAACTCGAAGCTATGGAACATAATTTTTTAGCAGCCTACCTAAATCAGATGTCACTGCCCAAAACTGTCTGTGAATGTTGTTCTGATCCATCACATCTTACAAAAGAATGTCCTTTAAATTCTCGGTTTCAAGGTCAAGAGCATACCAATGCTGCTTTCCAACAAAGACCTAGAAATGATCCGTATTCTTCCACTTATAATCAGGGTTGGAGGAATAACCCTAACTTTGCTTGGAACCAATCACAAACTTAAAACACGATTCCAAATCAAAACAATTTCCAAAGGGGTCGTCCACAACAACAGCAACCACTTCAAATAAGTTAGCACCCCTACCAATCACAAAACTTTCAAAATCTAGTCAACACACCTGCACCGTATAATCCTTTGCAGTTGACCGGTACTGATGACTCCTCTTCACTCGCACAAACCATGAATTTGATTCTGAAAAATTTCATGCAAGTTTCGGCTGAGGTTATGTCTTCTATCGATGATATAAAGAAAAACTCCGCCTCCCAAGCTGAGAGTATAAAATCGATGGAAGCACAAATTGCACAATTAAAAGCCAAAATGAGTGCTAGAGAAAAAGGAAAACTTCCGTTTCAACCCCAACCGAATCCTGGACATTCACAACACTATAATGTGAATGCCATTACAACGTTGAGATCTGGAAGAGTGCTGAATAATCAAGTCGGTGAAGAGATTGATGATAATGAAAAATCTATCAATAACACCCCGGCTTCCTCTTCCACTTTTCCTTCCACTTCCACATCCACTTCTACTTCTACACCTACTTTATCTACCCCACCACCTTCTTGCGAGCCTATTCTTCGTTTTCCTCAAGGCTCGACACCTCAGCATATCTCTTCTAGTCCACCAAAAATGATCCCCACTCCTATTCTGGGATCAGTTCCACACACACCACCTTCTCCAATGTTGGACCCAGCTATGATTGCTAAAGCTCCTTATCCGAATCGGTTAAGGGGTAACAAATCGAGTCAACATATGGAGAAGATTATGGAAATGTTTAAACAGGTTAATATCAACATCCCTCTCCTAGATGTTATTCAACAAGTCCCCGCTTATGCGAAAATTCTCAAAGACTTGTGCACTAGGAAGAGGAAGACTCAAGTGCCCAAAAAGGTTTTCATGACTAATAATTTTAGCACTGCTTTTACCCCACAGTTACCAAAGAAACGTAAGGACCCAGGATGTCCTACAATCTCGATTTCTATTGGGGGTAAAAACATCAACCGTGCTTTACTTGACCTTGGCGCAAGTGTTAACCTTCTTCCATATTCTGTTTACGAGCAGTTAGGGATTGGAGAGTTGAAACCAGCTCACTGCACTCTCCAAATGGCAGACCGATCAATCACCAAACCTAGGGGTGAACTAGAGGATGTGTTGATAAAAGTCAGGGAATTTATATTCCCTGTGGACTTTATTGTTCTCGATACACAGCCTGTAGCGAACCCACGGAACCAAATTCCGGTGATTTTGGGTCGACCATTCCTTGCCACTTCCAATGCTGTCATTAATTGTCGAAACGGTTCAATGAACCTATCTTTTGGAAAAATGACAATTGAACTGAATATTTACAAAATTGGAAGTCAGCCGTCTGAACCCTTTGCTCACATACTTGATGTCTGTTCTGTCCACGAGATTGCTACCGAAAGTTGCGAAGTTGATGAACTTTGCTTTGATGATCTTGACGACACTAGCAAATCAATGTTTGATCTTTCACATCTTAGTGAGGACACTCTTTCCATTCTTGAGTCTGACACTTTTGACTCTTCACCTAACGAGTCTATATCCCATGTAGGCTACGAGCTTCTTCGTGACTCCGAATATCATTCGCTGACCCCACCTTCTATAGTTTCTCCGCCAGCAGTAGATCTCAAACTTTTACCTTCTCATCTTAAATATGCATATTTAGGTAAGAATGAGTCTTTACCTGTTATCATATCAGCTTCTCTAGCCTCAGAGAAAGAGAATGCGCTTTTGACGGTATTGAGATCTAATAGGCAAGCGTTTGGTTGGACTATGGCTGACATCAAAGGGATTAGTCCCTTGATTGTTGAACATCATATACATCTGATGGATGAAGCCAAGCCAACCCGAGAACCACAGAGACGGTTGAACCCCGTCATGAAGGATACGGTGAAGAAAGAAATTGTCAAATGCCTTGACAGTGGTATCATTTACCCAATCTCCTATAGCCAATGGGTAAGTCCAATTCATGTCGTACCTAAGAAATCTGGCATCACGGTCATAACAAATGAGGGCAAATGAGTTAATCCAGACATGCGCTCAAACTAGGTGGCGTGTATGTATTGATTATAGAAAACTCAATGCCGCAACGAGGAAAGATCACTTTCCTCTACCTTTTATTGACCAGATGTTAGAACGCTTAGTTGGACGAGAATATTACTGCTTCATGGACGGATACTCTGGCTATAACCAGGTCCCTATTGCCAAAATGGATCAAGACAAAAACACATTTACTTGTCCTTTTGGTACTTTTGCTTACAGTCACATGCCCTTTGGGTTATGCAATACTCCCACTACATTTCAGCGGTGTATGATGGGGATATTCTCGGACATGGTCAAGAATTTTCTGGAGATTTTTATGGACGATTTCTTGATATTCGGAGATTCTTTTGCTGACTGCCTATCTCATCTTGACGCAGTTCTTACTCGTTGTAAAGAGAAGAACTTAACCTTGAATTGGGAAAAATATCATTTCATGGTCCAAGAGGGAATTGTGCTTGGACATGTGATTTCACGAAAAGGAATTGAGGTTGACAAAGCTAAAATAGATGTCATTCAAAACCTTCCTCATCCTAAATGCATCAAGAATATACAATCTTTTCTTGGCCATGCAGGCTTTTAGAGGAGATTCATTAAGGATTTTAGCAAAATTGCTAGACCCTTAACTCTTCTCTTGGCCAAGGACACAACCTTTCACTTTGACTCGGATTGTGTGGATGCATTTGACTCACTTAAACACTCTCTCACTACAGCCCATGTTCTATCATCTCCAGATTGGAACCACCCTTTTGAGCTTATGTGTGATGCATCAGATTTTGCAGTTGGTGCAGTTTTAGGACAACACATTGAAAAGATGCCACACGTGATCTATTATGCAAGTAAGACTCTGAATGATTCTCAAATTAATTATACAACTACCGAAAAAGAATTTTTGGCGGTTGTATTTGCATTAGAAAAATTCAGACCTTACTTGATTGGTTCACCAATTGTTGTGTACACTGACCACTCCGCCTTGAAACATCTTTTAGCGAAGAAGGATGCTATAGGTAGGCTAATACGTTGGATCCTTCTATTAAAAGAATTTGATCTTGTTATTAAAGATAAGAAAGGATGTGAAAACGTTGTAGCCGACCATCTTTCGTGCATCACTTCTTCACCTGTGACCCTGTCGATCAATGATTCTTTTCCAGACGAACAACTCTTGAAAGTATCCACTGAACCTTGGTTCGGGGATATTGTGAATTATCTTGCTACATGACTTATTCCCTGTGAATGGTCGAAACAGAACAAATATCGATTTCTGTCCCAAGTAAAACACTTTTACTGGGATGAACCCTATCTATTTAAGTATTGTCTTGACCAGATCATTCGTAGATGTGTCCCTAATGAGGAATTCAAGAGTGTTCTATCTTTTTGTCATGATCAGGTATGTGGGGGTCATTTTGGTCCTCAAAAGACGGTGGAGAAGGTTTTGCAATGCGGTTTTTACTAGCCGACTTTATTCAAAGATGCATTTGATCATTGCAAAACCTGTGCACAGTGTCAACACACGGGTAGGATTTCCCGGAGAAATGAGATGCCCCTTCAACCCATCTTAGTGGTTGAAATTTTTGACGTTTGGGGTATTGACTTTATGGGTCCTTTTCCCAACTCTTTCGGGAATTTGTACATATTGCTTGTGGTTGACTACGTCTCGAAATGGGTGGAAGCTATTCCTTGTCGCACTAATGACAAAAAGGTTGTCATTAAGTTTTTAAAAGAAAACATCTTTTCACGATTTGGACACCCTCGCGCTATCGTTAGCGATAACGGGACACATTTCTGCAATCGGTCTTTCGAGATTTTGATGCGGAAATATGCAATCAACCACAAACTTTGGAGAAAACTGTTTCTAAAAATCGAAAAGATTGCTCAACCAAATTGACAGATGCTCTTTGGGCATTCCGTACTGCATATAAAACCGATCTAGGTATGTCTCCTTACAGACTAGTGTTTGGAAAGGCTTGTCACCTTCCGGTCGAGATTGAGCACAAAGAAATGTGGGCCATTAGAGAACTTAACTTTGATTTAAATCAGGCCTGCAACTTTCGGAAGCTGCAATTAAAAGAGCTAACTGAACCCCACGATGAAGCTTACGATAACGCTGTAATTGCAAAGAACCGGACTAAGGTATTTCACGATAAAAATATTTTGAGAAAAACTTGTACATCTGGTCAACAAATCTTTCTTTATGATTCACGACTCCATCTTCATGCGGGTAAACTAAAATCTCGGTGGAAAGGACCATTTGTTGTGCGGTATGTATACCTGCACGGGGCAATTGAGGTTGAAAATGTTGAAAACGGTACAATTTTCAAAATAAATGAACATAGATTAAAGCCGTATTTTTCCACTGACCCCTCGGAGGAGCTCCTGTTTTTACAGGAGCCGCTTTATAATGACTGATTTTCCTCCACCTCACCTCCATGATTTGGTAAATTTTGGCACATCTTTAGAATGGAGGTGAGTCAACTTGTACATACATTTTATAAAAAAATAAAAAAAATAAAAAAATAAAAAACAAAACAATAAAAAAATTTGTGAGTGAAAAGAATAAGTTTGGGGGAGATTTTCACGATCATATTTCATGACCCCATGAATAAATTTTTCCTCCCAAGCTTACAGTTTTTTTTGAGCTTTAGAAGAAGACAACAGTGGGGACACTGTTGAAAACAAGTTTGGGGGAGGTTTGTGCTTATTTTCGCATCATTTTGCATCATACTTTGCATAAGCACAAAACTTTTAAAACATATAAAAATTTAAAAGAATTTAAAAGATAAAAATATTTAATATTTAATTTTATAATAAATGATTAGATAGTGAAAAATTACATCCAAAAGATTGGAAAAATTTAAGAAAACCAAGAAAGTTAGAAGTTTTCTTAAACGAACTAGTAATAAGTAGTTATGAGCCGTTGTCCCAAGGGGTAGTAAGATGAAAGAAGTCACTAATCTGAGCATAAAAATAAGTCTGAAAAATAGTTCCTATTCTGGAAGCCAAACATTTGAATGTTGATACCCTACTATACGCACTTACACACGTCTTGAAACTCGGGTTAGTAGAGGATACCTTGAAATGCTCTTGTCTAAAAGCCAAAGTATGAAGGAAATAATAAATGGAAAATAAAAGATAAAATGGTGAAAAGAGAAATGAACACTGGTTTTGTTATCACCAAGGCAACAATAAAAAAATACAATGAGGGTGTTTCATCACCTAGTGCCTTAAACCAACTGGTTTGAGAGTCACTGCTAAGCCTTAGGTGTTACAAGACGAGGAAAATACTATTTACGCCTAATCAGCACGAACATGAGTAATCGGCCGGTTAGTACTTCAAGAAGTATTAACGGTCGCATGAAAAATGTGTGAGCAATCCCATCTAAATATTCATTAACTAAAAAGTACTGAGGTAGATGGACAAGAGTATGATAGCTTGAATTGAATTCTCCAAGTGTAGGGATGTCCAGTTCACACACGTAGGGGTATATGATAAATGTTTGGAAGAAAGATAGGGATGAAGAATAAAGACGATGTTTTATTGAGGGATGACGTGATTTCTAGTATCTTTTTATGACTATTAAGATATGGCTCATGACAACCGAAAAGCTAGTATTAGTTGGAAACTCTAATTTTCAAAGTCTTTCTTTTATAATTCTTATCTTTATATGTAACTTTCATAGTCTTCCTTTTATTATAGGATTTTATGGGTGTAATACGCTGAAAACCCTCACGAGACAACACTCCTCCTACTAGGGACATCTAGAAGTTTAAAGGCTTGTTGCACGTGCTCAGTACAATCGTGTTACCTACGAAAGCGTGTCAGTTAGTTTTTCTCTTTTTTATATTTTCTCTTTCTCTTAATTAAAAATAAAAGACGTTTGCTCGAGACGACCAAAATTAAGTTTGGGGGAATTTGATCGGTCAAAAATAGTGCATTCTCAACACGTTAATTTCCCTACTCTTATCATTCATATATAGGTGTTTATTATAATTATAACACAGATTACGAATTCATCTGGAAAATACAAAATACCCTGTGTTATAGTTATAATCGACATTCTAAAGGGAAATTAAGTGTTTATTATTATTCGTATGATTTTTATATCTCAACACTTGTCTCGAGATTGTGTGCAGAAAATTCTCCAGGTAAAAGAGCCGGAACTGCTTAAAGTGCTGACAAAATACATCAAGTCCAAGACTTGTGATCTGGCAGTAAACAAGAAAGTATAAAAATATTCAAGACATCAGGAACCAGCCCTAAAGCCAACACGAGAATACCCTGAAGATTCCATGCACTGAGTCCACTATATGGCCGCGGATCCGCGGCCGAGTCAGGCCGATCCGCCGCGGATCCGCGGTCGATCCGACTCATCGGCGACTGGAATTCTCCACGTGGCTTCTTCTCAACGGAAAAACTTCTTCAAGACGCTTCAGTTCCTCGAATTCTCCAGAAGCTTCCCTCCAACAGCAAGTCTTCTCTTGTAAGCTAGCTAACTACCTTAATTTAGAAAATTCTCTTCAATTACCTAGCTTCCAAGGGAAGATTGACCTAGCTTCTAGGGGAAGCTAAGGGGAAAACTATAAAAGGGCACCAATGGCTTTATTACAAAGGTTGTTCAACATTCTACATCAAACCAAAACAAGTTGAGTGACACAACTTGCAACTCTAAACCCTAGCCCAAATCAAATTAAAAAGCCAAATCAAGATCTGTAATACCCAGTTCTTTTATACGCCAATAACCGCATTTTTATAAGAGGGGTCACTTACAAGCTTATCTAGTTATACTTATAATTATTTTTATTTTAAGTATTTAAAAATCCTAATTCCTTTATTCTATTCCCCTTCTTAAATCCGTTTACCTAAAACTATTTCTATTACTCAAAGCCTTCTTATTTTTCCCTTTATTATTCTCCCTTTTCTATACCCAGTCCTCTATAAATATTTAGCATATCTTGATAAATAAGTCTCCAGATATTTCCCTGAATTTTCTACAAATTTTCCGAATTTTCCAGAATTTAATCCAGATCTAGTCCGATTTAGATATATATATATATATATATATATATATATATATATTGTATAACTTTTATTTAAATTAGGCTTTTCCTAACCCAAAACTAAATTACTTATTCCTTTTCCTATTTCCTTTCCTAACCCCACCCAGAACCCTAACTCTCTTTTCCCTTCATTATTTCCCGACCCTTTTCCCTGTATTAGCCGGCTCACTCCTCCATATCTCTTTTTCTATTTTACTTGATTTCCTACCCAACCTAAGCCCAAACAAATAAATTAAAACCAAAACCAAATATATATATAAACACTCCCCAGCCCAGCCCAACAGAGAAATTAAATGAATTAATTCCCTGACCGTCCCAAGCCCGCGCCCAACTCCCAGGCAACCCGACCCGACCCGTTAACAATCCTTCTTCCCCACTTCGTTTAAATTTCCCGCTCCTTTCTTCAGTTCGCTGTGCTCCCCACGTCGCCGCCCACGACGCGCACGTCCCCGAGCCCCACTCCCCGTCGCGACCACGTCGCCGCTCCCTTGCCCACGACCGCGCGCGCATGCCCACTTACCTCCATCGACCTCGTCCCCCTCTCTTTCTCTCGTCTTCTCACATCCCTCCATCTCTCTAGAACTCGACTCCACCACCATCGACAACCATCTTGCCGCCAACGAGCCCTGACCCCTCCACGACGCCATCACTCTCGTCCTTCTCCCTCTCGAACATCCATCCTCCAAGCCAGCTCCCAAAGACCCCCTCACTGCAACTAACAACAACCCCACTGTCACAGCTCCCGAGAACTCAGCACCGGCCGCCGCCTGAATACCACGTCCGACCTCCTCTTCACCGTTGACCACCCCCGACACCGAGCCCTCGTCCGCGCCCCTTCCAAGCTACAGGCCCAAGCGTGTACCCCCTCACCTGCACACCGAAACCCATCGCCTTTCCCGAGAACCCTCGCTGACCCCTCGCCGGAGCTACCCCGCCGACCACCGCCAAGCCCCCTCTCTCACAGGCAACGTCACTTCCCTCTCTCTCTCACAACACCTCTCTCTCCATCTTAGCACCCCGACACCATCTTCATCGCTACCAGGCTCACCCTGATCTCGCTGCCGTCGCCACTGCTGGTGCCGTGCCGGGCCTCTCATCATCGCGACCTTGACCATCACCTCCGGTTACCGTCGCCTCCAAGCTCCGTCTCCTTCACCGAGGCCAAACTCGAATCCAGCCGTGTGTAGCTGTGTGCATGTCGCTGTGCTAACCGTGCCGTCGCTGCAGGCTGCCGTCATCATCGCCTTCGTGACCATCGAACGTCTTCAGGCAAGTTTGATACTTGCTTCATGCTAAATCTTTATGTTACAATTCTAGTTACTAATAGTTGCCGCATACTCTTTTTTACGTGAACCGTATAATTCAAATGTTCGATGCACGGTCCGAATGGAAACCCCCATTAAATTGGCGGCAACATATAAAATATGATGGCCCGAGTTGTAAGGAACGTACCTTTTGTAGGGTTACTAGGCACACTAACGAGGCTCTACAAGGCATCGACCATGCCAAAATTAAAATTTTATATGCCGCGAAACCCTAAGCAAGATCGTTAATTTGAGTTTAGGCAAAACTAATGGCATGTAAACAACTTTACACTAAAGGGAACGCGATATACAACCTTTGTAGATCGGTCCTCCACTTCATTTGCTCCTTGTTGAAGTCCCTTCGCTGCAATCAATGTTCACTCGGGCTCTTGCATGGCTTCACGACGCGAAGGATGCGACCTTACTTGAAGTCTCCGAGGCCGAAGATGATCTACGTCGAGGGAATTCCGACTCAAGCTCCTACTTCACTAACTAGAGAATTAGTGAAGTAAACACCCTAAAATAAAGTGCTAGTCTAGTGGAGGATGGAGAAATAGGAAGTGGGTTCTCTTTAGAATTTTGTTTCTCACAAGGATTCTCACTTTGGATCAAACCCTAGCTTGCTTTTTCTTTTGCTCAAATGAAGAAGAAGATGATGAACAAAAGAAAAGAAATGAGGATAATGATTAAGTGAGTAGGCTAACCATGGTGAGAGAGTATCATATACTAACCCTTGTAGAGACTTAACCCTAGGCTTATCTTTATGGTTGGGTTAAGAAATATCCATAGTAAAAGCAAAACCAAGTTGAATTAGTCAATGCATCCACAAGCTTCCACAAGCTTCATGCATTTTCTAATCCTCCTCTTGATTTTGTAATTACTTTAGATATTAAAAACCCAAAATAAAAATTAGCATAGTGTAAGTCTCATAAACCCATGTATAGTGTATCATCAACCATGATACCAAAAATACAACACATTTTCATATATATCATATATATAGTAAAAATGTGTACAAGTGAGAAAAAACCCTAAGTGAACATGTGTTAGTAAATGTAAACTAGTATATCTAATATACAATTATACACTTAATTATTAAATCAACACTTGACTTAATAATCCGGTCATATCTCATATAACCGACTAACATCCATTGTATCGACTTATCGAATCAACACTTGATTCGATAACCTGGCTATATCATATATAACCGACCGATACAAAAAGTCACGAGAATAGAATACGGCATCACATACACGCATTATTCTCGGTCTCGCACATATCACATATGCGCTCCTATTTCGTTTTGCCTGAGCCAGTAAAACCTCTGTGTAGGACTCTAAAGACTCGTCAATACGCCGGCAGTAGGTGATGATCACATCACGCACCCACAAGCCGTCAGCGGTACTAGCTGGACGTAATGGCTACCCGGGTATTGAGCGATCAGAAGATCAGCAAGCAAGCCTGCTCCAACTCCTGTGAAAGCCTGCCGGTAACACTTCGCGTACAGTCCGGTCTCCTCTTCTGATATGTCGCATATCAAGTCTAGGGGTGGTAAACGTCAGACCCCAATAACCGATAAGTCGTGCTGATGTGAGGCTCATAACGGGTCGAGAAACTACTGGTAACACTTACCAGTATATCTCTAAATCAGCCCTGGCCAGGGACTTCCCTGTTACGGCCAATCGAGCACAGCGCAGCATCAACCCCCAATACCGGGAGAGACGAAACCCCTCCTATCGCTCATTGCCTCCATGTGACTCGGGACTGTACCCAAAAACCACCATTTTGCACGCCCTCATGGACGTGGTAAGGTGGAAATCAAAGCATAGTGGGAATCACACAAGACTCTATGACGATCTCGGGTCTATAGACTAACCTGCACAAGTGTCACCAGAGAACTGCCATCTGACGTGAGGTATAATACCATCTGGGAGTTCTCGGCGAGTCCGTCCAGTGTACCCAGTCTCCACTGAGCACCCGTATACCATCTCTGATGTCAAACACCAATGGATATGGGATCATCCATTGCCCATCTCATGGGTCGAGAAGCGTATACGCTAGTTTACTCTGGTATATCGATGCCCCGTCTCGATACACCCACGACTAGGGACCTTGAAGGATGTACTTATGGACTACCATGTCCCCACTAGTATGATCCGCATCATAGTCCAGGTAGTCAAGTACACATCCTAAGGGCTTTACCAACATGTAACTATAAGACAGTATAAAGAGACCAGTATACATGTTAAGATAAAGAGCAACCAGATAGCATGCTATCATATCGAGCAAGAAAGTCCTCTCTATATATGTCCAAGCATCCAATATAATATACATCATCTGTACAATACTGGCCTTTAGGGCGTACATACAACTAACAATCTCCTACTTGCACTAGGGCCAGCTGCAGTAGTATCGCATACCAAGTATCCCGAAGAGTCTCTCAAACTGTATCTGGGGAATGGCCTTCGTGAGTGGATCCGCAGTGTTGTTCTTCGTGTCAATCCTCCTGACCTCGATCTCCCGGCGATCAACTATCTTCCGGATCTGGTGATACCGCCTCAGAATATGCCTGGATCGCTGATGGGACCTAGGTTCCTTGGCCAAAGCCACCGCTCCATTGTTATCGCAATATAAAGGTATTGGATGCTCAATGGATGGAACCACTCCAAGTTGAGTGATGAACTTCTTGATCCAGACAGCCTCTTTGGCAGCATCGTTGGCAGCGATGTATTCAGCCTCCATCATCGAGTCTGCCATGATTTCCTGCTTGGAACTCTTCCAGCTAACCGCCCCTCCGTAAAGGGTAAAGACAAATCCCGACCGCGACTTAGAGTCGTCCTTATCACTCTGGAAGCTCGAATCGGTAAAGGACTCCACTTGGAGTTCTCCGTTACCATACACCAAGAGCATCTCTTTAGTCCTTCGTAAGTACTTGAGAATGCTCTTCACAGCTGTCCAGTGACTCTCTCCAGGATCAGCTTGATACCTACTCACTACACTTAGTGAGTATGCTACATCGGGTCTGGTACATAGCATCGCGTACATGATAGAGCCTACTGCAGAAGCATAGGGTATCCCTTGCATGCGAGCTCTCTCCAAATCAGTCTTAGGAGACATCTCTTTGGAGAGAGTGAGCCCTGAGATCGTGGGTAAAAACCCACGTTTGGACTCTTCCATACTAAACCTCTTTAGTATGGTGTCAATGTAACTGGATTGGGACAACCCCAATATCCATTTAGATCTATCTCTATAGATCCTAATTCCCAATATGCAGGAGGCATCACCAAGATCTTTCATTGAGAATCTTTGTGATAAGAAGAGCTTGACCGATTGCAGCATAGGAATGTCATTTCCTTTCAAGAGTATGTCGTCCACGTACAATACGAGGAAGACAACCTTACTCTCTGCCACCTTCTTGTAGATACAAGGTTCATCTACGTTTTTGACGAAATCAAACTCTTTGATAACGACGTCAAAGCAGATGTTCCAACTCCGCGATGCTTGCTTCAATCCATAAATGGATTTAAGCAGCTTGCACACCTTCCCGCTGCTCCCACTATCTACGAAGCCCTCTGGCTGAGTCATGTACACGCACTCTTCTAAATCACCGTTTAGAAAGGCGGTCTTAACATCCATTTGCCAGATTTCGTAGTCATGATATGCAGCGATGGCAAGCATGATCCGGATGGATTTAAGCATAGCCACTGGAGAAAAGGTTTCGTCATAGTCCACACCTGGTCTTTGACGAAAACCTTTTGCAACAAGTCTAGCTTTGAAAGTTTCCACTTTCCCATCTACACCAAGTTTTTTCTTGAAGATCCACTTGCTCCCAATGGGTTTTACCCCTTCAGGAGCAACTTCCAAAGTCCATACTTTGTTGGTGTACATGGATTCCATCTCGGACCGCATTGCATCCAGCCATTTCACTGAGTCCCCACTCGTGATGGCCTGCTCGAAACTAGTTGGGTCATCACCAACCATGATGCAATCCTCACTCCCACCATCTATGAGAAAACCGTAGTATCTCTAAGGTGGGTTAGGAACCCTACTAGATTGGCGGAGTGGCTGGGGTTCATTGGGAACTACCGAATCCTCTGGTTCTACCAAGTCTTCTGTTGTGGTTTGTGTTGCTGGAACCTCTTCCAGTTCTACCTCAATGCCACTAATCTGTTTCATAAGAAAACCTTTTTCTAAGAAAGTGGCATGTCGAGAAACAAACACCTTTTGTTCTTCGGGATGGTAGAAGATATACCCTTGTGAATTCTTGGGATATCATACAAACTTACATAAGACTGATCTTGCCTCGAGTTTGTCTGGATTTTGTCTTTTGACATAGGCCGAGCAACCCCATATCTTAATGTAATTAAGATGTGGTCTCTTTCCATTCCATATCTCATATGGAGTGGTAGGCACAGATTTGGAAGGAACTCTATTCAATAGGTTTATGGCTTTTTCAAGCGCATATCCCCAGAAGGAAATAGGTAACTCAGCTGTACTCATCATTGAGCGCACCATATCTAATAGGGTGCGGTTCCTCCGTTCCGATACACCGTTGTGCTGTGGTGTATATGGAGGAGTTAGCTGAGAGAGAATCCCATTCTCTTTTAGGAAGCCCAGGAATTCATTGCTCAAGTATTCACCTCCTCGATCAGATCGAAGGATTTTAATACTTTTCCCGGTTTGGTTCTCGACTTCTTGTTTATATTCTCTAAATTTCTCAAAAGCTTCTGATTTGTGTTTCATCAGGAACACATATCCGAATCTAGAGAGATCGTCAGTGAATGTAATGAAGTACGAAGAACCATCCCTGGCATGTGTAGACATGGGACCGCATACATCACTTTGTACCAGTCCCAAAAGTTCGGTAACTCTTTCTCCGTGTCCCGTAAACGGAGTTTTGGTCATCTTGCTTTTGAGACATGACTGGCAAGTGTCATAAGATGAAAATTCAAACGGATTTAAATATCCATCCTTATGCAACTTAGCTAGTCGTGTCGCATTAATATGACCCAGTCTACAATGCCACAAGAAAGATTCGTTCAGTTCTGAACTCTTCCTCTTGTGTGTGTTTGTTATGCTCAGAACTGTTGATTGATTTAGAACATAAATGCCATTGCACAACGTGCCTGATCCAACTAACTTTTGGTTACGGAAAATGTTCATAACATTATCCTGTAGTACAAAATTATATCCCTCTTTACTCAGTAAAGAAACCGATATAATATTGCATATCAGGTTCGGCATGTAATAGCATTCGTTCAGAACCAATGTATTACCAGTTGGCAATACAAGGTGATATTCCCCGACGGTTTTAGCTGTAACAATTGCACCATTTCCAACCCTTATGTCTTTATCACCTTCTCCAAGTTCTTTACCATTCCTAAGCCCATGTAACTGATTACATATATGGGATCCTGACCCGGTATCTAATACCCAGGACATAGAGGAAATGGAGAAACAGTTCTCTGTAACGAACATACCCGAAGAAAATGCATCAACATGTACTTTCTTCATACGGGAGGCATGGGAATCCTGGTATTCCCCTATATCCTGATCAGTCTTATAACTCTTATAAGAAAGAATGGAACCAACGTTCCCCAGCACAGTATAACATGCGGGTTTGGTCAATACATCCATATTATTATCTTTATTAAGGCATGATATGGTCACTACCTGGAGAGAGAGAGAAGAAAACACTTTAGCGTATTCTCTTGCAAGATCAGATTGGTTATTATCTTATCTAATCAGGATGGCTCCCACTGTTTTTTATCAAATCTTCTTTCAAACCCTAAAAGGAAAGACTAGCCGAGATTAATAACACCCTACAACTTCGCCAATCTTTCAGCCAGGCCAGTGTCGGTACTTTGAGGGAGGTTCCCCGTGCTTTCGCACGGACCTAATTAAAGTAAACCTCGTTTTCCCAGAGGCGTAACCCTGTTGACACCTTTCTAGACACCTACTTGATCGGCTAATTGTCCTGTGTAAAACTCTCCCGGGAGTAACAATTACTCGCAGTGGGTATCGGGATCCAACTATCTCATAGAAGGTATGCATCTCATTGCAAATCTCAACACTTGAAATTCCCGATAATATTTTGCCCCTAGCGTGCTATGACCTTGACGCATGCCAAACAACCCATAGTCCGCTAGTCAAGTTCAACCCGTACAATTTGTGATTGAATTAAACCCACGCGTGCGACCCTTGACGCATGCCAAACAACGCCGTACGAATACCCTAATCCAATCGCATCTCATGCTACAGATAAGTAATAATCAGCTACCGTACACTACGCCTTGACACATGCCAAACTACCGCAGCACGAAAACTAAATATTACTTATCTGAATTGACAGAGGGCTACGCAGGTTTTTCAGAAAACCATGAGCGTAAAGAACTTGATATCGTCGTAGAATCGAGTGAATTTTGAAATGGAGTGATTTTGAGGCTTTCATTAGTTTTGCTAAAGAGGTCACTCCCGGTGAAGGGATCTCGGCTCTTTCCTTATAGAATAAGGTGCAGGATATATCATATACATCACTATGCAAAGCAAAACTCCAAAAGCAATCAAAAGAAAACCGAGTGTTGTAGCATCTGCCAGTTTTACTAAAGAGGTCACTCCCGGTTAAGGGATCTCGGCTCTTTCCTCATCGAATAAGGTGCAGGGTATATCATATATACCGCTATGCAAAGCAAAACTGTAGCTACCCTTTTATTTGAAATTTGATTCTACAACATCTTTTAGGTTTCTTTTCTTTCATTAATCACATTAATGAAGTCCCATCATTTAAGTCACCTAAACATTACAGATAAATACGACGTACACTTATGCCATCCGCAATCACCTCGATGTCCCCTCGTGCACCGTTAGGTTAGGTAACTAACGGCAGAGCGGGGCAGGGCTAGCGCGGGTGTAAAACATAAGTAACGCCTATATAATATATCATATATACTATATACAGTATTTATCAGAGAACATCACATGATCACATCACAGATATCACAGCAGAAGAAATATATGAAACATTGGATATACTAGGACGTCCGTGTTTTATTTTGAGCCTCTATAAAACACGGATTCCACGGTTGCGATGAATAGCCAAACCCACACCCCTAGACCCCTACGAGAGCGGCAAGCAACCCTACCAATTCTAGAGTTAGGAGACCCGGACTCGACTTCTCGAGTTGGTCTCCCACTGAACCCTAGAACCCGGTTACTTGTGCTCTCCTCCTTGGGTCTATCCTAGTGCGGAAAAGTAAATAATATACAAAAGGTGACATCAATCTCGACCCGGAAGTGCCACAATAAAAGAATATTACATACATTTAAATTTTACATGAATGAAAATAAAAACTCTCATCTCACATAAAAAAAACCCCGGCTCTTCAGAACGAGACGATCCAATATAACATATCCAGCAACACAGAACATCACATGTCATCAACGTAAGTAAATATGCGCATCCCAATTGTCGTTGACATATAGCAACGAAACCGGCGATATCACATATTACACTTACGGTCGCAGAAAAGAAAGTGTAAAACTACAACATTTGGAATCCACAATATCTTTAGACATCGTAAATCCGAAATATTACATATTTCGCATTTCATGCCTAACTGTATGAATTCCACATATTGTATCACATTCCAGATAAATAGACAGTATTAAACTTTCCGATCGAATAATCAAATACCCAAGATTTCCTAAATAGCTCAACACTTGAGCGGAGTTCAAAAATTCCAGAATACGTCACAGTAGCAACGGTCCAGCCGTAGAAGGGTCAAGCCAACGCCTCACATGTGGCACGCCGTACTGCCCCAAACCCTAAGGTTCAAAGGGCAGTTCAAGACGGTCACATAATCGAGTTAAGGTTTGTTGTCTTCTAAAGGGTCCGTCACATCACATGCACGTTTTTCCGAAAGATTTAAACCCGAGAAAAATTCAACACTTGAATGTTTTTCGTGCCAGGAAAAATTGAGTTAATGATATCCGTTCGAACATTTTAACACTTTCTAAATTATCTGGAATAACATAACAAAATTAAATTCTCCGATCGAATCGACGATTTCAAAATAAACCCCAAAATACTCAACACTTGAGTCAGATAAAAAATGCCAAGAAAAATATCAGGAAATTGAATAGGAACATTACTATGCAAACAGTTAAAGGTGACGTCACAATATGGCCGCGGAACCGCCACATGAGCCATGCTCATGCCGCGGATCCGCGGCGGTTTGGGCTCTAAACAGTGTCCTTTTTCCACAGTATTCCTTATATTTTCCTGCTGATTTTTTTAAGCATTTTTAATTTGGAAAAATCCCAGATTTTAAAAATTGTACAGAGAGGGTTTGATTTCGACGTGTTCGGGTTCGTTCGGAGTTTTAACTTCGTTAACACATCGCCTAATGCTCTAACTAGGCTCTGATACCACTGTAGGGTTACTAGGCACACTAACGAGGCTCTACAAGGCATCGACCATGCCAAAATTAAAATTTTATGTGCCGCGCAACCCTAAGCAAGATCGTTAACAAGAGTTTAGGCGAAACTAATGGCATGTAAACAACTTTACACTAAAGGGAATGCGATATACAACCTTTGTAGATCGGTCCTCCACTTCATTTGCTCCTTGTTAAAGTACCTTCGCTGCGATCAAGGTTCTCCCGGGCTCTTGCATGGCTTCACGATGCAAAGGATGCGACCTTGCTTGAAGTCTTAGAGGCCGAAGATGATCTACGTCGAGGGAATTCCGACTCAAGCTCCTACTTCACTAACTAGAGAATTAATGAAGTAAACACCCTAAACTAAAGTGCTAGTCTAGTGGAGGATGGAGAAATAGGAAGTGGGTTCTCTTTAGAATTTTGTTTCCCACAAGGATTCTCACTTTGGATCAAACCCTAGCTTGCATTTTCTTTTGCTCAAATGAAGAAGAAGATGATGAACAAAAGAAAAGAAATGAGGATAATGATTAAGTGAGTAGGCTAACCATGGTGAGAGAGTATCATATACTAACCCTTGTAGAGACTTAACCCTAGGCTTATCTTTATGGTTGGGTTAAGAAATATCCATAGTAAAAACAAAACCAAGTTGAATTAGTCAATGCATCCACAAGCTTCCACAAGCTTCATGCATTTTCTAATCCTCCTCTTGATTTTGTAATTACTTTAGATATTAAAAACCCAAAATAAAAATTAGCATAGTGTAAGTCTCATACACCCATGTATAGTGTATCATCAACCATGATACCAAAAATACAACACATTTTCATATATATCATATATATAGTAAAAATGTGTACAAGTGAGAAAAAACCCTAAGTGAACATGTGTTAGTAAATGTAAACTAGTATATCTAATATACAATTTTACACTTAATTATTAAATCAACACTTGACTTTATAATCCGGTCATATCTCATATAACCGACTAACATCCATTGTATCGACTTATCGAATCAACACTTGATTCGATAACCTGGCTATATCAAATATAACCGACCGATACAAAAAGTCGCGAGAATATAATATGGCATCACATACACTCATTATTCTTGGTCTCGCACATATCACATATGCGCTCCTATTTCGTTTTGCCTGAGCCAGTAAAACCTCTGTGTAGGACTCTAAAGACTCGTCAATACGCCGGCAGTAGGTGATGATCACATCACGCATCCACAAGCCGTCAGCGGTACTAGCTGGACGTAACGGCTACCCGAGTATTGAGCGATCAGAAGATCTGCAAGCAAGCCCGCTCCAACTTCTGTGAAAGCCTGCCGGTAACACTTCCCGTACAGTCCGGTCTCCTCGTCTGATATGTCGCATATCAAGTCTAGGGGTGGTAAACGTCAGACCCCAATAACCGATAAGTCGTACCGATGTGAGGCTCATAACGGGTCGAGAAACTACTGGTAACACTTACCAGTAAATCTCTAAATCAGCCCTGGCCAGGGACTTCCCTGTTACGGCTAATCGAGCACAGCGCAACATCAACCCCCAATACCGGGAGAGACGAAACCCCTCCTATCGCTTATAGCCTCCATGTGACTCGGGACTGTACCCAAAAACCACCGTTTTGCACGCCCTCATGGATGTGGTAAGGTGGAAATCAAAGCACAGTGGGAATCACACAAGACTCTATGACGATCTCGGGTCTATAGACTAACCTGCACAAGTGTCACCAGAGAACTGCCATCTGACGTGAGGTATAATACCATCTGGGAGTTCTCGGCGAGTCCGTCCAGTGTACCCAGTCTCCACCGAGCACCCGTATACCATCTCTGATGTCAAACACCAATGGATATGGGATCATCCATTGCCCATCTCATGGGTCGAGAAGCGTATACGCTAGCCTACTCTGGTATATCGATGCCCCGTCTCGATACACCCACGACTAGAGACCTTGAAGGATGTACTTATGGGCTACCATGTCCCCACTAGTATGATGCACATCATAGTCCAGGTAGTCAAGTACATATCCTAAGGGCTTTACCAACATGTAACTATAAGACAGTATAAAGAGACCAGTATACATGTTAAGATAAAGAGTAACCAGATAGCATACTATCATATCGAGCAAGAAAGTCCTCTCTATATATGTCCAAGCATCCAATATAATATACATCATCTGTACAATACTGGCCTCTAGGGCATACATACAACTAACACCTTGAGACTTTGGTTCCAATACTATGTCGTTTTCTCACCTAAAATAATGTCCCAGATTCTGTCGTAAAACCTGAAAACTTCCATACATGCTAAACCGTAAAATTTATAATAAATTGTAGACAAACCGGATTTCAGCGTTCGATGGCTCGTATTGAAGATAACTGTTCAAACTACAGTATCCTGTAGTTGGTCTTTGAATTTTAATAAGCTATGATAGAGATAATTACGATTCTGGACAGCAGTCCAGAACGGAAATCCCGATTAACCCCTGTTTCTAGACCACTGTATATTCCTGTTAAAATTTGAGAATGCGCAGAACCCTTTATCGTTACGTAGGAAATTTAATTATATTTCTTGCTCGACTGGTCTCACTAGATTCGTCAACCGTTTGATATTTTTAATTCATTTTACAATGTCGATACGTCTTGCCGAATTCTGCAGAGGCATATTTTACAAATCGAACATAATCTGTCCATAAATCCCTGTTGATATAGTATATTTCTGATCCGTCAATTGCGGTGGAAACCAAATTTATAATCCTAAATATTGTTCAACTATAGCGTTGCCTAAATACTATCCTAACTGGGATTAAAATGCATTACAAAACGAACTTCTGATTCTGAAACCGGATTTCCAGCAGTGAACGCTTAAAATGAAATGGCCATAACTAGTGATCCTGAAACCCGATTAATGTGAAACCAATTTTCATGGATAGATAATTAAACATACTACTTATACCATGTTCATTGTTTCGCTAAATTTTGCATGTATGATTTATGATAAATTATGCAAGTGGTAGGATACCGACTGATGATATCGTAATCATGCCTTAATTACTGTATTCTCATCATATTATATATATGTCATTACATTCGTAACCTAGCGATCATATGCATTACCAAGTGTTAGGTTTTCGTGTTTGATTATGGTAAGTACGTTAGTGTTTAAGCATGAATGGATAAGTGAAAGTGACACGTACTTGTACACAATCAGAGGACCCTATTGATTCATTGCATTGTCGACGTCTGTGGGACGTGTATAAGTGTGACTATAGTTGGTATGGGACAATTATGGAAGCACTTGTATGGGTGTCACAGGTAAGGCACCAAACACTGTCCATTTATCTTGGGTATCAGTCGAGACATGCTTGATGGAGACCCTGTCTTCAGTTCTCGCGTAGACTCGTCATGGACCGACTAGTATTTGAGTTTATGGTTGGCGTTTGATGTAGACCACGGGGTGTGAGGTAGTTTGAGTATGAGTTCAACAGAATCTCAGGAGTCCCATTACCGGCTTATATCATGATTTTGGGAGTTGTATGGATGGAGTTACTGATTATTATCGTGCGTGTTTCGGGCCCGTGTTCCCTTGCCCTTGGGTGGGGGATACTCCTGCGTGGTTAACTCTCACACTTGGACTGATGATAGGCTTAGCGACCTGTACAGTGAGACTTAGAGACTGATTGGGTTAGAGACATTGACATGTATTGCTTACTGATTCAACATACCTGCCATACTGTTTACTGCTTTACTGTTGCCCGCTCTATTAGATACCTGCATTGGCTACTTCATGTTCACGTCTTTATTCTTCTGATCATTGTTACATATTCGTTATTATTACACGAGTTCATAGTTGTATCTATATATACATTGCTATCGTGTCTCTCTGACGACCTGAGTATGCATGCTCAGAGTGAGAAGTGGATCTGGCTTAGACCAGGACCTGACGTACCTCAAGGATATCACGGACTTCTTGATCAGCGACCCAGAGCTATACTTCCCTGATCTCCATCTGGTTAGTTCTTTTGTATTTGTTTTGATTTAGTGACTGCATTTCCCATTACCTGTGCATTGATTACTGATTACCACGTAAAGTTAGAAGCCGAAGTGTGACTACGGAGGGATAATTCCTCGACCGTAGGAGCATGGCTGGCCTTGTCAACCCCTCGTATTCCGTATTTTGGGAAGCGGGGCGTGACATGGTTTTGTTGGTATCAAAGCCAGGTTTTGCTTCGATTGGGATTGCAGTTTCCGTGTAGTGCTTGGCAATCTAAGACATCCTTCGGTCTAGATTGTAAATTTGTTATTCTTGATCTTGATTCACATAGGGTGTTCTACTACATATTTTGATCCATCCGCTAGTGTTTTGGGTGACTTAGTGGAGTTACGTGGTTGTAATTATGAACTGCAGCATAGTTACAATACTATACTCTATTGAGTGACTTGGAGTTCTACAGTTGATTTCCGCTCGATTGAGTTTCACCTCACCCGATACTCTTGTTCCGTTGTTTATTCTATATCATATTTTGACTCTAATTCCCGTGCCTTTTATCGTTCTTAAAATTGTTGTTTCAGGATCCTGTCTTCCAACGACTCTTCTTCTATCTCCACTCTCCAGAATCAGACCGTCGAGATTTTGAATGTGCTGCAAGGTTTGAACGAAGCCCAGGAGCGAACGAAAGACCTGTTAGCTGAAGGATTAAGAAGGCAGATGACTCAGGCGCCAGCGGAAGCCTCCAATCGTAAGGGAATCCCCGTTAAACAAGGAAAATAGGTGAAGATGAAGCTCCCACTTGTTCCCTAGCCACGGAAGCAGCGGAAGGCTCAATGTTGTGGATACTGCAAGAAGCCGGGACACCTTCAGAGAGATTGTCTCCGCGCCAAAGGGCAATGCCTGATTTGCGGATCCAGCGATCACCTTGTTAAGGGCTGCCCTAAAAGGAAGGAGCTACAAGGAGGAAGTTCGTCCACACTCTCCCCTCTTGCTAAGTGATGGTTATTTCGTAGTTCGAGCTTCGAGGATAGTGCGGACCCAGCGCAGGATTCAACTCGCGTGACGAGAATGCAGCGGTCTGGAAATCAAAGAAGAATTATCCCCTTTTCGCTTTCAATAAAGAATGTTGTCATTCTTTTGTAAATATTTTCCTTTCGTTTAAGATCTTGTATCCGTTGAACTTTAGTTGAAATGCAATGAAATTCTGAGTTGTGATGTATGTAACGTCCCTTTGCCACTTATTTTCCTTATACTATTCATTGTATCAGTATTCTAAAATTTGATTTTTCAGTCCTTACCTACCGCATATTTTCCTTGTAATCCGTGTTCTTGATTATTTTCTTAATGTGTTCCACTGTCTAATCATGACTCTTTCTTTTCAGGCCATGGCCCACCCTGGAGCAGCGCCGCCTCTAGATGAGGACACACGGTCGTGCGTGTCCTTGGACTACATGCTGGTGAGCTCAGATGATGAGATCAACGACCCACAGGTTATTTTCGGAAACAGCGATTCCGAGGGTGAGGGATGCGCAGCCCCAGAAGTTGACATGATCAGCGACTCGGACGACGAAGAAGAGGACCCCGAAGAGGACCCAATAGAGGAAGATCTCGAGGAGGACCCGATAGAAGGAAATCCAGGGGAGGAAGACCTTGGGGAGAATCCAGTGGAAGAAAATCCCATGGAAGAAGATCCAGAGGAAGAGAATCACGTAGAAGCAGACCTCGATGAAGAAGCTCCAGCCGAGGAAGAAGGACCAGAAGAACAAGACCCCGCGGCAGAAGAACCTCCGTTGGCGATCCCTGCGAGGCACTATGGAAATGGACGCCCCTATCTGAGCGCGCGAGCCTACCGTAACCTGCTCAACCTCCACAACCGCGACTGACGTGATTTAGTTTTGTCTCCTCCGGCCAAATAAACCCATGTATGGTTTAGAGCCATCTTTTATTTTTGAGAATGCCTTGTTTAGAATTTTCTGGAATGAAATAAAATTTCTGAGTTCGCTAATTTTTTTGATTTTTGGTTCATGTGATGCTTTGACTGTTTCCCCCTATACATTTCTTTTCTTCCTGAAATTCGTGACTGTCCACCTTTACACCCTGTGCTGACCCGACCCCTGTCTCTTCGGCATTCAGTTTGAAGTACTACAGTCCGACCTTTCGAGTGAGCTATACTCCATTATAATCCTTACCCTGGCTAGCCCCTATACACTTTTGTGCTATCTCCTGCTACCATACTTACATTCTGTGACATCGTGTTCGAAACTTAGCGTCCACTACCTCGTGTTTACAAAAATTTCGTTTTACCCACTACTTCCGTTTTACCCACTTTAAATACTTTACCAATATTTACATTTTCAAAAGCGCTAACATATATCGCGCATATTATTTTGTTCCATGCCTCTTATTTTCACCCTGTGTGTTTTCTAAGCTATCTTAAAATTGTTTGATCGATACATTTATTCTAAAATACCTTGGCCTATCGGCAAACCCTTCACCATTGGCTGTTATTGCTATTCTTTTATTTTTTATTTTTTTTGTAAATATAGTTTACCCTTATAGTGATTCTGCCTTGTACTTACTTAGACCTGCCCCTTTTTGTTGCGTTAGTTCGTATACATATAAAGACCTTCGATCTTTATCTAACTGTTTTTAAGTAAATCACTATATGTTAGTGTTCGATGTTGTAGCTTTTAGCATGTTATTTTATATAGCTTATCGTTTATTTTAAATTTCGAGAACGAAATTTTTGTAAGGGTGGTATGATATAATACCCAGTTCTTTTATACGCCAATAACCGCATTTTTTATAAGAGGGGTCACTTACAAGCTTATCTAGTTATACCTATAATTATTTTTATTTTAAGTATATAAAAATCCTAATTCCTTTATTCTATTCCTCTTCTTAAATCCGTTTACCTAAAACTATTTCTATTACTCAAAGCCTTCTTATTTTTCCCTTTATTATTCTCCCTTTTCTATACCCAGTCCCCTATAAATATTTAGCATATCTTGATAAATAAGTCTCCAGATATTTCCCTGAATTTTCTACAAATTTTCCATATTTTCTAGAATTTAATCTAGATCTAGTCCGATTTATATATATATATATATTGTATAACTTTTATTTAAATTATGTTATTCCTAACCCAAAACTAAATTACATATTCCTTTTCCTATTTCTTTTCCTAACCCCACCCAGAACCCTAACTCCCTTTACCCTTCATTATTTCCCGACCCTTTTCCCTGTATTAGCCGGCTCACTCCTTCGTATCTCTTTTTCTATTTTACTTGATTTCCTACCCAACCCAAGCCCAAACAAATAAATTAAAACCAAAACCAAATATATATATAAACACTCCCCAGCCCAGCCCAACAGAGAAATTAAATGAATTAATTCCCTGACCGGCCCAAGCCCGCGCCCAACTCCCAGGCAACCCGACCCGACCCGTTAACAATCCTTCTTCCCCACTTCGTTCAGATTTCCCGCTCCTTTCTTCAGTTCGTTGTGCTCCCCACGTCGCCACCCACAAAGCGCACGTCCCCGAGCCCCACTCCCCGTCGCGACCACGTCGCCGCTCCCTTGCCCACGACCGTGTGCGCATGCCCACTTACCTCCATCGACCTCATCCCCCTCTCCTTCTCTCGTCTTCTCACATCCCTCCATCTCTCTAGAACTCGACTCCACCACCATTGACAACCATCTTGCCACTAATGAGCCCCTGACCCCTCCACGATGCCATCACTCTCGTCCTTCTCCCTCTCGAACCTCCATCGTCCAAGCCAGCTCCCAAAGACCCCCTCACTGCAACTAACAACAACCCCACCGTCACAGCTCCCGAGAACTTAGCACCGGCCGCGGCCTGAATACCGCGGCCGACCTCCTCTTCACCGCCGACCACCCCCGACACCGAGCCCTCGTCCGCGCCCCCTCCAAGCTACAAGCCCGAGCGTGTACCCCCTTACCTGCACACCGGAACCCATCGCCTTTCCCGAGCACCCTCGTTGACCCCTCGCCGGAGCTACCCCGCCGACCACTGCCAAGCCCCCTCTCTCACAGGCAACGTCTCTTCCCTCTCTCTCTCACAGCACCTCTCTCTCTATCTCAGCACCCTGACACCATCTTCATCACTACCAGGCTCATCCTAAGCTCGCTTCCGTCACCATTGCTGGTGCCGTGCCAGGCTTCTCATCGTCGCGGCCTTGACCATCACCTCCGGTTACCGTCGCCTCCAAGCTCCATCTCCTTCACTGAGGCCAAACTCGAATCTAGCCGTGTGTAGCCGTGTGCATGTCTCTGTGCTAACTGTGCCGTCGCTGCAGGCTGCCGTCATCATCGCCTTCGTGACCATCGAACGTCTTCAGGCAAGTTTGATACTTGCTTCATGCTAAATCTTTATGTTACAATTCTAGTTACTAATAGTTGCTGCATACCCTTTTTTATGTGAACCGTATAATTCAAATGTTCGATGCACGGTCCGAATGGAAACCCTCGTTAAATTGGCGGCAACATATAAAATATGATGGCTTGAGTTGTAAGGAACGTACCTTGAGACTTTGGTTCCAATACTATGTCGTTTGCTCACATAAAATAATGTCCCAGATTCTGTCGTAAAACCTGAAAACTTTCGTACATGCTAAACCGTAAAATTTATAATAAATTTTAGACAAACCGGATTTCAGTATTCGATGGCTCGTATCGAATCTAACTGTTTAACCTACAGTATCCTGTAGTTGGTCTCTAAATTTGAATAAGATATGATAGAGATAATTATGGAGGATTACGATTCTGGACTGCAGTCCAGAACGGAAATCCCGATTAACCCCTGTTTCTAGACCCCTGTATATTCCTGTTAAAATATGGGAATGCGCAGAACCCTTTATCGTTACGTAGGAAATTGAATTATCTTTCTTTATCGACTAGTCTCACTAGATTCCTCAACCGTTTGATATTTTTAATTCATTTTACAATGTCGATACGTCTTGCTGAATTCTGCAGAGGCATATTTTACAAATCGAACATAATCTGTCCATAAATCCCTGTTGATATAGTATATTTCTGATCCGTCAATTGCAGTGGAAACCTAAGTTATAATCATAAATATTGTTCAACTATAGCGTCGCCTAAATACGATCCTAACTGGGATTAAAATGCGTTACGAAACGGACATCCGATTCTGAAACCGGATTTCCAGCAGTGAACGCTTAAAATGAAATGGGCATAACTAGTGATCCGGAAATCCGATTAACGTGAAACCAATTTTGATGGATAGATATTGAAACATACTGCTTATCCCCTGTTCATTGTTTTGCTAAATTTTTCATGTATGATTTATGATAAATTATGCAACTGGTAGGAAGGATACCGACTGATGATATCGTAATCATGCCTTAATTACTGTATTCTCATCACATTATATATATGTCATTGCATTCGTAACCTAGCGATCATATGCATTACCCAGTGTTAGGTTTTAGTGTTTGATTGTGGCAAGTACGTTAGTGTTTAAGCATGAATGGATAAATGAAAGTGACACGTACCGTTTCACAATCAGTGGACCCTATTGATTCATTGCATTGTCGACGTCTGTGGGACGTGTATAAGTGTGACTATAATTGGTATGGGACAATTATGGAAGCACTTGTATGGGTGTCACAGGTAAGGCACCAAACACTGTCCATTTATCTTGGGTATCAGTCGAGACATGCTTGATGGAGACCCTGTCTTCAGTTCTCGTGTAGACTCATCATGGACTGACTGGTATTTGAGTTTATGGTTGGCGTTTGATGTAGACCACGGGGTGTAGGGTAGTTTGAGTGTGAGTTCAACAGAATCTCGGGAGTCCCATTTTCGGCTTATATCGTGATTTTGGGAGTTGTATGGATGGAGTTACTGATTATTATCGTGTGTGTTTCGGGCCCGTGTTCCCTTGCTCTTGGGTCCTACTCTTGGGTGGGGGATACTCCTGCGTGGTTGACTCACACTTAGACTGACGATAGGTTTAGCGACCTGTACAGTGAGACTTAGAGACTGATAGGGTTAGCGATATTGACATGTATTGCTTACTGATTCAACATACCTGCCATACTGTTTACTGCTTTACTGTTGCCTGCTCTATTAGATACCTGCATTGGCTACTTCATGTTCACGTCTTTATTCTTCTGATCACTGTTACATATTCGTTATTATTACACGATTTCATAGTTGTATCTATATATACATTGCTATCGTGTCTCTCTGACGACCTGATTATGCATGCTCAGAGTGAGAAGTGGATCTAGCTTGGACCATGACCTGACGTACCTCGAGGACATCGCGGACTTCTTGATCAGTGACCCACAGCTATACTTCCCTGATCTCCATCTGGTTAGTTCTTTTGTATTTGTTTTGATTTAGTGACTGCATTTCCCATTACCTGTGCATTGATTACTGATTACCACGTAAAGTTAGAAGCCGAAGTGTGACTACGGAGGGATAATTCCTCGACTGTAGAAGCATGGCTGGCCTTGTCAACCTCTCGTATTCCGTATTTTAGGAAGCGGGGCGTGACAAGATCCATCGAGTACCGACTCAAGAAAGCCTTCAACGAGCCTTTGAAGCAACGCCGATCTTCATCCGAGCAAGAGATCTAAGACGATCCGCGACTCAAGAAGACCGAAGAGAAGCTAGTTTCGACGATTTAGTTCCTCCTCAAATCTTGTAATCTTTGAGTGAATTGTACCTAAACATTGATTAATAGAAGGTGAAAATTCTAAATCTTGCTTTTCTTTACATTCTTTCATTATGAAGAGTTATAGATTCTTGATTCTTTCCTTTTTCATGATGTTTGAGTGAAATCTCCGCTTGTAGCGGAATCGAGAGAATAGGTAGATGATGTTGATGAAATTCTTGAACGATTCTTAAGTCTTAAGAGTTTTGTAAACTTTAGGAAATTGAATCATCGAAAACCTAATTTGAGCGAGACCGCTTTCATCGCTCCAAATTAGAGATCAATGATCGGTGATTTAATTTGCTAGAGGCTAGAATTTGAATGATAATAAATGAAAGGACAAGAGATGATGATGGAGAAACCCTAGTTTCTTCAATAGATCCCTAAACCTCATTGATTTTCATCGATCTAGCAACAAATCTTCAATAGATAAGAATTTGTAATCATTAGTATTCATCATCACTATCAATTGGATCGATTCCGACAAGCTACTTTACAAATCTTGATAACTAAATTGATTGGGATATTTCTTGATTCTTAATTCCAGATCATCATTTTCTTTATGTTTCTTAAAATTAAAACTCACAAATCTTGAATCAATTTTCTTGCAAATTTCTTTTATCCTTTAGTTTTCAACTCAATTAAAATGAAAACGAACAAATCACACTTTCTCAGTGGACGATCCGCATTCACCGACGAACCTACAATAGACGCCGTCAATTGATTGTGGTATAAATTTCTTTGGTTGTGAAACATTTCCAAATACACACGAAGATAATGATCAATCAAGGGCTTTTGATCCCTGTCGGTTGTGGTAGGAAGCTACCAGCCGGGGATAGCCGAGCGAGGGTCGGGCTCGACTGCCTCTGGGAGGACTTTTTGATCCCTGTCGGTTGTGGTAGGAAGCTACCAGCCGGGGATAGCCGAGCGAGGGTTGGGCTCGACTGCCTCTAGGAGGACTTTGATCCTTAGCGTTGGAGGGCCGTAGGAGGCCTGCTAAGAATAGCCGGACAGTGAAGCTGCGCGGTTTCCTCTTGGCGAGGGCTTTGATCCCAGGCGTTGCGTGTAGGGAAGCTACCGGCCAGGGATAGCCGGGCAGGGTAGCCGCTCGGCTGCCTCTAGGGAGGACTTTGACCCTTAGTGTTGGAGGGCCGTAGGAGGCCAGCTAAGGATAACCGAGCAGTGAAGCTGCACGGTTGCCTCTTTGGTGAGGGCTTCGGATCACAAAGACAGAACTCTATTTGCAATGATCTGACGTTCCCTTTATTTGAACGAAAAGGATTTTTAGAAAACATTTACATCGACTTCGCGAAAGGAAGGGTACACACTCGTTGGCCTTGACCTCATTGGTATAGCTTGAGCTTCTCGGCGTTGTAAGGCCGCGGGAACTTGTGTCCGTCTGCGTCTTGTAGGCGATAGGCTCCGCCGGGGAGTATCTCAGAGACGAGGAAAGGACCGTCCCACTTTGGGGAGAACTTGTGTAGCCTAACTTGATTGATGAACTCGTTTCGCCGTAGGACCAGATCTCTGGTCTTGAAGGAGCGGCGCTTGACTCGAGCGTTGTAGTATCGGGCCGTTTGTTGTTGATAAGCGGCAGCCCTGATCTGAGCCCGGTCTCTCTTCTCCAACAAGATGTCCAGGTTGGTCCGTAGCGCCGAGGTATTCGCATCGTCGTCGAAGTGCTCGAACCGATGACTGGGTAGCCCGATCTCCACTAGGACCATTGCCTTGGTCCCGCAGCAGAGAAGGACCACTCTGTCGTATCACAGAAGGTGTCGTCTACCTAGGTGCCCGCTGCAACGGTCCCCTCAACTTCACCAACCCACAAAAAGAGAAGGCCGGAGAAAATCCCCGCGTCCGCGACAAATGTCAAGTGCACTGAGCCTAAACGTCCTATGTCTGGGGGCATGGTGGTGCATACCGTCTATATGGCATCCGGAAAAGAGGATAGCCGTATCTCCACAGGTCATCGACCGCTAACGCGATCAGTGACTAAGGCTCAGGAGCAACAACAAAAAAAGCTCCAATAGATGCTAACAGCCATGGCCGCACTCACGGGACAAAAAGCAAGCCAAGAGACGTCCTCAGAACATCGTCATGAGCAGGAAACTGATGCCGAATTCCTTCGAAGAATGCTTGAGAAAAAGGAAAAAGAGGCCGCGGAACAAGCGACCAACATAAAACAAATGGCCCTTCTATTCCAAGATATGGTGGGCATGATAATCCAGCCGGACCCTCCAGCCGAAGATCCTCCAGTAATAATTGAAGATGATAGAAGAGAGACATCAAATCCTCTGTCGGCTCTGTCAGCAGCCAAGGAGGATACCATCTCCAAAGTCGCGCTCGATGATTATATAGCTCAACAAATACGAGCTTATCAAGCCAATGAAGAGGCTGGCCAAGTCGTCAGAACTGGACGGCCCTATCCGGGTTGGTACGAGCAAATAAAGTACCCGCCAGGATACACGATTCCTAAATTCCATGTGTACAAGGGGACATGCAATCCCCATCAACATGTCGGTCAGTTCAGGGCTCTCTACGGCAACACTGGAGGGGATGATAAGCTACTGCTTTGCCAATTTGTCGCTAGCTTGGCGGAGACGGCGTTCGAATGGTACTCAGAGCTTCCGAATGACTCCGTCAAAACTTTTACAGAGATGGAATTGCTGTTCACCCAGCGTTTCGCAAGCGCTAGCGAACGCATCCTAATCACCGCATTAATTAACGCCAGAGTAAAGCCAGGCAAAACATGGGTGTAATACGCGATACGGTGGCGGAATCTATGGTCGAAGTGCGAGCAGCGCATCGAAGAAGCGCCCGCAGTAGGCATGTTCGTGGGTACTCTTGATCCGCTGATGACCATATCCCGGTTCATGATGTTCTTCAAGCCAACTACTTTCCAGGCCCAAATGGATCAGATGGGTCATAGACCGTCTTCATCGAAGCTGGAATCTCGAAATGAAAAAGGGAAAGTGAAAGTGACCTTCGTCGCCAATGCTCAGCAGCAGCCCAGTGGTCCAAACCCAACTGATCACCAAGATGAAAGACGACGATTCTTCAATGAGAAACTGAAGCGCCCTTATTTATTTCCCCGGGATAAATCGAGGAGACTGTTCGAGCCGGCGGTGCACAACAGGCTCATCACCTTGCCGGATCCGAAATTGTACGAGGAACATTAGGAGCATCTGAAAATAGTATTTCAGCGCCTTCGAAAATATAACTTGAAGATGAACCCATTGAAATGCGCGTTCGGAGTTTCCTCGGGTAAGTTCCTAATATTCATCGTCCGACACCGGGGCATCGAAATAGACCCGTCGAAGATCAAGGAGATCATGGAAATGCCGCCGCCAAGAACTCTCAAGCAACTGCGGTCTCCCCAAGGAAAGCTCGTATATATCCGACGGTTCATAGCCAATCTCTTCGGCAAGTGCCGCCCCTGCAGTCATTTAATGAAGAAGGGAACCCCGTTCGTTTAGGATCGCAAATGCCAAAGCGCACTGGACGAAATCAAGCAATACCTACAGAATCCTCCGGTGCTAACCGCTCCGGTTAAAGGGAAAGTCTCTCATTCTGTATACAACCGCCCTTGAGGGTTCTCTAGGCGCATTATGGGCACAAGAAAACGATCAAGGAAAGGATATAGCCCTCTACTACTTGAGTCGAGTTCTTCTGGGGGCAGAAAACAATTACTCTCCCATTGAAAAACACTGCCTGGCGTTAATCTTCGCGATAACGAAGCTCAGACATTACGCTTTGGCACATGAGGTCCATCTCATATCAAAAGTGGATCCTCTCAAATATTTGATGTTAAGAGCCAAATTAACGGGACGACTCGCTAAATGGGCCCTACTCTTAATGGAATTTTCGGTGACATATTGATCTCTCAAGGCAGTGAAAGGCCAGGCCATCGCCAACTTACTCGCTGAGCATCCGATACCTGCCGACTCTCCCTTGAACTGCGAATTGCCAGACAAGCACGCGTTTGACACGATCGATAGGGAGAAAGGAGGGAGTGATACCCGATGGGAACTCTACTTCGACGGAGCATCTTCTATGAAGAAGCGAAAGCATAACTCCCCCATAATCAAATCTGGGATGGGCCATATCTTCGTGAATCCACAAGGAGGGATAATGCGCTTTGCCTTTTCCCTAACAGAGCCGAGGACAAACAATGAAGCTGAATATGAAGCTTTGATAGCAGGTCTTGAGATCGCTGTAGACATGGGAATCGAGAACCTCTTCATATACGGAGACTCCTAACTGGTTGTTAGCCAAGTAAACGGTGACTATCAGACGTGCAAACTGTAAGTCTACGCTAGCGCCCCGGCCGTCTACAGACGCCAAATGCGGAACAAAAACTTTTTAACTGGCGCTATCGTATACTTTAACCCGGATCTGCCATTATTGCTAAACTAACAAACTGTAAAGAGTGTAGAAAGGTTATACCGAACGATCCGAGTCCTTCGTTCTTTAACCATCATCCCACGCTCCGTTGCGGCTGCTCCGATCTCGTCGATCTCCGATCTGCTCGTCCAGGTGGCACCACATCACCGATTCTTTAAACGGGCTCCCGCCTCTGACTTGAGGCAACTCGATCGTCAAGTTTGCTAGAAGAGACGACCAAGAATGATGTAGAGAATGAGTAGATGACTTTGTCTCTCTTCGTCCAAGTCCGTGGACGATCGGTTAATGAAGCTGCCATTTTTATCGGGTGATGGAATGAAAGAGGTAATGAAATTTCCATGCACCCTTAACCATAGTCTTTTTTCTCCAAAAATGAAATCATTCTCACTCTTTTACAAAGGATGGCCGGCCACTTAATATGATGGAGGAGGGTGAGTGTAGGAGGAGATAAGGAGGTGACCATAAACACAAAGCTTATCTTTTATCATAAATGAAAAGCATAAAGATCTTAAGCAAAACAAGAATGTTTAGAAATCAAAGCATGAGTCACAAGACACCTCACCAAATCTAGAACCTTCTAGAACCTTCTAGAAGCATGACTCACTCTCATCCAAGAAAAGATAAATCCGTCTTTAACCGAATGTTAAAAGACGGCTGATAGAAAACTGGAAACTGGCAACTTCCAAAAGTGATCCTGAAACGACTTTCAGGATAACCCCGAAACTGTATAAATATACCCGCATTTGTATTACGACCGAATACAAATGCAACTGAGACAAAGATATTATACCTACTCAATATAATACTCGGATCCGGCTTAAACCAAAGCCGACCAGTATCATCTGCCCGAAAAATAACACGTGCGTAAACGCACGTGCATTTTCCGAACCCTGCCATAAAACCATACGGCCTCTACAACGTTTCGCCCAAACTTGGGAAACTGTCTGTGGGGGACTCTAATGACTCGTCAGTACCCTGGCAGTGGGTTTAACCACAAACCGTCAGCGGCACTAGCTATGCGTAACGGTTGCCCACGGACTGACCTCAAGGGAGACTGATGAGCGAACTCAAGGGTGGCCGATGAGCTAACACATCCGGAAACCCTACTGAGCCTAACAGTGACAATGTATATACAGTCCGGTCCGTTCGTCAATGAGTATCGCATATCCGCCTAGGGGGCTAGTAACGTCAGACCCCCAATAGCAGTATAAGTCGTGTCGGAGTGTAGCCCAATAACACCCTGAGATACTACTGGAGTACCTACCAGTAAATCTCCTGCCACGGCCGTGGGCTATGTGTAATGGCTCTCCTAGACACAGCACGATCTCGCCCCCAATACCGGGAGAGACGAATCCCCTGCCGATCCGCTCACGTGCCTCCATATGGCTCGGGACTGTACCCAAAAGCTACCTGTTTGCACGACTCCTTTGAGCCGTGGTAGGATAGAAATCAAAGCACAGTGGGAACTCACACGAGACAAATGACGACCTCAGGTCGATGAACTAACCTGTACACATGTCACCTGGGAACTGCTATCTGACGATAGGTATAGTACTAACTAGCAGATTCCCGGCGAGTCCTGTCCGGTGTACTCATAACCCAATGAGCACCTGTATACATCTTAGGTGATCCAACTGACACCAGTGGCTTGTGAGACCGGCCACCGCCCCTCGTCGGGGTCTCGACTGTATACACTAGTCTACTCCGGAGTATCGATGCCCTGTCTCGAAACTCCCACGACTAGGGACCACAATTAAGGATATGCATATAAACTACCCAACTCTCACGTATATGATCGCCATCATACTGTTGGTAGTAAAGCAAGATCCTAAGGGCTCTATCAAAGTGTAACATGCAATCAGTCACCTGAACATGTACACGACTGATAAAGGCAAACCAGATAGCATACTATCATCTCGAGTAAGACTGTCCTTCCGGGATAGGTCCTCCGCAATCATTGCAATCACGTACCTGCGATCCAATAATTGACTATGAGGGCACTATCTCCAACAATCTCCCACTTGCACTCAAGGCTAATTATTGCGATGTCGACTACTCACAGCCCGTGTAAAACCGAACATCCAACTCCTCTACTAATCAGTTTCACAAAGCCCGTTTGTAAAACTATTGTGTTCGAGAAATAGCCTCAGTGAGTGGATCCGCCTAGATGTTTCTTTCTATATCTCTCTAAATCTCAAATTCGCGGAGAAAGCCATCTCCCGAATCGAGTAAAACCTGTCTTAGAATATGTCTGGATTTCTGATGGGACCTAGTTCATAAATGAACTCCAAATCCAAACCTCTTAGACTGTATCGATCACTGAACCTAATCAGTATCCGGCACCATGCCACCCACAGTATCCTCTTGGACCACCTGTCCATAATACTGTCCCTCTTCGTCAGAGGGAAAAACTATAACTCTGACAATCTCTCTGTGAACTATGTCACCTTTGAAGCCTAGAATGATAATCGTCTCCCGAAGGAGGCTGCCGTCATCAAATCCGTAGAACATCCACTTATGTTCTAAAACTGCTTCCTTATGTCTCTCCAGGATTGGATTAATACAAACTTATTGCATCTAGTGCAAAAACAACATCTGGTGTGGTACTTGACATCTCATGATTGACTCAATTGCCTAAGCAAGTGATCTGTCAATCATGCACATCCCTCTCCCCTTTAGTCTATATGACACCTTTAGAGAGGGTGACCCCATCACCTGCAGGTACACCACCATGCTAGGAGTCAACTATTCTAAAAACCATTAGAATATCTGTCAAAGTACCCACATTGGGAAACTACCCAAATCCAGATCTAAAACCATAGATCCAGAAACCAGAATGTCAAATATTATATCCATATCCTGTCTGGAGAAACAACTGTGTGACGATCACAGTACAACCGATCATAGTATAGGAATTTTACTTCCTACTCTGTGTATGTCATCCAAATACCATGACATCACACCCTACTACCTTCTTAAAAGATCCATCCCCTATTCTGATTGAAGTCAAACCCATGACTGTCACATCAAAATTAGATGATCTATCTCCGCTATAACTGCTCTAGTCTATAAATAGACATAAGCTACTTGCCCACTAAGCTTCCATTGCTCCCACTGACTACGACAACCCTCTGGCAGAATAATATACACGTACACTTCTAAAGCTAGTTTAGAACGACGCTATACTTATCCTCCTGCCTGGCCTCATAGTCTGGAACAACAGTAGTGTCAAGTCTGGGTAGATAAGAACCTCCCTGTCACCGTCCTTGAGCCTACCGAAGTACCTCTCGGGTGTCTGAGGTTATCCACCATATCTGCGGAGTGGCTATTGGAATGTCAAACTTGATTGAATATATAGGTCCTATTAAATTTTCCGTAATCGTTTGCGGTTCTGGAATCACTTCCAGTTCTACCATACTCCCACTACTGTTTTCTGAAAAAATCCATTTTACTAAAACTGTGGCGAGTCAAGAAAAATATCACTATTGATCTTGCAAATGGTAGAATATCAACCCTCGTCATAGCCAGGGTCAACCCACAAACAGCCATTACAGAAACGTGCCCTGAGTTATCCAGAGTCCGGTTTTAAGCATAAGCTGGACAACTCCCCATACCTTAATATCTTTTAAGGTACGATCCATTCTATATCCAATATAGAAACTTTGGCACTTATTTAATTGGAACCATATTCAATCATGCAGCTGTCTCCAGTGCATATCACTTTAATGGAAAGAGGCTAATCAGCATTACTCAACTTAGGAATCCATCCAATTATGAGTAACCTGAAAGAGAAACACGTTTCTCAAAACCATCACTATCATCTGAATACCAATCACAAGAATCTACATCTTCGATCTCTTTGAAGAATCCCGATACTTGTGACACCTGGTTCTCTACTTTATTCTTATACCCACAACTTCTCAAAACTTAGACCTTGTATTTCTACGAAACACTTGTCCAAATACTAGAGAAGTTATAAGTAAATAGAACATAGTACGAGGACCTACCCCTTTGTCCTGATGGACATTTGGACAACATTCAATACTCTGTATAAGTCCACTGAGTTGAACAACTCAAAACCTGTGCGTCGTAGGTTGAAAACTGTACCCTGGCGATTTCCTCAAATATCACCAATTACAACGAATTCCGATATAATGAGGATAATCACCTAATTCCCAATAACTTACTCCCACTCATCATCTGTAAAACCATACAGATATGAGAATGAAACCTGGTAAATACATACCCTTGGAGTAAGGGTCTAATCGGGAAAACAGTTTTCCATTAACAATGCACTGAAACATGAAAATGTTTCGTAGGGGTATCTTGGTATTCATAGCAATGCCTCTTCCATAATCCAATTCATGACTTCAACCGTATATTTTATTGCCATCTCTCCAAATCCCTTTATTTGTCTTTAGTCGTTACCTTCTGTACACCATCGTTAGGCTAAATGGTTTTCTTCCTTCCCTACCGTTCGGCACCAGCCTATGGTTTGGAAGAAGACTATCCAGTAAGCATAATAGGTGTACCCTCCTAAACCAAGGAGTACTCGTATCTTGAGAGAAGGTGATGATAAAAGACAACTGAATAATACCTTATTCCTTTAAAGGTGAAATAGGAGTGGCGATGAAGTACGCGGTTTTGGTCGTGAATGATATCAGTCGCAATTTACTTTGCCCTCTTTCTAATCCCTTTATTTTGTCTTTACATATTACCTTCTGCACACCCTACTTAGGCTAATTGGTTTTCTTCATTCCCTACCTTTCGGCACCTGCCTATGGTTTGGAATAAGACTATCCAATAAGCGTAATAGGTGTACTCTCCTAAACCAAGGAGCTCTCGCAACCTGAGAGAAGGTGATAATAAAAGACAACTGAATAAACCAATTCTACTTCTCCTGAACCTTGATCCATCCTCGAAGAAGTCCCTTCGAGTTCGTATATAACCATACGATGGATCTATCCAATGGAAGTGGATATCCGTAGTAAAACGGGTGTTCTGAGAAATGCAAAGGGTAAAAGAAGGAGTGGCAATGACTTATGCAACATAGACAATCCAAAAGCCAGTATTTTAAGAAGGTTCGGTCAACCTGGTCACTGAGTCATAGTCTAGGGTCGGTCAAAGGTCGCTGCCAAAGAGAGAGAGAGAAAAGAAACACTCTGCGTGCACTCTAACCTAGATCAGAATGGTCATCACTTTATCTAATCCGGAAACCTCCCACTGTCCTGTCAAATTCTCTTCCAAACCTGAAAGAAGAATCAATCGGGATTACCCGAAGAGTAAACCAACTCATCAGTGGGAATCGGGATCCAACTCTCATCGCATGATAACGTGATGGAATGCATCCACGTTACTCATACTCCAGAAGGTATGCGCATACTTGGCAAGTTTCAGTTTCTTTAGAAACTCCCGATCTGATTTATGCCCCATGCTCTTATGACCTTGGCGAAAGTCAACAAATCATAAGTCACATGTCAAGTTCTGCCCGTCATTTTCTTGTTAATTTGAACCCATCCGTACATACCCTTGACGAAAGCCAACAAGGTAATACGACTGTCCCAAACCAACACATCTATCTATGCAACAAATGAATACCCCAGCAACTACCAAACACTATGCCTTGACGAAAGCCAACAAACATAGCTTGAATATTACTGACCATCCATAAGAAACGACGGAGGGCTACGGCTGGTTTTTGGCGAAAAACCTTTAGCGTAATGAACTTGATCTCGTTGAAGGAACCTGATAGCTTTTTAAAATATAGTGGCGAAAACCTTTTGCTAAAGAGGTCACTCCCGGTGAAGGGATCTCGGCTCTTTCCTCGTGGAATGAGGTGCAGGATATTCCACTGAATACCGCTATGCAAAGCAACATGTAATCGACTATAGTGAAGTTATTACCCTGACGCAAACTTCTGCCTAAGGGGTCAGTCCCGGTGAAGGGATATCAGCCCTTGCCCCGTCGAATGAGGTGCAGGATATTCCACTGAATACCGCTATGCAAAACAAAAGGAAACGTCTTTGCAATAACACTTTTTAAATTTGTTCCAACAACATCAAATAGGTTTGTTTTACTTTGCATTGATCAGAATCAACGTAGTCCCATCAATCAATCACACCAGAAAAGAACGAAAATAAAATGTACGTATATGCCATCCGCATTCGTCACTGGGTCCCGTCATCACCCGTTAGGTTACTTAACTAACGACAGAGCGGGGACTGGACTAGCGCGGGTGTAAAACATATACAACATCTAATAGTATATAAACCAATATACAATAATCGCTCCAGGTGTGATAGTATGCAACATTACAGAGAAGTAATAAGCATCACAGAACAATACAGATAATCTGGGATCCCCGAGTTTCACAGAGCCGCTGCTGAAACTCGACGTTCCCCTGTCGTGTGGATAGCCTGTGCAATGAAACCTAGACCCCTACGGGTGCGGCAAGTTACCCGCCAAAACCTGAAGCGAGGTAGTCCCCACAGCATAGTGAATGGAACACCCGGCACTTCACGGAATCCGGTAAATTTAGGACCCCTCCTTGGGTCAACCTGTACCCCCTACGAGTGCGGCGAATAGTCTGCCAATTTTAGAGTAGGGCCCCTCTGCCTCCCAAAGCCATGAGATGCGGACCCGTTGCCCTCCAGAACCCGGCTATCCGTGCACTCCGTCGCGGGGTAAAACCTAGTACAGTAATGAAAAATAGTACAACAGGTACATCGACCGCAACCTGGTCGTGCCCCAAAAGAATATTATACAACAGGCAGTGACGACTGTCCACAAGTTGGACGCTCGCCCCGCAATATCAAATGTACAAATAAACTCAAACTGTACTACCATTGCACACTGCTATCCACCACGACAAATCCGCAACAACACAGCACAACACAAAACATCAACGCGAATGTCATGTTCGCAAACCCGTCTAAAAGAACTATAGCAATCAAACACGGTTTACCGATCAAATGACATTCCCGGTCGGAGATATAATATAAGCACTGTAAACTAACGTGTTTAAATTTCGATCGACCAAATATCAAAAAGTGGGCCCCATGACTTACTGGTGAACAGTAACAAAACCTGGGCCAAAACGATATTTACCAAAAACCCCAAAATCCAACAGAGAACACACAGGAAAAATTTGGTGCACTGATCCCCTAGAACGACCGCGGATGCGCGGCCAAACCATGGGTTTGGCCGCTAATCCGCGGCGCTCTGGTGAGATCACATGCTCAAATTTTGTCCGTGCGCTTAAAAAACCCAGCACGGATTTTTAAGACATGGAGAAATAATTTTTGAGACCATTTAAAATCAACAGAAACTGTCAAGGTAGGATTTTGCAATTTTCGATTTCCGGTTCGATCGATGTTTTAAACGCGTTAGCACAAGTTAGCATAGAAAAATGGTTAGGCTCTGATACCACTGTAAGTCTACGCTAGCGCCCCGGCCGTCTACAGACGCCAAATGCGGAACAAAAACTTTTTAACTGGCGCTATCGTATACTTTAACCCGGATCTGCCATTATTGCTAAACTAACAAACTGTAAAGAGTGTAGAAAGGTTATACCGAACGATCCGAGTCCTTCGTTCTTTAACCATCATCCCACGCTCCATTGCGGCTGCTCCGATCTCGTCGATCTCCGATCTGCTCGTCCAGGTGGCACCACATCACCGATTCTTTAAACGGGCTCCCGCCTCTGACTTGAGGCAACTCGATCGTCAAGTTTGCTAGAAGAGACGACCAAGAATGATGTAGAGAATGAGTAGATGGCTTTGTCTCTCTTCGTCCAAGTCCGTGGACGATCGGTTAATGAAGCTGCCATTTTTATCGGGTGATGGAATGAAAGAGGTAATGAAATTTCCATGCACCCTTAACCATAGTCTTTTTTCTCCAAAAATGAAATCATTCTCACTCTTTTACAAAGGATGGCCGGCCACTTAATATGATGGAGGAGGGTGAGTGGAGGAGGAGATAAGGAGGTGACCATAAACACAAAGCTTATCTTTTATCATAAATGAAAAGCATAAAGATCTTAAGCAAAACAAGAATGTTTAGAAATCAAAGCATGAGTCACAAGACACCTCACCAAATCTAGAACCTTCTAGAAGCATGACTCACTCTCATCCAAGAAAAGATAAATCCGTCTTTAACCGAATGTTAAAAGACGGCTGATAGAAAACTGGAAACTGGCAACTTCCAAAAGTGATCCTGAAACGACTTTCAGGATAACCCCGAAACTGTATAAATATACCCGCATTTGTATTACGACCGAATACAAATGCAACTGAGACAAAGATATTATACCTACTCAATATAATACTCGGATCCGGCTTAAACCAAAGCCGACCAGTATCATCTGCCCGAAAAATAACACGTGCGTAAACGCACGTGCATTTTCCGAACCCTGCCATAAAACCATACGGCCTCTACAACGTTTCGCCCGAACTTGGAAAACTGTCTGTGGGGGATTCTAATGACTCGTCAGTACCCTGGCAGTGGGTTTAACCACAAACCGTCAGCGGCACTAGCTATGCGTAACGGTTGCCCACGGACTGACCTCAAGGGAGACTGATGAGCGAACTCAAGGGTGGCCGATGAGCTAACACATCCGGAAACCCTACTGAGCCTAACAGTGACAATGTATATACAGTCCGGTCCGTTCGTCAATGAGTATCGCATATCCGCCTAGGGGGCTAGTAACGTCAGACCCCCAATAGCAGTATAAGTCGTGTCGGAGTGTAGCCCAATAACACCCTGAGATACTACTGGAGTACTTACCAGTAAATCTCCTGCCACGGCCGTGGGCTATGTGTAATGGCTCTCCTAGACACAGCACGATCTCGCCCCCAATACCGGGAGAGACGAATCCCCTGCCGATCCGCTCACGTGCCTCCATATGGCTCGGGACTGTACCCAAAAGCTACCTGTTTGCACGACTCCTTTGAGCCGTGGTAAGGTAGAAATCAAAGCACAGTGGGAACTCACACGAGACAAATGACGACCTCAGGTCGATGAACTAACCTGTACACATGTCACCTGGGAACTGCTATCTGACGATAGGTATAATACTAACTAGCAGATTCCCGGCGAGTCCTGTCCGGTGTACTCATAACCCAATGAGCACCTGTATACATCTTAGGTGATCCAACTGACACCAGTGGCTTGTGAGACCGGCCACCGCCCCTCATCGGGGTCTCGACTGTATACATTAGTCTACTCCGGAGTATCGATGCCCTGTCTCGAAACTCCCACGACTAGGGACCACAATTAAGGATATGCATATAAACTACCCAACTCTCACGTATATGATCGCCATCATACTGTTGGTAGTAAAGCAAGATCCTAAGGGCTCTATCAAAGTGTAACATGCAATCAGTCACCTGAACATGTACACGACTGATAAAGGCAAACCAGATAGCATACTATCATCTCGAGTAAGACTGTCCTACCGGGATAGGTCCTCCGCAATCATTGCAATCACGTACCTGCGATCCAATAATTGACTATGAGGGCACTATCTCCAACACAAACCGGAGTTGGTAAAGTACGAAGAGAGAGTACAACAATTGCTGACTCAAATCCCTGTCTACGCCCTGGAAAGCATACCGCGCGCGGAAAATAGCAAGGCGGATGCATTAGCCAAACTTGCTAAAGAACTGGCTGACGAAGACCTCGATGACGTGAGGATCGTGGTACAAAGCCGTCGAGTTCTTGCACCGGCAGAAATATCTCGAGAGTCGTCCGAAGAAAAGGGAGCGATCAAGCAAGCGACCCTACAAATAAAATACCAGGAAAAGGCTAAGGATTGGAGAGAAGTCTTTATAGACTACTTCAAATCCCGTCGAACACCTGAAGATGTGTCCTTAAGACATCAACTAATGAAACGAGATCTGTCCTCCGCCTTCGTCAATGATACGTTGTATAAGAGATCGTTCATCTCCCTGTGTCTAAGATGCCTGGGACCTGAAGAAGCAAAGAGAGTCGTCCAAGAAACTCACGACGGACTCTGCGGTTCTCACCAAGCTGGGCCGAAGATGAAGCTGAAGATCAAAAGGATGGGCTGCTATTGGCCTACGATGATTCAGGACTGTCTCGAATACGCGAAGCAGTGCCACTCGTGTCAGATTCACGGGGACTTTATCCATCAGCATCCAAATCTGCTACACCCGACGGTGGCTAGCTGGCCGTTCGAAATGTGGGGAACTGACATAATCGGGTCCATTGAACCAGTATCGTCCAGAGGACATCGGTTCATACTGGCAACGACTGATTACTTCTCCAAGTGGGTAGAAGCAGTACCACTAAGAGAAGTGAAGACGGAGAATATCCTCCATTTCTTCAAGACACATGTTATCTATCGGTTCAGCACTCCGCGACGGATTGTCTCTGATAACGGGTTAGCCTATAGAAGTCACAAAATCAGCCGCTTCACGCAGCAACATAATATATACTGGAGATAATCTTCGGTCTATAATCCCCGAGCTAATGGTCTGGCTGAGGCTTTCAACAAGACTTTGACGAAGATTGTGAAAAAGACAGTGTCCAAAAATAAGAAGGACTGGCACGAGAGACTGCATGAAGCTCTCTGGGCGTATCGAACTACGTTCAAAACGGCCACAAACACAACACCGTATGCATTGGTATTCGGCACTGAAGCAGTACTCCCCTTGGAGATAGAGCTACCCTCCTTACGAGTGGCGGTTCATTACGAACTAACAGACGAAGACAATGCTCATCATCGGCTTGAGGAGCTCGACGCCCTTGACGAAACCCGGCTCATGGCGCAACAAAACCTGGAGGCTTACAAAGCAAGGATGACGTGCTCGTACGAAAGGCTGACTAGGCCGAGAACATTCCGCCAAGGCGAACTCATGCTAGTCGTAAAAAGACCTATGATCCCTAATCGTGCTAACCGAAGGAAATTCGCGCTGAACTATGAAGGCCCGTACATCATAGTTAAAGTTTACCAGGGTGGGGCTTACTTGCTCATGGATATGCATGGCGAAAGACCCTTCAGGCCAATAAATGGCCATTTCTTGAAGAAATACTACGCCTGACCGAGACGTCTATAAACTACTATGGACCGCAGCATCCCAAGGCTGACGCAAAAAAAAACGGTATGTCCATAAGCGAGATGGGCACGGATCAAAACCCGAAAGGGCTCCGTGAGTAAAAACAGCAGGGCTACCGGTGAGTTTGTGAAAACCCGAAAGGGCGCAATCTCGTTAAAAGACATTTGCAAGGTCCTCTCGACCTTGTAAGGAGAAAACTACCTGCGTGAGATCCTTACGACTCGCAAGGGAACAACACACTTAGGAATCCCCACGATTCCTGAGGAGAACTTACACTTACGAGATCCTCACGACTTGTAAGGAGAACCCTCTTATGAGACCCTCACGGCTCATAAGATTCAAAAGCCTTAAGTTACAGGGATCTGAACCTGTTCTTAAGCCATCACATTTCCACAGTTTTCCCTACAAGCGGTTCAATGCTGACCTTTGTATACAATCCACGGGCACAAATAAACATTTCCCCAACAGAGTCCCACTACTGACGAGGGATATCTTCACATGGCAAACGACCCTTGTAAGTCCTCTCGACTTATAAGAAGAAAACACTCTTGTAAGATCCTTACGACTTATAAGAGAACACACACTTAGGAATCCTCACGATTCCTAAGGAGAAAATGCACCTACGAGATCCTCCCGACTCGTAAGGAGAAATACCTTTATGAGACCTTTACGGCTCATGAAGTCAAAAGCCTTAGTCGACAGGACCTTAACCCTGTTTGCTAAGGCACCTTTGTTCAAATTGACAAAGGCAAATGATGATTCGCTCTTGGCCATGTCCCAGTTGTAGCGATGCTAATGCCTAAATCGGTATCAGATCCCAAATCCCAAACTCGCGGCGAAAAGTCAGCAAGCCAAAAATGCATACAAAAACAGCCGAAATGATAGGGCAACTTGCAACAAAATCAGCAAGTAAAATATATGCATACAAAAACAGCCGAAATGATTGGGCAACTCGCAATAAAAAGCAGCGAGTAAAAAGAAAAATAGCCGAAATGATTGGGCACCGCGAAAAATAACCGAAATGATTGGGCAATCACTACTTTCGCTATATAAAAAGCTGAAATGATAGAGCATCGTGGAAAGAAAACCAAAAAAATATATGAAATGAAACTTTTGCCCTGCAGGTAAGTTCATACTGACCCCTGTATACAATCCATGGGCATAAACAAAAAGGTAACCATATTTCCCCACCAGGCTCTTTGAAATGGTGAGTCAAATCTCGATGGCGACATCTACAGCTTAGAAATCATCAACGGCGTTCCTTCTCATTTCAGCAGGAGACGGACGTGACATCACCAATCGGAGCCATGACAAAGTCCTTAGTTCCAAGACTTGACGGTTTACTGACAACCTAAAGTCAACCCCTGACCCCGTATGGCTAAAGTCAATCCTGACCCCATATGGCTAAAGTCAATCCTGACCCCGTATGGCTAAAGTCAATACTGACCCCATATGGCTAAAGTCAATCCTGACCCCGTATGGCTAAAGTCAATCTTGACCCCTATGGCTAACGTCAATTCTGACCCCATATGGCTAAAGTCAACCCCTGACCCCGTATGGCTAAAGTCAATCCTGACCTCGTATGGCTAAAGTCAATCCTGATCCCATATGGCTAAAGTCAACCCCTGACCCCGTATGGCTAAAGTCAATCATGACCCTATATGGCTAAAGTCAATCCTGACCCCGTATGGCTAAAATCAATCCTGACCCCATATGGCTAAAGTCAACCTCTGACCCCGTGGAACACGGCTAAAGTCAATCCTGACCACGTGGAAAATGGCCAAAGTCAACCCTCGACCTCCTCGTCAAAGCAATGCTTTGACTCAGGAGCAGGTCAACTCATCAATCACTTACGAGTCATCTCGACTTGTAAAGAGAAAATTCTCTTATGAGATCCTTACAACTCTCAAGAGAAAGCACACTTAGGATCCTCACGATTCCTAAGGAGAAAATACACCTACGAGATTCTCTCGACTCGTAGGGAGAAAAATCTTTATGAGACCCTCACGGCTCATAAAATTGAAAAATCTTAGGTGGCAGATCCTAACCCTATCTCCTAAGCCATTACTGCCCTGCAAAGAGGTCAAGATGGACTATCTATGGGCCACTCTCTCTGAAGTCGAACATCGACAAGGAGGGAAATAATCACTTATGAGTCCTCTCGACTTGTAAGAAGAAAATTCTCTTGTGAGATCCTTACGACTCTCAAGAGAAAAACACACTTAGGAATCCTCACGATTCATAAGGAGAAAATACACCTATGAGATCCTCTCGACTCGTAGGGAGAAAAGTCTTTATGAGACCCTCATGGCTCACAAAGTTGAAAATCCTTAGGCAGCAGTCCTGAATCTGTTTCCTAAGCCATCGCTACCCTGCAAAGAATCCAAGATGTACAGCTACCTAATATCTATAGGCCACACTTGTTAAAATCACATGGCGACGACAAAGCAAAGAAAAGAAGGTGATAACACGAGATAGAAAAGAAATGTGTCCTTTATTCATGAATTAAATTGGATATAGGCTACATCATATGAAAATGAATGAAAAAAATGAAATGAATACATGTTATTCATGAGTTACAAATGTACAATCAATACAAAGGCAGCTACTGAGAAAGAGGCGTTTTCAGTAAATCAGCCAGCTACTCGCGCACTCCTCTCAGCTCCTTTTCGCGATCAGCCGCCGCGGCCAACTCTGTTTCAACTTAGGGCCGTCGCTGCAGACAGGATGAAAGTTTCTCATCAATTTCCTACTGAGCAGCTGTCACGACCCGAAAGAGTACGTGACTGGCCCTTGAACCATATGAAGTCTATAGGACCCCATCTGATCCAAGTTAGCCAAAGCCCAGCATCTAAAACCATTTGAAGAGTGAAAAAGGAAAACTGGTTTTGAAAAGTAAAGAAATCATGTTTGAAAATCAAGTTTTTAAATAACTAAGCCGAATATGAATTTTTAAAATGTGTAATTTTTTCTGAAAATTTCGGCAGAGTTTCCTTTTTAAAAACTGGCCCCAAACAGGATACAACAAGAATAATATATATGAGATGATAAAAGGCATCCCCAAGCGGGAGCTAGCTCTTCGTCAATCGACGGTCGCAACCACGCAAGCAATAATAATATACAACGCCAAAGGGCGAGGATCAAACTCAAAAGAAACTCAAAACAGCCAGAAAACCGTAATACTACTAGCGCGACTCTAAGGTCGAAATAATACAACACTGTTTCTAAGTCTGAAACAATATACAAGTTTTGGTTGATGGAAATTCTAGATACAATAAATAATACATTAACAATGGCGGATCTGATACAAAGAACCCACCTATCCAAGCAAGTCACCCATAAGGAAGCCGTGTGCCAGAAATGCCGCTATGGAATCTGTACGGCAAACCTGCAAGAACTGGGGCACAACGGGGGTGAGTTGCCAACTCGTGAATAGAAAATATCTACAAGCAGGAATCGAATGCATGACCCATCCTAGGACAATACGATCAAATATAAATAAACCTCAATGTAAATAAAGCTGAACATACTAAACTGGCAATGTAACCTCTATACATGAGTGTAGTGCCAAGTGCTCGTGCCAGTGCCTCAAGTAATAGCATATCATAAATATGAGGTATGATCAATGCAATCAAATCTGTATACACGTGGATCCCGTCCACTCGTCACCCACTGACAATAACCATCATGCAAGTAAATATCATAAAACCTGTGCATGGAAATATGAGGACATAATCCACCCGTGTCCCTCGCGACACGTCAAATCATGGAACCGGAGTGCCCAGCATCGGCACTCGAAAACATCATGAAAACTGTGCCCAGCATCGGCACGTAAATCCTCATATATCGGGCTCCGTCAGTCCGGATCGGCCCACGGGCTCTGTCTGAGGTATCGGCCCTCGGCCCCGGCAGTACGCCCAAATCCATCTATCGACTCTGGTCAGTATCCTCCGGATAACCGCCAGGTCCAACCAATCACCGGTAGGTACTCGCCCGCCTCCAGGCTCAATCGGCAAAGCTCATCGATCATCTTGCCGAGGGGAACCATACCGGGTCCACCATGTACCCGCAATCGGCTCATCCACTCCTCGATTCGGGTTTCACATGTCGCTCTCAGCACCGAGAAAATACATGGTGGACGCACTGAAATATCATATCAAGGGTAACCGGGTTTTTAAAGCAATGACATATTCTCTTTTGAAACACCCTCGGTTCCCAAATCCAGAAATATCATAGAAACAACATATCTCAATGCGTACAATCAAAAGCATGAAGTATGCGACATGTAAAGGAAGGTATGCACATCATCATGTCATACAAGGATCATATACTGAATGAAATAGTACTACAGTGTAGTGACATGGCAATTATCGATGATGAGTGTGTGAGCCGGCAACAAGTGTACGTGGAACATATGCATCATCGATAATGGTGCTGGTGTCCTAGCAGCATGACTGAAATATATCAACAATACAAGCGATGCAATGAAATAGCAGGAATATGCGGAAACGAATGATCAACGCAAAAGTACAGAACCTGCCCCAACAGATATGTCATGCAACCTTGCCTTTTGAAATAAGACGAATCAGGGCTTTCGGTAAAACAAGGGCTACGGTGTCTTAAGAAAAGATGCATCATTTGAAAATATCCGTATAACCCTTCTGCCTATCTTTAAAATATTCCCGATTCGTTAGCTTTGAAATAGGTATGTCTCGGCTCAGTCTAAGGTCTACTAAGTAATCTAGATAGGAGGGGTATGAAACCACCTACATCTGAGTCGATATATATGGATATAATAGTCGGTGATCCCGCCTCAATAACATATCGTAAGATATCCTCGAGTCATGAGTGCGGATCTATCATCAATACCGGCTCGTACGGTAAATCGTCGTACGGCATCCCAATAACTGAGTAGGGGTCAATATCACACTATCTCATCACATATCAGGTATCACTTATCATCAGCTCGCACAATCTGGGGTACTACTCTAAGTCTAGTACAAATCGATACCATCTATAAAAATATGAATGCGGGTAAAGCACATGTCCAAAGGCCCGCTAAAACTATCATATCGCACCTCAAAGACAAGCTATGTCACATTGCCGATCTCACGGCCTCACATCAAGTATCATCTCAAACCCACATATCGTCCTCAAATCCCGCATATAAACACATAGTCCCATACCCATGTGTAGATATACGCACCATCATATGCGCACAGATATATGAAAGAATGTATGCAAGTATGTGTGTATTTGTGAGTGTGGGTGCAACCACTATCCTAGGGTTTCGCACTACTCAACCAATACATTCTTATCATCAAAATACCATTATTACCATCAATAACCCTAAACAACACATAATAAATATACGTGTGTATACGTATTCGTATACATCACCACGGACTGCGGGGGTGCTATACGCCATCCACCCGACTTCTCCCCGTAGATATAAATCTACTCACCTTGCTTCTCATGTGTCGGTGTCGATGTCGCCATCTTCATCTTCTTTGCCTCAACCTCTCGTAGGGTACCTACAAGTATATCACAACGCTAAAGCACATGAAAACCACATCGGAAACCAAAATAGCACACGCTACCCGCATAGGTAAAAACCTATCGACTCACATGTAAACACGTTCAATATCCACTTGTCGTTGACGTCCAAACGCCACCCGACAGGAATGAATCACCAAACACCAAAATCCATGCTAAATCAAGTCGTAAACCATGCACCAACATAGGAAAATCAACCCAGATTTCACCCTAGATGGAATCAGTCAAAACTAGACATACCCAGGGTCAAAACTAGAGGAAATGGGGCCATGCACAGAAAACGAAGTAGATCCACCCTGCTCTGGCCGCAAATTGCGGCCAGAATGGGATAATTAGCGGCCTGAAAGTGGAGTGGGGAGCTAGGGTTTGGGGTGGTGGTTCATTAGTGCCTGCACATCTCACTGTCAACTCAATTTTATTTTTGGGGTCTCGGTGTGATAGCAGATTCTACAACACAGTGACAGATTTACAGTTTTCCCCCGATATCGGTTCCGTAATTCCGTATTCTGTTTACAAGTTCAGGTTAGGGTTCAAATTAGCATCACACAAGGGATTCTAAGGTCACCTCAATCCTCAATTTCATCTTAAGTTTCAGTTTTACCCTAAACCCTAACTTGATGTTTCACAAATCCACCAAACAACACCATATCGATACAAAACTAGTATGGATACACAAGGAATTGAAATACTACTCTATAGGTGCAGAAATTACCTTCTTTGGCAACTCAAGAAAATTCTTGAGTTGCTCAAAGTCCTCCAAATCCAATCTTGCTAGGTTCAAAGTGAAGCTAGTGAGCTCGGGAACACTTTTTGTGAAGTGGGAATGAGGTTTTGGCTTTGTTTTCATGATGGATCTAGGGTTTTAGTGAAGAGGGTAAGAGAGTGAGGAAGAGGGCTGCAGCTCCATAGGAGAGGGAGAGAGAAATGAGAAGGGAATGATGGGGGCATGGCTTCAAAAGGTGGGGTTGACCTATACCTACCCTCTCTCTCTCATCATTCCATTTCCTTTTCCTTTTCTTTTCTAACACTTCTCACTTGAATAGTGAACCCAAAAGAAAACCATGGCCAAAGAAATGTAACACAAGTGTAACAAGTGTGGAAAATGATATGTGCACATTTTTGCTTAAAAGTGCTAAAAATCCAATTAGCGATTTTTAATCGCGATTAACACTAAATTAGCATATAACTAATCTTAAAAACTTTAAAATGGCATAATTCCTTAAAATACCTTATTTTAGAATTTTCCATAATTTTTCCCCATTTATTTGTATTTAATTATACCAGAATATTAAAATATTCATTAAAATAATATTAAATTATAAAATTTCCCAAAAATCATATTTTATTATTTTGAAGACGTTACAATCTACCCCCCTTAAAGAAATTCGGTCCCCGAATTTAACTTTAAAACCCCCAAATGCTGAAATATTTCAATACAAATTCTAAGTCATCGGGGCTCCGAAATCATCTATACATAAAACATCATAGCGCAATGCATGCGCATGAGTAATGAGCAGATAACTCAAAATCGAAACTCCGTCAAGCATCCCGCAATCATCGGAGTCATGGTAAAGACACAATGTCAAATCCAATAGAAAATCAATATGATATAAATCAGAACTATACATGTAGACATCCAATCTATACATGTGAATAGCTGATGAAAATGCATGCCCAAACTTTTAAGTCGCTGTGCGATGCGCGCAACACTGCACAGTGGCGGACGTTTTTCATAAGAAAATAACTATATATGTGTATATATATATCCTTTGTTTAATAAGTACGTTCCGCCATTTTGAAAACAATTTAGAAGGGTTTCCTGTTTTTAAAACGTTCCGTGTCATATCGGACACGTAGGTATAAATACACCGAGACTATAGCTCGCTCTTGGAAATCCCTTCGAACTATCAATGCATGCAAAATATATCCAGGTACTGTCCTCTGACTAGTCCTGCTCAGTATGAAAACAAATATCCAACATCATAAAATATACTGCTCCACAAGGAATAAATCCCAAAAATGCACATAACACCACCCTGTGCGTCTGGTGCGCACGGGAATCAAAATCCATATATGTGCTAAACAGGTGCACAAAACAACATCTAGGTGCAACGGGTGTGCACGAAGCATCTGTCATAGGCAACGTATGTGCCTGACAGCCAAAAATCCGGTGCATCTGACATGCACAAAGAAATCTCGATTTAGTGCATCGGGTGTGCACCAAATCGTATCTTAAAACATGCGCCCAACATGCGCGAAAATCCAAATCGGTGCATCCGTCGTGCACGAATGAAAATCTAAACCCTGCGCACTCAATATGCACGGAATCATAAAAATCCAATAGCAACGCCGAATATGCGTAAATCCAGTCAAACACACGGAGTGCAAGAATCCACATCAATATCACAATCAGAATCGACATACCGAAAGGCATCAAATCGAAGTCAGGTGCAACCGTAATGCACAAAATATAAATCCGGTGCAACAAAGGCACGAATATAAATCTGATGCGGTAAACGCAAGAAACATAAAACTGGTGCGACAAACGCACGAAGTATAGAACTGGTGCATCCCATGCACAAATACCAAGCAATAATCTCAAATACGTAAGCAGCAACACTAAGTGTACCCAAATATGAAGAAAATCATAAACGTGTGCAACTGCGTGCACAAAACACATATCAATGCACTACAAGCACATATAAGCTATACCGAGTGCAAAATCGAAATACCAAAAGTACATGAAACCATGCTGGAAGCGTAAATCAAATCACCGGCATAAAATAGGCATGAAATCACAATCAATACCTCAAGAGTAATAACTATGTGCAAGGTATAAATGCCCAATAAGTGCAACCATGGTGCACGAAAACAGAAATCATAGAACTCAGTCATCAAAACCAATCATGCAAATAGATCGCCAAAATACTGAAATCCCAAAGTGACAGATACATGATAGTCGAATCACAAAATCACAAATCATAAATACTGTCGTCGGTATATCCTTCTTCAGGGTCGAGAAGGTACCGGAACATCCGATGCTGGCGGCGCAAGATATCTACTTGCCTCTTGCTCGCGGCTGACGTCCTCTGCCTCTGGTTCCTGATCTTTCCTGTAGATTACCAATCTCGCAATCCATCGGCTCATCGGCCCGGTCAGGTGTGCTGACAGGAACGATTTCGTTCTTGCACTTCCCTGGTCATCTCTCGGTCAATCCTCACGACCGCTCGTAAAGCAGCACATCTCTGGCACCGACCTCGGGTCCTCTGAGTGCACATCACACATCGAGGCTGGTACTGGAAGGAATTCTACTCAAGGTCTCTTCTGTATGGAGGCTGGTACTCTGGCGTAATCTTTCCTCGCTTTCTGAACATCTGCACCCTTAGTACAACATCTCCTCGGAAGCTGGTCGCATCTCTGCGCCTCTATATGCATGTCCGGCCTTTAATCTTAACGGGGTGTAGTGACAGCTCGTCTGCCTCTCGCACGAACTTCTTGTCCCGCTTGTCTGTATCATCGACCATTCGACGTCGCGTCCCTATCTGCGCACTGCAATGTCCTCAGCTACGGTCCATCCGAAGTCCCTCACGCGGACTCAAAATCACAAACTCAGTATCTTCATCACTCAGTAGAAGATATCTAGCCGAACACGTCCTCAGCGTGCATATCGCATCTCTGATGTTAGCGAAGTGGAACGCCATCTCATCGAAATCTCGTGCGAACTCATTACTCCACTTTGCTCCAATATCGACTGACTCGGACTCATCTCATCATGGCTACACGGAGTGCGCTCCGACGGCTATGCTCGTATCTGGAGTCTCCCAGGCAGTGTCCCATCACATGATATCCGAATGATGTCGAATCATCCGATCGACTCGTCAGAACCTCATAATCCCCCAAGAGCTCAACATCTCGGGTACAGTTTAATAGTATCGAGTACATGCCACAGCGTCGGTGGTCCAGCCGTAGAAGGGCAAACCCAAGCCTCACTAATGGCGCCGAGGAACTGCCGCAAACCCGAAGGTTCAAAGGCTTTCACACGGTCATTAAGTCGAGTTAGGGTTTCATTCTTCTAGAGGGTCCATAGAATCACCTGCATGTCTTTCCGTATACTTTAAACTTGGAAAATAGGCTCCTGACATTCGATCGTCTCAATCGACTCTCAACGAACCTGCGTGAAGTCGCCTCTAGCTGGAATCAATCTACCTGATGACCTCGTATCGGGGTAAGCGAACGAACCACATGTCCTAGTCATTCATCTTCGGTGGCTAGCGACTCACTATCATATCTCCAAGAACATGCCCATGCTGCAGTAGCTCCAATCATCTGGGCGATAATATCAACGGTCATCATAACCTGGCTGGCCTCTATCAGTGGCTCAATCCTCCGGTACCAACCGGTACATCCGAAAAATATCGCAACAGCGATCTGTCAAACGCCCAAAGTGCAGAAACACAATAAGACGACGCCTCAATATGCAATCGTATGCCTCAGGAATCATGCCCTGGTCAGTCCTCGTCCACGACGAGCTCATGCTGACAACTCGAGCCGTAGCTCACTCTGCCCATGCAATCGCGGCAGCAAAACCATAACCAGTATCGATGAAGATAGATCATAGGAAGGAATATAATACAGTGCAAGGAAATGCACAACCTAAAGTTTCTTAAGCGGAGTGGCGTGTCGTAAGTATGCCGCGGAACATACCAACAGTACGTCACTCTACTTTAGTCACCTGTTCCATCAACCAAGGGTCATCCTACACGAAGAAAGTTCGGGTCTAATACCCCTCGACTAAGTCTAAGTTCCGTAAGGTCAAGCCTAAGTTCCGTACATAGATAACGCCCTAGGCTCCACATAGTCAAACTTAGACTCGAACCAAGGTCATCCTAGCGCTTTGATACCAACTTTGTCACGATCCGAAAGAGTACGTGACTGGCCCTTGAACCATATGAAGTCTATAGGACCCCATCTGATCCAAGTTAGCCAAAGCCCAGCATCTAAAACCATTTGAAGAGTGAAAAAGGAAAACTGGTTTTGAAAAGTAAAGAAATCATGTTTGAAAATCAAGTTTTTAAATAACTAAGCCGAATATGAATTTTTAAAATGTGTAATTTTTTCTGAAAATTTCGGCAGAGTTTCCTTTGTAAAAACTGGCCCCAAACGGGGTACAACAAGAATAATATATATGAGATTATAAAAGGCATCCCCAAGCGGGAGCTAGCTCTTCGTCAATCGACGGTCACAACCACGCAAGCAATAATAATATACAACGCCAAAGGGCGAGGGTCAAACTCAAAAGAAACACAAAACAGCCAGAAAACCGTAATACTACTAGCGCGACTCTAAGGTCGAAATAATACAACACTGTTTCTAAGTCTGAAACAATATACAAGTTTTGGTTGATGGAAATTCTAGATACAATAAATAATACATGAACAATGGCGGATCTGATACAAAGAACCCACCTATCCAAGCAAGTCACCCATAAGGAAGCCGTGTGCCAGAAATGCCGCTATGGAATCTGTACGGCAAACCTGCAAGAACTGGGGCACAACGGGGGTGAGTTGCCAACTCGTGAATAGAAAATATCTACAAGCAGGAATCGAATGCATGACCCATCCTAGGTCAATACGATCAAATATAAATAAACCTCAATGTAAATAAAGCTGAACATACTAAACTGGCAATGTAACCTCTATACATGAGTGTAGTGCCAAGTGCTCGTGCCAGTGCCTCAAGTAATAGCATATCATAAATATGAGGTATGATCAATGCAATCAAATCTGTATACACGTGGATCCCGTCCACTCGTCACCCACTGACAATAACTATCATGCAAGTAAATATCATAAAACCTGTGCATGGAAATATGAGGACATAATCCACCCGTGTCCCTCACGACACGTCAAATCATGGAACCGGAGTGCCCAGCATCGGCACTCGAAAACATCATGAAAACTGTGCCCAGCATCGACACGTAAATCCTCATATATCGGGCTCCGTCAGTCCGGATCGGCCCACGGGCTCTGTCTGCGGTATCGGCCCTCGGCCCCGGCAGTACGCCCAAATCCATCTATCGACTCTGGCCAGTATCCTCCGGATAACCGCCAGGTCCAACCAATCACCGGTAGGTACTCGCCCGCCTCCAGGCTCAATCGGCAAAGCTCATCGATCATCTTGCCGAGGGGAACCATACCGGGTCCACCATGTACCCGCAATCGGCTCATCCACTCCTCGATTCGGGTTTCACATGTCGCTCTCAGCACCGAGAAAACACATGGTGGACGCACTGAAATATCATATCAAGGGTAACCGGGTTTTTAAAGCAATGACATATTCTCTTTTGAAACACCCTCGGTTCCCAAATCCAGAAATATCATAGAAACAACATATCTCAATGCGTACAATCAAAAGCATGAAGTATGCGACATGTAAAGGAAGGTATGCACATCATCATGTCATGCAAGGATCATATACTGAATGAAATAGTACTACAGTGTAGTGACATGGCAATTATCGATGATGAGTGTGTGAGCCGGCAACAAGTGTACGTGGAACATATGCATCATCGATAATGGTGCTGGTATCCTAGCAGCATGACTGAAATATATCAACAATACAAGCGATGCAATGAAATAGCAGGAATATGCGGAAATGAATGATCAACGCAAAAGTACAGAACCTGCCCCAATAGATATGTCATGCAACCTTGCCTTTTGAAATAAGACGAATCAGGGCTTTCGGTAAAACAAGGGCTACGGTGTCTTAAGAAAAGATGCATCATTTGAAAATATCCGTATAACCCTTCTGCCTATCTTTAAAATATCCCCGATTCGTTAGCTTTGAAATAGGTATGTCTCGGCTCAGTCTAAGGTCTACTAAGTAATCTAGACAGGAGGGGTATGAAACCACCTACATCTGAGTCGATATATATGGATATAATAGTCGGTGATCCCGCCTCAATAACATATCGTAAGATATCCTCGAGTCATGAGTGCGGATCTATCATCAATACCGGCTCGTACGGTAAATCGTCGTACGACATCCCAATAACTGGGTATGGGTCAATATCACACTATCTCATCACATATCAGGTATCACTTATCATCAGCTCGCACAATTTGGGGTACTACTCTAAGTCTAGGACAAATCGATACCATCTATAAAAATATGAATGCGGGTAAAGCACATGTCCAAAGGCCCGCTAAAACTATCATATCGCACCTCAAAGACAAGCTATGTCACATTGCCGATGTCACGGCCTCACATCAAGTATCATCTCAAACCCACGTATCATCCTCAAATCCCGCATATAAACACATAGTGCCATACCCATGTGTAGATATACGCACCATCATATGCGCACAGATATATGAAAGAATGTATGCAAGTATGTGTGTATGTGTGAGTGTGGGTGCAACCACTATCCTAGGGTTTCGCACTACTCAACCAATACATTCTTATCATCAAAATACCATTATTACCATCAATAACCCTAAACAACACATAATAAATATACGTGTGTATACGTATTCGTATACATCACTGATTGATAGGATACGAGCGTGTTCAAGTTTAAGTTTAAATACCGCAATCAAGACGGTTTCGCACGTAGCTAGCCGGTTGAGTACGGGTCGTCCGCAGGGAGATGGGAATCTTTTTCTATGTGTTTTTCGACGAGTTAAGTCCGGTTGTTCAGATTTTGTTTGTAGTTATCTAAGTGTTGAGTTGATATTTAAAGAGAGCATGTTAGGGTTAGGATTAGGTTAGTTTGAGTTAGGAGTCTCCACATCTTTCGTTTCCCTTCTTAATATCGTGTTACGGTAATCGGCAACAACGGGGATTAGCACGACTAGGAAGGACTTTGCGAGTATAAGCTAGGCTTTCCAACGCATAAGTCTTCCTTTTGGTGCTTGTCCATCCGTTCTTGGCTCTTAGCCATAACCTCCGGTTAATCCAACCACAACCGGTCTCACTACGGAATCACCGCTATCATGTTGGATAGGGTGCCGTAAGGAGCGGATTGTGGTTGGGTTAACGGGAGTCGATTTAAGATGTTGGGAAAGGAAAGAGTGAGAGAGATTTCCTTCTCTCAAACTTCCCTTATCCTACCCTAACAAGAATGAACTACTCACACATCATAATACGGAAAAATAAAACAACACAAAAGAGGAAGATAGAAAGAAGGAGATTAGAAGAATACGACTAACTATTTGCGACCTCACCTTGGCGAGGATCAAGCGTAAGTATCATTGTCATATGTAAGGATAAAGAAAAAAGAGAGGAAAGAAATAACAAGGAAATAACAACAACTACTTAACGAATTAAAATTACAACAAGCATAAATATAAGGAGACAAGCATGATAATAAAATGGTCTTCTTTATTCATCACTCTTCACTCAAAAGCTCACTTACAAGTTTAATGGAGAAGAGGTGAGAAGAGGAAGAAGAACATGTAACTAAAACTTAGCAAAAGAAATACAAGAAAATTGGACTCTTTCCTTCACAAACTTCTGGGCTATTTATAGGCCAAAACATGAAACCCTAGGGCAACCAACAGAACATACATGAAAAGACCAACCTACCCCCCAAAACCCTGCACACTTGGCGCCAGAATGGCCGCGGAAGCGCGGCCAATACCCCTCTTTGGCCGCGCTTCCGCGGCCGTATAGATGACTTGGGCTTGGGTATTCTTGGTGGGACCCTGGTTTGTTGTGAACTTCCTTCTGGTATATGTATTTTCCCATAATTGCTTCACGAATTTTCCAGAATTTCTGTTGAGGGAAAGGTGGACTTTTTGTCAAGATTTTGTCATGATTTGCCTCGAGCTCCGCGTAGATCTCTTGGATCTTGTGCTACCATTGAGCCTTGTGCCTGAAAACGACATTGATTTGACATTTTGTCTTCCTAAACTGGTATCTGGCAGCATACGGATGAAGAGCGGAGACCGTGTTTTATCTGTGGTTGGCAGGAACCGGATTTTTGTCGTGTTTTCCATGAATTTCTCCGTTTGAGAACCGAGAACCCGTATCCTGCAATTGACTAGCAAACACGGCTCAAGAGTATCTACGGATATGCAATGTGATAAAAATTGGGCGGTATGAAAATGCAAAAATCTGATATGAACAAATACCCCCAAACTTATCATTTGCTCGTCTCGAGCAAAGTCCATTTATTCTCAAAAAATTTCCTAACCTCACTTTCGCAGGGAACGCGATTGCACTGAGCATGTGCAACAAGCCGTTAAACCTCTAGGTGTCCCTAGTAGGAGGAGTGTTGTCTCCTGAGGGTTTTCAGCGGATACTACCCACAAAATCCGGTCAAGTTGGTTTGTAAAAATGACTAAGTTTCAAACCCTAAAGTTTTGTTTTAGAAAATAACAATTCTATAATCCTAAGTCTAGACTATCGAACCTTTATTTTTCACACCTCGCATCTTATTTAACTACAGATTTTATATGTTTTTACGTGCAGTGCAAATAGTGTCGTTAAGTTCCAGAAGGATCGATTAAAGTCATCATGTCGCACAATAAAGCCCAGATAACAATTTAAAAAGGATCACATAAGTTTTATAAAGAGTTAAGCATTTTTCAAGTTTCGTTTTCCAGTAAGGTTTCAACTTCAGAATTTCTATCTTCCTTAACAGGAAGCTAAGTCGTATTTTTCACTCCACCTTTTTCTTGTTTTCATTTCATACACACCTCTGTGAATGTGAAATAGTCTTTATCATAGAATAAAACCTTCATATCTCCGCTAAAATTTTTATAAAAGCCTGTCTTTTATCAAGATTATTCTCACACAAAGAACCGTTAGGAATTTTAACTCGGAGAGAACACTTGCTTGACTTTGTTTTAAACTGGACTTTCTAGGCTTCTTAGCGGGCTTTGGGCCAATGCATCCAAACCAGTTGGTTTTAGGGCATTAGGTGTAGAAACACCCCAGCGGACTTAATTACTCAAGTTACCTAGGTCCAAAAACAAAAGACAGTTTGGCGTGAAAATCAGATGATTTAATACGAACGGAGATATAACCGGCAGTTCAAATATTTTTTTTTTTGGATAAAAGACGTGTCTAGTGGGTTTGGTGTGTAATCATTCCAATCAAGTTTTAGATGGGTTATTTTTCAGACTTAGCTCCAATTACGGCATCAATAACATTCCTTCATATTCGCTTTACTTCATAAACTATTCTTGATATTACTTATTTCAGAACAAACCTATTTGATCCTCAGAAAATCAATTATCTGTTTAAAAGTTTAACATGAAAAACTTGTCATCTAATTCCCAAAACTCACGACACGTGTAGTGTGATGTAAAGACTTATATCAGCTATAGTTAACTTCAAAGGAGAGTTATCTTTCAGGTTTTCAAAATCCAAACATAAGATCTAGTTATTCCTATTTTTTCAAACGAAAACCGTCGAATGTTGAGTCAGAGTTCTTTCATAAGCTAACTTGACAAAAAGTTTTTATATTTTTGGAAAATTTTCAAATTTTTATGGTTTTTATGGATTTAATATGCAGATGCAAAATATACATATGAATGCGAAGGTAAGAAATGCGTACCGAGCGTACCCCCAAACTTAAACTGGACAGTGTTCTCACTGTCGTAGCATGAAGAGAGCAGTTGGAAGGTTCAAAATTGCCGGTTAGTGATACACAAATTTGTATTTGTTTTTTTTTTTTTGTTTTAAAAGAAAAGAAAAAGAATATACACAAATATAAACAAAATGGTTTGTACATACCCCCAAACTTATTTGGAACAGTGTCCACTGTTCTTGGCTGGATAACCGAAGTTTGGAGGCAGGCAGAGGAAGATCATTCAGGGCAAACCGGCTCCTGTAAGAACAGGAGCTCCTCTGTTGGTTCGGCGCTAAGGTACGGTTTGCATCGGTGTCCATTTACCTTGAAGAGTGAACCGTCCTTTGGATTTTCCAAATCCACAGCGCCCTGCGGATACACATTCCGCACAAAATATGGCCCTTTCCTGCGAGATCGGAGCTTTCCAGGATGGAAATGAAGTCGGGTGTCGTAAAGAAGTACCTGCTGACCAGGTACGAAGGTTTTGCGCAAAAGGTGTTTATCATGAAACACCTTCGTTCGATTCTTAACGACAACCGCGTTGTCGTAAGCCTCATCCCTAAGCTCATTCAGTTCGTTCAGCTGCAGCTTTCGATGGCTGCCCGCGTCCTCCAGAGACAGATTCAGCTCCTTTATCGCCCAAAATGCGCGATGCTCGATTTCGACAGGAAGGTGGCAGGCTTTTCCGTACACAAGCCGATAGGGAGACATGCCAAGGTCGGTCTTATAAGTGGTTCTAAATGCCCAAAGGGCATCAGTGAGTTTCAGAGACCAATCCTTACGGTTCTTGGAAACCGTCTTCTCCAGTATCTGCTTGATTTGCCGATTTGAAACTTCGGCCTGCCCACAGGTTTGGGGGTGGTAGGGCGTAGAAAGCTTATGATTAATAGAGTATTTCCGCATCAAGGCCTCGAAAGTCCTATTGCAGAAATGGCTTCCATTGTCGCTAATGATCGCTCGGGGGTGCCCAAACCGTGAGAAAATGTGTTCTTTAAGGAACCTAACGACAACCTTGTTGTCGTTAGTCCGGCTGGGCACAGCCTCGACCCATTTAGAGACGTAATCAACAGCTAGAAGGATGTACAAGTTCCCAAAAGAGTTGGGAAACGGCCCCATGAAGTCTATCCCCCAAACATCGAAAATCTCCACAACCAAGATCGGTTGGAGCGGCATCTCATTTCTCCGGGATATCCGGCCCATGTGTTGGCACCGGGAGCAAGTCTTGCAATAGTCGTGAGCGTCTTTGAAAAGTTGTGGCCAGTAGAAACCACATTGCAAGATCTTCTCAGCTGTCTTTCTGGGCCCAAAATGCCCGCCACACGCTTGATCGTGGCAAAATGACAGCACACTCTTGAATTCCTCATCAGGGACACACCGACGAATAATCTGGTCGGGACAGTACTTGAACAAGTAGGGTTCATCCCAGTAAAAGTGTTTTACTTGGGATAAGAAGCGAAGTCTGTCCTGACTTGACCATTCGGTCGGTAGCAATCCCGTGGCCAAATAGTTCACAATATCTGCGAACCAGGGTTCGCAAGATACTGCCAAGAGCTGTTCATCCGGGAAAACGTCATTGATCGGAATTGGAAGCGAAGGCGAAGAAGGAAGTCGTGAGAGATGGTCGGCAACCACGTTTTCACATCCTCGTTTGTCCTTAATGACAAGGTCAAACTCTTGAAGCAAGAGGATCCAACGGATTAACCGAGATTTGGCATCTTTCTTCGCAAAAAGATGGCGCAAAGCTGAATGGTCCGTGTAGACAATGACTGGAGAGCCGATGAGGTAGGGCCTGAACTTTTCTAAGGCAAATACAACAGCTAAGAATTCCTTCTCAGTTGTTGTATAGTTAAGTTGGGCGTCGTTCAGGGTCCGGCTCGCGTAATAGATTACGTGCGGCATCTTGTTGATGTGCTGTCCAAGGACAGCACCGATGGCAAAGTCGGATGCATCGCACATAATCTTGAATGGGTGCGTCCAGTCAGGGGAAGAAAGAACGGGAGCAGAAGTGAGTGAGCGTTTCAGTGACTCGAATGCAGTCACACAGCTCGAGTTGAAGTCGAAAGGCGTGTCCTTGGCCAGCAAAAGCGTCAAGGGCCTAGCAATCTTGCTAAAGTCCTTGATAAACCGTCTATAAAAACCGGCATGGCCAAGGAAGGCTCGGATATCTCTAACGCATCGGGGAGGAGGCAGATTGGAAATGACCTCAATCTTTGCTTTGTCAACCTCTATGCCATTTTGCGAGATGATATGTCCTAAGACAATACCTTCGCGCACCATGAAGTGGCATTTCTCCCAGTTCAAAGTGAGATTCTTGTCCTTACATCGGGTAAGGACAGGGTCAAGATGCAGCAAACACTCGTCAAAGGAGTCGCCGAAAATGGAGAAGTCATCCATGAAAATCTCCAGAAATTTCTCCACCATGTCTGAGAAAATCCCCATCATACACCGCTGGAAGGTAGCGGGCGCATTGCATAACCCAAAGGGCATGCGTCGATATGCAAACGTGCCGAAAGGACAAGTGAAAGTGGTCTTGTCCTGGTCTTTTTCGGCGATGGGAATTTGATTATAACCAGAGTAGCCATCAAGAAAACAATAGTACTCAGTCCGGCCAATCGTTCCAGCATCTGTTCAATGAAAGGTAGCGGAAAGTGGTCTTTCCGCGTTGCGGCGTTGAGTTTTCTGTAATCAATGCAAACTCGCCACCCAGTTTGGGTGCGAGTAGGGATTAACTCATTCGCCTCGTTGGTTATGACCGTGATGCCCGACTTCTTGGGGACAACGTGAATAGGGCTAACCCACTGGCTATCAGAGATAGGGTAAATGATACCACTATCTAGACATTTGACGATCTCCTTCTTCACAGCCTCCTTCATGACTGGATTAAGACGTCTTTGTGGATCCCGGGCTGGTTTGGCATCATCCATCAGATGAATGTGATGCTCAACGATGAGGGGACTAATCCCCTTGATGTCCGCCATGGACCAGCCAAAAGCTTGCTTGTTGCTGTGCAAGACCGCGAGAAGGGCTTTCTCTTGCTCTGGAGCTAGAGAAGCCGAAATGATGACAGGGAGAGTCTCGTTCTCACCTAAGTAAGCATACTTAAGGTGAGACGGCAACGGCTTGAGTTCGAGCGTTGGAGGTGAAATGATGGAAGGCAAGACCGGTGCAAAGGTCTCGAACTCAAAGGACTCCAGCAAAGGTTCAAAGCGAGTGTAGGCAACCGAGTTGGATGGTTCAGGTAACTCATCCGGAAAGTCAAAAGATTCAAACTCGGGTTGTGCGCGGCTAAGATCGTTCGTGAACGTGAAACACTCGTAGTCGTTATCGGGCGCAGAAACAGCAGCAGGTTCGAAGAGACACGCACTAGTGGCGTCAAGATTATCGTGTTCAAACAGAAACTCCTCGAATTCACACTTTTCGGGGGTGATCTCCTGGATCGAGCAGACATCCAGTATATGAGCATTAGGTTCGGCGGGCTGATTCCCCAACCTAAAAATGTTGAGTTCAATTGTCATATTTCCAAAAGAGAGGTTCATCGAACCATTGCGACAATTGATCACAGCATTTGAGGTTGCGAGAAATGGGCGACCGAGTATCACCGGAATTTGATTCCGGGGGTTAGCTACAGGCTGTGTATCTAAGACAATGAAGTCGACGGGGAATATGAAGTCCCCGACTTTGATTAACACATCCTCTAGCTCACCCCTAGGATGGGTGATCGATCGGTCGGCCATCTGGAGAGTGCAGTGTGTGGGTTTCAGCTCTCCGACGCCTAATTGCTCGTATACTGAATACGGAAGCAAGTTAACACTGGCACCAAGATCTAATAGTGCGCGGTTGATGTTCTTATCCCCAATAGTAATTGAAATCGTAGGACAGCCAGGGTCCTTCCGTTTTTGTGGTAAAGATTGGGTAAGGGCATCACTCACAGCACTAGCCAAGAAAACTTTCTTGGGTACCTGAGACTTCCTCTTTTTCGTGCACAAGTCCTTTAAGATTTTTGCGTAAGACGGGACTTGTTGGACAGCATCTAAAAGAGGAATGTTAATGTTAACTTGCTTGAATAACTCCAAAATCTTCTCCATTTGTGGATTTTGTTTGTTAGACCTCAACCGGTTTGGAAATGGAACATTTTGAAAATTGGTTGAGTCTAAAGCTGGAGGAGGAGATTTTGGAGTTGGAACAGATCCCAGAATAGGTGTTTTCGTGGAGTGAGAAGCGGGTCCGTTCAGGGCAGAAGAAGAAGAGGGAGAGCCTTGTGAAGAACGGAGAATAGGCTCGGAAGACGAAGAAGAAGAAGGAGAAGAAGCAGAAGAAGAAGCGGCCGGGGTGTCATTGTTGATTTGCTTGCCAATGTTGTTTTGCAGCACCCTCCCTGATCTCAGTGTGGTCACGGCACTCACATTATGGTTTTGTTGTTCAAGAGCAACATGTGCATTATGTGGGTGGCCGGGATTTGGAAGTGGCTGGGACGGGAGCTTCCCCTTCTCTCGCTCGCTCAAGGCCGCGTTCAGCTGTGCAATCTGGGCCTCGATGGATTTGATGCTCTGCCCGTGTGCGGCGGTGTGTTGCACTAAAGATTGGATCGAAGACTGGATGTTGGCGGTGGATTGAGTCGATTGTTTAACAAACGCATCCAGACTTCGCTCGAGCGAGGAAACCTTATCGTTGTTCGACGGAACAAAGTTGTTTGGTGGAAAGGAATTGTTCGGTGCAAAGTTGTTCGTCTGGTTTTGTTAAGGTTGGGGTTGGAAGGGCTGCTGATACTGAGTTTGTTGTTGTGCTTGTTGTTGCGGTGGAGGGGCCCTTTGGAAATTGTTGCCCTGGAATTGATTCTGATTCTGATTCCAGGCGAAATTGGGGTGGTTCCTCCAACCGGGATTGTAGGTGGAAGAGTATGGATCATTCCTTGGTCTTTGCTGGAATGCATTAACCTGATCCTGTCCTTGCGATGGTGGATTGTAAGGACACTCTTCGGTCAAGTGAGAAGGATCGGAACAACAAGCGCAGATGGTACGAAGGGGGAGAACAGGGGCAGGAGTAGGAGAAGAAAATTTGCTCTCTATTGCTTCAAGCTTTTTTGTTATTGCAGCCATTTCAGCTCTCATCGCAATAGAGACATCAAGCTGGTGAATTCCTACCCTAGACTGACCGGTAGAAGTGGAGGTAGAAGAAGAAGAAGGAGTCGGTCTGGTGCTCTCCCACTGTAGCGTTTGCTCCGCAAGATCGTCAAAGAACTGCCACGCTTCCTCGTCAGATTTGGATAGGAAGTGGCCCTGACAGATGGTTTCCAGCAACTGCTTCGTTGCTGGGTTCAGTCCCTCGTATAAGGTTTGGCAGAGTTGCCATTTCTCTATACCGTGGTGAGGACACTGAACAAGAAGGTCTTTGTATCGGTCAAAGCACTTCCAGAAGGGTTCAGAAGGAAGCTGGGAGAATTGGTTGATCTCATTTCGAATTCTTGCGGTCTTATGATTTGGGTAGAATTTTTTCAGAAACGCTTTAACAAACTCGTCCCAGCTGGTGATTGAGTGGGAGGCGGTGCTATACAGCCATTTTTCTGCGAGATCGCATAAAGTGAACGGAATGACCCGTAGACGTATAGCATCGTCCGACAGATGGGTGGTTTTCATCATGGCACAGACATTTTGAAATTTATTTATGAAGATATAGGCATCTTCAGATTCAAGCCCATGAAAACGTGGAAGCATGTTGATGAAATGGGGCTTAATTTCAAAGTTGTCCCCATTGGCCGGAGGAAGAGAAAGGCAGGTTGGAAGTGCAGAACGGGTAGGGTAGAAACGATCCTGGAGCGCAATTCGCTGCGGCGCTACAACAGGCGGAGGTGGTGGAAGATTGGTCTCCGTAGGAGGTGGAGCCAATCCAGGGGTGGTCAAAGAGATGTTCGGATTAAATCCCGACATCGCGGAAGAAGAGGTTGGTGAAGGTGAAGGTGAAGGTGAAGATGTATGAACAGAATTCCGGTCAACGTCGGAGTTGGCCGGCAAAGGAAGGGGAGAAAGAGGAGTGGACGGAGTATCGACTTCGGAGTCGATCGCGTAGTCGGTCGCGACTAACGTAACGCGGACTAGACGGGCGCTAGTGTCCCGAGTCCAAGCGGACATACACTAAACGAGTTTAGTATAGTCAAAGCGGAGAAGGTGAGGGTAAGAAAACGTCAATGAAGAAAGGCGATGGGTGGTGGGTGAAAAATGGATTTGGCGATAAAAGGGCAAGTTTTTATAAAAGTTTTTGATTTTTTTCTTTTTTTTTTTTTTTTAGAAAGAGATTTACAGAAGTATGTACGGAAATACGGCTTAAGCAATCACAAACAAGATATGCACAATCATACCTAGATCTAGGGTAACCTAGGTCTACTAGACCTGCTCTTGAACTTGATTGTCGAAGTTAAACAATGTCGAGAAACAGGCTTAAAAATACACTGATCACGAGGCCAGGTAAGTGCAGAGATAAGGGGAGGTTGTCCAACGCTTTCGCGAAGTTCCTTAATTAAATAACCCTTTCTCTTTCGGCGGTTGCGCCTTTAACACTTTCCTAGACACCCCGTAAACAATATACGGTTAAGCGAGCTTCTAAACAAGGTTTATCTTCTCCTAATGAGCGCGAAGTCCTTAGGGCTGAAGTCTAGTATTTTTTTAATTACAATGGACAATGCATATGCTTTAGTGATTTTTGGGGTCCTGGGAAGGGTGATGAAATCCCCACCCAATCTGGATTGGTTTCAAGCCCCTTAAGTCCGTATTAAAGAATGCAAAACAGTAACAAATCAACAGCAAACAATTTTTATTTGCGGCGCAAAGAATCCTGCACAAGAACAGTTTATTGGAAGGGGGAGAAGAATTTGCGCAAAGAAGCCTGCAGAAAACACAGTTCAGTGGAGTTCAGAGGAGTGGAGAGAGGAGAGAGAGTCACCAGAAAAAAATGCACCCCTGAAGCCACTAAATGGCCGCGGTTCCGCGGCCAAACAGGTGCTAAGGCCGCGGTTCCGCGGCAAGATAGTAAGCTTGGGGTTTGAAATTTTGTGGAGATGCTGGTGTGTGTCTCTTCTGGTTGTCTGGATGTCCTGAATTTTGATTTGCTCACTGGAACAGCTCCAGATTTGTACAGTGGACCGGATGCTTCGTTTTTGTACGTCGTGGTGTAGCCGCGAAAATGTGGGTCTATCTTCCCACGTCTTTGGCACTGTACTTGAACTCCGTATTTCCAACGTCTTTGGCGTCGATCTTTGAGCTTCGTATTTCCTGTACACTTGCACAAAAACTAATCAAGAATAACAAGATGATTTTTTTTTACAAAGGATATTTTTTTTCGTTTTTTCGGTTAGAGTTATACTTACAAATTAACCCGAAATTACACAAGGAAATAAACTACCGTCTCCCCGGCAACGGCGCCATTTGATTGATAGGATACGAGCGTATTCAAGTTTAAGTTTAAATACCGCAATCAAGACGGTTTCGCACGTAGCTAGCCGGTTGAGTACGGGTCGTCCGCAGGGAGATGGGAATCTTTTTCTATGTGTTTTTCGACGAGTTAAGTCCGGTTGTTCAGATTTTGTTTGTAGTTATCTAAGTGTTGAGTTGATATTTAAAGAGAGCATGTTAGGGTTAGGATTAGGTTAGTTTGAGTTAGGAGTCTCCACATCTTTCGTTTCCCTTCTTAATATCGTGTTACGGTAATCGGCAACAACGGGGATTAGCACGACTAGGAAGGACTTTGCGAGTATAAGCTAGGCTTTCCAACGCATAAGTCTTCCTTTTGGTGCTTGTCCGTCCGTTCTTGGCTCTTAGCCATAACCTCCGGTTAATCCAACCACAACCGGTCTCACTACGGAATCACCGCTATCATGTAGAATATGGTGCCGTAAGGAGCGGATTGTGGTTGGGTTAACGGGAGTCGATTTAAGATGTTGGGAAAGGAAAGAGTGAGAGAGATTTCCTTCTCTCAAACTTCCCTTATCCTACCCTAACAAGAATGAACTACTCACACATCATAATACGGAAAAATAAAACAACACAAAAGAGGAAGATAGAAAGAAGGAGATTAGAAGAATACGACTAACTATTTGGGACCTCACCTTGGCGAGGATCAAGCGTAAGTATCATTGTCATATGTAAGGATAAAGAAAAAAGAGAGGAAAGAAATAACAAGGAAATAACAACAACTACTTAACGAATTAAAATTACAACAAGCATAAATATAAGGAGACAAGCATGATAATAAAATGGTCTTCTTTATTCATCACTCTTCACTCAAAAGCTCACTTACAAGTTTAATGGAGAAGAGGTGAGAAGAGGAAGAAGAACATGTAACTAAAACTTAGCAAAAGAAATACAAGAAAATTGGACTCTTTCCTTCACAAACTTCTAGGCTATTTATAGGCCAAAACATGAAACCCTAGGGCAACCAACAGAACATACATGAAAAGACCAACCTACCCCCCAAAACCCTGCACACTTGGCGCCAGAATGGCCGCGGAAGCGCGGCCAATACCCCTCTTTGGCCGCGCTTCCGCGGCCGTATAGATGACTTGGGCTTGGGTATTCTTGGTGGGACCCTGGTTTGTTGTGAACTTCCTTCTGGTATATGTATTTTCCCATAATTACTTCACGAATTTTCCAGAATTTCTGTTGAGGGAAAGGTGGACTTTTTGTCAAGATTTTGTCATGATTTGCCTCGAGCTCCGCGTAGATCTCTTGGATCTTGTGCTACCATTGAGCCTTGTGCCTGAAAACGACATTGATTTGACATTTTGTCTTCCTAAAGTGGTATCTGGCAGCATACGGATGAAGAGCGGAGACCGTGTTTTATCTGTGGTTGGCAGGAACCGGATTTTTGTCGTGTTTTCCATGAATTTCTCCGTTTGAGAACCGAGAACCCGTATCCTGCAATTGACTAGCAAACACGGCTCAAGAGTATCTACGGATATGCAATGTGATAAAAATTGGGCGGTATGAAAATGCAAAAATCTGATATGAACAATCACCACGGACTGCGGGGGTGCTATACGCCATCCATCCGACTTCTCCCCGTAGATATAAATCTACTCACCTTGCTTCTCATGTGTCGGTGTCGATGTCGCCATCTTCATCTTCTTTGCCTCAACCTCTCGTAGGGTACCTACAAGTATATCACAACGCTAAAGCACATGAAAACCACATCGAAAACCAAAATAGCACACGCTACCCGCATAGGTAAAAACCTATCGACTCACATGTAAACACGTTCAATATCCACTTGTCGTTGACGTCCAAACGCCACCCGACAGGAATGAATCACCAAACACCAAAATCCATGCTAAATCAAGTCGTAAAGCATGCACCAACATAGGAAAATCAACCCAGATTTCACCCTAGATGGAATCAGTCAAAACTAGACATACCCAGGGTCAAAACTAGAGGAAATGGGGCCATGCACAGAAAACGAAGCAGATCCACCCTGCTCTGGCCGCAAATTGCGGCTAGAATGGGATAATTGGCGGCCTCAAAGTGGAGTGGGGAGCTAGGGTTTGGGGTGGTGGTTCATTAGTGCCTGCACATCTCACTGTCAACTCAATTTTATTTTTGGGGTCTCGGGGTGATAGCAGATTCTACAACACAGTGACAGATTTACAGTTTTCCCCCGATATCGGTTCCGTAATTCCGTATTCTATTTACAAGTTCAGGTTAGGGTTCAAATTAGCATCACACAAGGGATTCTAAGGTCACCTCAATCCTCAATTTCATCTTAAGTTTCAGTTTTACCCTAAACCCTAACTTGATGTTTCACAAATCCACCAAACAACACCATATCGATACAAAACTAGTATGGATACACAAGGAATTGAAATACTACTCTATAGGTGCAGAAATTACCTTCTTTGGCAACTCAAGAAAATTCTTGAGTTGCTCAAAGTCCTCCAAATCCAATCTTGCTAGGTTCAAAGTGAAGCTAGTGAGCTCGGGAACACTTTTTGTGAAGTGGGAATGAGGTTTTGGCTTTGTTTTCATGATGGATCTAGGGTTTTAGTGAAGAGGGTGAGAGAGTGAGGAAGAGGGCTGCAGCTCCATAGGAGAGGGAGAGAGAAATGAGAAGGGAATGATGGGGGCATGGCTTCAAAAGGTGGGGTTGACCTATACCTACCCTCTCTCTCTCATCATTCCATTTCCTTTTCCTTTTCTTTTCTAACACTTCTCACTTGAATAGTGAACCCAAAAGAAAACCATGGCAAAAGAAATGTAACACAAGTGTAACAAGTGTGGAAAATGATATGTGCACATTTTTGCTCAAAAGTGCTAAAAATCCAATTAGCGATTTTTAATCGCGATTAACACTAAATTAGCATATAACTAATCTTAAAAACTTTAAAAAGGCATAATTTCTTAAAATACCTTATTTTAGAATTTTCCATAATTTTTCCCCATTTATTTGTATTTAATTATACCAGAATATTAAAATATTCATTAAAATAATATTAAATTATAAAATTTCCCAAAAATCATATTTAATTATTTTGAAGACGTTACAGCAGCCTCCTGACTCTGCGCAACCTGCTCACTAAGATCAAGCTTCTTCCTCAGCACCAGCCCGTCAGAAATACATCGTTGAAGGTTTTCAAAGATGGAGTTCAGCTAGGCAGCATTCGCTGCGACCTCGGCACGCAGTTGGACAGATTCAACAGAAGTCGCCTCACGTTCCTTTCTCTTAAGGGTAGCCTCTCGTTCGAAATGGTGAAAGAACGGAACGCTCTGCTCAACCCATGAAGCTCGCTGGGAGTTCAAAACCAACACCTTCGGAGCAAGACGCCTAAGCTCAAGGTCATATAGGCAGGCCTCAATCTTCCTGCAGTGATTAACCCAAGACTCAACGACGCTTTCTCTATGGAAGTTCACGAGTGTCGCCAGCATGGGATTAACCTCGGCAGCAAAATCTACAGCAAAGGCAGGGACCTCCGCGTTAAGCTCCTCGATGTACTCACTTAACATGCGCAGGCTGGTCACAGCGCCCTTGGAAGATGGACGTCTAGAAAAAGGCCCTGCCGGCATTAAGATGCGAGACTCGAATGGAGCTGGAGTCGGCGTGATTGCTGCAAAACAAATCATAGTCAGATATTGGCTTAAGAGATAAAGAAGATGTAACAGCGATGAAGGCTACTATACCGGCTACGACAGGTAGCAGAGCTGGGAGTACTGGTGGCGCGACAATTCTCTCATCCCCTCCATCAATTTGTAGTGCTACAATCAATTTAAAGTTAGCAACGGCATGGTCGTCCGTTAAAGAAAAGTTTAGACGTCGGTTAGAAAAGGTACTCACCGGCACCAGCAGGCAAACTAACTTCCGACTGGAAGGAGAAGTGCGGGTTCAACACTTGATACAGATGATCAAAGAGAACTCCTGTAAGGTTGCGACGATGCATGGTCAGTACAAGAGAGATGACATCTACGATTTAAATTAGACAAATCACAAACCCATACCTTCCAGCATTTGAGAGGACGCGAGAGAAGGCGAAGGGTCGGCGACCACCAGAGCAGCAACCGGCAACGCTTCTTCGGGCGGCATGACCTCAATGCTCACCACACCTACATTTGAAATAAACAAAATGTCATCAGAAGGGACCCAAAAGGGTTGCAAAATGAAAATAATGCAGCGATCTGAGACTTACCAGCCTGATCATCGGTCAAAGCTGCGACGGAAGCATCACCAGGCACAGCGACTGCTTCGCTCTCCCCCATTGGAATGGTTTCGCCGCCCGTGGCTTCATCCCCGATTCTACGAGAGCCGTCGTGACACTCGTGATGCCATGAGATGGCAGAGAATCGTATGGGGAAAGAGTGGCAGTTGGGGCAGTCCCGGACTCCTGAGAAAGAGTGGCCACTTCGGGTTCAGTGAATGCCGTCATCTCACCTACCACCTCCTCATTAGGACTTGGCCCTGCAGGATATAACATATGAGAATCTGAAGATCAAACTCTAATAAAAGGACCCAGTGTTACGTTACCTTGGGACGGCCTTTCAATTGCCTCCCAAGCCGCGTGTACCGCCCGTCTATGAGTGGTAGACAGGGCAGCCGGAGCACCCTCTGGAGAAATAAGGACAAGGGAAGCAGCGCTCGAGCCTGCAGCTACAGCCAAGGCGGCATCACGTTCTTTCGCTGCACGCCTTCTGCGCTTCCTTTCTGCCTGGGCCGTGAGAGCTGATCTTCTTAAGACCTCCGCCAAGGAGACGTCATTGTCCGAGCCAGGAGCTACCTCTGGAGCCGTTATGGCGTCCGTCATCGGTTGCTTAAGTGAAGCCTCTTTTGGCAATACTGGGGAAGCTGGGACTTCGGTAGCCGGCCTTGGAAGTGTCTCCGCACCACCCTGCGAAATCGGCACTACACTCGGGATAACTCGGGTCGAAGTAGTCCCTGCGATAAGATGAAAAAGGAGGGTCATTCTACCCTTAAAAAAGGGAGAGAAAGAAGGCACAATGAGCCGAAATATACCGAGGCCCATGGAAACGCGAAGCCTCTCTTCCTTTTCAAAAGTCTTGAGAGAAGCCTCGAGAGCCTCTTCGGTGGAGACTCCTGTTAAAAAAAAAAGAGCGTCAGTCAAAGCATGATAATAAAAAATGTGTGATGTAACCACGCAAAGATACGGCGGAAGTATACCTGACTGTTCGAGGATGATCAGTCCTGCTTTGTTGCTAGCTAGTTGCTCGGAAGCTGTGATGGCAGCATCCAGATCAGTATCATCTGGCGCCATGAATAAACCCTCGTTGGTCCCGTATTCGCTTAAGGCTTCGCTATAAGGAGCATGGGGCTCCTGGCCGAATACGACGTCTGCAGAAAGAATCGATTTCTTCTTCTTCTGCGAGCGAGTACTGGCCGCCGGTAACACGAGCTTGCGTTTAGCGGGCAACTTCGGGCGGCGAGTCCCGATCTCCTCACCCAAGCCGGACTCAGGAGACGCCACAGCTACCACTTCGATGGGAGCACGGGGTAGCGGTAGCTCAGGGATAACACGTGGTACCACTGCCGTAGCAGCTTCCCTCAAGGGAGGATGGACAATGGTCTGTTGCTTCAAGGGAACGGCTGGATTACTAGCCGGGGCGGTGCCCTTGCGATCAAGCAGCAATCGCTTTTCTTCTCTAATAATGGCGCCCATCGAATGTTGATACCACGCCACATACACGTTCAGGGCTTTCGGAACACAACTCGGTTCACTGATGAAGAAGTTGGACCCTGTGTTTAGGCGCATAAAATGATGCAACGCACTCCAGATACCCTCTTCAGTAGCAGCCGGTTCTGTCAAGAAGGCCGCAAGTGGGATGCCCTGATTATAGCTTAACTGCTGGGCGAAATGATGTGGGTTGTATCTCATGAACAACGCCGAATCATTCTTCCTAAACATGAGAAAGCCCGGCCTGATGGAGTATAAATGAAGAATCTCCCGAGCTTTCAAGATAGAGGCCCCATCTTTAAAAATGTCCCGCAATGGCTGTAGCGTTTTTGCGGATTCCTGGCCGATGCTCAGAATCTTATCGATAAAGGTCATGCCATCTCCAACCGTGCGCGGACGAAGGAGCAAACCTCTTGCTTCCTGCTGTGTCGGATTTACAATAGATGCATCAACTAGCGGCATTATCTGAGGGCAGTTACACTTGTTGTAGAAGCAATGCCTTTTATAGATACCGAAAACGCCAAGTACATGTAGCTCGATCCATGACATAAAATAATGCATCAAGAAGTTCACGTGCTGCACCCCTGGTTCAGTAGTGTCTGCTGCCAAGCTGAGGCTATGATACAAATGGGCTAACCCAGCGATCCCGACGACCACTTGCATCCCAGCAACCATTCAGTGAGCTGGATAAAAAACGGACGGCCTCATATGGCGAGGGTGCATCGGAAGCGCAAAACAGCTTAGCCATAGCCCGAGGAACCCCAAAAAGAACGTTTCTTCGTCAATTCCAGGAGCTGCAAGTTCTGTTCCGGATCATGATCTTTGATCAGTGCAAACACTTCCCTATCAACAGGTGCCTCAGGGAATCCGCTTTCCGAACGGCCGAACGGGAAAGAAGTGTCGAAAGACACAGTACCTGCGCAAAAAAGAACAAAAGTCAGTCGTTAATGCTACAGTTTAAGTTCTGGCACTGGGTACTTTAAATTCGTACCGCACTGCAACGCAGTAGAAAGGGACCAAAGGGGACCCACATGATCTAGATGACGACTCATCATGAAACATTCTCATCATTTGATGAGACTGTCATTAAATGAGGAAATCCACAAAGGATTCTCATTTAATGAGGGGCCCTCGGGCCAAGGAGTAAATCTCCCATTGAGAGCAACGCTCTACAACAGAGCGACATCTGTCAGCTATGATGATGAAAGGAATAAAAATTCCTCAAGATCTTGAAGAGCCATGCTCTGTAAAATGATGGAATAACCCATCAGAAAACTTAAAGCAAAGTTTTTAATGAATTAAAAATTCCGAGATCTTCAAGATCTGTGAACTCTAAGAGTTCTTCATGAACAATGTTCTGGCTCATAAGTTAAAATCACCCTGAAAAAGATTTCCTCTTTAAGATCTCTGATCTAAAAGATGAGCATGGCTCTGGATAAAAACCCTAAAGTTTTTTTTAGATCTATGATCTAAAGATGAGCATGGCTCTGTTAATGGGTAAAACCCTAAAAATACTTTTAGATCTATGATCTGAGAAGAGCAAAGCTCTATTAAAAAGTTCAATTCTTACCTAAATTTGGCAGAGTTTTGACTCTTAAGAAATTTCTTAAGGGAAAGATCTATGCTCTGAAAGAGAATTAATTCTCAGAAAACTAGAAAGAAGATGAACATAGATCATCTCAAGGGCCAAAGGCCCTATTTATAGGCACTGAGATGCCGTTTCAACTTCTGAGTTGATCCAATGGTATAGATGATGCCACCGCTACATTGACGTGTGGACCACGTGAGCGCAACGGTGGGGGGGCATTTGTTTCCCCAATCAGAGCAAAGCTCTATTCAAATTTCAAAATTTGAAATGAAGCAGCGCTTCATGGCAGCGCCAAGTGCGCTGCACTCTATGTAGCGCACCACGTGCAAAGCACGTGAGCGCTGAACTCTAAGCAGCGCACCACGTGCAAAGCACGTGAGCGCTAGCGCTAAGAGCGCTGAACTCTAAGAAGCGCACCACGTGCAAAGCACGTGAGCGCTAGCGCTAAAAGCGCTGAACTCTAAGCAGCGCGCCACGTGCAAAGCACGTGAGCGCTAGCGATAGAACAAAATGTTCTCAGCCCTTGGATCAAAGATCCAACGAACTTGATTAAAAATCATCAATTGACCATAATAAAATTCTGTTAAGGAAACATTCCTCAGAATCTTTCCAAACAGGAAAGATTATGCTCTGAAAATTAGAGCACCGTTGGATCAATGATCCAATGGTGATTAAAAATCACCAAAATACAGAATAAATTCTGTATGGGAAAAGATTTCTCAATCTTGTTAAAAACAAGAAGATTGCCATCTGTAAATCAGAAGCCCTTGAATAAAAGATCCAACGGGGGAAACATCCCCAAATCAATTAGAGAAAAGATCTCTTCAACCGATTCATCAAATTAGCCTACCCTATATAAAGGCCCTAAGACTTCAAGTCTCATATAGAGGAACCCCCCCCATAAACTTTGAGAAATTTCAAAGACAAAGAGCAAGTTCTCAGAAGAAGAAGATTTTCTTCAAGGTAAAAAAAGAACAGAGAGATGAAATCATCTCATATAAAAAGAAGAATTTACTTCTTTTTCTAAGATCATAGATCTATAAGTCCAAGGTCTTTCACAAAAAGAGATCAAAGTATCTCATCATAAAAAAATAAGGAGAAGAACTTAATCTTCTTCAGATCATAGATCTATAAGACAAATTGTCTTTCACAAAAGAGATCATAATATCTCATTATAAAAACGGGGGAGAATAATTCAATTCTCTTAGGATCATAGATCCATAAAGACAGAGCCTTTCACCAAAAACATAGGAGATTGAAACATCTCCTATTAAAAAATAAGAACTTTGCTCTTAGATCCATGAGACAAAGTCTCTTATAAGAGAGGGAATTTAATTCTCAGTGCGCAAAGCTGCCTAAAAAGAGCCCTAGCGCTCCAATCAAAAGAAGCGCTTCAGCGCTCCAAAACTAACGCATAGCGTTGCAGAGCCTTAGCGCTCCAAATTTCACAAGAAGCGCTCTGCGCTCATTGTCTGGCGCATAGCGCCAAGTGCGCCGCGTGCTCCTCACGTGTGCGCTACTTAACAGAAGCGCTCTGCGCTCACTGTCTGGCGCATAGCGCCAAGCGCACCACGTGCTCCTCACGTATGCGCTACTTAACAGAAGTGCTCTGCTCTCATAGACTGGCGCACAGCGCTAAGCGCACCACGTGCTCCTCACGTGTGCGCTGAGAGAACATAAACTGTTCTTTAAATAAAAGCCCCAGAGCTATAATGAATGCTCAGCCCTCAATAAAAGACAAAAAGGCTGTCAGAATCCAAACCAATGCTCTGCATTGTTAAATGTTTAACATTTTAACTGAATGGGTCGAGCCCAAGTTGGCCACAGATCCCTAATTCGGATTAATTGAGCCCATATGCTCATAAATCTTTAATCTTAGTCCCAAATTGGACTACAGATCTCCCAACCAATATTGGTTCAAAGGTACACCTCTTCACTCCTCTGATATGTGTCGTTTTAATCTTTCAACGTCTTCAGAGAGGTGACGGGTCCCGACAACCAGATATACCATGGACTGTGAGGTCCTTAAACTCATGGACTATGATGTCCTTAAACTTTTCAGACTATGACGTCTTTAAACTGGACTATGATGTCCTTAAACTTTATGGACTGTGAGGTCCTTAAACTCATACACTATGATGTCTTTAAACTTTACAGACTATGATGTCTTTAAACTGGACCGCAAAGTCCTTAAACTAAAACAATAGAGACCAAATGCTCTTTTGTTGGATCTAAATGATCCCGTTAAGTAGATCTTAGTCTAAAATTAGACTAACGTATCCTTAACAATCGTTTAAGTTGATCTTAGTCTCAAATGAGATTAACGATCCTTAAACCCAACCCAAACCCAAATCTAAGAAAATACGGATTTGGACTAATCTACGCCCTACGGGCGACAACATAAATTAGTCTCCGTATACAATCCACGGGCAACCAAAAACAAAACAAACACACACGACACGAAGTGACCATCTGGAGAAGGAGAAAGTGGTTACCGCGATGCGGTAGCTTAATTAACTGTAGGGGTTTGCGCCTGCAGGGAAGAGCGTCCCCATGATCAAAAAGCCCTCAATGAGGGGGAATCTGACGAAGTCTGCTACATCGGCCGCATCCGTTTAAACTTTCGATACATGGTGTCATAAATCAACTTGGCATCTTCGGAGAGGTAGACAGATAGCACCAAATAACATCTGCCCCCAAAATTCAGGACGGATGTCCCGACGTCCCGGTCGCGTCTTTCGGCGGAGAACAGAGGGCTTTGATCCTTAAGGATGGCCGAGCAGGGTTGCTGCTCGGTACCTCTTGGCGAGGGCTTTGATCCCTGGCGTTTTGGGGTAGGGAGCTACCAGCCAAGGATAGACGAGCAGGGTAGCCGCTCGGTTTCCTCTTGGTTTCCTCTTGGTGAAGGCTTTGATCCCTGGTGTTGTGAGGTAGGGGAGCTACCGGCTAGGGATTGCCGAGCGGGGTAGCCGCTCGGCTGCCTCTTGGTGAGGGCTTTGATCCCTCGCGTTGTGGGGTAGGGAAGCTACCGGCCAGGTATAGCTGAGCGGGGTAGACGCTCGGCTTCCTCTTAGTGAGGGCTTATATCCTTGGCGGTGTAGGGGTCATGGGAGGCCTGCCAAGGATAGACCGAGCAGTGGAGCTGCTCAGTTGCCTCTTGGCGAGGGTTTTGATCCCTGGTGGGTTGCGGGGTAGGGAGCTACCAGCTAGGGATAGCCGAGTAGTGTAGCCGGTTGGCTGTCTCATGGTGAGGGCTTTGATCCCTGGCGTTGTGGGGTAGGGGAGCTACCTGTCAGGGATAGCCAAGCAGGGTAACAGCTCGGCTGCCTCTTGGTGAAGGCTTTGATCCCTGGCGTTGTGGCGTAGGGGAGCTACCGGCCAGGGATAGCCGAGCAGGGTAGCCGCTCGGTTGCCTCTTGGTGAGGGCTTTGATCTCTGGCGTTGTTGGGTAGGGAAGCTACCGGCCAGGGATAGCCAAGTAGGGTAGCCGCTCGGCTGCGTCTTAGTGAGGGCTTTGATCCTTGGCGCTGGAGGGGCCGTGGGAGGCCTGCCAAGGATGGACCGAGCAGTGGAGCTGTTCAGTTGCCTTTTGGCGAGGGCTTTGATCCCTGGCGTTGTGGGGTAGGGGAGCTACCGGCCAGAGATAGCCGAGCGGGGTAGCCGCTCGGCTGCCTCTTGGTGAGGGCTTAGCTCCATTAGGAAGGACCGAGCAGTGAAGCTGCTCGGTCGCCTCTTGGCGAGGTTCTGTTCGAGCTTCCCAAGGTGAGTACTGAGGAGTTAGACAGTCACGGAAGACACGTGTCACGAGCGCGTGGGGAAGGTGAAGCACCGGGGTAGCATCGTTTCGGTTTCGCATAGGGAGGCGCGACGTTTACCACGTGGCGCCTGTGTTGCGGGTGAAATGGGCAACCGTTGGACTCCCAGGCGTTGTGGGCTATAAAACGGAGGGAGTGTTGATTACTCCTTTCTTCACACCCGAAACGCCAGAATGGAGGACTTCCCTTTCACCATCCCCGATATCATAAACTTTGAGGATGTGTACCTCTACGATCAGTACTGCACTGATGACACAGTGCAGTTGGTGATTGGCCTCATCGAGGATCATTTTGGCCGATTGGTCCCCCGGCGTTCCCCCCTCCTTCAGCTGTTGATGTACTCCATCTGGAGGGCATCGCCAGGGCTCTACAACCCCTTATTCGAATAGCTGAAAGACGAGGCCGTTGGCAAGCTAAGGTCTCTGAGGCACTTCGGCCTGATCTCTGCGAGCCGGCTAAATCGCTCGGTGGCGATCGTCCTTGAGTGCTACCAATTGAGGCACGATGCCGACGTGCCGGGGGGCATCGAAGGCAGAGGTTAGATGCTGCGAGGGCTCAGCAGAGGCAGAGGTTGAATGAATAAGATTCTTTTTCTCTTTTCGCAATTCTTTATTGACCCCTTTTATTACATAAACGGAAAGATTTCAAGAAAGGCGTACATTGCTTTGAAAAGAAAATACAAGCTAATAGATGTTCTTATCCGTGCAGCTTGAGCCCCTCAGATGTCTGTTGGCATTTATACCCGGCATAGGGTACCGAACTTTGTGGGCACCTGGCTAATCCTCCGCTGACACGACCATGATTTGGCCGATGGTCAGCTCGGCAGGGGGGGACGCTGCTCCTGCTCGCGGTCAGCTTGCCGCTTGTCCCTCAAGTACGCTGCGAGGTTCCCTGAACGGATGAGCTCCTCAATGTAGTCTCGGAGCTGCTTACAGCTCTCCGTGGAGTGGGCTAGCGACCTGTGGAAACCGTAGTAGGGCCCTGGGGTTCGCTTTGAGGCCATGCGTGAGATCGGGGGAAGCTTGAAGAACCCCTCGCCCTTAGCCTCTTCTAGTAGCACTGTCTGAGAGACGTTGAGCGGTGTGTACTCCTGGAACTTCCGGAGATAGGGCTTCGGTCGCTCAGGTCCCCTTCTCTCATCCTTTGCCCTATTCTTTTGGTTGGTTTGCTCTGCCTCGGGGAGGTTGGCGTTCACCTCGGACTTGAGCTGGACTTCACGCTCGGTCCAGGCCTTTACCTCGGACATGGTCTTAGGTTGCACCAATGCAAAGGAGCGTAACCACTCCTTGTGCCTAAGACCAGACCTTAGTGCTATGATGACCGTTTCGTCCCGGTGCTTTGGGACCTCGAGAAGGGCGTTGTAGAAGCGGGTGACATATGCTTTGAACGTCTTTTTGTCCCCGCTCTTGATCGTGAAGAGATGGTCAACTGTGCGTTTTTGCTGCTGTTCCCGACGAAGTGGCCAAGGAATTGAGTGTCCAGCTCGTTGAAAGTTGAGATCGAGCGTGGCTCGAGTCCTCGGAACCAGTCTCGTCCGGAGCGGATGAGAGTGGTCGGGAAAGCTCGGCACTGGGTGGCGTCGGAGTTGTCTTAGAAGCTCATTCCCGCGGTGAATGGATCCAAATGGTCCTTCGAGTCAGATTTGCCGTCGAAGAGGGAGACCTTCGGGGGCTTGTTTCGAGAAGAGACGTGGACGGCGAGGAGCTCCTCGGTGAATGGTTTGGTGAGCGAGTCGGCGGCGTACTTACCCTCGTCGCTCGAACGGTGGCCTTCCCGATGCATGCCTTCGATCTTCTTCTCGAGAGCGCGAGTCGGCCGTGGTATCCCGATGATTCGGCATATTCTGACCTCTGGTATCTGCTGTTGGAGACCTGCGTCTGGGTGCCGACCCGGTTCCTCTCAATGAGATTCCTTAGATCCCCTGGCGAGGTTGTCTTCAAGACGCCGTGACGAGTGCCGTCTGCGTGTCCCCGTCGAGGGAGGTGGTGTAGGTCATGTAGGGTTCCTAGGCACACTATAGAGGTCTCACAAGGCATCGAACATGCCAATTTAAATTTTTATGGGTGCCGAGAAACCCTAATACGGATCGTCGGCTAGATTTCTAGGCGAAACGGTAAACTAGTTAACTACTTAACTAAAAGTTAGATGCTACAACCTTTGTAGATCCGGATATCCACTTCCTTAGCTCCACGTAGTCATCCTCTCGCTGTCCGTTTCGAATCCTAGACTCATTCGTCGGCTTCATCGGGAAAACGAGCGGAATAGGTCGTCGGCTTCGTGTCAAAGACGATCTACGTCGAGGTTGCACAAGCTCAAGCTCCGACTTTACAAAGTTATGAAACTTGTGAAGAAAATGTTGGAGATAGTGCCCTCAGAGTCAATTATTAGGTCACAGGTACGTGATTGTAATGATTGAGGGAGGACCTATCCCAGTAGGACAGTCTTGCTCGAGATGATAGTATGCTATCTGGTTTACCTTTATCATCGTGTACTGCTTTAGGTGACATGACACGTCGCTATTACACGTTGATAGAGCCCCTAGGATTCTTGCTTGACCACCAGCAGTATGAGGGCGATCATATAAGTGGGAGCTGGGGGTCTATAAGCTTATCCTTAAAAGGTCCCTAGTCGTGGGAGTTTCGAGACTGGGCATCGATACTCCATTAGTAGACTAGTGTATACAGTCGAGACCCCGACGAGGGGCGGTGGCCGGTCTCACAAGCCACTGGTGTCAGTTGGATCACCTAAGATGTATACAGGTGCTCATTGGGTTATGAGTACACCGGACAGGACTCGCCGGGAACATGCTAGTTGGTCATATACCAGACGTCAGATGGCAGTTCCCTGGTGACATGTGTGCAGGTTAGTTCATCGACCTGGGGATCGTCATTTGTCTCGTGTGAGTTCCCACTGTACTTTGATTACTACCCTACCACGGCTCAAAGGAGTCGTGCAAACAGGTTTTAGTTGGGTACAGTCCCGAGCCACATGGAGGCAGTGAGCGTATCCTCAGGGGTTCGTCTCTCCCGGTATTGGGGGTGAGGTCGTGCTGTGTCTAGGAGAGCCATTACACAAAGTCCTTGGCCAAGGCAAGGAGATTTACTGGTAGGTATTCCAGTAGTATCTCAGGGTGTTCTGGGCTACACTCCGACACGACTTGTACCGCTTTTGGGGGTCTGACTTTTACCAACCCCCTAGGCCCGCCATGCGATACTCATAGACGAACGGACCGGACTGCACGGATATTGTCACTGACAGGCTCAGTTGGGTGTCGGGGTGAGCTTCCTCATCGACGTCCCTTTTGGTCAATAGCTGGTGGCCCGTCACGTATTGGCATATACCTCTGACGTGCTAGTGGTTAAATCCACAGCCATAGTATTGACGAGTCTTTAGAGTCCACCACATTTACAGTTACTCAGCTTTCGGGCGAAAGGTTGTAGAGGCCGTATGGAGATATGGCAAGGTCCGATCAGATACGTGCGGTATTGCACGGATCAGGATCGGACAGTTTGTACTATAGGCCGTATGGTTATATGGCAGGGTTCGATCAGATACGTGCGGTATTGCACGGATCAGGATCGAACAGATATTACTAGCCGGTTTTGGTATAAGCCGGATCCTAGTATAGTACAGTGGAGATTTTTTCTCATTACATTTGTATTTAGGTCGGAATACAAATGCGGGTGTGTATGCACAGTATCGGGGTTTTCCTGTAATTTATTACGGGACCAGTTTTCTGGAGTTGCCAGTTTGCTTTCCGTTTCGGCCGATTTCCATTGTTCCGTTCATTGGCCGAAGATTGGTGGAGGAGGGCTTATTTGCATTGTTGCAAATAGGCATTTGTGGAAGGGGGTCTTTGCATTTTGTTGTATCATGATAGCACCCTCCTTTGACTTGCTTGACTTCATACTTCATGATGGCTTGACTTTGTTAGCATCATGGTTGTTGATGATGGTTGTGGTTGTGTGTGGTTTTTGCTTGTGATCATATTCTTTCATGATGCCCTCTTGCATCATTGCTTCCACCCACCCCTTGACCTTGCTCTCTCTCTCTCTCTCCAATCACACATGAAGGGGGGGGCGGCCATTCCTTGGAGGGAATGGGATTGATTTTCATTTTGATGTGTGGAGAAAAATATGATACATTCCTTCTTGAGTATGCTCCATTTTTCTCACCTCTCTCCAAGCTCTCTTTTCCTTCACCAATGGCAATTCCACAAACCCCAAAAATGAGACTTGCTCACTACATATTCTACAACGAACCTTGGGCACGTCGAGTAGCCGGCTTCGTGCCCGAGTTGCCTCGGCATTGAGGTGGGAGCCCGTAAACGATGTAGGCAACGTGGTGCACTTCCGGCGACGAGGATGAGACGGACGGAGATCCCGCGAGGAGATCGGATTGGAGATGAAGACCGGAGGACTTGGATCGTCGGTATATCTCTTTCCCATCTTCTAGTTAGCTTAGACTTGTTAATGGTTCGATCCAGGTTATAGTGCGCGGTGGTGCCGGTTTGCAAAGTCCGCAAAATTTAAGTTATTCACCGCTTCCGCATTCCGGCGTCGGATCGACGGCCGGGGCGCCGCCGTGCACTTACAGTGGTATCAGAGCCTCCCCATTAACTTAGTCTAGCTTTGTGTAATGTGTTTTTGAGTTCCGATCGATCGAAATGTCCAAAAACCCGTATTTGCCCACGACAGTTTCTGTTGAAATTTTTCAGTCTCCAAAAATTTTTCAGGTGACAGAAAAGTGATCTACCAAAAAATATAAGAGTTCTGTAAAAATTCGACGATGTAAAGCTACAGTGTGAGCGCGGAACCGCCGCGGAAACCCCATACATGCCGCCCTTCCGCGGCGCACTGTGCACGTCACATCACCAAATTTTTACAGATGCCTTCTGGGTTTATTTCAGGGGTTTTGGAACATTAAAATTGGGCCCATATTTTCTGTAACTGCTACAGTATTGTTTTGGGGCCCACTTGGTATAATTTGATCGGTCGGATATTTTAAACACATTTTTCACAGTATTTACATTATATCTGCGACCGTGAATGTCACTCGATCGGTAAATCCGGTCTAACTGCTATAGCCCGGTTAGACGGATTTGCGAACGTGACTTTCACGTTGATGTTCTATGTATTTGCTGTGATGTTGCTGATCGGTCGTGGGGGATAGCCTGGATGCAATGCTAGTACCGTTGTGGTAGTATTATGTACATTTGATATTGCGGGGCGAGCGTCCGACATGTGGACTGCCGTCACTGCCTGTTTGTATTATTCTTTTGGGGCACGACCTGGTTGCGGTCGATGTACCCGTTGTATGTATATTTTACTTTCTGTACTAGGATACCCCGCGGAGGGGTGCACGGATAGCCGGGTTCTAGAGGGCAACAAGCCCGCATCTCATGGCATTGAGACGGAGAGGGCTTCACTCTAGGATTGGCGGGCTATTCGCCGCACTCGTAGGGGGTACAGGTTTGACCCAGGAGGGGTGCCCAAGTTACCGGATTCCGTGAAGTGCTGGGTGGTCCATTCACGGTGCTGAAGGGGGCTGCCTCGCTTCAGGTTTTGGCGGGTGACTTGCCGCGCCCGTAGGGGTCTAGGTTTTCATTGCACAGGCTATCCACACGACCAGGGGAACGTCGGGTTTCAGCGGCTCTGTGAAACCCGGGGTTCCCAGATATCTGTATTGTTTCTGTGATGCTGTTCATTCTCTGTGATGTTGCATTTTATTCACGCCTTGAGCGAATATAATATATTGGTATATATATTAGTAGATGTTGTATATGTTTTACATCCGCGCTAGTCCAGTCCCCGCTCTGTCGTTAGTTAGCTAACCTAACGGGTAATGACGGGACCCAGTGGCGAATGCGGATGGCATATACGTACATCAGTATATTTTCGTTCTTTTTGGTGTGATCAATTGATGGGACTGCATTGATTCGGATCAATGCAAGTTAAAAACAAACCTAATCTGATGTTGTTGGAACACTTTTCAAAAAGCTGTTATTGCAAGGACGTTTACTTTTATTTTGCATCGTGGTATTCATTGGAATATCCTGCTCCTCAGTCGACGAGGCAAGGGCCGAGATCCCTTCACCGGGAGTGACCCCTTGGACAAAAGTTTGCGTCAGGGCAATGACTTCACTATAGCCGATTACTTTTGCTTTGCACCGTGGTATTCAGTTGAAATATCCTGCACCCCATTCTACGGGGAAAGAGCCGAGATCCCTTCACCGGGAGTGACCTCTTTAGCAACGGTTTTCGTCACTATATTTTCAAAAAGCTATCCGTTCCTTCGACGATATCAAGTTCATTACGTTAAAGGTTTTCGCCAGAAACCATTCGTAGCCCTCCGTCGTTTCATATGGGTAGTCAATAGTATTCAAGCTGTGTTTGTTGGCCTTAGTCAAGGCACAGTGTTTGGTAGCTATTGGGTATTCATATGCTGCATAGATAGATGCGTTGGTTTGGGACAGTCGTATAGCCTTGTTGGCCCTAGTCAAGGGCTTGTACGGGTGGATTCAAATTAACCTGGATAATGACGGGTAGAACTTGACATGTGACTTATGATTTGTTGGCCTTAGTCAAGGTCATAAGAGCATGGGGTAAAAATCACATCGGGAGTTTCAAAAGAACTGAAACTTGCCAGATATGCGCATACCTTCTGGAGTGTGGTAGCGTGAGCGGATTCCGTCACGTTGTCATGCGATGAGAGTTGGATCCCGATTCCCACTGATGAGTTGGTATACTCCTCGGGTAACCCCGACTAATTCTTCTTTCAGGTTTGGAGGAGAATTTGAGGTACAGTGGGAGGATTCCAGATTAGATAAATTGGTAACCATTCTGATCTAGGTTAGAGTGCACGCTGAGTGTTTTCTTTTCTCTCTCTTTGGCAGCGACCATTGACCCGACCCTAAGACTTTGATTCAGTGACCAAGTTGACCGAACCTTCTTAAACACCGGCTTTTGGATTGTCAGAGTTGCAAACCTCATTGCCACTCCTACTTTTACCCTTTTCTCCAGGACACCCCGTTTTACTACGAACGTCCACTTCCATTGGACAAAACCATCGTATGGTTAGATACGAACTCGAAAGAATTTATTCGAGGATGGTTTCAGGTTCTGGAGAAAACGGATAGGATTATTCAGTTGTCTTTTCCTTTTACCCTCTCTCAGGTTACGAGTACTCCTTGGTTTAGGGGTAGTACACCTATTACGCAAATTGGATTGTCTTCTTCCAAACCTTAGGCTGGTGCCGAACGGTAGGGAATGAAGAAAACCAATTAGCATAACGATGGTGTGCAGAAGGTATTAAGTTCAGACAAAGCAAGGGATTAGTAGGAGGGCAAAGTAAATTGCAACAGATATTCACGACCGAACCAAATATTTCATTACCACTCCCACATCACCTTTGTATTTCTCCAGGACACTCCGTATCACTACGAAGATCCACAGTTTATTTGGATACTCCATCGTATGGTTATATACGAACTCGAATGGAACTTGTTCCAGTTCGGGGATGGATTCTGGTTCAGGAGAAATAGGAATAAGGTTTATTCGGTTGTCTTTTATCTTCACCCTCTCTCATTGCGAGTGTTCCTAGGATGCGGACAGTACACCCATTATGCTTATTGGATAGTCTTCTTCCAAACCATAGGCTGGTGCCGAACGGTAGGGAAGGAAGAAAACCATTTGGCCTAAAAGGGTGTGCAGAAGGTAAAGACTAAAGACATATGAAGGGATTTGGAGAGGTGGCAAAGAACTATACGGTTACAGTCGTGAATCTGGAAGAGGCATTACTAGGAATACCAGAATACCCCATCGGAACATTTCAATGTTTCAGTTTCACTGTGTAATGTTAAAGGAAAACTGATTTCCCGATTAGATACTTACTTCAGGGTATGTATTTACCAGGTACGATTCTCACATCTGTATGGTTTTACAGATGATGAGTGGGAGTAAGTTATTGGGAATTGGGTGATTATCCTCATTATATCGGGATTCGTTGTAATCAGTGATATTTGAGGAAATCACCTGGGCTGTTTGCCGGTCGGCAAATATTTGGTTTTGAATATCCGCTGTTATGCACCAATTTCAAAATGATATATCTGTACGTCTATTTTCGTAGAGTGAGATATACCTTTCTGAAATTATGTCTACGACATTTACCTATATCAGTGGATGGTTAGGTAAGGAGCATTAAACAGCGGTGTAATTCTTCTTAACCATAAGTACAGTTTTCAACCTACGACACACAGTGAAAGAGTTATCAGACTCAAGGGACTTATACAGAGTATTGTATGTTGTCCAGTGTCCATTAGGACAAAGGGGTTGGTCCTCATACTATATTCTGTTTACTTTTTAACTTCTCTAGTTCTTAGACATGTGTTTCGTTGAAACACAGGGTCTAAGTTTTGAGGAGTTATAGGTATTTGAATAGAGTAGAGAACCAGGTGTAGCAGGTATCGGGATTCTTCAAAGAGATCGAAGATGTAGATACTTGTGTATGGTATTCAGTTGATAGTAATGATAAAGAGATCATGCTTCTCTTTCAGGTTACTCATAATTGGAAGTATTCCTAAGTTGAGTAACGCTGATCGGCCTCCTTCCATTTAGTTGACATGCACTGGGGACAGCTGCATGATTTGAATCTAGTTCAATTAAATCAGTGCCTCTGTTTCTATATTGGATATAGAACAGTTCATATCTTAACGATGTTAAGGTACGGGGAGTTGTCCGGTTTATGATTAAAACCAGACACTGGACAACTCAAGGCACGTTTCTGTAATGGCTGTTTGTGGGTTGACCCAGGCTATGACGCGGGTTGACTTTCTACCATCTGGATGAACAATAGTAATATTGTTCTAGACTCGCCACAGTTTTATTAAAAAATGGATTTTTTCAGAAAACAGAAGTGGGAGTATGGTAGAACTGGAAGTGATTCCAGAACCACAAACGATTACTGAAGATTTGATAAGGAACCTAAAGATTCAATCTGAATTGACATTCCATTGGCCACTCCGCAGATAAGGTGGGTAACTTCAGGCACCCGAGAGGTACTACGGTAGCCTCAAGGACGGTGACAGGGAAGTTCTAGTTTACCCACAATTGCCATTGCTGTTGTTCCAGGTTACGAGACCCGGCGGGAGGATGAGTATAGCGTCGTTCTAAACCAGTTTTAGAAGTGTACGTCTATATGACTCTGCCAGAGGGTTGTCGTAGTCAGTGGGAGCAGCGGAAGCATTGGTGGACAGGTTGCTTATGTCTATTTATAGACTAGAGCAGATGTAGCGGAGATAGATCATCTATTTCTGACGTGACAGTCATGGGTTTGACTTCATCAGAATAGGGGATGGATCTGTTGAGAAGGTAGTAGGGTGTGATATCCTGGTATTTGGATGATATACACAGAGTAGGAAAGGAAACTCCTACACTACGATCGGTTATAGTTTGGTCGTCACACAGTTGTTTCTCCACAAAGGAAATGGATTTTATATCAGACATACTGGTTACTAGATCTATGGTCTTAGATCTAGATTTGGGTGGTTTCCAATCAGGGTACTTGACAGCGTTCTAAGAGTATTTAGGATGGACGACTCCTGGCACGGTAGTGTACCTGCAGGTAATGGAGTCACCCTCTCCAAAGGTGTCTTACAGACTAAAGCGGAGAGGGACGGGCATGATTGGCAGATCACTTGCTCAGGCAATTGAGTCAATCGTGAGATGTCAAGTACCACACCAGATGTTGTTCTTGCACTAGATGCAATAAATTGACATTAATCCAATCCTGGAGAAACAGTCGGAAGCAGTTTTAGAACATAAGTGGATGTTCTAGGGAGATGATAACGACAGCCTCATGTGGGAGACAGTTATCATTCCAGGCTTCCAAGGTGACATGGACGACAAGGAGGTTGTCAGAGTTACAGTTTTCCTTCTGATGAGGGGCAGTATTTTGGACAGGTGATCCAAGGCAATACTGAGGGTGGCTTGGCGCGCAGGATACTGATTAAGTTCAGTTGACGATACAGTCTAAGAAGTTTGGATTTGGAGTTCATTTATGAGCTATGTCCCATCAGACATCCAGACACATTCTAAGACAGGTATTGCTCTTTTCGGGAGATGGGTTTCTCCGCGAACTTGAGATATAGAGAGACATAGAAAGAAACAACTAAGCGGATCCACTCACTGAGGCTATTCCTCGAACGCAATAGTTTCGCAAACGAGCTTTGTGAGACTGACTAGTAGAGAAGTTGGATGTTCGGTATCACACGGGCTGTGAGTATGCGACATCGCAATAATTAGCCTTGAGTGCAAGTGGGAGATTGTTGGAGATAGTGCCCTCAGAGTCAATTATTAGGTCACAGGTACGTGATTGTAATGATTGAGGGAGGACCTATCCCAGTAGGACAGTCTTGCTCGAGATGATAGTATGCTATCTGGTTTACCTTTATCATCGTGTACTGCTTTAGGTGACATGACACGTCGCTATTACACGTTGATAGAGCCCCTAGGATTCTTGCTTGACCACCAGCAGTATGAGGGCGATCATATAAGTGGGAGCTGGGGGTCTATGAGCTTATCCTTAAAAGGTCCCTAGTCGTGGGAGTTTCGAGACTGGGCATCGATACTCCATTAGTAGACTAGTGTATACAGTCGAGACCCCGACGAGGGGCGGTGGCCGGTCTCACAAGCCACTGGTGTCAGTTGGATCACCTAAGATGTATACAGGTGCTCATTGGGTTATGAGTACACCGGACAGGACTCGCCGGGAACATGCTAGTTGGTCATATACCAGACGTCAGATGGCAGTTCCCTGGTGACATGTGTGCAGGTTAGTTCATCGACCTGGGGATCGTCATTTGTCTCGTGTGAGTTCCCACTGTACTTTGATTACTACCCTACCACGGCTCAAAGGAGTCGTGCAAACAGGTTTTAGTTGGGTACAGTCCCGAGCCACATGGAGGCAGTGAGCGTATCCTCAGGGGTTCGTCTCTCCCGGTATTGGGGGTGAGGTCGTGCTGTGTCTAGGAGAGCCATTACACAAAGTCCTTGGCCAAGGCAAGGAGATTTACTGGTAGGTATTCCAGTAGTATCTCAGGGTGTTCTGGGCTACACTCCGACACGACTTGTACCGCTTTTGGGGGTCTGACTTTTACCAACCCCCTAGGCCCGCCATGCGATACTCATAGACGAACGGACCGGACTGCACGGATATTGTCACTGACAGGCTCAGTTGGGTGTCGGGGTGAGCTTCCTCATCGACGTCCCTTTTGGTCAATAGCTGGTGGCCCGTCACGTATTGGCATATACCTCTGACGTGCTAGTGGTTAAATCCACAGCCATAGTATTGACGAGTCTTTAGAGTCCACCACATTTACAGTTACTCAGCTTTCGGGCGAAAGGTTGTAGAGGCCGTATGGAGATATGGCAAGGTCCGATCAGATACGTGCGGTATTGCACGGATCAGGATCGGACAGTTTGTACTATAGGCCGTATGGTTATATGGCAGGGTTCGATCAGATACGTGCGGTATTGCACGGATCAGGATCGAACAGATATTACTAGCCGGTTTTGGTATAAGCCGGATCCTAGTATAGTACAGTGGAGATTTTTTCTCATTACATTTGTATTTAGGTCGGAATACAAATGTGGGTGTGTATGCACAGTATCGGGGTTTTCCTGTAATTTATTACGGGACCAGTTTTCTGGAGTTGCCAGTTTGCTTTCCGTTTCGGCCGATTTCCATTGTTCCGTTCATTGGCCGAAGATTGGTGGAGGAGGGCTTATTTGCATTGTTGCAAATAGGCATTTGTGGAAGGGGGTCTTTGCATTTTGTTGTATCATGATAGCACCCTCCTTTGACTTGCTTGACTTCATACTTCATGATGGCTTGACTTTGTTAGCATCATGGTTGTTGATGATGGTTGTGGTTGTGTGTGGTTTTTGCTTGTGATCATATTCTTTCATGATGCCCTCTTGCATCATTGCTTCCACCCACCCCTTGACCTTGCTCTCTCTCTCTCTCTCCAATCACACATGAAGGGGGGGCCGGCCATTCCTTGGAGGGAATGGGATTGATTTTCATTTTGATGTGTGGAGAAAAATATGATACATTCCTTCTTGAGTATGCTCCATTTTTCTCACCTCTCTCCAAGCTCTCTTTTCCTTCACCAATGGCAATTCCACAAACCCCAAAAATGAGACTTGCTCACTATATATTCTACAACGAACCTTGGGCACGTCGAGTAGCCGGCTTCGTGCCCGAGTTGCCTCGGCATTGAGGTGGGAGCCCGTAAACGATGTAGGCAACGTGGTGCACTTCCGGCGACGAGGATGAGACGGACGGAGATCCCGCGAGGAGATCGGATTGGAGATGAAGACCGGAGGACTTGGATCGTCGGTATATCTCTTTCCCATCTTCTAGTTAGCTTAGACTTGTTAATGGTTCGATCCAGGTTATAGTGCGCGGTGGTGCCGGTTTGCAAAGTCCGCAAAATTTAAGTTATTCACCGCTTCCGCATTCCGGCGTCGGATCGACGGCCGGGGCGCCGCCGTGCACTTACAGAAAACACCCAAAACAACTTGGCAAGAGGTAGAGGGTGAAGAAATAGGAGGTGGGTTCACTTTAGAATTGGATTTCACTCACTTTTGCTCAAGTTGCCATTGATGGCATCTAGTTTTCTCTCTTGAAGAAGAAGGAGATCAAGAAGGAAAATATTATGATAAGTTATTTAAAATGAAAAGAAAATGAATACTTATCATAATGTTTACCATGGTCAAGTGTAGAGATTAAACTAAGGTTAGTTGGAATGGTTAAGGTTAAGGAAGAGATAAGAATGGTGGACTTTTTCAAAGCTTCTTGAAGTTTCAACATAAAACAAAATAAGCCACCATACTTAACTATTTCCAAAATGAATAAATAAATAAATAACTAAATAAATAATCAAAACCCTAACCATTCATATAACCATGGTTTAATCTTTACACAAACCCAAGTGAGCAAGTATCATCAAACATGATACAATCAAGTGCACAAGAAATATATCACATATACAATGTGCATCAAGTAAGAAAATCCTTTTAAAATGAACCAATACTAGTTAATGCAAAGTAATATATCAAATATATAATTATACATTAAATCATTAAATCAACATTTGATTCAATGATCCGGTCATGTCGCACATAACCGACTAGTATCCAATGTATCGATTTATCGAATCAATGATTCGATAACTAGGTCATATCGAATATAACCAATCGAAACATTCATCACGAGAATGAAATACGGTATCACATACATGCATTATTCTCGGTCCCGCACATATCTCATATGCGCTCCTATTTCGTTTCGCTTGAGCCAGGATGTGTAGGACTCTAAAGACTCGTCAATACGCCGGTAGCAGATGATGATCATATCAAGCACCCACAAGCCGCATGCGGTCTGCTAAACGTAACGGCCATCCGGGTATTGAGCGATCAGAAGATCGACGAGCTTGCCCGCTCACACTCCTGTGAATCCAACCAGTAACACTTACCGTACAGTCCGGTCTGTTCGTCTGATATGTCGCATATCAAGTCTAGGGGTGGTATACGTCAGACCCCAATAACCGATAAATCGTGCCGATGTGAGGCTCATAACGGGTCGAGAAACTACTGGTAACACTTACCAGCAAATCTCTGATCAGCCCTGGCCAGGGACTTCCCTGTTACGACCAATCGAGCACAGCGCAACATCAACCCCCAATACCGGGAGAGACGAAACCCCTCCTATCTCTCATTGCCTCCATATGACTCGGGACGGTACCTAAAGACCACCGTTTTGCACGCCCTCATGGACGTGGTAAAGTGGAGATCAAAGCACAGTGGGAATCACACAAGACTCTATGACGATCTCGGGTCTACAGACTAACCTGTAAAAGTGTCACCTGAGAACTGCCATCTGACGTGAGGTATAATACCATCTGGGAGTTCTCGGCGAGTCCGTCCAGTGTACCCAGTCTCCACTGAGCACCCGTATACCATCTCTGATGTCAAACACCAATGGATATGGGATCATCCATCGCCCATCTCATGGGTCGAGAAGCATATACGCTAGTCTACTCTGGTATATCGATGCCCTGTCTCGATACACCCACGACTAGGGACCTTGAAGGATGTACTTATGGACTACCATGTCCCCACTAGTATGATCTGCATCATAGTCCAGGTAGTCAAGTACACATCCTAAGGGCTTTACCAACATGTAACTATAAGACATTTTAAAGAGACTAGTGTACATGTTAAGAAAAAGAGTAACCAGATAGCATACTATCATGTCGAGCAAGAAAGTCATCTCTATATATGTCCAAGCATCCAATATAATATACATCATCTGTACAATACTGGCCTCTAGGGCATACATACAACTAACAATCTCCCACTTGCACTAGGGCCAGCTGCTGTAGTATCGCATACCGAGCATCCCGAAGAGTCTCTCAAACTGTATCTGGGGAATGGCCTTCGTGAGTGGATCCGCCGTGTTGTTCTTCATGTCAACCCTCCTGACCTCGATCTCCCGGCGAAGAACTATCTCCCGGATCAGGTGATACCGCCTCAGAATATGCCTGGATCGCTGATGGGACCTGGGTTCCTTGGCCAAAGCCACCGCTCCATTGTTATCGCAATACAAAGGTATTGGACGCTCAATGGATGGAACCACTCCAAGTTCAGTAATGAACTTCTTGATCCAGACAGCCTCTTTGGCAGCATCGTTGGCAGCGATGTATTCAGCCTCCATCGTCGAGTCTGCCACGGTTTCCTGCTTGGAACTCTTCCAGCTAACCGCCCCTCCGTAAAGGGTAAAGACAAAGCCCGACTGCGACTTAGAGTCGTCCTTATCACTCTGGAAGCTCGAATCGGTAAAGGACTCCACTTGGAGCTCTCCGTTACCATACACCAAGAACATATCTCTAGTCCTTCGCAAGTACTTGAGAATGCTCTTCACAGCTGTCTGTGACTCTCTCCAGGATCAGCTTGATACCTGCTCACTACACTTAGTGAGTATGCTACATCGGGTCTGGTACATAGCATCGCATACATGATAGAGCCTACTGCCGAAGCATAGGGTATCCCTTGCATGCGAGCTCTCTCCAAATCAGTCTTGGGAGACATCTCTTTGGAGAGAGTGACTCCAGAGATCGTGGGCAAGTTCCCACGCTTGGACTCTTCCATACTAAACCTCTTTAGTATGGTGTCAATGTACCTGGATTGGGACAATCCCAAAATCCGTTTGGATCTATCTCTATAGATCCTAATTCCCAATATGCAGGAGGCATCACCAAGATCTTTCATTGAGAATCTTTGTGATAAGAAGAGCTTGACCGCTTGCAGCATAGGAATATCATTTCCTATCAAGAGTATGTCGTCCACGTACAATACGAGGAAGACAACCTTACTCTCTGCCACCTTCTTGTAGATACAAGGTTCATCTGGATTTTTGATGAAATCAAACTCTTTGATAACGACATCAAAGCAGATGTTCCAACTCCGCGATGCTTGCTTTAATCCATAAATGGATTTAAGCAGCTTGCACACCTTCCCGCTGCTCCCACTGTCTACGAAGCCCTCTGGCTGAGTCATGTACACGCACTCTTCTAAATCACCATTTAGAAAGGCGGTCTTAACATCCATTTGCCAGATTTCGTAGTCATGAAAGGCAGCAATGGCAAGCATGATCCAGATGGATTTAAGCATAGCCACTGGAGAAAAGGTTTCGTCATAGTCCACACCTGGTCTTTGATGAAAACCCTTTGCTACAAGTCTAGCTTTGAAAGTCTCCACTTTCCCATCTACACCAAGTTTCTTCTTGAAGATCCACTTGCTCCCAATGGGTTTTACCCCTTCAGGAGCAACTTCCAAAGTCCATACTTTGTTGGTGTATATGGATTCCATCTCGGACCGCATAGCATCCAGCCATTTCACTGAGTCCCTACTCGTGATGGCCTGCTCGAAGCTAGTTGGGTCATCATCCTCCATGATGCAATCCTCGCTCCCTCCATCCATGAGAAAACCGTAGTATCTCTCAGTTTGGCGAGGAACCCTACTAGATCGGCGGAGTGGCTGAGGTTCATCGGGAACTACGGAATCTTCTGGTTCAACCAAATCTTCTGTTGTAGTCTGTGTCGCTGGAACCTCTTCCAGTTCTACCTCAATACCACTTATCTGTTTCATAAGAAAACTTTTTTCTAAGAAAGTGGCATGTCGAGAAACAAACACCTTTTGTTCCTCGGGGTGGTAGAAGATATACCCTTATGAATTTTTGGGATATCCTACAAACTTACATAAGACAGATCTTGCCTCGAGTTTGTCCGGATTTTGTCTTTTGACATAGGCTGGACAACCCCAAATCTTAATATAATTAAGATGTGGTCTCTTCCCTTTCCATATCTCATATGGAGTGGTAGGCACTGATTTGGTAGGAACTCTATTCAATAGGTCCATGGCTGTCTCAAGCGCATATCCCCAGAAGGAAATAGGTAACTCAGCTGTACTCATCATTGAGCGCACCATATCTAATAGGGTGCGGTTTCTCCGTTCAGATACACCGTTGTGCTGTGGTGTATATGGAGGAGTCAGCTGAGAGAGAATCCCATTCTTTTTTAGGAAGTCCAGGAATTCATTGCTCAAGTATTCCCCTCCTCGATCAGATCGTAGGATTTTAATACTTTTTCCGGTTTGGTTCTCGACTTCTTGTTTATATTCTCTAAATTTCTCAAAAGCTTCTGATTTGTGTTTCATCAGGAACACATATCCGAATCTAGAGAGATCGCCAGTGAATGTAATGAAGTACGAAGAACCATCCCTGGCATGTGTAGACATGGGACCGCATACATCACTATGTATCAGTCCCAAGAGTTCGGTAACTCTTTCTCCGTGTCCCGTAAACGGAGCTTTGGTCATCTTGCCTTTGAGACATGACTGGCAAGTGTCATAGGATGAAAATTCAAACGGATTTAAATATCCATCCTTATGCAACTTAGCCAGTCGTGTCGCATTGATGTGACCCAGTCTACAATGCCACAAGAAGGATTCGTTCAGTTCAGAACTCTTCCTCTTGTGTGTGTTTGTTATGCTCAGAACTGTTGATTGGTTTAGAACATAAATGCCATTGCACAACGTGCCTGATCCAACCAACTTTTGGTTACGGAAAATGTTCATAACATTATCCTGTAATACAAAATTATATCACTCTTTACTCAATAAAGAAACCGATATAATGTTGCATATCAGGTTCGGCATGTAATAGCATTCGTTCAGAACCAATGTATTACCAGTTGGTAATTCAAGGTGATATTCCCCGACAGTCTTAGCTGCAACAATTAGACCATTTCCAACTCTAATGTCTTTATCACCTTCTCCAAGTTCTCTACCTTTTCTAAGCCCATGTAACTGATTACATATATGGGATCCTGACCCGGTATCTAATACCCAGGATGTAGAGCAAATGGAGAAACAGTTCTCTGTAACGAACACACCCGAAGAAAATGCATCAACATGTACTTTCTTCATTCGGGTGGCATGGGAATCCTGGTATTCCCCTATTTCCTGTTCATTCCTATAACTCATATAAGAAGGAACGGAATCAACGTTCCCCAGCACAGTATAACATGCGGGTTCGGTCAATACATCCATATTATTATCTTGATTAAGGCATGAAATGGTCGCTACCTGGAGAGAGAGAGAAGAAAACACTTTAGCGTAAGCTCGTGCAAGATCAGATTGGTTATTATCTTATCTAATCAGGATGGCTCCCACTGCTTTTTATAAAATCTTCCTTCAAACCCTAAAAGGAAAGACTAGCCGGGATTAATTACACACTACAAGTTCGCCAATCTTTCAGCCAGGCCAGCGTCGGTACTTTGAGGGAGGTCCCCCGTGCTTTCGCACGAACCTAATTAATGTAAACCTCGTTTTCCCAGAGGCGTAACCTTGTTAACACCTACTTGATCGGCTAATTGTAATGTGTGAAACTCTCCCAGGAGTAACTCTTACTCGCAGTGGGTATCGGGATCCAACTATCTCATAGAAGGTATGCAATCTCATTGCAAATTTCAACACTTGAAATTCCAGATAATATTTTGCCCCTAGCGTGCTATGACCTTGACGCATGCCAAACAACCCATAGTCCGCTAGTCAAGTTCAACCCGTACATTTTTTGATTGAATTAAACCCACCCGCACGACCCTTGACGCATGCCAAACAACGCCGTGCGAATACCCTAATCCAATCGCATCGTATGCTAGCAGATAAGCACTTAGTTAGCTACCGTACACTACGCCTTGACGCATGCCAAACAACCGCAGCACGAATACTAACTAGTACTTATCTGAAATGACGGAGGGCTACGACAGGTTTTTCTGAAAACCTATTGCGTAATGAACTTGATATCGTTGTAGAATCAAATGAAGTTTTGAAATGGAGTGATTTTGAGGCTTTTCTAGTTTTGCTAAAGGAGTCACTCCAGGTGAAGGGATCTCGGTCCTTTCCTCGTCGAATGAGGTGCGAGATATATCATATATATCACTGTGCAAAGCAAAAACTCTTAAAAAGCAATCAAAACCAAACCGAGTGTGTAGCATCTGCCAGTTACTGCTAAAGGAGTCACTCCCGGTGAAGGGATCTCGGTCCTTTCCTCATCGAATAAGGTGCAGGGTATATCATATATACCGCTATGCATAGCAAGAACTGTAGCTACCTTTTTTATTTTAAAATTCGATTCCACAACATCTTAGGTTTCTTATCTTTCATTAATCACATTAATGAAGTCCCATCATTTAAATACCTAAACATCACAGATAGATATGACGTACACTTATGCCATCAGCATTCGCCTCGATGTCCCCTCGTGCACCGTTAGGTTAGGTAACTAACGACAGAGCAGGGCAGGGCTAGCGCGGGTGTAAAACATAAGTAACGTCTATATAATATATCATATATACTATATATAGTATCTATCACAGAACATCACATGATCACATCACAGATATCGCAGCAGAAGAAACATATGAAATATTGGATATACTAGGACGTCCGTGTTTTCAATACGAGCCAGTATAAAACACGGATTCCACGGTCGTGATGAATAGCCAATCCCACACCCCTAGACCCCTACGAGAGCGGCAAGCAACCCTGCCAATTCTAGGGTTAGGAGACCCGGACTCGACTCCTCGAGTTGGTCTCCCACTGGACCCCAGAACCAGGTTACTTGTGCTCCCCTCCTTGGGTCTATCCTAATGCGGAAAAGTAAATAATATACAAAAGGTGACAACTTCCGCTACCTGGAAGTGCCCCAAATAAAAGAATATTACATACAAGTTTTTACATGAATGAAAATGAAAAACACTCATCTCACATAAAAACCCCCGGCTATTCAAACACGACGATCCAATATAACATATCCAGCAACACATAACATCACATGTCATCAACGTAAGTAAGTACGCATACCCCAATTGTCGTTGACATATAGCAACGAAACCGGCGATATGAACATACTACACTTACGGTCACAGAAAAGAAAGTGTAAAACTACAACAATTGGAATCCGCAACTTCTTTAGACATCGCATGCCTAATCAAATGAAATACTTAGACATCACATGCCTAACAGATATAAATCCCGCATTTTAGTCTCATTATCGAAAACTCTTTTCAATATCATGTGGGACTAAACTGCTAGATTTATAACATTCATTCAGTTATCTCATAACAGTTTGTGAATTCCAATTATTGTATCACATTCCAGATAAACAGAAAATGTTAAACTTTCCGATCGAACATTCGAACACCCAAGTTTTCCCGATACAGTCCAACACATGAAATAAGTCTAGCAACATTCAGTTCGTGCCTCAGTACCAACGGTCCAGCCGTAGAAGGGTCAAGCCAACGCCTCACATGTGGCACGCCGTACTGCCCCAAACCCGAAGGTTCAAAGGGCAGTTCAAGACGGTCACATAATCGAGTTAAGGTTTGTTGTCTTCTAGAGGGTCCATCGCGTTACTTGCACTACTTAGAACGTCGTTAAACTACGGAAAAATCCAACACTTGGAAATCTCCCGACAGGGGAAAAATTGGGTATTTATATCCGGTCGAACTTTTTAACATATTCTAAAAATTATCCGGAAATACACAAAGACGAAATTTGATACCCCGATCGAAACACCGAATCCCCAAAGCAACCCCAGAAAATTCAACTCTTGAATAAATTTTAAAAATTCCCAGAAAATCCAACACCAGAAGATATCAGTTACTGTGCAAAAATTATATAATAATTTAATAAAGCTGCCGCGGATCCGCCGCCTAAGAAGGCTTAGGCCGCGGATCCGCCGCGCTTTAGACTGTTCATGAAGAAATTTTTGCAACGTAATTCATATATTTCCCTGCTGAATTTTTTAGCAATTTTTAATCTGGAAAAATCCCAGAATTTAGAAAAAGTCCAGAGAGCATCTTAAAGTTAGGTTTTCGGGTTCGATCGGGTTTCAAACATCGTCTAGACTTCGCCTAAGGCTCTAGCTAGGCTCTGATACCACTGTAGGGTTCCTAGGCACACTATAGAGGTCTCACAAGGCATCGAACATGCCAATTTAAATTTTTATGGGTGCCGAGAAACCCTAATACGGATCGTCGGCTAGATTTCTAGGCGAAACGGTAAACTAGTTAACTACTTAACTAAAAGTTAGATGCTACAACCTTTGTAGATCCGGATATCCACTTCCTTAGCTCCACGTAGTCATCCTCTCGCTGTCCTTTTCGAATCCTAGACTCATTCGTCGGCTTCATCGGGAAAACGAGCGGAATAGGTCGTCGGCTTCGTGTCAAAGACGATCTACGTCGAGGTTGCACAAGCTCAAGCTCCGACTTCACAAAGTTGTGAAACTTGTGAAGAAAACACCCAAAACAACTTGTCAAGAGGTAGAGGGTGAAGAAATAGGAGGTGGGTTCACTTTAGAATTGGATTTCACTCACTTTTGCTCAAGTTGCCATTGATGGCATCTAGTTTTCTCTCTTGAAGAAGAAGGAGATCAAGAAGGAAAATATTATGATAAGTTATTTAAAATGAAAAGAAAATGAATACTTATCATAATGTTTACCATGGTCAAGTGTAGAGATTAAACTAAGGTTAGTTGGAATGGTTAAGGTTAAGGAAGAGATGAGAATGGTGGACTTTTTCAAAGCTTCTTGAAGTTTCAACATAAAACAAAATAAGCCACCATACTTAACTATTTCCAAAATGAATAAATAAATAAATAACTAAATAAATAATCAAAACCCTAACCATTCATATAACCATGGTTTAATCTTTACACAAACCCAAGTGAGCAAGTATCATCAAACATGATACAATCAAGTGCACAAGAAATATATCACATATACAATGTGCATCAAGTGAGAAAATCCTTTTAAAATGAACCAATACTAGTTAATGCAAAGTAATATATCAAATATATAATTATACATTAAATCATTAAATCAACATTTGATTCAATGATCCGGTCATGTCGCACATAACCGACTAGTATCCAATGTATCGATTTATCGAATCAATGATTCGATAACTAGGTCATATCGAATATAACCAATCGAAACATTCATCGCGAGAATGAAATACGGTATCACATACACGCATTATTCTCGGTCCCGCACATATCTCATATGCGCTCCTATTTCGTTTCGCTTAAGCCAGGAAACCTCTGTGTAGGACTCTAAAGACTCGTCAATACGCCGGTAGCAGATGATGATCATATCAAGCACCCATAAGCCACAAGCGGTCTGCTAAACGTAACGGCCATCCGGGTATTGAGCGATCAGAAGATCGACGAGCTTGCCCGCTCACACTCCTGTGAATCCAACCAGTAACACTTACCGTACAGTCCGGTCTGTTCGTCTGATATGTCGCATATCAAGTCTAGGGATGGTATACGTCAGACTCCAATAACCGATAAATCGTGCCGATGTGAGGCTCATAACGGGTCGAGAAACTACTGGTAACACTTACCAGCAAATCTCTGATTAGCCCTGGCCAGGGATTTCCCTGTTACGGCCAATCGAGCACAGCGCAACATCAACCCCCAATACCGGGAGAGACGAAACCCCTCCTATCGCTCATTGCCTCCATATGACTCGGGACTGTACCCAAAGACCACCGTTTTGCACGCCCTCATGGACATGGTAAGGTGGAGATCAAAGCACAGTGGGAATCACACAAGACTCTATGACGATCTCGGGTCTACAGACTAACCTGTACAAGTGTCACCTGAGAACTGCCATCTGACGTGAGGTATAATACCATCTGGGAGTTCTCGGCGAGTCCGTCCAGTGTACCCAGTCTCCACTGAGCACCCGTATACCATCTCTGATGTCAAACACCAATGGATATGGGATCATCCATCGCCCATCTCATGGGTCGAGAAGCATATATGCTAGTCTACTCTGGTATATCGATGCCCTGTCTCGATACACCCACGACTAGGGACCTTGAAGGATGTACTTATGGACTACCATGTCCCCACAAGTATGATCTGCATCATAGTCCAGGTAGTGAAGTACACATCCTAAGGGCTTTACCAACATGTAACTATAAGACAGTTTAAAGAGACTAGTGTACATGTTAAGATAAAGAGCAACCAGATAGCATACTATCATGTCGAGCAAGAAAGTCATCTCTATATATGTCCAAGCATCCATAATATACATCATCTGTACAATACTGGCCTCTAGGGCATACATACAACTAACAGGTCATGCCTGGGCGCAAGCGAGCTGACCGACATCTCTTCAGGAGGGACAGGGGCGCGAAGAGGCTCGGGGTGAGGCGCTCTGGCGACGGACCTAGGTGTTGAGATTTGGGGCATCCAGCGGGCTACAGAGTACGTTGGCCTGGGGGATCTGCGGCCGTGAGAGGTAGCGAGGCGGTGGTCGGCGGTGCCGACGCGAGCAGAGTCTTCCCGAGGTGGAGGACCAGCGACCTGGGGATCTTGCCCTGCCGTTTGGATGCGGATGAGCGCCTCCACGGGCAAGTGTGTTGTTGGCGTTCGGCGGAGGAGGTTCGTCCGCGCCTCCGTTGAGGGGGAGGCGGCGGCTAGTGCTTGGATCGTCGTGATGATCGCTCGCCATTCGATTGAGACCGGAAGATGAACTTTTGTTTTTGTGGAATCAAGGATTTCCCACAGATGGCGCCAGCTGACGTGACCTGGATCACGCCGAGATGTTACCTTCCGTAGATCTGCTAATGGCGGCGATGGACGGCTGAGATTGGATCTGGAGGCAGGCTCCTGAAGTGTGTGGTTCTCAATGGGTTTGAGGTTGTTGTTGCCGAGCTACCTGCAAGGAAGTCCCGGGGTGGTTGTACCATCAAGGACCCTCCGACGGTCAAGTTAGAGAGGAAATTCGAGTAGAGTAATGGCTTGTTGGAGTAAAAAATGGCTTACTTGAACCGTCTGAAGAAGGGGTTTATATAGTGGTGGCTGCAGGAAGGGCAGACGTGAGAATCACGTCAGCCGTTACGCTCCCGACGTCACGCCCGCATGATGAGCGGGATCTCCCATTAATGGCGAGACAGGCTCGTTAATGGGGGATCGTGATGGCGTGGAACGTGGGATGTGGCTGGCGGATATTTCGCGCATGGAGAGATTCGCGGGATGTCGGTTGCGCCTGTGAGCGGTGTCGTCGGTCGGTTGATGGGACCGAGGAAGATGACCTCGGCGGGAGAGGTCGCGGACGAGCGGGAGAGCTGAGGTATCTTGGTTTTGCGGTAGCCCGGAGTCGAGCTGTGAGGCCTCGGAGGCCAATTGTGCACGGGGCTCGGAGGTGAGCCGGCGTTTGTTTGTAGGACGGGCATGTGAGTGATCTGTTCGGCCACTGTAGGTCCTTTCTTGCATGCTCTAGGACATGTCGTCTGCCACGTGTCATGATCTGGGAGATCACCGATATCGAGCATCATCACCTTCAATTCCTATTTTGATGGGAAAAAATATGATTATTGGAGTATCTAGATGAGTACTTTCTTTATCCTTTAAGTTATTTGTTATTTCATGGAAAATGGGTATTGATGCTGCATGGAATTTAGCGTACCTGTGAGCATTAATGATTTGTTTTATATCGATGTAGAATATGGTGATAGACCGTTGTGTTTTCTCAGAAAACCTCCTCTGATGCCTAAGTCAATAGCCGCTTGATGAATTTGGTTTTCAAGAAGGAAAGAGTACGTACCATGGTTATTGGAAGCGGCTAAATGTGGAGGCTTTTGGAGGGTCCTAATCGGTTGAGGAATTTGATTGAACATCTCCTGCGTATCTTAAGTTCAAAAAAGGTTGTGCTGGGCAACTGCATTAGATTTCTTGATATATATAAGAAAATGCGGATTCTTGTTATAGCGGTTTAGATGCAGTTGCAAATAGGCCATTGGCCCGGTCTGTTGACGGATGCAGGCCTTTTCGATCGTTTGACTGACGGAGTGTGGGTTGGTCCAAAGTGTTAGTCTAGGTACCCTAATGGAATGTCTCATGGTTCCTTGAAGAGTTAGTTGTCAAAGTTCACGATACCCACTGCGCTTGTTTGGCTTGTAGCCATCGTTGATTACGCGCTAAGAGATTGTTTAGCTCGCCGCTCCACTATGTGTTAGCTTATGCATTTTAATAATACTAGTTTATTCATTCTCGCTTTGTTTTGATGATAGTTTAAACATGAATAGTTGTTTAGTGTCACATACTTATCTTGTCTTCTCTATCAACACTAAACTTGTATACACTTGATATTTAACTTTCATATCCTATATCTTATGTATATCGAGTAATATTTCAAAATCTCATACTTGTGCTATAGATCTTGATATTTGATATTGAAATATTATTCTCATTCACTATTTTGGTAATTCACAATATGAATATGTATATACATGTGATCTATATCTTGCTTCTCATATATATATATATATATATCATGCAGTTTGAGTTATATCTTAATATTCATGGTTGTGATATTAAAACAATGAATATACATATACTTCTGTTTATTAACTTATTTATATTTCATAACACTATATATGATATTCTTGGTCATGTTGAGATTGATTTTTGAGGATATCGGATATCTCACGGCACAAGCGTTTAACAGTGGATGGAGGAAATTGAGCTTAAATGGAATATCTAATGGATGTTGGAGGATACGGACGAGAGCTTCACAATTTGCATATTCAAGTTTCATGATACTAAGTAGCCAAGGTGTAAGGGATTCAAGAGTTCAAGCTGCGAATAGCCAAGAAGCTAGAAGCCAAGTCTAAGTTTGAAGCGTCAAAGTTCGAAGTCGAAGCGAAGTTCATTTGAAAATCAAATATCGAATTCAAAACGCAAGTGAGTGGAATGGCGTGTTCGAGTTTGAAGCATCAAGTGTCAAAGCTAATTGAAGATCAATCGACCAACACAAAATTCAAGTGAAGCGTCAAAGTTTTAAGAGCTCGTGTCGAAAATTCAAGATTTCAAAGAAATGCGATATCGACATAGAATTATATGCAAGTACTCTATTGAATATGGTTATTATCAGTTAGAGCTTTTGAACACTTACACACGATAGCACAAAAGTTTTACAATCATTAGGTTTTTGATTTTAAAGTTTCACTTTTATAAAAACACAAACTTTTACTCTTTGTGCCTGCCCAGACGTCTCCCACGTTGTAGTTCAGACGTTTGTGCACTGTTAATATATGATATATCAGATTTGTTTTTCAAAATTTAGATGAGACAGACTTCTGAAGGTCAATGGACTAGACATCTGATGAAGGGTATCAAATGGCATTTTTAAACTTTAGACGTATGCCTATTTGAACTTCAGACGTCTGGTTTGTGCTCTGTGCTTTTCAGCGAGGAACACAGACGTTTGCAGTTCATCGGGAATGACGTCTGATATTATATTTTAACCAAAACTTTTCTTGTTCAGACGTTTGCTCTATTTGAACTTTAGACATCTGCAGTTAAAATGTATTGTAAAATTTAATCATTTATAGCCGTTGGGGTCTTTTGTTTTTAGCTACAGACTTCTGCCCAAACCTTCTTAGACGTCTATCGATACTGTTGATTTGTGATTTTGACCCATAATGGCTAGTTTTCTATTGGGGATATAAAAAGACTTGCTCTGGATTTTTGACGCCATTCACTCACATATTTTTACTTGCTTATTCTTGAGTGATTTGAAAAAGAAAAATCTCATCACTTGTAAGAGTTTGATTGAGTTTTGATTTGCTTATCCATTGTTTACTCTCATACATTCAAGAACTCAATTTGTATATCCATACTTTGTAGAGTATTAGAAGTGAGCTTGAGAGAAACTCTATCAAGAGTATCGTGCTTCAAGTGTAATCTTTTCTTTCTTTGAGTTTGGGATCTTGAGTGCAAGATTGCCATTTAAGATAGGAGAGCATCTTTGTTAAGAGAAGAGCGATGAGCTTGTAAGAGAGAAGTGTGTCTTTTGTGAAGATGTGTTTGGTCTAGCCTCCACCGTAAGCGGGGTTGTGTGTTACTTATGGGCAATGTCTTTGTCTCTAAGAGAAAGACGTGTTTAGTGAAACAAGCTCGTACGCCTAAAAAAATTTGGACTAGGCGATCTCCCGACCACTATAAATCGCCTCGTGTTTGCGTTTGCGTTTTCTATCTCTCTATTTCTCTTGCTTTATATTTGTAGATAAAGATTGCATGCTTAGTGATCGCTTCCGCTCTATTTGCTCATACTTTCTATATCTTGATATCTTTCTATATGTTCATTATTTCACAATTGCAGTTTGCTTAGCCACTTATCATATTGGTGTATCTTTTGTTAAGCATTGCAATTGTGTTTTTTATTTGCAAGTGTAAAATTTTTAATTTGGGCATATCAATACTATATTCCTATTCACCCTCCTCTAAGAATACTTTCAATTGGTATCAGAGCTTAGTGCTCTTTTTGTTAGGATTTATAACCTAGAGTGATCCTATGGCATCTTCTTCCTCTTTCATCGATAATATTTCTATTCTTGATTCTCTATGTTTTGATGGAAGTAAATTGTTTATTTGAAAAGTAAAGATGGAGTGTTTTCTTGAATGTTGGGGTAGCGAGTTTTGGAAAATTGTTATTTATGAAGTTCCTAGCGCCCTTACCACTAACCCGCGGCCTTTAAGGAATGAAATTTTTTAATTTTTAAAATTTAGCGCTAGCAACTACGACCTAGAATCTATCAAAACACTAAACTAGCAACAAGAAAAGATTTAACTACTCAGATTGTGATAACTACCTTTGTAGTTGTGTCCTTCGGGCCTTCTAATCCTCTTCTTGAGCTCTTAGACCTCCGGGAACGAGCTTGTGCTGCGGTGGTCCTCGAAGTATCCATATGATATCCTACTGAGCTTATAGGAACTTGTAATGGCTTTATGATGTTGTAGACTCCGACAAAGCCTTCATGGTGCTCCTGATCAAGCCTATAAGCCGGTCCTCCTTCGCCAAAGATGATCCACCTAAGGGAAATGGTTCAAGGCTCTAGCTTCACACCAAAAACTAGTGAAGCAATTAAAGACTCAAGATTGCTAATCTAAAGTGCTTAGGGATGTAGTGATGTGATCAAGTATTTAACTATCTTTTCTCTTCTCTTTGATTTTCAACTCATGAGAGGATAAGAGAAGAAGAAGAAGGATGAGCTCTTGAAGAGAGAGAAGGCTAAGAAAATAATGAGCAAGTATTGTGTGAGAAAAATAGCTAGCTCTTGTTTTGATAAATCAGTTTTCAAATAAAGAATGGCAACCATACGTGAATAAGAGAAGAAAATGAAATAAACAAATAGCAAATCCATTTTTAAGCCATTCCTCTTACCATTCCTTTATGCCACCTCATCCCTCTACCTCAATTTCATTTTCCAATAAATGGAAAATCCTAAAATGAGGTGTCCTCCTTTTAGAATATACAATTTATAAATACAAAATACATTCAATCATATATAAATACCCATATCCGTATAAAAATACGAAAACCAAAGAGAGAAAAATACAATAAACATAATAATAGAATATACATATCGAAATATATATGTAAATTATTAAATCAATACTTGATTTAATAATCCGGTTTAATCCTAAGCCGACTAGTATTATCAACCGTCTGATCAAAAGTCCATGTAGCTATCTAGTACACGTATTTAATCGAAACCATGCACGTATCAATATACGGCCACAACATTATTTCTCCTGAACCAAGGAAACCCTCTGTGTGGGACTCTAAAAACTCGATAGTACGCTGGAAGTGAGTTACTGGATAAATCCATAACTACAAGCACGTCATCGGCAATAGCTATACGTAACGGCTACCCAGGTATCTGTCGAAAAGGAAGGCCGACGAGCAAACTCATCCGTACCCCTACTGAGCCTGTCTATGACAATCTACATACAGTCTGGTCTTTTCATTAAAAGTATCGCATACCGGGTCTATGGGGTGGAAAACACCAGACCCCTAATAACCCGAAAATTCAAGCTTTTGTGGCTTAGGACTAACCGAGAAACTACTGTTTAAAGTATCAGTAAATCCTATATGCCTTGGCTAATGTCTTATGGTCCTGGCCGACCGAACACAGTGTGACATCAACTCCCAATACCGGGAGAGACAAATCCTTGACGATCGCTCACTTCCTCCTTGTGGCTCGAGACTGTACCCAATTAAAACCTGTTTCTACGACTTCGTAGAGCCGTTGTAGGGTAGTAATCTAAGTACAGTGGGAACTCACATGAGAAAAATGACGATCTCAGGTCTGAGACTAACCTGTACTCATGACACCTGAGAACTTCTATCTGACGTAGGTATAATACCATCTAGAAGTTCTCGGCAAGTCCGTCTGGTGTACTCACCTCCGGTAAGCGCCTGTATACAATCTTAGATGCATCACATCAATGGCTGTGGGACCAACCACCGCCCCTCATGTTAAGAAATGTATACAAAAGTCTACTCGGGAGTATCGATGCCCGGTCTCGATACTCTTACGACTTGGGACATTTAAGGATGTGCTTATACACTACCCAACCCCGCAAGTATGATCGCCATCATAACGCTAGTAGTTAAGAAATAATCCAATAGGCTTTATCAACATGTATTAGCAATACGTAATAACAAGTAAAACATATACACATGTTAAGATAAAGACAAACAAAATAGCATACTATCATATTGAGCAAGACTGTCACGTATATACATATGTCCAAGCATCCACTATATATATACAATAATGGCCTCTACGGCATTCAAATCCTACAATCTCCAACTTGTACTAAGGCAGTTATTGGTGTATCGATTACCCAACGTCTGCACTAAGGCCAATGTTGGCGTATCGCATACTCAACATCTTGAAATTATTAGGAATATGTATGCCCTAGAGTTCATTATTGTATATTATAGTGGATGCTTGGACATATATATAGAGAGGACTTTCTTGCTCGACATGATAGTATGCTATCTGGTTACTCTTTATCTTAACATGTGCACTTGTTTTAGTTTACTATTTCATTGATACATGTTCATAAAGCCTTTAGGATGTTGGCTTGACTACCGGGACTATGATGCAGATCATACTAGTGGGGCTTATGTAGTCCACAAGCACATCCTTTAATAGTTCCTAGTCGAGGGAGTATCGAGACATGGCATTGATATTCCAGAGTAGACTAGTGTGTACGTTTCTTGACCCTATATGGGGCGATGGTTGATCCCATAACCATTAGTGTTTGACATCAAAGATTGTACACATGTGCTTATTGGAAAATAGGTACACCGAACAGGACTCGCCGAGAACTCCTAGATGGTACCATACCTATCGTCAGATAGCAGTTCTCTGGTGACACTTATACAGGTTAGTCTGTAGACCCGAGATCGTCATAGTGTCTTGTGTAGTTCCCACCGTGCTTTGATTTCCTTCCTACCACGGCTCACTGGAATTATGCAAACAGGTGGATTTTGGGTACATTCCCGAGTCACATGGAGGCAGTGACCGATAGGAGGGGTTTCGTCTCTCTCGGTATTGGTAGTTGATGTTGCGCTATGCTCGATTGGCTATAACAGCAAGCCCTTGGCCATGGCTGATGAGATTTACTGATAAGTGTTATTAGTAGTTTCTCGAAAGGTTATAAGCCACACATTATCATGACTTATTGAGTTAGTGGGATCTGACGATTCCATCCCCCAGACTCGATATGCGACATATCAGACGAAGAGACCGGACTGTACGGTAAGTATTGCTTATAAGCTCTATGGGAGTTTGGACAAATTTGCTTGTTGATCTTCTATTCGTTCAATACCTGGGTAGCCGTTATGTCCCGTTAGTACCGCTGACGGCTTGTGGGTATCTGATGTGATCATTACCTATTACTGGCGTATTGACGAGTCTTTAGAGTCCCATATAGAGGTTTCCTAGCTCATGCGAAACGAAGTAAGGCACATATGGAGATATGTGCAGGAGCTTGATTAAATACGAGTATATGATACTGTATTCTAATATAACGTTTTTGATATCAGCCCGGTTATATGTGATATAACCGGATTATTGAATCAAGTGTTGATTCAATGATTTGATTTATATATATTTTTATATATTTGATATTAGCCGGATTATATATGATATAACCGGATTATTGAATCGATTGTTCATTTAATAATTTGATATATATATATTAACTAATATTGAATATTAGCCAGTTATATGTGATATAACCGGATTATTGAATCAAGTGTTGATTTAATAATTTGAAATACATATATATATTTGATATTCGCCGGGTTATATATGAAATAACCAGATTATTGAATCAAGTGTTCATTTAATAATTAATATATATTTGATATATTTGATATATATATATATATATATATATATCAAGCTCAATTAAGATTTTCTTCTCTTTATATATATATATGATATATATATATATAAACACATTGTATCATAGTTGATGATACATAGAACTAGGATCTGGGAGAATCATAAATGAGAAAAGATAATGATACACATTTTTGAATTAAAAGAAATGAAGAATGAGTCATGGCTTGAGAAGCTTGGAGAAGCCATGACTCATCTTCAATTCTTGTTTTATTCTAAGATATTTATCATTCCCAATCTTATCTCATCTTAGAGCTTATTACTTGAGCTCATGGTTCACACTCATCCAAGTTCGTCTCCTTCTTTATCTCCTCACTAATTTTCTACGGTTGAGAAAAGAAAAAGAGAAAGAAATAATTTTAGTGAGCAAAATTTCTACTTCATCAATCTACATTACTCTAGTCCATTAGTACAGGTTAATTTCACTAATACCTTGACTAGTGAAGTGTGAGCTTGAGTGAGAGTTGCCTCAAGGTGGATCATCTTCGACGACGAAGACAACAAGCAAACTCGCTCCATTTTTCAAGTGGAGTCAAAGAAGAGTTTTAGGGACTACTACTTGGAGGTTTAGAAGTGAAGGACTAGACTACAAAGATTGCAGAATATCTTCACTTAGTTTAGAATATAGTTTGCTAACTTTGAAACCCTAATTCTCTAGTTCGATTCTTGTTTAGTATACTTAGACCTCTAGATTTTTAAAATTGCATACTTGATGCTCATAGAAACATAGTAGAGGTGCTAATACATACTTTCATGGTATCAGAGCCAAGCTAGAGGCATAGGAATGCATTAGACGAAGTTAAAGTATTCGATCGAAGTTTTAAACACTGTATTTTGCTAGTTTCTTTAAAAAATTTCAAACTTCATGTTTTTCACAATTAAAAATGCTCAGAAAATCATGCAGGTAATTATATGAAGGCTCAAGAAATGCGAGCACATAATTCCATAACTTGGCCGCGGAACCGCCTCCTACATGGCGGCGGTTCCGCCGCCTAAGTATGGAGTTAAGAGCTCGTTTTTCTTGTTCTACTTCATTTTGACATTTTGGATTTTCTGGAAATTTTTAATGAGGCTTAAGTGGTTGAGGTCTCTGTAAATTGGTGTTGTTTGAAACATTGATCGAAATGTTTAACATCGTCTATATTGCTTTGGATATGTGATACAATTTTTGGAATCCACATTGATTAATTTTGCGAAAACTAGTTAATGATTTGTAAATCTCGCATTTTAGTCTCAAATGATAGATTATCACCGAGTTTGGATTTGGATCGAAACCCCGTCTTAATCTAGTAAAGTGCGCGAATACTCACCGGGATACACTAGTAGACAGCCACACCCCATATCCCCGACCAAGTGACTATAGGAGAACCCCATGGCTAAGAGCATCCACTCGGGTGCCCGCGGCCACGGTGTTCCGCCCAAGTGCACTTCGTTGACGGCCTCGAGGGTGCGGCCATCCATTAAAGTTCCCGACGAGCATTCGATCCTTTAATCGAGAATCTTGTTGAATTGCCCGACTTAATTTTTAAAAAGTGTTTTCAATTCGAGACTTAAATGCAAGGTTTATAAATGAAATTCAGAATATGTGATAATCCCGGTTTATAATGTCTAAAGATGATGCGGATTTTAATTATTGTAGTTTTCATTTCTTTTCTGCGACTGTAAGTGTAATATAAGGCAGTATTCCCGATCTCGTTGCTATACGACAACGACATTAGGGATACGCATATTTACTTACGTTGATGACATGCGATGTTATTGTGTTGCTATCGATATGTTATATTGGATCGTCGTGATATAATAGCCGGGTTTTTTTAGTGAGATGAGAGTTTTTTCAATTTTCATTCATGTAAATATTTGTATGTAATATTCTTTTATTAGGACATTTCTGGGTTGAGGTTGTTGTCTCCATTCGATGTATATTATTCACTTTTCCGCATTAGGATAGACCCAAGGCGGGGAGCACAAGTAACCGGGTTCTAGAGTCGAGTAGGAGGCCATCTCGAGGAGTCGAGACCGGTCGCCTAACTCTATAATTGGTAGGGTTGCTTGCCGCTCTCGTAGGGGTCTAGGGGTGTGGGCTTGGCTATTCATCACGACCGTGGAATCCGTGTTTTTCGTTACTGGCTTAATCTAAAACATGGACATCCTAGTATATCCTATATTTCATATATTTGCTTCTGTTGTTTCTGTGATGTGATGTGATCATATAACTGCGTGAGACGAATGCTACTTATATATATGATATATTAGTAGACGCTATATATGTTTTGCATCCGCGCTAGTCCTGACCCCGCCCGGCCGTAAGTTAAGCAACTTTACGGTGAAGACCCGGGTACCTGTGGCGAATGTGGATGGCATATATGTATGTTTTATTTTCATTTCTTCTGTGATGTTTAGGAAACATAATTGATGGGAATTCATTAATAAGATTAATGAAAAGAAAAGAAACCTAAAAGATGTTGTAGAATCAAATTTTCAAAAAGGTAGCTCTAGTTCTTCCTTTGCATAGCAGTATTCCAGTATGAATATCTAGCACCCCATTCGATGAGGAAAGAGCCTAGATCCCTTCACCGGGAATGACCTCTTTAGCAAAACTACAACCCACTCGGTTTGTTTTGAAAAGTACTCGATTTTAAAGCGGAGCTTAAACCACTCCTTTTCAAATCACCAAATTCTACAACGATATCAAGTTCATTACGTTAAAGGTTTTCTTCAAAACCAGTCGTAGCCCCCCGTCATTTCAGATAGGTACTATTTAGTATTCGTGCTGCGTTTGTTGACCTTGTCGAGGCGTAATATTCGGTAGCTGATTAATGCTTTTCTGCCGTATGCTGATGCGATTGGTTAGGGTTGTCGTACGGCTTTGTTGACCTTGTCAAGGGTCATCCGGGTAGGTCTAATTCAGTCACAAAATGACGGGATGAACTTGACTTGCGGTTTATGGTTTGTTGACCTTGTCAAGGTCATAAACCACATGGGGTAAAATCAGATATCGGGAATTTCAAGTGTTGAAATTTGCAATGAGATTGCATATGTTCTTGTCATGACCCGGAAAAGGAACGTGACTGACACTTGAATCATTTGAAGTCTGTAGGACCCCACCTAATTCAAGTAAGCCAAAAGCCCAGAAATCTAAACCTTTTAAGGGAAAAATAGCGGAGGTGAAGTTTTGAAATAACGGTATAATGAAAACCAGTTCCTTATTTAAAAGATAAGTAATAGTATACGAAAACAATATTTTGTAGCTATCTTGGAAAACATGTTTCGTCATTGAAAATTTCAGCAGCACCTCCTTTGTATATTTTAACCTGAAAACAAATACAATAATAATAATAAAAGGCATCTCCAAGCGGAAGCTAGCTCTTCGCCCATTGGCGGAAACAACTAGGCAAGTAAAATAAATATACAACGCCGAAGGTGAGGGTCAACACTCAGAAGAAAATAAAGAAAACATGCATCATCAAGAAAACTAGGAATAAAAGAATAATACATAACCGCAACTCTAAGGCCGAAAGAATATGCAATAATGGTTTCTAAGTCTACGAATATACATAGTCTGGTTGATGGAGCTTTAACTAGATACAGCAGAAATAAATTTAAAAGTACTATGGTGGTCATGATGCAAGTGGACCCACCTAATAAAGCAATCACCCGAAAGAAAGTGATGTGCCAGCGAAGCCGCTAAGGAACCTGTACGGCTAAACCTACAAGAAACTGTGGTACAACAGGGATGAGTTGCCAACTCGTGAGTAGAAGACATCGCCGAGTAGAAACCGAATGTATGACTATCTCCTAGGTCATACAGTACAATACAATAATAATATAAAGACGTCGATTAATAACAACGGTAACGGCATAAACATAAGTCTAAAGTAAGGTACTCGCGTCAGAGTCATAAAGTGGTAACCGACATATGTAAATATATGCACGAATGTAAATGCATCAACAAGTGAGTGTGTCCATCATCGACACACAAAATCATGAGAAAATCTGAGTGCCCAGCATTGACACTCGAAAGCATCATGAAAATCGTGTCTATGAGCGACATAAAATCCTTATATATCTCAGGCTCCGTCTGTCCGGATCAGCCCATATCATCTGATCTCACGACTACGGTCGGTATCCTCCGGATATCCGCCGCGCCAAATATCACCGGTTGGTAGTGCTCCCCTGCTGGGCTCAACGACTCTTTATACGATCTTCTTGCCCCGGGGTACCGCACCGGGTCCACCATGTACCCGCTGACGGTGCCTCCTCTCTCCTCGAATCGGGTATACAATGGCTCAAGAACCGAGAAAACTCATGGTGGACGCCGCACATCATATCAACGAAAACCGCATCTTTCTCTTTTGAAATAGTCATAAGTTTATAAAATTCACATGCGGTTTCCCAAATCCAAAAATCTCATGAAAAATCGGAATCTCATAATCATGAGCTAATAACGAAACCATGAATATCGGCATAAGCCAAAATACGGTGCATAACCAGAATGTATGTATATGAATGCAATGCGGCATCTAAGTAAGAAATGCAATATCTAAACTAGCATATGAAATCATGTATACTAAACAATGCAATTAACTACAAGTGTCACGACCCGTAATTTAGCACATGACCGGCACTTAAATTACGCAACGTCTAAAGGCGTAACGTAAATCAGGTAAGCCGAAGCTAAAAAATCTAAACCTTTTTGCAGAAAATAGTCGGGGGTGCAGTTTTGAAATAAAGGTATATTGCATCATGTTTCGTCCTTTAAAAATTTGGGCAGCACCTCCCTTGTATATTTTGATCCAAAACCATATACATGCAATAAAAGGCATCCCCAAGCGGGATCTAGCTCTTCGCCAACTGGCAGAATCACAACCACGCAATAACATATATACGACGCCTAACGGCGAAGATCAACCCAGAAAGAACAATAAATAAGCAAGACATCAAAACTCAAGAAAGCGATCATAAACCCATCGCTCTAAGTCTCGCACAATACCCAAGTCTGGCTAGGTCTACAAATTTACAAAGTCTAGTTTCTGATTTGATGGAGTTTATCTAGATACAACGGAATATAAAAGTATGAGAGTGGGCATGATCCAACATGTGTCCCACTTACCAAAGCAAAACACCCTAGAAGAAGCTGTGTGCTAGCGATACCACAACTGATCCCAAGCGGTCAAACCTGTAAGAACTGTGGCACAACGTGGGTGAGTTGCCAACTCGGGAGTAGAAAACATCAGCAGGTAGAAATCGAATAAAACATTGATTTCCTAGGTCACTATATCCTGAAGGTAATACTATGATATCTAGGGAGACCACATATGTATATATGTCAATAATCGATTAATGCAATGACATATATAAATAAACATCTGACATCATATGCCTGTATGCATGTGGATATCATCCACGTGTCCATCAATCGACATAAACAATATCATGGAACCTGAGTGTCTAACATTGACACTCGAATCATCATGAAAACATATGCCTGTATGTATGAGGATATCAACCACGTGTGTCCATCAACGACACATCAAAATCATGGAACCTGAGTGTCCAACACCGACACTCAAAACATCATGAAAACCCATGTCCAGCATCGACACGTAAATCTTCATATCTCAGGCGTCGCATGTAGGATTACCTAGCACGACAGCAAGGTTTCGGGAGGCATCATCCATGTCGTTTTCAAAAAATTGCCATGCTACATAACCCTAAACCTAGAATCTTAACTACAGATTTAGACAATCCAACATGTAAACAACTTTACATCTAAGTGAATATGGAATACAACCTTTGTAGACCGGTCCTTCACTTCAATAGCTCCGTGCAGTAGTCCCTTCGCTCCAAGTAGTGATCTTCCGGACTCTAGAACGGCTCCACAAGATGAAAGGAATAAGCTTGCACGAAGTCTTCGAGGCCGAAGATGATCTACGTCGAGGAGACACCAACCCAAGCTACCTCTTCACTAATTAGGGATTAGTGAAGCTAACACCCTAAACTAAATGGCTAATCTTGTAGAGGATGATGAATTAGTATTGGATGCTCGATAGAAGGAACCGCACCAAGTTTGGTTATGAAATTCTTCATCGCAGCATCGTTGGCAGCGATGTATTCAGCCTCCATCGTCGAGTCTGCCACGGTTTCTTGTTTGGAACTCTTCCAACAAACCGCCCCTCCATTGAGGGTAAATACAAATCCCGAGACCGACTTAGAGTCGTCCTTATCACTCTGGAAGCTCGAATCGGTAAAGGATTCCACTTGGAGTTCTCCGTTACCATACACCAAGAACATCTCTTTAGTCCTTCTCAAGTACTTGACAATATTCTTCACAGCTGTCCAGTAACTCTCTCCTGGATCTTCTTGATACCTACTCAGTACACTTAGTGAGTATGCCACATCGGGTTTGGTACATAACATCGCGTACATGATAGATCCTACCGCCGAAGATTAGGGTATCCTTTGCATGCGAGCTCTCTCCAAATCAGTCTTGGGAGACTTCTTTTTGGAGAGAGTGAGTCCTGAGATCGTGGGTAAATTCCCACGCTTGGAATCTTCCATACTAAACCTCTTTAGTATGGTGTCAATGTACCTGAATTGGGACAATCCCAGTATCCGTTTAGATATATCATTATAGATCTTAATCCCCAAGATGTAGGAGGCATCACCTAGATCTTTCATTGAGAATCTGTGTGATAAGAAGAGCTTGACCGAGTGTAGCATAGGAATATCATTTCCTATCAAAAGTATGTCATCCACGTACAATACGAGGAAGATAACCTTACTCTTTGCCACCTTCTTGTATATACAAGGTTCATCTATGTTTTTGATGAAGTCAAAATCTTTGACTACCACATCAAAACAGATGTTCCAACTCCGTGATGCCTGCTTCAAACCGTAGATAGATTTAAGCAGCTTTCACACCTGCCCGCTGCTCCCACTTTCCACGAAGCACACTGTTGAGTTATGTACACGCTCACTTCTAAATCACCATTTTGTAAGGCTGTCTTAACATCCATTTGCCAGATTTCGTAGTCATTGTATGCAGCGATGGCAAGTTAGATCCGGATGGACTTAAGCATAGACACTGGAGAAAAGGTTTCATCATAATCAACACCTGGTCATTGACCAAAACCTTTTCCAACAAGTCTAGCTTTGAATGTCTCAACTTTTCCATCTACACCAAGTTTTTTCTTGAAGTTCCACTTGCTCCCGATGGGTTTTACCCCTTCAGGAGCATCTTCGAAAGTCCATACTTTGTTGGTGTACATGGATTCCATCTCAGATCGCATTGCATCCAGCCATTTCACTGAGTCCCCACTCGTGATGGCCTGCTCGAAGCTAGTTGGGTTATCATCTTCCATGATGCAATCCTTGCTCCAACCATCAATGAGAAAACCGTAGTATCTCTCAGGTGGATGAGGAACCCTACTAGATCGGCGGAGAGGCTGAGGTTCATCGGGGACTATTGAATCCTCCGGTTCTACCAAATCTTCTGTTGTAGTTTGTGCAGTTGGAACTTCTTCCAGCTCTACCTCTTCGCCACTAATTTCTTTTAAAAGAAATTCCTTTTCTAAAAAGGTGGCATATTGAGAAACAAACACCTTTTGTTCCTCACCATGGTAGAAGATATTATAGTTATATGTATGCCCTAGAGGCCATTACTATACATGTGATGTATATTGTAGTGGATGCTTGGACATATATAGGGAGGACTTTCTTGCTCGACATGATAGTATGCTATCTGGTTGCTCTTTATCTTAACATGTACACTTATTGTCTCTCTATTACATGTTGATAAAGCATTTAGGATGAGTACTTGACTACCAGGATTATGATGTGGTTCATACTAGTGGGGCAGAGGTAGTCGGCAAGTACATCCTTCAAATGTTCCTAGTCGCGGGAGTATCGAGACAGGGCATCGATACTCCAGAGTAGACTAGCGTATGCGCTTCTTGACCCATATGATGGGCGATGGATGATCCCATAACCATTGGTGTTTGACATCAGAGATGGTATACGGGTGCTCAGTGGAGACCGGGTATACTGAACGGACTTGCCGAGAACTCCTAGATAGTATTATACCTATCGTCAAATAGCAGTTCTCTGGTGACACTGGTACAGGTTAGTCTGTCGACCCGAGAACGTCATAGAGTCTTGTGATATTCCCACCGTGCTTTGATTTCCACCATACCATGTTCAATAGATCATGCAAAATGGTGGTTTTTGGTACAGTTCCAAGTCACATGGAGGCAATGAGCGATAGGAGGGGATTCGTCTCTCCCGGTATTGAGAGTTGATGTTGCGCTATGCTCGATTGGCTATAACAGGAAATCCTTGGCCAGGGTTGCTGAGATCTACTGGTAAGTGTTATCAGTAGTTTCTCGAACCGTTATGGACCTTGCATCGACATGACTTATCAGGCTATTGGGGTCTGACGTTATACCACCCCCAGGCTGCGATAAGCGATATATCTGACGAAGAGACCGGACTGTACGGTAGTGTTACTGATTGGATTCGCAGGAGTATGAGTAGGCTTGCTTGTTGATCTTCTGATCGCTCAATACCCGGGTAGCCATTACGATAAGCAGACCGCTTGCGGCTTGCGGCTGTTTGATATGATCATCACCTACTGCAGGTGTATTGACGAGTCTTTAGAGTCCTACACAGAGGTTTTCTGGTTCATGCGAAACAAAGTAGGAGAGAACACATGTGATATGTGCGGGACCGAGATTAATACGTGTACGTGATATCGTATTCTATTCTCGCGATATATGATATCGGACGGTTATACGAGATATAGCCGGGTTATCGGATCAAGTGTTGATTCGATAAGTTGTTACATTTGTTATTAGTCGGTTGTATGTGATATAGCCGGATTATTAAATCAAGTGTTGATTTGATAATTTAATGTATAATTATATATTAGATATATTAACTTACATTAAGTAATATTTGCTCACTAAACATTTCTTTTTCTCTCTTGTGTACACTTAGTATATATGTGATATATATTATTGTACATAATTTTGTGTCATGCATGATGCCATATGCAACATGGGTGTATGAGACTCACACCATGCTTATAATAATCCTAGGGTTTTTATTTATCAAAGTAAATCACAAATTGGTGGAATTATGTCATGGCTAGAAGCTTGGAGAAGCTTATGCTAACCATTGACTTAGTCCACTAACTTTGTTTTACTTATAGATATTTATTAACCTAACCATTATTGTTAGCCATGGTTTATTCTCTACATGAGTTAGTGTATGACATTAACTCACCCATAGTTTCTATTCTCACCTCATGAGTTTCATTCTCATCTCCACTTCATCTTCTTCTTCCTCATGAAAAAGCTTTCTAGCTTTTCAAATGGTGATGAAATAATGTGAGAAAAATTAATCTAAAGTGAGTCCAATTCCTACTTCATCATGCTCTACTATATTAGCCATTTAGTTTAGGGTGTTTTTGCTTCACTAATCTAACATTAGTGAAGAGGTAGCATGAGCTTGAGTCTCCTCGACGTAGATCATCTTCGGCCTCGAAGACTTCTAGCAAGCCTTTTCATTTCTTCATGTAAACCCTTAATAGAGTTCTGGTGTTCACTAATTAGAGCGAATGGACTACTACACGGAGCTTTAGAAGTGAAGGACCGTTCTACAAAGGTTGTATTCCTCATTCACTTAGATGTAAAGTTGTTTGCATTGCTAGTTCGTCTAAATCTCTAGTTAAGATTCTCGGGTTAGGGTTCTTTAGTATGGCAAAAATTTGAAATTGGCATGGACGATACCTCCCAAAACCTTGCTTCCGCCTAGGGAACCCTACAGTGGTATCAGAGCCATGCTAGAGAATTAGACGATATTTATAGGATTACGAAACTGAAACAACTCCGAAACACCCGATATAAAAATCTAGTTTCTGTCGAATTTTAAAGGTGTCAAATTTTTTTTAAGCAACTGCAGAATGTTATGTGATATAACATGAACACCATACAAATTTGAAGCACTAACACCTGATTTTGGCCGGCCACAATGCCACAATTTCCGAGCTCACCGGTTCATCTGGGGAGTTTTGGCTTCAAATTTGTGTGGAGTTCCAGTCTCTGGGTTTTGGTATTTCAGGTGTTGCTTGTTTTTGCTAAAATTGCTTGTGATGTTAACTTTCTTCAAAGGCAATTCGGAGTATTTCGTAATCATAATTCTAACATCTATTCGGGTTATTTAGACGTCGTTAAAAAGTTCGAACGGATATCAATAACCCATATTTTCCCTCGCTAGAAATTTTCCAAGAGTTGGATTTTTTCCAAGTTTAAAATCTTCAGAAAATCATGCAAGCGATTCTGTGGACCCTCTAGAAGAACGATGCCCAAACTCGACTTTTTGGATCGTGGAACCGCGGTCATACCCTAGGGTTTGTGGCAGTTTCATGGTGACATGAGTGAGGCATGGGTCGGCCCTTCTACGGATGGTTCATAGGTATTGTGGCATGTTCGGGTACCTTTTTAAACTCCGCTCAAGTGTTGAGCTCTTTCGGAAATTTTAGGTGTTTGTTTATTCGATCGAAAAGTTTAACATCATCTAGCTATCTGTGATTGTGATACAATATTTTGAATCCATAAAATTAGTTATGTGATAACTAGTTTGAATTTTATAAATCTAGCAGTTTAGTCTCATTGATCGGTTGCCACGAAATTTTATGTGGATCAAAAGTCCGTCGTAATCATGTAGCGTACGCGGATACTCGCCGGGTAACCTTACTAGATAGCCACATCCCATAGCCCCGACCAAGTGACTGTAGGAGAACCCCATCGCCAAAAGCATCCGTTAGGGTGCTCGCGGCCACGGTGTTCCGCTTTAGTGCACTTCGTCGACGGCATCGGGGATGCGGCCTTCTACTAAAGTTTCCGATGAGCATTCGATCAGGTTATCGGGAATCTTGTTGAATTCCACGACAGGTTATTGGAAAGTGTTTTCAATATCGAGACTAAAATGCGGGGTTTATAATTGTTAGGCATATGATGTCTAAGGAATTCATATGGTAAGGCATGAAATCCGAAGTATGTGATACATTGGGTTTAAGATATCTAAGGTGGTTGCAGATTCCAATTGTTGTAGTTTTTCACTTTATTTTCTGCGACAGTAAGTGTAATATGTGGTGTATCGCCGGTTTCATTGCTATACGTCAACGACAATTGGAATACATATATTTACTTACGTTGATGACATATGATGTTATGTGTTGCTGTGATATGTTATATTGGATCGTCGTGTTTTGAATAGCCGGTTTTTTTTTATGTGAGATGAGAGTTTTTCATTTTCATTCATGTAAAAGCTTGTATGTAATATTCCTTTATTGGGGAACTTCCGGGTTGAGGATGATGTCACCATTGATGCATATTATTTACTTTTCTGTATTAGGATAGACCCAAGGAAGGGAGCATAAGTTACCGGGTTCTAGGGTCCAGTGGGAGACCATCTCGAGGAGTCGAGACCGGGTCTCCTAACTCTAGAATTGGTAGGGTTGCTTGCCGCTCTCGTATGGGTCTAGGGATGTGGGTTTGGCTATTCATCGTGACCGTGGAATCCGTGTTTTTTTACTCGCTTAATTTGAAACTCGGAATTCCTAGTATATCCAATATTTCATATGTGTTCTTCTGCTGCTGATATTCTGTGATGTGACCACTTTATATGTTGAGACGAATGCTTATATTATATATATGATGATATATAGTAAATATTGATGCTTTCATTTCTTCTGTGATGCTTAGGAAGCAAAATTTGATGGGACTTGATTGATGAGATTAATGAAATAAAAGAAACCTAAAGATATTGCAGAATCTTGTTTTAGAAATTGGTAGCTCTAGTTTTTGCTTTGCATAGCGGTATTCCTTGTAGAATATCCAGCACCTTATTCGATAAGGAAAGAGCCGAGATCCCTTCACCGGGAGTGACCTCTTTAGCGAAACTAGCAGATGCTACAACCCACTCGGTTTTGTCTTTTGATTTCTTTTCTAGTTCTTGTTTTGCATAGTGGTATTTGTGAAATATCCAGCATCTCATTCGATGATGAAAGAGCCGAGATCCCGTCACCGGGAGTGACCTCTTTAGCGAAACTAGTAAAATCCTCAAAAACACTCCTTTTCAAATCACCCGATTCTACAACGATATCAAGTTCATTACGCAAAATGTTATCTTAAAAACCTGTCGTAGCTCTCCGTCATTTCAGATAAGTAGTATTTAGTATTCGTGCTACGCCAGTTTGGCCTCCGTCAAGGCGTAGTGTACGGTAGCTGATTAGTACTTATCCGCAGCATGAGATGTGATTGGCGGCAATTTTTGGCATCCGTCAAGGGTCGTGCGGGTGGGTCTAATTCAATCAAGAAATGAACGGGTTGAACTTGACTAGCGCCCTATGGGTAGTTTGGCCTCCGTCAAGGTCATAGGACGCTAAGGGTAAAAACTATTATCGGGAATTTCAAGTGTTGAAATTTGCAATGAGATTGCATACCTTCTATGAGATAGTTAGATCCCGATACCCACTGCGAGTAAGAGTTACTCTTGGGAGAGTTTTACACATTATAATTAGTCGATCAAGTAGGTGTCTAGAAAGGTGTTAACGGGGTTACGCCCCTGGGAAAATGAGGTTTATTTTAATTAGTTACGTGCGAAAGCACGGGGAACCTCCCTCAAAGTACCGACACTGGCCTGGCCGAAAGATTGGCGAACTTGTAGGGTGTAATTAATCCCGGCTAGTCTTACCTTTTAGGGTTTGAAAGAAGATTTGATAAAAACAGTGGGAGTTATCCTGATTAGATAAATAATAACCAATCTGATCTTGCAAGAACGTACACAGAGTGTTTTCTTCTCTCTCTCTCCTGGTAGCGACCATGTCACGCCTTAATCAAGATAATAATATGGATGTATTGACCGAACCTGCTTATTATACTGAGCTGGGGAACGTTGGTTCCTCTCTATCTTATAATTGTTATAAGTCCGAGCAGGAAATAGGGGAATACCGTGATTTCCATGCCACCCATTCGAGGAATGAGCATTTTGATGCTTATTCTTCGGGTGTGCTTATTACTGAGAACTGTTTCTCAGTATCCTCTACGTCCTAGGTATGAGATGCCGGATCAGGATCCCACATATGTAAGAGTTACATGGGCTACAGAAAGTTAGAGAACTGAGAATGGATGATATATCTCTAAGTATTAGAGAATAGTGCAATTGTTGCAGCCAAGGAAGTTGGCAAATATCACCTTATATTACCAAATGGTAAATACATTGATTCTAAACAAATGTCATTAGGTACTGAACCTGATATACGACATTACATCAGTTTCTTTTTTAAGATTGAGAAGGATATAATTTTGTATTACAGGATAATGTTGTAAACATTTTTCTTAATCAAGAGTTGATTGGATCAGGCACGTTATCAAATGGCATATATGTTCTAAATCAAACCACAGTTCAAAGTATCTAGAACACACACAAGAGGAGTAGTTTAGAAATGAACGAATCCTTCTTATGGCATTGTAGACTAGGTCATATCTATGCGACACGACCAGCTAAGTTACATAAGGATGAATATTTGAATCTGTTCAAATTTTCATCTTATGATACTTTCCAGTCTTGTCTCAAAGGTAAAATGACCAACACTCCGTTTACTGGAAACAGAGAAAGGGTTACTGAACTCTTGGGACAGATACATGATGATGTATACAGTCCTATGTCTACAAATGCTAAGGTTGGTTCTTTGTACTTCATTATATTCACTTATCATCTCTCAAGATTCGGACATGTGTTCCTGTTGAAACATAAGTCTGAAACTTTTGAGAAATTCAAGGAATATAAGCTTGAAGTTGAGAACCAGACGGGTAGAAATATTAAAGTCCTTCGATGTGATCGAGGAGGCGAATACTTGGGCATGGAGTTCCTGGATTTTCTAAACGGAGAATAGGATTCTCTCTCAGCTTACTCCTTCGAGTACACCACAACACAACAGTGTATCGGGCCGAGGTCTCGCACCTTATGAGATATGGTGTGCTCTATGATGAGTACTGCTGAGTTTTCTGTTTCCTTTTAGAGTTACGCACTTGAGAAGCTGCATACCTATTGAATGGGGTTCCATCCAAATCTGTGCCTACCACTCCATATGAGATATAGAATGGGAAGAGACCATATCTTAAACGAGTTAAGATATGGGGTTGTCCAGCCTATGTTGAAAAGAAGAATCCGGACAAGCTCGGGGAAAGGTTAGTTATGTGTAAGTTTGTTGGATATCGTAAACATTTGCGAGGGAATATCTTCTACCACTATGAGGAGCAAAAGGTGTTTTGTTTTTCAGCATGCCACCTTTTTAGAAAAGGAATTTCTTGTGAAGAAATTTGTGGATATGAGGTAGAACTGGAAGGAGTTCCAGCTAGACAAACTAACTGCTGATGATTTGGTAAAACCAAAGGATTCAATAGTCTCCAACGAATCTCAGCCTCTCCGCAAATCTGGTAGGGTTCCTCATCCATTTGAGAGATACTATGGTCTTCTCGGTGACAGTGGGAGCGAGGATTATATCATGGTAGATGATGGCCCGACTAGGTTCAGGCAGGCCATCACAAGTGGAGACTTTATGAAATGGCTGGATGCTATGCAATCAAAGATGTAATCCATGTACACCAACAAAGTATGACTTTGATTATTGCACCTGAAGGGGTAAAATCCATTGGGAGCAAATAGATCTTGAGAAAATTCTTGGTGTAGATGGAAAAGTTGAGACTTTCAAAGCTATGCTTAAGTCCATCAGGATTAATGCGCGCATCGCGGAGTTGGAACATCTGTTTTGATATGGCAGTCAAAGAGTTTGACTTCATCAAAAAGATAGATGAACCTTGTATATACAAGAAGGTTGTAGATAGTAAGGTTGTCTTCCACGTATTGTACGTAGATGACATATTCTTGATAGGAAATGGTTTCCTATGCTACACTCGGTCAAGCTCCTCTTATCACGAGGATTCTCCATAGAAGATCTGGATGATACCTACTACATCTTGTGGATTATGATCTATAGTGATAGATCTAAGGGGATGTTGAGAGTGTCCCAAATCTAGGTACAATAACACCATACTAAAGAGGTTTAGTATGGAGGATTCTAAGCGTGGCGGTTCGCCCACTTACTCAGGAATCACTCTTTCCAAAAAGATGTTTTCCGAGACTGATTTGGAGAGAGCTCGCGTGCAAGGGATACCCTATGCTTCGGCAGTAGGCTCTATCATGTATGCGATGTTATGTACCAGACCAGATGTAGCTAACTCACTAGGTGTAGTGATCAGGAATCAATCGGATCTTAGGAGAATCACTGGACAACTATGTAGAACATTCTTAAGTACTTTAGAAGCACTAAAGAAATGTTCTTAGGGTTTTGGTAACGGTGAATTCCAGTGGGAGTCCTTTACCAATCCGAGCTTCCAGAGTTATAAGGTCGATTGAAAGTCGGTCACAGGCATTGTCTTTACCCTTAGTGGAGGGACGGTATGTTGGAAGAGTTCCAAGCTAGATACCGTGAAATACTAGACGATAAAGGCTGAATATATCACTACCAACGATGCTGCCAAAGTGGCAATCTGGACATTACTTGTTCATGAGATGAACATGGTTCCTACCATTGAGCGTCCAATAAGTGTTATTGTGACAACAATGGAGTTGTGTCTTTGGCCTAGGAACGCCGATCCCATCAGCGATCCAGACATATTCTGAGGACAATATCACCTGATCAGGGAGATGGTTGACCTCCAAGGGATCAAGGTAAGGAGAGTTGACACGAAGCATAACACGGTGGATCCACTCACAAAGGCCTTTCCCTAGGGAGACTTCTATAGGACGTTGAGTATGAGATACTGCAACAAATGGCCTTAGTGCAAATGGGAGATTGTTAGTTATATGTATGCCCTAGAGTCCATTACTGTACATGTGATGTATATTGTAATGGATGCATGGGACTTTCTTGCTCGACATGATAATATGCTATCTGGTTGCTCTTTATCTTAACATGTACACTTATTGTCTCTCTATTACATGTAGATAAAGCCCTTAGGATGAGTACTTGACTACAAGGATTATGATGCGGATCATACTAGTAGGGCAGAGGTAGTCGGCAAGTACATCCTTCAAATGTTCCTAGTCGCGGGAGCATCGAGACATGGCATCGATACTCCAGAGTAGACTAGCGTATGCGCTTCTTGACCCATATGATGGGCGATGGATGATCCCATATCCATTGGTGTTTGACATCAGAGATGGTATACGGGTGCTCAGTGGAGACCGGGTACACTGAACGGACTCGCCGAGAACTCCTAGATGGTATTACACCTATCGTAAGATAGCAGTTCTCTGGTGACACTGGTACAGGTTAGTCTGTCGACCCGAGATCGTCATAGAGTCTTGTGTGATTCCCACTGTGCTTTGATTTCCACCATACCACGTTCAAGAGATCGTGCAAAACGGTGGTTTTTGGGTACAGTCCCGAGTGACATGGAGGCATTGAGCGATAGGAGGGGATTCGTCTCTCCCGGTATTGGGAGTTGATGTTGCGCTATGCTCGATTGGCCATAACAGGAAATCCCTGGCCAGGGTTGCTGAGATCTACTGGTAAGTGTTATCAGTAGTTTCTCAAACCGTTATGGACCTTGCATCGGCTTGACTTATCAGGCTATTGGGGTATGACGTTATACCACCCCCAGGCTGCGATATGCGATATATCTGACGAAGATACCGGATTGTACGGTAGTGTTACTGATTGGATTCACAGGAGTATGAGAAGGCTTTCTTGTTGATCTTCTGATCGCTCATTACCCGGGTGGCCGTTACGTTTAGCAGACTACTTGCGGCTTGTGGCTGTTTGATATGATCATCACCTACTGCCGGCATATTGACGAGTCTTTAGAGTCCTACACAGAGGTTTCCTGGTTCATGCGAAACGAAGTAGGAGCACACATGTGATATATGCGGGACCGAGATTAGTACGTGTTTGTGATACCGTATTCTATTCTCGCGATATATGATATCGGACGGTTATATGAGATATAGCCGGGTTATTGGATCAAGTGTTGATTCGATAAGTTGTTACATTTGATATTAGTCGGTTGTATGTGATATAGCCGGATTATTAAATTAAGTGTTGATTTGATAATTTAATATATAATTATATATTTGATATATTAACTTACATTAACTAATATTTGCTCACTAAACATTTCTTTTTCTCATTTGTGTACACTTAGTATATATGTGATATATATTAATGTACATAATTTTGTGTCATGCATGCATGATGCCACATGCAACATGGGTGTATGAGACTCACACCATGCTTATAAAAATCCTAGGGTTTTTATTTATCAAAGTAAATCACAAATTGGTGGAATTATGTCATGGCTAGATGTTTGGAGAAGTTTATGCTAACCATTGACTTAGTCCACTAACTTTGTTTTACTTGTAAATATTTATTAACCTAACCATTATTGTTAGCCATGGTTTATTCTCTACAAGAGTTAGTGTACGACACTAACTCACCCATGGTTGCTATTCTCACCTCATGAGCTTCATTCTCATCTCCACTTCATCTTCTTTTTCCTCATGAAAAAACTTTCTAGCTTTTCAAATGGTGATGAAATAATGTGAGAAAAATTAATCTAAAGTGAGCGCAATTCCTACTTCATCATCCTCTACTTTATTAATCATTTAGTTTAAGGTGTTTGCTTCACTAATCAACCATTAGTGAAGAGGTAGCATGAGCTTGAGTCTTCTCGACGTAGATCATCTTCGGCCTCGAAGACTTCGAGTAACCTTGTTCATTTCTTCATGTGAACCCTTACTAGAGTTCGAGTGTTCACTACTTAGAGCGAAGGGACTACTACACGGAGCTTTAGAAGTGAAGGACCGATCTACAAAGGTTGTATTCCTCATTCACTTAGATGTAAAGTTGTTTGCATTGCTAGTTTGTCTAAATCTCTAGTTAAGATTCTAAGGTTAGGGTTCTTTAGTACGACAAAAATTTGAAATTGGCATAGACGATGCCTCCCGAAACCTTGCTGCTGCCTAGGGAACCCTACAGATATATCCATAGGAATCCTTTGGATATCCCACAAACTTACACAGAGCAGATCTTGCCTTGAGCTTGTCCGGATTTTGCTTTTTAACATAGGCCGGACAACCCCATATCTTAACCCGTTTAAGAGATGGTCTCTTCCCATTCTATATCTCATATGGAGTGGTAGGCACTGATTTGGTTAGAACTCTTTTCAATAGGTATGCTGTTGTCTCAAGTGCATAACCCCAAAGTGAAATAGGTAACTCAGCGGTGTTCATCATAGTGCGCACCATATCCAATTGGGTGCGATTTCCTTCGCTCCGATACACCGTTTTGCTGTGGTGTATACGGAGGAGTAAGCTGAGAGAAAATCCCATTCTTTTTTAGATAGTCACGGAATTCCGTGCTCAAGTATTCTCCTCCCCGATCAGATCGAAGGATTTTAATACTTTTTACCCGTTTGGTTCTCGACTTCATGCTTATATTATTTGAATTTCTCAAAAGCTTCAGACTTGCGTTTCAACAGGAACACTTGTCCGTATCTTGAGAGATCGTCAGTGAATGTAATGAAGTATGAGGAACCATTTCTGGCATGTGTAGACATGTGACCGCATACATCACTATGTATCAGTCCCAAGTGTTCCGTAACTGTTTCTTCGTGTCCAGTAAACGGAGTTTTGGTTATCTTTCTTTTGAGACATGACTGGTAAGTGTCATAAGATGAAAATTCGAACGGATTCAAATATTCATCCTTATGTAACTTAGCTAGTCGTGTCGCATTGATATGGCTTAGTCTACAATGCTACAAGAAGGATTCATTCATTTCTGAACTCTTCCTCTTGTGTGTGTTTTGTACGTTAAGAACTGTGGTTTGATTTCGAACGTATATGCCATTATTTAACGAGCCTGATCCAATCAACTTTTGATTCAGAAAATGTTCATAACATTATCCTGTACTACAAAATTATATCCTTCTTTACTTATGAAAGAAACTGATATAAGATTGCATATCAGGTTCGGAATGTAATAGCATTCGTTCAGAATCAATGTATTACCATTTGGTAATATAAGGTGATATTCGCCAACTGCTTTGGCTGTAACATTTGCACCATTCCCTACTCTTACGGAATGATCACTCATTTCCAGTTCTCTACCTTTCCTTAGCCCATGTAACATATTACATATGTAGGATCCCGATCCGGTATCTAATACCCAGGACGTAGAGTGTACTGAGAAACAGTTCTCGGTAACTAACACACCCGAAGAAGATGCATCAACATGCTTATTCTTCGTTTGGGCGGCGTGGGAATCCGGATATCTGCCTTTTTCCTGCTCGGGCTTATAACAATTATAAGTAGGAGCGGAACTAACTTTCCCTAGCTTAGTAAAATAAGCAGGTTCGGTCAATACATCTATATTATTATCTTGATTAAGGCCTGACATGGTCGCTGCCTGGAGAGAGAGAGAAGAAAACACTTTAGCGTATGCTCTTGTAAGATTAGATTGGTTATTATCTTATCTAATCAGGATGGCTCCCTCTGGTTTTATTAAATCTTCCTTCAAACCCTAAAAGGTAAGACTAGCCGAGATTAATTACACCTTACAAGTTCACCAATCTTTCAGCCAGGCCAGTGTCGGTACTTTGAGGGAGGTTCCCTGTGCTTTCGCACGGACCTAATTAAAATAAACCTCGTTTTCCCAGGGGCGTAACCCCGTTAACACCTTTCTAGACACCTACTTGATCGGCTAATTGTGATGTGTGAAACTCTCCCAGGAGTAACTCTTACTCGCAGTGGGTATCGAGATCCAACTATCTCATAGAAGGTATACAATCTCATTGCAAATTTCAACTCTTGAAATTCCCGATGCGGTTTTTACCCCTAATGACTTATGACCTTAACTATGGTCAACAAATCATAAGCACTAGTCAAGTTCTACTCGTCATTTCGTGATTAATTAGACCCACCCATATGACTCTTAACTATGGTCAACAAAGTTACATGTCTGTCCTAATTAATCGCATCATATGCTATATAGGAAAACATCACTTAGCTGCCGTACACCGCGCCTTAACTATGGTAAACAAACGCAGCACGAATACTAAGTACTCTACTTCCTAAAATGACGGAGGGTTGCGGATGGTTTTTAAGAAAAGTTTTAACGCTTTGAACTTGATATAGTTGTAGAATCGAGTGATTTTGAAAAGGAGTGTTTTTAAGGCTTTTACTAGTTTCGCTAAAGAGGTCACTCCCGGTGAAGGGATCTCGGCTCTTTCCTCATCGAATGAGGTGCTGGATATTCATGAATATCACTATGCAGAACAAGAACTAGAGAAGCAATCAAAAACAAAACTGAGTGGGTTGTAGCATCTGCTAGGTTTTGCTAAAGAGGTCACTCCCGGTGAAGGGGTCTTGGCTCTTTTCTTATCGAATAAGGTGCTGGATATTCTATAAGGAATATCGCTATGCAAAGCAAAAACTAGAGCTACCCTTTTTGAAAATTTGATTCTACAACATCTTTATGCTTATTTTCTTTAATTAATCTCATTAATGAAGTCCCATCATTTATGCTTCTTAAGCATCACAGAAGAAACGAAAATACAATGTACACTTATGCCATCCGCATTCGCCACAGTGTCCCGTTATAGACCGCTAGGTTACTTAACTAATGGCATAGCGGGGCGGGACTAGCGCAGGTGCAAAACATAAGCAACGTTTATTATATATCATATATATAATAATAAAGCATTCGTCTCACGCATATAAAGCGATCACATCACAGAATATCAGCAGTAGAAGATAACATATGAAATATTGGATATGCTAGGAATTCCGTGTTTTAAATTAAGCCAGTATAAAACACGAATTCCACGGTCGTGATGAATAACCAAACCCACATCCCTAGACCCCTACGAGAGCGGAAAGCAACCCTACCAATTCTAGAGTTAGGAGACCCGGTCTCGACTCCTCGAGATGGTCTCCCACTGGACTCTAGAACCCGGTTATTTGTGCTCCCCACCTTGGGTCTATCCTAATGCGGAAAAGTAAATAATATACAACAATGGTGACATCATCCTCAACCCGGAAGTGCCCTAATAAAAGAATATTACATACAAGTTTTTACATGAATGAAAATGAAAAACTCTCATATCAAATAAAAAAACCCCGGCTATTCAAAACACGACGATCCAATATAACATATCCCAGCAACACATAACATCACCTGTCATCAACGTAAGTAAATATGCGTATCCCAATTGTCGTTGACATATAGCAACAAAACCGGCGATACAGCACATATTACACTTACGGTCGCAGAAAAGAAAATGTCAAATTACAACATTTGGAATCCACAATCACCTTAGACATCATAAACCCGAAATATCACATACTTCGGATTTCATGCCTAACAATATGTATTCCAAATATTGTATCACATTCCACAAATAGCTAGACGATGTTAAACATTCCCAAAATTTCCCAAAGAGCTCAACACTTGAACGTAGTTTAAAAATACTCAGTACATACCACAGTACCTATGGACCAACCGTAGAAGGGTCAACCCTTGTCTCACCTATGGCGCCGCGGAACTACCGCAAACCCTAGGGTTTGTCGGCGGTTCTTACGGTCTTAGAATCGAGTTAGGGTTTCGTTCTTCTAGAGGGTCCATCATATTACTTGCATGATTTTTGAATGTTCCTTAACTTTGAAAAATCCAACACTTGGAAAATTTCCAGCGAGGGAGAAAACTGGGTATTTGATATTCGTTTGAACTTTTTAACGCCGTCTAAATAACCCAAAAGAATTATAGAATTACGACTACGAAACACTCCGAATTGCCATTACAGAAAGTTAACATCTCGTGCAATTTCAGCAAAAACAAGCAACACCTGAAACACCAAAACCCAGAGACTAGAACACCAAACGAATATGAACCCGAGAAGTGATCACCGGGCCGGCCTGTTCGGAAAATGTGGGCATGTCACCGGGTTAAAACCGGCGAAATGGGTTCGTATTTGTTCATTATTCATGTTACATCTCATATAACATTCTGCAGTTGCTTAAATTTTTTTTCGACGACTTAAAAAATTTGACAGAAACTAGGTTTTAGTTTCGAGTGTTTCGGAGTTCTTTCGGTTTCGTAATTCAACAAACATCGTCTAATTCTCTAGCTTGGCTCTGATACCACTGTAGGCTTACCTAGCACGATAGAAAGGTTTCGGGAGGCATCATCCATGCCGTTTTCAAAAAATTGCCATGCTACATTACCCTAACCCTAGAATCTTAACTAGAGATTTAGACAATCCAACTTGTAAACAACTTTACATCTAAGTGAATATGGAATACAGCCTTTGTAGACCGGTCCTTCACTTCAATAGCTCCGTGTAGTAGTCCTTTCGCTTCAAGTAGTGATCTTCCGGACTCTAGAATGGTTTCACAAGATGAAAAGAACAAGCTTGCATGAAGTCTTCGAGGCCGAAGATGATCTATATCGAGGAGACACCAACCCAAGCTACCTTTTCACTAATTAGGGATTAGTGAAGCTAACACCCTAAACTAAATAGCTAATCTAGTAGAGGATGATGAAGTAGTATTTATTCTCACTTTAGAAAACTTTTTCGCACTATTTATCCTCACCTCTCCAAAACCTAGAGAGCATTCTCTTGTTGAAGATGAAGATGAAGAGAATAGAATGAGTGAATGAATAATGCAACCATGGGTGAGAATATATCTCATATAACTCTTGTAGAGAGTTAACCATGGCTAATGAGAATGGTTAGGTTAATAAATATCTTAAGTAAAACAAAATTAGTGGACTAAGTCAATTGATCTACAAGCTTCATGCCATGTGACCAATTTCCATCTAATTTGGATTTACTTTAAATAATTAAACCTCACATTATCATGAGCATGATGTGAGTCTCATACACCCATGTTGCATGTATAATCAAGCATGACACAAAAAAGGAAACACGATTTATATATATATATATATATATATATATATATATATTAAGTGTGCACATGTGAGAAAAAGAAATGCACAAGTGAGCAAATATTAGTTAATGTATAATTAATATATCAAATATATAATTATACTTTAAATTATCAAATCAACACTTGATTCAATAATCCGGCTATATCACATATAACCGACTAATATTAAATGTATCCATTTATCGAATCAACACTTGATTCGATAACCCGGCTATATCACATATAACCGACCGATATCACTTATCGCGAGAATAGAATACGGTATCACATACACGTATTAATCTCGGTCCCATACATATCACATATGTGCTTCTACTTCGTTTCACCTAAGCCAGGAAACCTCTGTGTAGGACTCTAAAGACTCGTCAATACGCCGGCAGTAGATGATGATCATATCAAGCACCCACAAGCCGTCAGCGGTACTAGCTGGACGTAACGGCTACTCGGATATTAAGCGATCAGAAGATCAACAAGTAAGCCTGCTCATACTCCTGTAAAGCCAGTCAGTAACACTACCGTACAGTCCGGTCTCTTCGTCTGATATGCCGCATATCTAGTCTAGGGGTGGTAAACGTCAGACCCCAGTAACCGATAAGTCATGCCGATGTGAGGCTCATAATGGGTCGAGAAACATCTGATAACACTTACCTGTAGATCTCCGAATCAGCCCTGGCCAGGGACTTCCTGTTATGATCGATCGAGCACAGCGCAACATCAACCCCCAATACCGGGAGAGACGAATCCCCTCCTATCGCTCATTGCCTCCATGTGATTTGGGACTGTACCTAAAAGCCACCGTTTTGCATGTTCTCTTTAACGTGGTAAGGTGGAAATCAAAGCACAGTGGGAATCACACAAGACTCTATGACGATCTCGGGTCTACAGACTAACCTATACCAGTGTCACCAGAGAACTGCTATCTGACGATAGGTATAATACCAACTAAGAGTTCTCGGCGAGTCCGTTCAGTGTACCTAGTCTCCACTAAGCACTCGTATACCATCTTTGATGTCAAACACCAATGGATGGGGACCATCCATCGCCCATTATATGGGTCAAGAAGCGTATACGCTAGTCTACTCTGGAATATCGATGCCCTGTCTCGATACACCCTCAACTAGGAACAATTAAAGGATGTACTTGTGGACTACCCTGGCCCCACCAGTATGATCTCCATCATAGTCCTGGTAGTCAAGTACACATCCTAAGGGCTTTATCAACATGTGAGAGCAAGACAATATCGTAATACAAGTCTACATGTTAAGACAAAGAGCAACCAGATAGCATACTATCTTGTCGAGCAAGAAACTCCTCTCTCTATATGTCCAAGCATCCACTATAATATACATCAAATGTACAATAATGGCCTCTAGGACATACACATAACTAACACCGCATACTCAGATCGACCCTCATATCTATCTCATCTGAGGCGCCGCATACTCTGATCGACCCTCAATCCATCTCACGACTTCGGTCCGTATTCTCCGGATAACGCCGGGTCCAAAAATATCACCGGTAGGTAGTGCTCCCCTGCCAGGCTCACCGCCAAACTATACGAGTCTTCTTGCCCCGGGTTACCTCACCAAGTCCAACATGTACCCGTAGATGGTGACTACCACTCCTCGAATCGGGTATACTCATAGCTCAGAACCGAGAAAACTCATGGTGGACGCCTTGAAATATCATATCAAGAGAAACCGGGTTTTTAAAACAATATACAGTTTCTTTTGAGATATAGCCACGGTTCTCAAATCCAGAGATCTCATAAAAACAGCGTCTCAATGCATATAAAGTACAAGGTATGCAATATAGAACAGTAATATGAGCATATCAAGTATATCATGCAAGTATATCTTATGATAGTACTGAATAATGAATGTACTTACGGTTATGAATAATATCATGATACAACAGTTCTACTATGCAAGTGGCATGGCAATTACCGATGATGAATGTATGTGAGCCGGCAATTCTGTGTAAGTGTAACATATGCATCATCGATAATTGTGCAGGTGTACTAGCAGATGATATCATAACAAATAATGGAAGCACCGGTATATACAATGAAATGAGAATATCATAAACGTAGCAGAAAAGTAAACCGTAAGCGCCACATTATATAAAATATACGTATCTAATCTAACATCTACATAAGGGACTAACTTAAGTAGTGTAGAAAGGGATCAAAATATCTATAACATATCCGAGTCGATGAATCTATTAATCGGCAATCCAGCCTCATAGCATCACGTACGGTATAATCCATCGTACGGTATCCTCGAGTTAAGTGTGTGGATCAAACATCTGGTAGAACTCATCGCGTACGGTAGTCTATCGTACGACGGTATCAAACAGAATAGGGATTCTATCGTCCTATTCATCAATAAGGGTACGGATCTAAAATCTCGTACGGCATATCTTATCAATCACATAACACATCTATATCAATCTATATATCATGCTCGATCTCATATCATACCACTATCAACTCATATTTACTTATCCTCTTTAAATTCTATATATCATGCTCGATCTCATATCATACCACTATCAACTCACACTTGTCCTCTTTCAATTCTATATATCAAGCTTCACATTCTTACATCCTATCCTCATATAATAATCCAAATCATCCTTAGCTATCATATCCGTGAGTTATACATAGGTTTTCTCCATACTATAGTTTATATATCACTTATCCATATCAATGGTTGCGGGGGTGCTATACGCCATCCACCCGACTTCCCCCGATCTACTCACCTGCTAAACTCCTTGTTTAGCCGAAGTCGATGTGCTTCATCGTCCCGGAAGTCCACGCGAGGGTACCTACATATTAACACATCATAATGTTATTAAAACCAAGTCCGGAAAACCGAAACGGCACATGAAGTGTTCATAGGTTAGAACCTATAGCTTACACATGCAAGATCAACCAAATAACTATCGTTTGTTGAAGTACAAACGTCCAATGACGGAATCCAAACTCAAATAAAAAACCAAGTTTCAGAAATTGCATAACACAAAATCAACAACATGAGAATTCACTCCCAGATTTTACCCTAGGCCAAACTAGGGAATTTTGCATATAGGGTCGCTCTAGATATCAGATAAGGGAGCCACAGACCAAATATCAACACGAGACTCCCTAAGATGGCCGCAAATTGCGGCCACAAGGATTAAATCTGCGGCCTGGAACAAGAGTGGGGATCTCGGGTCTTGGGGTTAGCTTCTAGGTCACCTTCTCATCTCTCTGTGTTCGCTATATATTTTTCAGAGCTTCGGGGTAATAGCAGATCTCAATATCCCATCACAAATTCCACAAAATACGATATCGGCTAATTCAAACTTCAACTCTTGGGGTTCTAACTCAGTTTTGGTCCGGATTTCTATCACTACAGGGGTTGAAGTCACAACTAAATCTCAAATACACCTTTAGACTTCATAATATCCCCTAACCCTCAACTTGGAAAAATTCCAAGATCATATAACCTAACTAATATGAAATCTAAACTAATTAGGATACACTAACATAAAAACTTAACTAATAGGAAAGGAAATATACCTCATGGCAATTTAGGAAAATTCACGAGTTGCCCAAAATCTTCAAAATCCAAACTTGAATGGTCCATAGGGTTTAGGAAGAGGTAGGGATCATTTATTGTGAAGGTGGCATAGGGCTTTGGTAATGAATTGAAGATGATACATGGAGGTAGAGGAGGATGAAGGAACAATGAAGGAGAAGGAGAAGGAGAAGAAGAAGAACAATTATGAAGAAGTCAAAGGTCTCTCTCTCTCTCTCTTAACCTCACTCTCTCTCTCAAAATATCTCTTACTCTCACTCACTCAAATATCTATTTTGTTTCATGCCATGTCACAAGACAAAACCCTTTCCTTTTTCCAAATTATTAAATCCAAACACAAGAATACAACATGCAACCAAAATGTCACAAGACATGGTGCACTAGCCATGGAAAAATGTAAAAATACGGATTTGGCTTCGTCGTGATTAGTAGTGCAATAATCAATTTAATATAAACTTGCATATATTTAATTATAAAGTTGCCAAAATCCGATAAATATCATTATAATAAATAAATCATTTTAATCTCCACTTATATTCTAAATATCGGTATATAATTATACCATTTTACGAAAAAACCTATTCGCAAATCGAATAGTTTTCGCGAAATATATTATTTTAATATTTAATTTCCAAAAATAATATTTTATATTTCTGAAATGTTACAATCTTCCCCCTTAAATAAATTCGGTTCCCGAATTTAAATTTAAATCCCCAAATACCATTTCAATAATCAGCTCAAATCAACGGGGCTCCGAAATCACGGAAGATACAGAAATACCACAGCGCATCGTGTGCGCCTGAAAACGAGTGCGAAACTCCATCAAGCATCAGGCAATCATAGGAGTTATAAAGGAGATACAAATCTCGAAATCCAATGCCATTCTCAAATATACTATAACCAAAATCATAATACGTAAATAGTACGCATCCTCATAAAATCCTCTAAAAACTGAATAAAACACATGCAAAAATCTTTTCTAAATCGCCGTACGATGTGTAGCTCACAGCACAAGTGGCGGACGATCATTTGTAAAGTAGTAAATATATATCTATATATGCTTTGCTCGAATTATACGTCTCGCCTTTTTGAAATATTCCAGAAGGTTTTCCTTGTAAGGGTTTGTGTCACTCGCGGACAAGTAGGAAATAGCGAGACCATACCTCATTTTTGAAAACCTCTTGGTAAACTTTTTATGCAGGCAAAAGTACTCAGGTACTGTCCTCAAATCAGTTCTGCTCGGCTACTATATAATATAGTACCCATCATCAAAACGCGATACTCATAAATAAAATTAGCCTCAAAGGCGTATCCAACATTACGTGCGTCTGGTGAGCACGGAAATAAAAACCAAATACAAGTGCCACGAATGTGCACAAAAGCCAAACTAAGTGCAATGGGTGTGCACGAAAGCATCTGTCCAGTGCAACGAATGTGCACGACAACAATATCAAGTGCATCAATAGTGCACGAAAATCTCAATCCAGTGCAACTAACATGCACGAGTGAAAATCCCAATCAAGTGCATCCAACATGCACGAATAAAAAATCTCAATCGAGTGCACCCGGTGTTAGTTATATGTATGCCCTAGAGGCCATTACGGTACATGGGATGTATATTGTAGTGGATGCTGGGACATATATAGGTAGGAGTTTCTTGCTCGACATGATAGTACGGTATCTGGTTGCTCTTTATCTTAACATGTATACTTGCAGTCTCTCTATTACATGTTGATAAAGCCCTTAGGATGTGTGCTCGACTTCCACGACTATGATGTAGATCATACTAGTGGGTCCTGGGTAGTCCATGAGTACATCCTTCAATGTTCCTAGTCGTGGGAATATCGAGACGGGGCATCGATATTCCAGAGTAGACTAGCGTATATCTTCTCGACCCATGTAATGGGCGATGGATGATCCTATATCCATTGGTGTTCGACATCAGAGATGGTATGCGGGTGCTCAGTGGTGACTGGGTACACTGAACAGACTCGCCGAGAACTCCCAGATGGTATTATACCTCACGTCAGATGGCAGTTCTCTGGTGACACTGGTAAAGCTTAGTCTGTTGACCCGAGATCGTCATAGATTCTTGTGTGTCTCCCACTGTGCTTTGATTTCCACCCTACCACGACTCTACTGAGTCATGTAAACAGGTGGTTTTTGGGTACAGTCCCGATTCACATGGAGGCAATGAGCGATACGAGGGGATTCGTCTCTCCTGGTATTGGGGATTGATGTTGCGCTATGCTCAACTGGCCATAACTGGAAATCCCTGGCCAGGGTTGCACTGATTTACTGGTAAGTGTTATCAGTAGTTTCATGCTTGTTATGGACCTTACATCGTCATGACTTATCAAGCTACTGGGGTCTGTTGTTTACCACCCCTAGGCGAGATATGCAACATATCAGACGAACAGACCGGACTGTGCGGTAAGTGTTACTGGTTGGATTCACAGGAGTGTGAGCAGGCTTACTCGTTGATCTTCTGATCGCTCAATACCCGGGTGGCCGTTACGTTTAGCAGACCGCTTGCGGCTTGTGGGTGTTTGATATAATCATCACCTACTGCCGGCGTATTGACGAGTCTTTAGAGTCCTACACATGGGTTTCCTGGCTCAAGCGAAACGAAATAGGAGCGCATATGACATATGTGCAGGACCGAGAATAATACCAGTATGTGATACTGTATTCTATTCTCGCGATTTGTAGCATTGCACGGTTATATGAGATATAACTGGGTTACCGAATCAAGTGTTGATTCGATACATTGATACACTACATATTAGTCGGTTATATGCAATATGACCGCATCGTTAAATCAAGTGTTGACTTAATGATTTAATGTATAAATATATATTTGATATATTACTTTACATTAACTAGTATTTGTTCACTTAAGATTGATTTTCTCACTTGATGTGCACAAGTTGTATATGTGATATATTTTTGTGCACTAGTTTGTATCATGTTTGATGATACATACAAACTTGGGTGTGTGTATGACTTACACCATGTTTATGTTAATGGTTAGGGTTTTTATTTATTTTATTTATTTTGGCAGAAATAAAATGGTGGCTTTCTTTGTTTTATGCTTGAAGCTTCATGAAGCTTTTTAGCATCTTTGAAAAAGTCTAACCATTTTGTTTTGTTCTTTGACCTAACCATCAACCTAAACTCTAGTTTAGTCTCTACAATGGTTTACTCACCCATGGTTGCAACATGATAGACTTCACTTGATTATTCATTTTATTCTTATTCTTTTTTTCTTCTTCTTCTTTTTCAAGAAGAAGAAACCTTGGAAGAATATTTTCAAGTGAAGAAAAAGAGTGAGAAATCCAAATCCAAAATGAACCCACTTCCTATTTCTTCATCCTCTACCACATTCCATGTTGTATAGGGTGTTCTCTTCACAAAGTTCTTGACCAAGTGTAGGAATAGCTTGAGTTTGAGTCTCCCCGACGTAGATCATCTTTGGTCTCGAAGTCAACGACCTAGCCCGCTCTTTTCTCCGATGAAACCAATGCTAGGGTTCGGGATCCCGATGATCGCAGCGAAGGGACGTCAAAAAGGAGCTATAGAAGTGAAGGACCGGATCTACAAAGGTGTTGGAGATAGTGCCCTCAGAGTCAATTATTGGATCACAGGCACGTGATTGCAATGATTGGACCTATCCCGGTAGGACAGTCTTACTCAAGATGATAGTATGCTATCTGGTTTATCTTTATCATCGTGTACTGCTTTAGGTGACCTGACATGTCGCTATTACATGTTGATAGAGCCCCTAGGATTCTTGCTTGACGACCAGCAGTATGAGGGCGATCATATAAGTGGGAGCTGGGGTCTATAAGCACATCCTTAAAAGGTCCCTAGTCGTGGGAGTTTCGAGACAGGGCATCGATACTCCAGAGTAGACTAGTGTATACATTCGAGACCCCGACGAGGGGCGGTGGCCGGTCTCACAAGCCACTGGTGTCAGTTGGTTCACCTAAGATGTATACATGTGCTCATTGGGTTATGAGTACACCGGACAGGACTCCCGGGGACATGCTAGTTGGTCTTATACCAGACGTCAGATAGCAGTTCCCTGGTGACATGTGTACAGGTTAGTTCATCGACCTGAGGATCGTCATTTGTCTCGTGTGAGTTCCCACTGTACTTTGATTACTACCCTACCACGCTTAAAGAAGACGTGCAAACAGGTTTTAGTTGGCTACAGTCCCGAGCCACATGGAGGCAGTGAGCGGATCTTCAGGGGTTCGTCTCTCCCGGTATTGGGGGTGAGTTCGCGCTGTGTCTAGGAGAGCCATTACACGAAGCCCTCGGCCGAGGCAGGAGATTTACTGGTAGGTATTCCAGTAGTATCTCAGGGTGTTTTGGGCTACACTCCGACACGACTTGTACCGCTTTTGGGGGTCTGACTTTTACCAATCCCCTAGGCCCGCCATGCGATGCTCATAGACGAATGGACCGGACTGTACGGATATTGTCACTGACAGGCTCAGTAGGGTGTCAGGATGAGTTCGCTCATCGACGTCCCTTTTGGTCAATAGCTGGTAGCCCGTCACGTATGGCTAATACCTCTGACGTGCCAGTGGTTAAATCCACAGCCATAGTATTGACGAGTCTTTAGAGTCCACCACACATACAGTTACTCAAGTTTCGGGCGAAACGCTGTAGAGGCCGTATGGAGATATGGCAGGGTCCGATCAGATACGTGCGGTATTGCACGGATCAGGATCGGACGGTTAGTACTAGAGGTCGTATGGAGATATGGCAGGGTTCGATCAGATACGTGCGGTATTGCACGGATCAGGATCGGACGGATAATACTAGCCGGCTTTGGTTTAAGCCGGATCCTAGTATAGTACAGTGTAGATTTTGTCTCATTGCATTTGTATTCGGTCGGAATACAGATGCGGGTGTGTATGCACAGTAGCGGGGTTTTCCTGTAATTTATTATGGGACCAGTATTCTGGAGTTGCCAGTTTGCTTTCTGTTTCGGCCATTTTCATTTGTATCTTTCATTGGCCGAAGATTGGTGGAGGAGGGCTTATTTGCATTTGTGCACATAAGTATTTGTTGAGGGTGTTCTTTGCATTGTTGCTTCATGATGAGTGTAGCCTTCATTTGACTTCATAACCTCATCATGGCTTGACTTTTGGAGTAATGATGATGTGTTATGATATGGTTGTTGAGTGTTGGATTTTGTTGATAATAATTTCTTTTTATGATCACATATTTTTTCCTCTTGCATGATTGCCTCACTTGTTTTTTCCACTCCCAATTCTCACTCTTCCCTCACCATTATGGCCGGCCAAAGAGGAGAGAAGGGGCTGTCCCAAAATTTTTGGGGTGGGGTTTTTGTTCATTTGCATTGCACAAAATCCATTTAGCTCAATCTCCAAAACTCCATTCCTCCACCATCTCCAAAGGCAACTTCAAGTAACCCCAAAATGAGACATGAGCACTACACATTCTACAGCAAACCTTGGGCACGTCGGCTCGCCAACTTCGTGCCCGAGTTGCCTCGGTATAGAGGTGGGAGCCCGTAAAAGAAGCAGGCGACGTGGTGCCCTTCCGGCGAGGAGGTGGAGATAGGACATTCCGCGGGAGATCGGGACGACGGCGAGAAGACCGGAGGACACGGATCAATCGGTATATCTCTCTTCCCCATCTTGTAGTTAGCTAGGACTAGTTTAATGGCACGATCTAGGTATATAGTGCGCGGTGCTGCCGGTTTGAAAAATTAAAGTTAACCATCGCTTCCGCATTTGGCCTCGGGATGGAGGCCGGGGCGCCGCCGTGCACTTACAGTGGTATCAGAGCCTCGCCATTAACATAGTCTAGCTTTGTCTAATGTGTTTTACATTTCCGATCGAACAATTTTCTAAAAACCGTATTTTTCTTCACATCAGTTTCTATCGAAATTTTTTGAAGTCCAAAAATTTTTCAGGTTGTTTCAGAATGATGTGTAGGTTATTCTAAGAGTTCTGTGAAAATTTGGGCTCGTGAACAGTCCAAACCACCGCGGAACCGCGGCCAAACCCTTGCTTGGGCCGTGGTTCCGCCACGATTTGAACTGTTCAGTCCCCCAAAATTCCACAGAATGCTCCTAAGTGGAAAATAGGTTTTCTGGAATGTTATTTTTTGGGCCCAGATTTCTTGATGTGCTACAGTAGTACTTGGGGGCCTACTTGGTAAATTTGATCGATCGGATATTTAAAACACATTAGTTCACAGTATTTACATTATATCTGCGACCGTGAATGTCACTTGATCGGTAAATCCTGTCTAACTGCTATAGCCCGGTTAGACGGATTTGCGAATGTGACTTTCACGTTGATGTTCTGTGTATTGCTGTGATGTTGCGGATTGGTCGTGGGGGATAGCCTGGTTGCAGTGGTAGTACAGTTTTGTTGTATTATGTACATTTGATATTGCGGGGCGAGCGTCCGACATGTGGACTGCTGTCACTGCCTGTTTGTATTATTATTTTGGGGCACGACCAGGTTGCGGTCGATGTACCCGTTGTATGTATATTTTACTTTCTGTACTAGGATTACCCCGCGGAGGGGTGCACGGATAGCCGGGTTCTAGAGGGCAACGAGCCCGCATCTCATGGCATTGAGACGGAGGGGGCTTTACTCTAGAATTGGCAGGCTATTCTCCGCACTCGTAGGGGGTACAGGTTGACCCAGGAGGGGTGCCCAAGTTACCGGATTCCGTGAAGTGCTGGGTGGTCCATTCACGGTGTTGAAGGGGACTGCCTCGCTTTAGGTTTTGGCGGGTGACTTGCCGCTCCCGTAGGGGTCTAGGATTTCATTGCACAGGCTATCCACACGACCAGGGGAACGTCGGGTTTCAGTAGTGGCTCTGTGAAACCCGGGGATCCCAGATATCTGTATTGTTCTGTGATGCTGTACATTTCTGTGATGTTGTATTTTATCACGCCTTGAGTGAAATATAATATATTGGTATATATATTAGTAGATGTTGTATATGTTTTGCATCCGCGCTAGTCCAATCCCCGCTCTGTCGTTAGTTAGCTAGCCTAACGGGTAATGACGGGACCCAGTGGCGAATGCGGATGGCATATACGTACATCAGTATATTTTCGTTCCTTTTGGTGTGATCAATTGATGGGACTGCGTTGATTTGGATCAATGCAAGTTAAAAACAAACCTAATCAGATGTTGTTGGAACACTTTTCAAAAAGCTGTTATTGCAAGGACGTTCACTTTTGTTTTGCATCGTGGTATTCAGTTGGAATATCCTGCTCCTCAGTCGACGAGGCAAGGGCCGAGATCCCTTCACCGGGAGTGACCCCTTGGACAAAAGTTTGCGTCAGGGCAATGACTTCATTATAGCCGATTACTTTTGCTTTGCACCGTGGTATTCAGTTGGAATATCCTGCACCTCATTCTACGGGGAAAGAGCCGAGATCCCTTCACCGGGAGTGACCTCTTTAGCAAAGGTTTTTCGTCACTATATTTTTATAAAAGCTATCCGTTCCTTCAACGATATCAAGTTCATTACGTTAAAGGTTTTCTCCAGAAACCATTCGTAGCCCTCCGTCATTTCAGTTAAATATTCGGTAGTATTCAAGCTATGTATTTTGACCTCACGCCAAGGCATAGTGATTGGTAGCTACCGTGTATTTATCTGTTGCATAGATAGATGCGTTGGTTTGGGACAGTCGTACTACTATTTTGGCCTACGTCAAGGGTATGTACGGGTGGGTTCAAATTAACCTGGATAATGACAGGTAGAACTTGACATGTGACTTATGATATTTTGACCTCACGCCAAGGTCATAAGAGCATGGGGTAAAAATCATATCGGGAGTTTCAAAAGAACTGAAACTTGCCAGATATGAGCATACCTTCTGGAGTGTGATACCGTGAGCGGATTCCGTCACGTTATCATGCGATGATAGTTGGATCCCGATTCCCACTGATGAGTTGGTTTACTCCTCCGGTGATCCCGACTAATTCTTCTTTCAGGTTTAGAGGAGAATTTGACGGTACAGTGGGAGGTTTCCAGATTAGATAAAATGGTAACCATTCTGATCTAGGTTAGAGTGCACGCTGAGTGTTTCTTTTCTCTCTCTCTTCGGCAGCGACCATTGACCCGACCCTAAGACTATGACTCAGTGACCAAGTTGACCGAACCTTCTTAAACACTGGCTTTTGGATTGTCAGAGTTGCAAACCTCATTGCCACTCTTACTTTTACCCTTTTCTCCAGGACATCCCGTATTACTACGAACGTCCACTTCCATTGGACAAAACCATCGTATGGTTAGATACGAACTCGAAAGAATTTATTCGAGGATGGTTTCAGGTTCTGGAGAAAACGGATAGGACTATTCAGTTGTCTTTTCCTTTTACCTTCTCTCAGGTTGCGAGTACTCCTTGGTTTAGGAGTAGTACACCTATTACGCAAATTGGATAGTCTTCTTCCAAATCTTAGGCTGGTGCCGAACGGTGGGGAATGAAGAAAACCAATTAGCATAACGATGGTGTGCAGAAGGTATTAAGTTAAGACAAAGCAAAGGATTAGTAAGAAGGCAAAGTAAACTGCGACTGCTACTCACGACCAAACCAAGTATTTCTTCGCCAATCCTAAATCACCTTTGTATTTCTCCAGGACACTCCGTATCACTAAGAAGATCTACAGTTTATTGGATACTCCATCGTATGGTTATATACGAACTCGAAAGGAACTTGTTCCAGTTCGGGGATGGATTCTGGTCCAGGAGAAATAGGAATAAGGTTTATTCGGTTGTCTTTTATCTTCACCTTCTCTCATTGCGAGTGTTCCTAGAATTAGGACAGTACACCCATTATGCTTATTGGATAATCTTCTTCCAAACCATAGGCTGGTGCCGAACGGTAGGGAAGGAAGAAAACCTTTTGGCCTAAAGGGGTGTGCAGAAGGTAATGACTAAAGACATAAAAAGGGATTTGAAGAGGTGGCAAAGAATTATACGGTTACAGTCGAGAATCTGGAAGAGGCATTACTAGGAATACCGGGATACCCCATTGAAACATTTCAATGTTTCAGTTTCGCTGTGTACAGTTAAAGGAAAACTGATTTCCTGATTAGATACTTACTCCAGGGTATGTATTTACCAGGTATGATTCTCACATCTGTATGGTTTTACAGATGATGAGTGGGAGTAAGTTATTGGGAATTGGGTGATCATCCTCATTATATCGGGATTCGTTGTAATCGGTGATATTTGAGGAAGTCACCTGGGTTGTTTGCCGAACGGCAAATATTTGGTTTTGAATATCCGCTGTTATGCACCAATTTCAAATCGATGTATCTGTACGTCTATTTTCATAGAGTGAGATATACCTTTTTGAAATTATGTCTGTGACATTTACCTATATCAGTGGATGGTTAGGTAAGGAGTATTAAACAGTGGTGTAATTCTTCTTAACCATGAGTATAGTTTTCAACCTACGACACACAGTGAATGAGTTATCAGACTCAAGGGACTTATACAGAGAATTCTATGTTGTCCAGGGTCCATCAGGACAGAGGGGTTGGTCCTCGTACTATATTCGGTTTACTTATGACTTCTCTAGTTTTTAGACAGGTGTTTCGTGGAAACACAGGGTCCGAATTTTGAGAAGTTATAGGTATTTGAATAGAGTAGAGAACTAGGTATAGCAAGTATCGGGATTCTTCAAAGTGATCGAAGATGTAGATACATGTGTATGGTGTTCAGTTGATAGTAGTGATTAAGAGAACTTGCTTCTCTTTCAGGTTACTCATAATTGGAAGCATTCCTAAGTTGAGTAACGCTGATCGGCCTTCTTCCATTTAGTTGACATGCACTGGAGACAGTTGCATGAGTTGAATCTGGTTCAATTAAATCAGTGCCTCTGGTTCTGTATTGGATATAGAACAGTTTATATCTTAACGATGTTAAGGTACGGGGAGTTGTCCGGTTTATGATTAAAACCAGACACTGGACAACTCAAGGCACGTTTCTGTAATGGCTGTTTGTGGTTTGACCCAGGCTATGACGAGGGTTGACTGTCTACCATCTGAAAGATCAATAGTGATATTGTTCTAGACTCGCCACAGTTTTAATAAAAATGGATTTTTTCAGAAAACAGTAGTGGGAGTATGGTAGAACTGGAAGTGATTCCAGAACCACAAACGATTACTGAAGATTTCATAGGAACCTAAAGATTCAATCTGGTTTGACATTCCATTGGCCACTCCGCAGATACGGTGGGTAACTTCAGGCACCCGAGAGGTACTCCGGTAGCCTCAAGGACGGTGACAGGGAAGTTCTTGTTTACCCACAGTTGCCATTGTTGTTGGTCCAAGCTGCGAGACCCGGCAGGAGGATGAGTATAGCGTCGTTCTGAACTGGCTTCAGAAGTGTATGTGTATATGACTCTGCCAGAGGGTTGTCGTAGTCAGTGGGAGCAGCGGAAGCATTGGTGGACAGGTAGCTTATGTCTATTTATAGACTAAAGCAGATATAGCGGAGATAGATCATCAATTTCTGATGTGACAGTCATAGGTTTGACTTCATCAGAATATGGGATGGATCTGTTGAGAAGGTAGTAGGGTGTGATGTCCTGGTATTTGGATGACATACACAGAATAGGAAGTGATATTCCTATACTACGATCGGTTATACTTTGGTCGTCACACAGCGGTTTCTCCATATGGGACTTGGACATTATATCAGACATACTGGTTACTAGATCTATGGTTTTAGATCTAGATTTTGGTGGTTTCCCAATCTGGGTACTTAGACAGCATTCTAAGAGTATTTAGAATGGACGACTCCTGGCACGGTAGTGTACCTGCAGGTAATGGAGTCACCCTCTTTAAAGGTGTCTTATAGACTAAAGGGGAGAGGGATGTGCATGATTGGCAGATCACTTGCTCAGGCAATTGAGTCAATCATGAGATGTCAAGTACCACACCAGATATTGTTCTTGCACTAGATGCAATAATTTGACATTGATCCAATCCTGGAGAAATAGTCGGAAGCAGTTTTAGAACATAAGTGGATGATTCTAGGGATATGATAACGACAGCCTCATTCAGGAGACAGTTATCATTCCAGGCTTCCAAGGTGACCTGGACGACAAGGAAGTTGTCAGAGTTATAATTTTCCTTTTGATGAGGGGCAGTATTTTGGACAGGTGATCCAAGGCAATACTGAGGGAGGCATGGCGCAGGATACTGATTAAGTTCAGTTGACAATACAGTCTAAGAAGTTTGGATTTGGAGTTCATTTATGAGCTAGGTCCCATCAGACATCCAGACATATTCTAAGACAGGTGTTGCTCATTTCGGGAGATGGCTTTCTCCGCGAACTTGAGATATAGAGAGACAAAGAGAGAAACATCAAAGCGGATCCACTCACTGTGGCTATTCCTCAAACGCAATAGTTTCGCAAACAGGCTTTGTGAGAGTGACTAGTAGAGGAGTTGGGTGTCCGGTATCACACGGGCTGTGAGTATGCGACATCGCAATAATTAGCCTTGAGTGCAAGTGGGAGATTGTTGGAGATAGTGCCCTCAGAGTCAATTATTGGATCACAGGCACGTGATTGCAATGATTGAGGGAGGACCTATCCCAGTAGGACAGTCTTACTCAAGATGATAGTATGCTATCTGGTATATCTTTATCATCGTGTACTGCTTTAGGTGACCTGACATGTCGCTATTACACGTTGATAGAGCCCCTAGGATTCTTGCTTGACCACCAGCAGTATGAGGGCGATCATATAAGTGGGAGCTGGGGTCTATAAGCACATCCTTAAAAGGTCCCTAGTCGTGGGAGTTTCGAGACAGGGCATCAATACTCAAGAGTAGACTAGTGTATACATTTGAGACCCCGACGAGGGGCGGTAGCCGGTCTCACAAGCCACTGGTGTCCGTTGGTTCACCTAAGATGTATACAGGTGCTCATTGGGTTATGAGTACACCGGACAGGACTCGCCGGGAACATGCTAGTTGGTCTTATACCTGACGTCAGATAGCAGTTCCCTGATGACATGTATACAGGTTAGTTCATCGACCTGAGGATCGTCATTTGTCTCGTGTGAGTTCCCACTGTACTTTGATTACTACCCTACCACGCTCAAAGGAGACGTGCAAACAGGTTTTAGTTGGGTACAGTCCCGAGCCACATGGAGGCAGTGAGCGGATTTTCAGGGGTTCGTCTCTCCCGGTATTGGGGGTGAGGTCGCGCTGTGTCTAGGAGAGCCATTACACGAAGCCCTCGGCCGAGGCAGGAGATTTACTGGTAGGTATTCCAGTAGTATCTCAGGGTGTTCTGGGCTACACTCCGACACGACTTGTACCGCTTTTGGGGGTCTGACTTTTACCAACCCCCTAGGCCCGCCTTGCGATGCTCATAGACGAACGGACCGGACTGTACGGATATTGTCACTGACAGGCTCAGTAGGGTGTTAGGATGAGTTCGCTCATCGAAGTCCCTTTTGGTCAATAGCTGGTAGCCCGTCACGTATGGCTAATACCTCTGACGTGCCAGTGGTTAAATCCACAGCCATAGTATTGACGAGTCTTTAGAGTCTACCACACATACAGTTACTCAAGTTTCGGGCGAAACGCTGTAGAGGCCGTATGGAGATATGGCAGGGTCCGATCAGATACGTGCGGTATTGCACGGATCAGGATCGGACGGTTAGTACTAGAGGCCGTATGGAGATATGGCAGGGTTCGATCAGATACGTGCGGTATTGCACGGATCAGGATCGGACGGATAATACTAGCCGGCTTTGGTTTAAGCCGGATCCTAGTATAGTACAGTGTAGATTTTGTCTCATTGCATTTGTATGCGGTCGGAATACAGATGCGGGTGTGTATGCACAGTAGCGGGGTTTTCCTGTAATTTATTACGGGACCAGTTTTCTGGAGTTGCCAGTTTGCTTTCCGTTTCGGCCATTTTCATTTGTATCTTTCATTGGCCGAAGATTGGTGGAGGAGGGCTTATTTGCATTTGTGCAAATAAGTATTTGTGGAGGGTGTTCTTTGCATTGTTGCTTCATGATGAGTGTAGCCTTCATTTGACTTCATAACCTCATCATGGCTTGACTTTTGGAGTAATGATGATGTGTTATGATATGGTTGTTGAGTGTTGGATTTTGTTGATAATAATTTCTTTTTATGATCACATATTTTTTCCTCTTGCATGATTGCCTCACTTGTTTTTTCCACTCCCAATTCTCACTCTTCCCTCACCATTATGGCCGGCCAAAGAGGAGAGAAGGGGCTGTTCCAAAAATTTTGGGGTGAGGTTTTTGTTCATTTGCATTGTACAAAATCCATTTAGCTTAATCTCCAAAACTCCATTCCTCCACCATCTCCAAAGGCAACTTCAAGTAACCCCAAAATGAGACATGAGCACTACACATTCTACAGCAAAGCTTGGGCACATCGGCTCGCCAACTTCGTGCCCAAGTTGCCTCGGTATAGAGGTGGGAGCCCGTAAAAGAAGCAGGCGACGTGGTGCCCTTCCGGCGAGGAGGTGGAGATAGGACATTCCGCGGGAGATCGGGACGACGGCGAGAAGACCGGAGGACACGGATCGCTCGGTATATCTTTCTTCCCCATCTTATAGTTAGCTAGGACTAGTTTAATGGCACGATCCGGGTATATAGTGCGCGGTGGTGCCGGTTTGAAAAATTAAAGTTAACCATCGCTTCCGCATTCGGCCTCGGGTTGGAGGCTGGGGTGCCGCCGTGCACTTACAAAAGGTTGTATTCCTATTCACTTAGTAGCAAAGTAGTTTGCTTGCTTGTAGTTTCGCCTTACCTCTAGTTAACGATCTTGCATAGGGTTGTTCGGCATATCAAAATTTTGAAACGAGCATGGTTGATGCCTTGTAGAACCTTGTTAGTATGCCTAGGAACCCTACAGTGGTATCAGAGCCTAGCTAGAGCTTTAGGCGAAGTGTAGACGAAGTTAGAAATCCGATCTATCCCCGAAACCCTAATCTATACCCTTCTCTGTACATTTTTTAAAACTGTGATGTTTTATGAATTAAAAATTCTCAGAAAATTATGCAGGAAAAACTAAGAATTAATGTGAAGTACGGCCCACGGATTCGTCTATATGACCGCGGAACCGCGGCCAAACCATGGGTTTGGCAGCGGTTCCGCGGCCCAAATTGTGACTTAGTCCCTCATACTTCATATATTTATTCTTAGGTCCTTTCTTGTCAATTTTTTCTGGAAATTTTTTAATTCCACTCAAGTGTTGAGTTTTCTTAGGGTTGTATTGGGGACTCGTTGATTCGATCGGATAATTTAACTTTGTTTAGTTTGTCCGGGTAATTTTTAGAAAGTGTTAAAAAGTTCGGCCGGATATCAATAACTCACTTTTTCCCCTGCCGGAAAATTTTCAAGTGTTGGATTTTTCCGTAGTTTAAGAACGTTCTAAGTCGTGCAAGTAACGCGATGGACCCTCTAGAAGACAACAAACCTTAACTCGATTATGTGACCGTCTTGAACTGCCTTTTGAACCGCCTTTTGAACCTTAGGGTTTGGGGCAATACGGCGTGCCACATGTGAGGCGTTGGCTTGACCCTTCTACAGCTGGACCGTTGGTACTGTGGCATGAAATGGACGTTTTTAAACTTATCTCAAGTGTTGAGCTTTTCGGGAAAACTTGGGTGTTTGATTGTTCGATCGGAAAGTTTAACATTGACTATTTATCTGGAATGTGATACAATATTTGGAATCCACAAGTAGTTATGAGTTAACTAATTTGTATGTTATAAATCTAGCAGTTTAGTCTCAATTGATTAGTTGCCATGGAATTTTGATGCGATCAAAAGTCCATCGCAATCACGTTGCGTACGCGGATACTCGCCGGTAAACTTAATAGATAGCCACGCCCCATAGCCCCGACCAAGTGACTGTAGGAGAACCCCGTCGCCAAAAGCATCCGTTCGGGTGCTCGCGGCAGCGGTGTTCCGCCTTAGTGCACTTCGTCGACGGTATCATGGGTGCGGCCGTCTACTAAATTTTGCGACGAGCATTCGTTCAGGATATCGGGAATCTTGTTGAATTACCCGACTTGATATTGAAAAGAGTTTTCGATAATGAGACTAAAATGCGGGGTTTATAATTGTTAGGCATGTGATGTCTAAGGAATTCATTTGATTAGGCATGCGATGTCTAAGGAGGTTGCGGATTCCAACTATTGTAGTTTTACACTTTTTTTTCTGCGACCGTAAGTGTAATATGTGATATCGCCGGTTTCGTTGCTATATGTCGACGACTATTGGGATGTGCATATTTACTTACGTTGATGACATGTGATGTTATGTGTTGCTGGATATATTATATTCGATCGTCGTGTTTGAATAGCCGGGGGGTTTTATGTGAGATGAGTGTTTTTCATTTTTCATTCATGTAAAATTAATTGTATGTAATATTCTTTTATTAGGGAACTTCCGGGTTGAGGTTGATGTCACCATTGTATATTATTTTCTTTTCCGCATTAGGATAGACCCAAGGCGGAGAGCACAAGTAACCGGGTTCTAGGGTCCAGTTGGAGACCATCTCGAGAAGTCGAGTCCGGGTCTCCTAACTCTTATAATTGGTAGGGTTACTTGCCGCTCTCGTAGGGGTCTAGGGGTGTGGGATTGGCTATTCATCACGACCGTGGAATCCGTGTTTTATACAGGCTCAAAATAAAACACGGACGTCCTAGTATATCCAATATTTCATATGATATTTTCTGCTGCGTTATCTGTGATGTGATCATGTGATTTGTTCAGATAGATATTGTATATATTATATATGATATTATATAGACGTTGCTTATGTTTTACACCCGCGCTAGCCCTGCCCCACTCTGCCGTTAATTACCTAACCTAACGGTGCAGACGGGACATCGAGGCGAATGCGGATGGCATAAGTGTACGTTATATTTATCTGTGATGTTTAGGTGGACTTAAATGATGGGACATTCATTAATGAGATTAATGAAAGAAAATAAACCTAAAAGATGTCGTGGAATCGAATTTCAAAAATTAGGTAGCTCTAGTTGTTGCTTTGCATAGCGGTGTTCCTTGTAGAACATCCAGCACCATATTCGATAGGGAAAGCGCCGACTATCCCTTCACCGGGAGTGACCTCTTTAGCAATAACTAGCAGATGCTACAACCTTCGGTTTGTCTTTTGATTGCTTTTCTAGTTTTTGCTTTGCATAGTGGTATTGTGAATATCCTGCACCTCATTCGACGAGGAAAGAGCCGAGATCTCTTCACCGGGAGTGACCTCTTTAGCGAAGCTAGTAAAAGCCTCAAAAACACTCCATTTATAAACCATTTGATTCCGCAACGAGATCAAGTTCAAAGCGTTAAAGGTTTTCATAAAAACCATCCGTAACCCTCCGTCATTTTAGGAAGTAGAGTGCTTAGTATTCGTGCTGTGTTTGTTGACCATGGTCAAGGCACCGTGTATGGTAGCTAAGTGATGTCTTCCTACACCGCCTATGATACGATTAGTTATTACAGTCGCGTGACTTTATTGAACTTAGTTAAGGGTCATGTGGGTGGGTCTAATTAATCACAAAATGACGGGTAGAACTTGACTAGTGCTTATGATTTGTTGACCATAGTTAAGGTCATAAGTGCTAGGGGTAAAAACCTTTATCGGGAGTTTGAAGTGTTGAAATTTGCAATGAGATTGCATACCTTCTATATGATAGTTGGATCCCAATACCCACTACGAGTAATTGTTACTCCTGGGAGAGTTTTGCACTTTACAATTAGCCGATCAAGTAGGTGTCTAGAAAAGTGTCAACGGGGTTACGCCCCTGGGAAAATGAGGTTTACTTTAATTAGGTCCGTGCGAAAGCACGGGGAACCTCCCTCAAAGTACCGGCACTGGCCTGGCTGAAAGATTGGCGAACTTGTAGAATGTAATTAATCCCGGCTAGTCTTTCCTTTTAGGGTTTGAAAGAAGATTTGATAAAAACAGTGGGAGCCATCCTGATTAGATAAAATAAATAACCAATCTAATCTTACAAGAGCGCAGGCAGAGTGTTTTCTTCTCTCTCTCTCTCCAGGTAGCGACTATGTCACGCCTTAATCAAGATAATAATATGGATGTATTGACCGAACCCGCTTGTTATACTGAGCTGGGAAACGTTGGTCCCGCAACAACTTATAATAGTTATAAGACCGAGTAGGAAATAGGGGAATACAAAGATTCCCATGCAGCCCAAATGAAGAAAGTGCATGAGATGCATCTCCTTCGGGTGCGTTCATTACAAAGAACTGTTTCTCAGTATCCTCTGTGTCCTGGGTATTTGATACCGGATCAGGATCCCAGATATGTAATCTGTTACATAGGGCTACAGAAAGGTAGAGAACTGAGAACGGGTGATAAGTTTCATGAGACAGAAAACGGTGCAATTGTTACAGCCAAGTCTGTTTGTCACTATCACCCTGTATTACCAGAATACACAGATTCTGAACGAATGTTATTAGATACCGAACCTGATATACAACATCATATCAATCTCTTTATTTACTAAAGAAGGATATAATTTTTTATTGTTGGATAATGTTTTGCACATATCCTATATCAAGAGTTGATTGGTTCAGGCACGTTATCTAAAAGCATATACATTCTAAATCAGACCACAGTTCTTAACGTACAGAACACACACAAGAGGAAGAGTTCAGAAATGAACGATTCCTTCTTGTGGCATTGTAGACTAGGTCATATCAATGCGACCAGACTAGCTAAGTTACATTTAGATGCATATTTAAATCAGTTTAAATTTACATCTTATGAAACTTACCAGTCATGTCACAAAGATAAGATGACCAGAGCTCCGTTTACTGGAAACAGAGAAAGAGTCAGTGAACTCTTGGGACTGATACATAGTGATGTAAAAAGGTCCCCAGTCTATATATGCTACGACTGGTTCTTTGTACTTCCTTACATTCACTGATGATCTCTCAAGATTCGGACACATGGTTCCTGTTGAAACACAAGTCCAAAACTTTTGAGATAATCACCGAATATAAGTTAGAAGTAGAGAACCAAAAACATGGTATAAGTATTATGTCCTATGATGTGATCAAGGAGGAGAATACTTGAGCACGGAATTCCTGGATTATTCTAAAGGAGAATGAGATTCTCTCTCAGTGTTACTCCTCTGTATACACCAAAGCACAACGGTGTATCGGGGTGGAGCAATCACACCCTATATGATATGGTGCGCTCTATGATGAGTACTACTAAGTTACCTATTTCCTTTTGGGGGTTATGCACTTAAGATGCTGCATACCTATTGAATTAGGTTCGAATCAGATCACTGCCTACCACTCCATATGAGATATGGTATGGGAAAAACTACCCATCTCTTAAGCAAGTTAAGATTTGAGGTCGTCCGGCCTATGTCAAAAGCAAAATCCGGACAACATCGAGGCAAGGTCAGTTCTGTAGAACTGGAAAAAGTTCCAGCTATACAAACTACAGCTGATGATTTGGTAGAACCAAAGGGTTCAATAGATTCCGACGAACCTCAGCCTCTCCGCCGATCTAGTAGGGTTCCTCATCCGCCTGAGAGATACTTCGGTTTCTCGATGACAGTGGGAGCGAGGATTGCATCATGAGATGATGACCCAACTAGTTTCGAGCAGGCCATCGAGAGTAGGGACTCTGTAAGAATGGCTGGATACTTAGCGATCTGAGATGGAATCCATGTACACCAACAAAGTATGGACTTTGGATGCTGTATCTGAAGGGTTAAATCCCCATCAGGAGCAAGTTTATCTTTAGAAGATTACTTGGTGTAGATGGAAAAGTTGAGACTTTCAAAGCTAGACTTGTTAAAGGTTTTAGTCATCGACCAGGCGTGGATAATGATAAAACCTTTTTCCAGTGCCTGTGCTTAAGTCCATCCGGATCCTACTTGCCATTGCTACATACCATGATTGCGATATCTGGTGGTTGGGTGTTATGACTGCTTTTCTAAATATTGATTTAGAAGAGAACGTCTATAAGAACACAGCCAGAGGGCTTCGTAAACAGTGGGAGCAGCGGACTCGTATGCAAATTGCTTTACAGGATAAAGCAGGCATCGCGGAGTTGGAACGTCTGTTTTGATGTGGTAGTCAAAGAGTTTGACCTAATTAAAATGGTAGATGAACCTTGTATATACAAAAAGGTAGTAGAGAGTAAGGTGGTCATCCTCGTATTGTACGTGGACAACATACTCTTGAAAGGAAAAGAGTTTCCTATGCTACGCACGGTCAATCTCCTCTTATCACAAGGATTTTCCAAATAGGATAAAGGTGATACCTCCTAAATCCTGGGTTTTGGATCTATGAGATAGATCTAATTGGATGTTAGGATTCTCACTAGTTGTAGTGAGATGGTATCAATCGATCCTGGGGAGAATCACCGGAAACGTTCCAAAGTGATAAGGACGACTGAATGTCAGTCGTAGGCATTGTCTTTACTCTCAGTGAAGGGACGGTATGTTGGAAGAGTTCTAAGCTAGATACCGTGGCACACTAGACGATAAAGGCTGGTGACATCGCTATCAAAGATACTACCAAAGAGGCAGTTTGGGTGTATATTATTTCAGAAGATGAACTAGGTTCCTACCATTGTGTGACAATGGAAGTGTGGCTTTGGCCCAGGAACCCTGGTCCCATCAGGGACCCAGACATATTCTGAGGCAGCATCACCTGATCATGGAGATAGTTGATCTCCAGGGTGATCGAGGTTTGGAGAGTAGACTCAGAGGACAACGCGGCGGATCCACTCACAAAGGCCTCTTCCCAGAGAGAGACATATATGAGATGGTTGAGTATGTGATACTGCAACCACTGCTACAGATGGCCCTAGTGCAAGTGGGAGATTGTTAGTTATATGTATGCCCTAGAGCCCATTACTGTACATGGGATGTATATTGTAGTGGATGCTGGGACATATATAGGTAGGACTTTCTTGCTCGACATGATAGTACGCTATTTGGTTGCTCTTTATCTTAACATGTATACTTGCAGTCTCTTTATTACATGTTGATAAAGCCCTTAGGATGTGTGCTTGACTTTCACGACTATGATGTAGATCATACTAGTGGGGCCTGGGTAGTCTATGAGTACATCCTTCAATGTTCCTAGTCGTGGGAATATCGAGACGGGGCATCGATATTCCAGAGTAGACTAGCGCATATCTTCTCGACCCATGTGATGGGCGATGGATGATCCCATATCCATTGGTGTTTGACATCAGAGATGGTATGCGGGTGCTCAGTGGTGACTGGGTACACTGAACGGACTCGCCGAGAACTCCCAGATGGTATTATACCTCACGTCAGATGGCAGTTCTCTGGTGACACTTGTACAGCTTAATCTTTTGACCCGAGATCATTATAGAGTTTTGTGTGTCTCCCACTGTGCTTTGATTTCCACCCTACCACGACTCTATTGAGTCGTGCAAACAGGTGGTTTTTGGGTACAGTCCCGATTCACATGGAGGCAATGAGCGATAGCAAGTGGTTCGTCTCTCCCGGTATTGGGGATTGATGTTGCGCTATGCTCGACTGGCCAGGGTTGCACTGATTTACTGGTAAGTGTTATCAGTAGTTTCATGCTTGTTATGGACCTTACATCGGCATGACTTATCAAGCTACTGGCGTCTGACGTTTACCACCCCTAGGCGAGATATGCAACATATCAGACGAACAGACCGGACTGTGCGGTAAGTGTTACTAGTTGGATTCACAGGAGTGTGAGTAGGCTTGGTCATTGATCTTCTGATCGCTCAATACCCGGGTGGCCGTTACGTTTAGCAGACCGCTTGCGGCTTGTGGGCATTTGATATGATCATCACCTACTGCCGGTATATTGACGAGTCTTTAGAGTCCTACACAGGGGTTTCCTGGCTCAAGCGAAACGAAATAGGAGCGCATATGAGATATGTGCAGGACCGAGAATAATACCAGTATGTGATACTGTATTCTATTCTCGTGATTTGTATCATTGCATGGTTATATGAGATATAACCGGGTTACCGTATCAAGTGTTGATTCGATACATTGATACACTACATATTAGTCGGTTATATGCAATATGACCGGATCGTTAAATCAAGTGTTGATTTAACGATTTAATGTATAAGTATATATTTGATATATTATTTTACATTAACTAGTATTTGTTCACTTAAGATTGATTTTCTCACTTGATGTGCACAAGTTGTATATGTGATATATTTTTGTGCACTAGTTTGTATCATATTTGATGATACTTGCAAACTTGGGTGTGTGTATGACTTACACCATGTTTAGGTTATTGGTTAGGGTTTTTATTTATTTTATTTATTTTGGCAAAAATAAAATGGTGGCTTTCTTTGTTTTATGCTTGAAGCTTCATGAAGCTTTTTAGCATCTTTGAAAAAGTCTAACCATTTTGTTTTGTTCTTTGACCTAACCATTAACCTAAACTCTAGTTTAGTCTCTACAATGGTTTACTCACCCATGGTTGCAACATGATAGACTTCACTTGATTATTCATATTCTATTATTCATTTTATTCATATTCTTTTTTTCTTCTTCTTCTTCTTCAAGAAGAAGAAACCTTGCTAGAATATTTTCAAGTGAAGAAAAAGAGTGAAAAATCCAAATCCAAAATGAATCCACTTCCTATTTCTTCATCCTCTACCATTTGCCATCTTGTATAGGGTGTTCTCTTCACAAAGTTCTTGACCAAGTGAAGGAATAGCTTGAGTTTGAGTCTCCCCGACGTAGATCATCTTCGGCCTCGAAGTCAACGACCTAGCCCGCACTTTTCTCCGATGAAACCAACGCTAGGGTTCGGGATTCAGATGATCGCAGCGAAGGGGCTTCAACAAGGAGCGATAGAAGTGAAGGACCGGATCTACAAAGGTTGTATTCTCATTCACTTAGTAGCAAAGTAGTTTGCTTGCTTGTAGTTTCGCCTTACCTCTAGTTAACGATCTTGCATAGGGTTGTTCGGCACATAAAATTTTTGAAACGGGCATGGTTGATACCTTGTAGAACATTGTTAGTGTGCCTAGTAACCCTACACCCGGTGTGTACAAAATCTCATACCATGCGCCCAATATGCGCGAAAATCCAAAACAAGTGCTTTAGGTCCGTATAAAACATCTAGCGCAGTAGTGTGCACGATAACAAACATCATGTGCAGACGGGCACGAAAACATAAATCTGGTGCAACGAATGCATGAAATACATATCTGGTGCAACCAATGCACGAAAACTCATCAATATCTCAATGCTCACAAAAAAAACACCGAATATACCAAGGTGTATAGAATCATAAACGTGTGCAACTGCGTGCACAAAATCCATCCCAATGCACTGCAAGCACATATAAGCTATACCAAGTGCATAAGTAAGGCAAGTGCATACAACATGCACGAAATCAAATTGACAGTATCGAATCCACGAAACCATAATTATGTGCAATGAAAGCACAAATCGATACCAAGTGCAATAGATATGCACAAATCATAAATCTTCAGTAGGTAGTCATGGTGTATGGAAACAATATCATGAAACTCAATCATCAAAACTCAAATCCAAGCGATAAAAGTGTGATACTCGGATCACAAAACGCAATCGCAATAAATGACATTGAGGTACACCTCTTACAATGTCGAAAAATGCCGGTACGCCCAAGCTGGCAGAGCAAGATCATCTACTTGCCTCCTGCTCATGATATGGCGTCCACGGTTTCTGGGTTCCCGTTTCTCTGTGGATTACCAATCACACGATCCTTCTGCTCGTTGACCTGGTCAGGTGTACTAACGGAACAGTCCCGCTCTGGAACTCATCTGATCACCGTTTGGCCAATCAACATGACCACTCTCAAACGGCACATTACCGATGGCTGCATCTGGCCCTCTAAATATGCGCGATATAACTGATCCTGGGTGCAAATTTTTATCGTTGTTGTGCCCCGGAAAGAACCTGCTCATGGCTTCTTCCGATCTCACCTATGCCGAACTATACGAAGGTTGGCACTCTTGCTTAACTCTTTTCTCATAACCGGACAACTGCGTCCCCAGCATGGCTTTCCTATGAAATTTGGCTATATCTAACGCCTCTGGCATCAACGGAGAGTAACAACCGATTGTTAACAACTTGTACGAACCTCTTATTCCACTCGTCTTTATTATCATCCACTTCGACGTCATCTCTTGCTGTCTGCATATTGCAATTCGTTCTCGGCTACAGTTAATCCGGAGTCTCTCACACGGACTCAAAATTACGAACTCGGTATCTTCATCACTCTGAGAAAGATATCTAGCCGAACATGTCCTCGGGAACTCTTCCAAATTATCGGAGGAATACACTTTATTCATCCGTTCTCGATCAACTCACAACGCATCTGGTGAGGTCCTTCTATCTGAAACTGGTCAACTTACCCATCTCACATCGGAGCATCTGACGAACAACGTCCTCTCTTGATCGATTTACTCTAGATCCAAGTAAGATCCATCAATTGGAATTCTTCATCTCAACTGAGCCTGTGTCGGAACATCAAATCTGATGAATCATATCAGTCTCTCAACTGAAGATAGACTAGCTATCTTCTGTCACATCTCTACCTGAAAGCTCCTACGGTTTCAGCTCATAAACTCTGGAAACGACATCCCATCAATCTCAGCAATAGCTGGGTCATCTGTCTGCACTGTAGACAATATCACGACCTCAGGGGTAGGCTGTACATCAACAGTCCTCTCAATCCGGCAGCCTCTATCAATGGCCAGATCATCTGGTACAAAACCGAACACTCGCCTCAAACGAGGGGTCACGATACAAACACTATACCTACACGTTCCTATGTCACCAAAAACATCATGGTCAGCCCTCATCCGTGATGAGCTCGCCCTGACAGCATCTGTTGGAGCAGCTCTTTCTGCGCTCAAACTATGGTGACAGGAACCTCAAGCAGGTATCGATGAAGATAGATCAAATGAACGAAAGAAATCAACAGATCCCAAATGGATATATGATCATAGGAATGAATAATATCACAGATCTCAAGATATGTACATCCTAAGGTTACTTAAGTAGAGTATCGTATCGTAAGTATGCCGCGGAACATACGTATAGTACATCACTCTACTCAAGCTGCCTACTCCATCAATCAAGGTTAACCTATGAAACGAAAGTTCGGGTCTAATACCCCCCGTCAAGTCTAAGTTCTGTAAGGTCAAGCCTAGGTTCCAAAATATATATGCCGTAGACTCCGCATAGTCAAACCCAGACGCAAACCAAGGTTAAACCTAACGCTCTGATACCAACTTTGTCACGACACGTAATTTAGCACGTGACCGGCACTTAAATTATGCAACGTCTAAAGGCGTAACGTAAATCAAGTAAGCCGAAGCCCAAAAATATAAACCTTTTTGCGGAAAATAGTGGGGGGTGCAGTTTTGAAATAAAGGTATAATGCATCATGTTTCGTCCTTTTAAAATTTGGGCAGCACCTCCCTTGTATATTTTGATCCAAAACCACATACATGCAATAAAAGGCATCCCCAAGCGGGAGCTAGCTCTTCGCCAACTGGCGGAATAACAACCACACAATAACATATATACGACGCCCAACGACGAAGATCAACCCAGAAAGAACAATAAATAAGCAAGACATAAAAACTCAAGAAAGCGATCATAAACCCATCGCTCTAAGTCTTGCACAATACCCAAGTCTGACTAGGTCTACAAATATACAAAGTCTAGTTTCTGATTTGATGGAGTTTATTTTGATAAAACGGAATATAAAAGTACGAGAGTGGGCACGATCCAACATGTGTCCCACCTACCAAAGCAAAACACCCTGGAAGAAGCTGTGTGCCAGCGATACTGCAACCGATCCCAAGCGGTCAAACCTGCAAGAACTGTAGCACAACGGGGGCGAGTTGCCAACTCGTGAGTAGAAAACATTATTAGTTGTATGTATGCCCTAGAGGCCAGTATTGTACAGATGATGTATATTATATTGGATGCTTGGACATATATAGAGAGGACTTTCTTGCTCGATATGATAGTATGCTATCTGGTTGCACTTTACTTTAACAGGTATATTTGTCTCTTTATACAGTTTTATAGTTACATGTTGGTAAAGCCCTTAGGATATGTACTTGACTACCTGGACTATGATGCGGATCATACTAGTGGGGACTTGGTAGTCCATAAGTACATCCTTCAAGGTCCCTAGTCGTGGGTGTATCGAGACGGGGCATCGATATACCGGTGTAGACTAGCGTATACGCTTCTGGACCCATGAGATGGGCGATGGATGATCCCATATCCATTGGTGCTTGACATCAGAGATGGTATACGGGTGCTCAGTGGATACTGGGTACACTGGACGGACTCGCCGAGAACTCCCAGATGGTATTATACCTCACGTCAGATGGCAGTTCTCTGGTGACACTTTTGCAGGTTAGTCTGTAGGCCCGAGATCGTCATAGAGTCTTGTGTGATTCCCACTGTGCTTTGATTTCCACCTTACCACGTCCATGAGGGCGTGCAAAATGGTGGTTTTTGGGTACAGTCCCGAGTCACATGGAGGCAATGAGAGATAGGAGGGGTTTCATCTCTCCCGGTATTGGGGGTTGATGTTGCGCTGTGCTCGATTGGCCGTAACAGGGAAGTCCCTGGCCAGGGCTGATTTAGAGATTTACTGGTAAGTGTTACCAGTAGTTTCTCGACCCGTTATGAGCCTCACATCGGCACGACTTATCGGTTATTGGGGTCTGACGTTTACCACCCCTAGACTTAATATGCGACATATCAGACGAGGAGACCGGACTGTACGGGAAGTGTTACCGGCAGGCTTTTACAGGAGTTGGAGCGGGCTTGCTTGCTGATCTTCTGATCGCTCAATACCCGGGTAGCCGTTACGTCCAGCTAGTACCGCTGACGGCTTGTGGGTGCTTGATGTGATCATCACCTACTGCCGGCGTATTGATGAGTCTTTAGAGTCCTACATAGAGGTTTTTCTGGCTCAGGCAAAACGAAATAGGAGCACGTATGTGATATGTGCAGGACCGAGAATAATGCATGTATGTGATACCGTATTCTATTCTCGTTACTTTATGTATCAGTCGGTTATATATGATATAGCCGGGTTATCGAATCAAGTGTTGATTCGATAAGTCGATATATTGATTGTTAGTCGGTTATATAAGATATGACCGGATTATTAAGTCAAGTGTTGATTTAATAATTAAATGTATAATTGTATATTAGATATACTAGTTTACATTTGCTAACACATGTTCACTTAGGGTTTTTTCTCACATGTACACATCTTTACTATATATATGATATATATTAAAATGGGTTATCTTTTTGTATCATGGTTGATGATACATCATCCATGGGTGTATGAGAATTACACTATGCTAATTTTTAGTTTGGGTTTTTAATATTTAAAGTAAATACAAAATCAAGTGGAGGATTAGAAAATGCATGAAGCTTGTGGAAGCTTGTGGATGCATTGACTAATTCAACTTGAGTTTGTATTTTACTATGGATATTTATTAACCCAACCATAACAATTAGCCTAGGGTTAAGTCTCTACAAGAGTTAGTATATGATACTCACTCACCATGGTTAGAACACACACTTGATCATTATCCTCTTCTCTTTTCTTTTGTTCATATTCTTCATTGTTCAAAAGAAAAGCTTGCTAGGATTTGATCCAAAGTGAGAACTAAAGTGAGAAATAAAAATCCCAAGAGAACCCACTTCCTATTTCTCCATCCTCTACTAGACTAGCTCTTTAGTATAGGGTGTTTGCTTCACTAATTCTTAAATTAGTGAAGTAGTAGCTTGAGTCGGAATTCCTTCGACGTAGATCATCTTCGGCCTCGGAGACTTCAAGCAAGGTCGCATCTTTCGCCTCGTGAAGCCATGCAAGAGCTCGGGAGAACCATGATCGCAGCGAAGGGACTTCAACAAGGAGCAAATGAAGTGAAGGACCGATCTACAAAGGTTGTATTTCGTGTTCCCTTAGAAGTAAAGTTGTTTACTTACTATTAGTTTCGCCTAAACTCTAGTATACGATCTTGCTTAGGGTTGTTCGGCACATAAAGATTTTAATTTTGGCATGGTCGATGCCTTGTAGAACCTTGTTAGTGTGCCTAGAAACCCTACAGTGGTATCAGAGCCTAGCTAGAGCATTAGGCGATGTGTTAACGAAGTTAAAACCCCGATCGAACCCGACAATGTCAAAGTTAACCCCCTTTCTGTACATTTTTTAAAAACTGTGTATTTTCAGAATTAAAAATACCTAAAAAATCAGCAGGTAATTTTAAGGGTTACCATGAAAAACGAGCCCTCAAAGCCTCCACGTGGCCGCGGAACCGCGGCACTAAGCCACTATTTGCGGCGGTTCCGCGGCAGACAAGGATTATTGAGGACGGTTCTTCATGCAGTAATTTCCAGTACCATTCCTGCATCTTTTTGGGTATTATTTGTAAGTCCTCGTTACCTCTCCCGGTACTTACGGGCTTGCGGAAATGATGAAAAACGATTTTTCTAGAAGTGGTAACATGGACTCAAAAATGGATCTTTGTTAAACAACTACCTAACAACCTAACTAGGTGTTTTACCTACTCGGTTAGGGGGCTATACCTTTCTTGAACTCCTTCGTCTTCAACTCTTTGCGGTGTATGGATCGGCCTCACCTCGTCGTCTCCTTGCGCCGAAGATGGATCCACCTGAAAGCTTCTACTTTGGCTTCTTCATCGAACTTGAAGAAACTAGAACACTTGGTTTGCTAAATCTTGTGAACTAGGATGAGTAGAGAAGTGATATGGGTTTTCTTTTATCTCTAAGACAATGTTTCTCAACTCATGAGAGGGAGTTTCCTTGAACTAGAGAGAGAGCAAGAGGAAGAGCAAGAGGGAGAGCTCAAGCAAGAGAGAGAAAGCAAATAAGAGAATGAGTAACTCTTTTGCCATCCAAGCTCTCATAATCCAAAACCATCAAAACAAATAATAGTAATAAAGTATTATGTGATGGTTCAAGTCAAAATGGCCATATCATTTCATGCACTCATTTTGCAAAAAGAAACAAGCAAGCAAAAGTCTTTGCCATGAAATGATAGCCATTGTCATGATGATGGTCAACTAGTCCAACCTAGTCAACCGGTCAACAAAGTCAACAAGTCAACAAAGTCAACCCCTCAACAACCATGTCACTATAATACTTAATTAATATTATTGTTAATCATATTTCTTATTCTCATTAGGTTTTAGCAAAAAGTCAATAGTCAACAGTCAACAGTCAACAACCCCAATGAGAATCCTCTGCCTCTGTCTCTCTGTCAACTGTGCATACACACCCGCATCCGCGTTCCGAGGAACACGAATACAAACGAGATAAAACCAATCCCAAAACGTACACTTGGATCTGGCTTAAACTAAAGCCCGCTAGTGTTAACTGTCCGGACACTAAACGTGCAAAAGTGCACGGATGTGACCGAACCCAGTCGCGAAACCATGCAACCTGCCGCAAAACCATGCGACCTCTACTCTTTTGCCTAAAGGCGAATAGTTTTCTGTGTGGGACTCTAAAGACTCGACACTACGCTGGCAGTGGGTTTAACCACAGACCACAAGCGGCATTAGCTGTGCGTAACGGTCCCCATGTAGATGCCGACAAGAAGACGGACGAGGTGAAACCCATCTGAACTCCTACTGAGCCTGACTGTGACAATCTCCGTACAGTCCGATCTGTTCGTCTGATAACATCATATGGCGGGCCTAAGGGGCGGTAAACGTCAGTCCCCTAATAGCGGTACAAGTCATGTGGGAGTGTAGCCCAGAACACCCTGAGACAACACTGGAAACCTACCATTATATCTCGCTTGCCCTGGCCAGGGACTACATGTGTAATGGCTCTTCTAGACACAGCGCGATGTCAACCCCCAATACCGGGAGAGACGAATCCTTTCTAACCGTCACTGCCTCCAAGTGCTTCGAGACTGCACCCAAATACTACCTGTTTGCACGACTCCTTTGAGCCGTGGTAGGGTAGTAATCAAAGTACAGTGGGAACACACTCGAGGCTTAGTGATAGTGTCAAGTCAGCGGACTAAGCTGTACTCATGTCACCTGGGAACTGATAACTGACGATAGGTATAGTACCAACCAACAGTTCCCGATGAGTCCTGTCCAGTATACTCGTAACCTAACGAGCACCCGCATACTATCTCAAGTACGACGTACTGACGGCTGTGGGACAGACCGTCTCCCACACTGGGATGAGAAGCGCATACGCTAGTCTACTCCGGAGTATCGATGCCCTGTCTTGATAGTCCTATGACTAGGGACCTACATAAGGATGTGCTTGTGGATTACCCAGCCCCCACTAGTGTGACTGCCATCACAACGCTGGTAATCAAGCAAAAATCCTATGGGCTCCACTAATGTGTATAGGTGATATACTAAAATAAACACATGTACACATTAAAGAAGAAACAAACCAAGTAGCATACTACTATATTGAGCAAGATTGTCTATACATGGTGAATATCCCAAGCTTCCATTAAGTAATATACAAACTAGTTGTAAGTCCACGTTACCTCTCCCGGTACTTACGGGCTTACGGAAATGATGAAAAACGATTTTTCAAGAGGTGGTAACATGGACTCAAAAAACGGATCTTTGTTAAACAACTAACTAATAAACCTAACAAGAGTTTTACCTACTCGGTTAGGGGGTTATACCTTTCTTGAACTCCTTCGTCTTCAACTCTTTCCGGTGTACGGATCGGCCTCACCTCGTCGACTCCTTAGGCCGAATATGGATCCACCTGAAAGCTTCTACCTTTGGCTTCTTCTTCGAACTTGAAGAAACTAGAACACTTGGTTTGCTAAACCTTGTGAACTAGGATGAGTAGAGAAGTGATATGGGTTTTCTTTTATCTCTGAGGCAATGTTTCTCAACTCATGAGAGGGTGTTGCCTTGAGCTAGAGAGAGAGCAAGAGGAAGAGCAAGAGGGAGAGCTCAAGCAAGAGAGAGAAATGAAATGAGAGAATGAGTAAGTCTTTTTCCATCCAAGCTCTCATAATCCAAAACCATGATTACTCATAATAGTAATTGAGTATTATGTGATGGTTCAAGTCAAAATGGCCATATCATTTCAAACACTCATTTTGCAAAAACAAACATGCAAGCAAAAGTCTTTTCCATGAAATGATAGCCATTGTAATGATGATGGTCAACTAGTCCAACCTAGTCAACCGGTCAACAAAGACAACAAGTCAACAAAGTCAACCCCTCATCTCAACCATGACAGAATAATAATTAATTAATATTATCATTAATCATATTTCTTATTCTCATTAGGGTTTAGCAAAAGTCAATGGTCAACAGTGAACAGTCAACAGTCAACAACCCCAATGAGAATCCTCTGCCTCTGTCTCTCTGTCAACTGTGCATAGACACCCGCATCCGCGTTCCGAGGAACACGAATACAAATGAGATAAAACCAATCCCAAAATGCACACTAGGATCTGGCTTAAACCAAAGCCCGCTAGTGTTAACTGTCCGGACACTAAACGTGCACAAGTGCACGGATGTGACCGAACCCTGTTGCAAAACCATGCGACCTGCCGCAAAACCATGCGACCTCTACTCTTTTGCCTAAAGGAGAATAGCTTTCTGTGTGGGACTTTAAAGACTCGACACTACGCTGGCAGTGGGTTTAACCACAGACCGCAAGCGGCACTAGCTGTGCGTAACGGTCCCCAGATAGATGCCGACAAGAAGACGGACGAGGTGAAACCCATCTGAACTCCTACTGAGCCTGAATGTGACAATCTCTGTACAGTCCGGTCTGTTCGTCTGATACATCGCATAGCGGGCCTAGGGGGCGGTAAACGTCAGTCCCCTAATAGCGGTACAAGTCGTGTCGGTGTGTAGCCCAGAACACCCTGAGATAGCACTGGAAACCTACCAGTATATCTCGCTTGCCCTGGCCAGGGACTACTCGTGTAATGGCTCTCCTAGACACAGCGCGATGTCAACCCCCAATACCGGGAGAGACGAATCCTGTCTAACCGTCACAGCCTCCAAGTCCTTCGGGACTGCACCCAACTACTACTTGTTTGCACAACTCCTTTGAGCCGTGGTAGGGTAGTAATCAAAGTACAGTGGGAACACACTCGAGGCGAAGTGACAGTGTCAAGTCAGGGGACTAAGCTGTACTCATGTCACCTGGGAACTGATGACTGACGATAGGTATAGTACGAACCAACGATTCCCGACGAGTCCTGTCCAGTGTACTCGTAACCTAACGAGCACCCACATACTATCTCAGGTACGACGTACTGACGGCTCTGGGACAGACCGTCTCCCATACTGGGATGAGAAGTGTTAGTTATATGTATGCCCTAGAGGCCATTACTATTCATAGAATGTATATTGTAGTAGATGCTTGGACATATATAGGGATGACTTTCTTGCTCGATATGATAGTATGCTATCTGGTTACTCTTTACCTTAACGTGTACACTGATTGTCTCTCTGTTACATGTTGGTAAAGGCCTTAGGATGTGTACTTGACTACCTGGACTATGATGCGGATCATACTAGTGGGGACATGGTAGTCCATAAGTACATCCTTCAAAGTCCCTAGTCGTGGGTGTATCGAGACGGGGCATCGATATACCAGAGTAGACTAGCGTGTATCTTCTTGACCCATATAGATGGGCGATGGATGATCCCATATCCATTGGTGTTTGACATCAGAGATTGAATTAAACCCACCCGCACGACCCTTGACGCAGGCCAACAAAGTCGCACGACTACCCTAATCCAATCTGCATCATATGCATTGACAGATAAATACTAGTTAGCTACCGCACACTACGCCTTGACGCAGGCCAACAAGCGTAGCACGAATACTAAATAATATCTTTCTGAAATGACGGAGGGCTACGCAGGTTTTTCAGAAAACCCTTTGCGTAATGAACTGGATATCGTTGTAGAATCGAGTGATTTTAAATGGTGTGTTTTTGAGGCTTTTCTAGTTTTGCTAAAGGGGTCACTCCCGGTGAAGGGATTGTCGGCCCTTTCCTCATCGAATAAGGTGCAGGATATTTCACAAATATCACTATGCAAAGCAAGAACTATAGAAGCAATCAAAAGACAAACCGAGTTTGTAGCATCTGCCAGTTATTGCTAAAGGAGTCACTCCCGGTGAAGGGATCTCGGTCCTTTCCTTATCGAATAAGGTGCTGGATGTTCTACAAGGAACACCGCTATGCAAAGCAAGAACTAGAGCTACCAGTTTTTATTAAACAAGTCTACAACATCTTAGGATTCTTTTATTTCATTAATCTCATTAATGAAGTCCCATTTTAATATGCTTCACAAGCATCTCTTTTGAAACGAAATCTTCAATATAACATATAACTCGTATATATAATATAAACATTCGTCTCAGGCAGTAATATGATCTCATCACAGAACATTGCAGCAGAAGAAACATATATGAAATATTGGATATACTAGGACGTCCGTGTTTTCAATACGAGCCTGTATAAAACACGGATTCCACGGTCGCGATGAATAGCTAAACCCACATCCCTAGACCCCTACGAGAGCGGCAAGCAACACTGCCAATTCTAGGGTTAGGAGACCCGGTATCGACTCCTCGAGATGGTCTCCCACTGGACCCTAGAACCCGGTTACTTGTGCTCCCCGCCTTGGGTCTACCTAATGCGGAAAAGTAAATAATATACAACGGTGACATCTTCCGCAACCTGGAAGTGCCCCAATAAAAGAATATTACATACAAATGAATTTTACATGAATGAAAAAGAAAAAACTCTCATCTCACATAAAACCCCGGCTATTCAAAACGCGACGATCCAATATAACATATCACAACAACACATAATATCTCATATCATCAACGTAAGCAAGTATGCGTATCCCGATTGTCGTTGATGTATAGCAACGAAGCCGGCGATACACCACATACTACGCTTACGGTCACAGAAAAGAAAGTGTAAAACTACAACAGTTGGAATCCGCAACCTCCTTAGACATCGCATGCCTAGCAATTATAAACCCCGCATTTTAATCTCATTATCGAAAACTCTTTTCAATATCAAGTCGGGCAATTCAACAAGATTCCCGACGTCCTGATCGAATGCTCGTCGCAAACTTTAGTAGACGGCCGCACCCCCAGATGCCGTCGACGAAGTGCACTAAGGCGGAACACCGCTGCCGCGAGCACCCGAATGGATGCTTTTGGCGATGGGGTTCTCCTATAGTCACTTGGTCGGGCCTATGGGGCGTAGCTGTCTATTAAGTTTACCCGGCGAGTATCCGCGTACGCTACATGATTGCGACGGACTTTTGATCACATCAAAATTCCATGGCAACCGATCAAATGAGACTAAAGTGCTGTGTTTATAACATTCATATTAGTTATCTCATAACTACCAGTGGATTCTAAATATTGTATCACATTCCAGATAAATAGACAATGTTAAACTTTCCGATCGAATAATCAAACACCCAAGATTTTCCCAATTTATCTCAACACTTGAAATCAGTTTAAAAACATCCATCACATGCCACAGTACCAATAGTCCAGCCGTAGAAGGGTCAAGCCAACGCCTCACATGTGGCACGCCGTACTGCCCCAAACCCTAAGGTTCAAAAGGCAGTTCAAGACGGTCACATAATCGACTTAAGGTTTGTTGTCTTCTATAGGGTCCACCGCGTTACTTGCACGACTTAGAACGTTCTTAAACACGAGAAAAAATCCAACTTTTGAAAAAATTTCCGACAGGGGAAAAAGTGAGTTATTGATATCCGCCCGAACTTTTTAACAGTTTCTAAAATTATTCGGACAAAATAAACAAAGTTAAATTATCCGATCGAATCAACGATTCCCCAATACAACCCTTGAAAAATCAACACATGAGTGGAATTAAAATATTCACAGAAAAAATTAACAAGAAAGGACCTAAGAATAATTAAGTGAAATTTCAGGGACTAAGTCCAAATTTTGGCCGCGGAACCGCCGCAAAACCTATGGTTTCGCCGCGGTTCCGCCGCCATTTAGTCGACTTAGGGGACCGTACTTCACAGTAATTCTTAGTTTTTCCTGCTTGTTTTTCTGAGCATTTTTAATTCAGAAAAAATCAACTTTTTGAAAAATGTACAGAGAGGGTTCCGTGTCGGGGTTTCGGCGTTCGATCGGACTTTAAACTTCATCTAGACTTCGCCTAAAGCTCTAGCTTAGCTCTGATACCACTGTAGGGTTGCTATGCACGTGCACAAGGTTCTATGAGGCATCAACCATGCCCGATTTAAAAATTAGCCGTGCCGAACAACCCGAATACGGATCTTTAAACTAGAGATTAGGCGAAAACTAACATGCTAACAACTTTAACACTAAGTGAGAGGGATTACAACCTTTGTAGATCCGGTCCTTCACTTCATATGCTCCGTGTTGTGGTCCCTTCGCTGCGATCATCGGGTTCCGGACTCTCGAGAGGTTCCACGAAGAGAAAGATACAACCTTTGCTTCCGATCCTCAATACTAAGATGATCTACCTTGAAGTTTCGTTAACACAAGCTAACACTCATGAAATGATGTGAACACCCTCATCTAAATGGCAAGGGAAGATGAGGATGATGAAGTAGGATTTTTGCTCTCTTTATTTATCTTTTTCTCATATTTATTCATCACTTTGGAAAAATCTAGAAAGCTTTTTCATTGAAGAGAATGAAGGAAGAAGATGAACAATCATGATAGAATTTCTTTTGTGATGAATAATGCAAAGAAGATAATGATGAATTATGCAACCATGGTTAACTTAACCATTGTAGAGAATTGACCAAGGGTTAGGGTTTGGGTTGAGTTAAGAATGAGTCACTTGAAAGTATCTTTTCCAAAACAAAATAAGAAACCTTCTAGAATCTACTAGAAGTCATTAACCCAAATCAAACCCTAATCTTGATTAATCTTTACTAAACATGTTGCATTAGTTATCATATCATGTTACAATATTATACATCACATATATAATATTTATTGTAACCAAATAAAATAATACAATTAACATATATCGCATATATATCAATGTATTACCCGAGTGAGAAAAAGAATCTTTTAGTGAGCAAATATTAGTTAATGTAATTTAATATATCATATATATTATTATACATTAAATTATCGAATCAACACTTGATCCGACAATCCGTTTATATCGCATATAACCGACTAATATTTATCCGTACCGATTCATCGAATCAATACTTGATCCGATGACCCGGCTGATATCAAATATCGCGAGAATAGAATACGGTATCTCATATCATATTATTCTCGGTCCCGCACATATCACATACGTGCCCCTACTCCGTTTTGCCTGAGCCAAGAAACCTCTGTGTAGGACTCTAAAGAATCGTCAATACGCCGGCAGTAGGTGATGATCATATCAAACACCCACAAGCTGCAAGCGGTCAGCTAAACGTAACAGCTACCCAGGTATTGAGCGCTCAGAAGATCAACAAGCAAGCCTGTAACTTCTTCTGTGAATCCAAACAGTAACACTCCCGTACAGTCCGGTCTCGTCGTCTGATATGTTGCATATCTCGCCTAGGGGTGGTAAACGTCAGACCCCAGTAGCTCGATAAGTCGTGTCGATATGAGGTCTATAACAGTTCGAGAAACTACTGATAACACTTACCAGTAAATCTCAGCAACCCTGGCCAGGGATTTCCGGTTATAGCCAATCGAACACAGCACAACATCAACTCCCTATACCGGGAGAGACGAATCCCCTCCTATCGCTCATTGCCTCCATGTGATTCGGGACTGTACCCAAAAGCCACCTTTTTGCACGCCCTCTTGGACATGGTATGATGGAAATCAAAGCACAGTGGGAATCACACAAGACTCTATGACGATCTCGGGTCAACAGACTACTCTGTACTAGTGTCACCGGAGAACTGCCATCTGACGTATGGTATAATACCATCTGGGAGTTCTCAGCGAGTCCGTCTAGTGTACCCAGTCTCCACTGAGCACCCGTACACCATCCTTGATGTCGAACACCGATGGATATGGGATAATCCATTGCCCATCATATGGGTCAAGATGCGTATACGCTAGTCTGCTCTGGTGTATCGATGCCCTGTCTCGATACACCCTCGACTAGGAACAGTTATAGGATGTACTCATCGACTATCGTGGCCCCACTAGTATGATCTCATCATAGTCCCAGTAGTCGAGTACATATCCTAAGGGCTTTATCAACATGTAACATAGAGACAATCTGAGTACATGTTAAGATAAAGTACAACCAGATAGCATACTATCATGTCGAGCAAGAAAATCCTCCCTATATATGTCCTAGCATCCACTACAATATACATCGTATGTACAGTAATGGCCTCTAGGGCATACATATAACTAACATGTACTTCATTACATTCTCCGATGATCTCTTAAGATTCAGACATATATTCCTGTTGAAACACAAGTCCGAACCTTTTGAGATATTCACAGAATATAAGTTAGAAGTAGAGAACCAAAATACAGGTATAAGTATTATGTCCTTTGATGTGATCAAGGAGGAGAATACTTGAGCACGGGATTCCTGGACTATTCTAAGAATGAGATTCTCTCTCAGCATTACTCCTCCGTATACACCTCAGCACCTCAGTGTATCGGGGTGGAGCAATAGCACCCTATGTGATATGGTGTGCTCTATGATGAGTACTACTGAGTTTCCTATTTCCTTTTAGGGAGTTATGCACTTATGAAGTTGCATACCTATTGAATAGGGTTCCGATCAAATCAGTTGCCTACCACTTCATATGAGATATGGAAAGGGAAGAGCCCATATCTTAAGTTTGTTAAGATTTGGGGTTGTCTAGCCTATGTCTAAAATCAAAATCCGGACAAGCTCGAGGCAATGTCAGATCTGTGAAAGTTTGTTGGATATCCCAAGCATACACAAGGGAATATCTTCTACCTAACCGAGGAACAAAAGATGTTTTGTTACTCAGCATGCCACCTTTGTGAAAAGGGAATTTCTTATGAAGAAATTATTGGTAATGAGGTAGAACAGGAAACAGTTCCAGCTATACAAACTGCAGCTGATGATTTGGTAGAGCCAAAGGATTCAATAGAAACCAACGAACCTCAGCTTCTCCGCCGATCTAGTAGGGTTCCTCACCCACCTGAGAGATACTTCGGTTTCTCTATGACAGTGGGAGCGAGGATTGCTTCATGAGATGATGACCCAACTAGTTTCGAGCTGGCCATCAGGAGTGGGACTCTGTAAGAATGGCTGGATGCTTATCGATCTGAGATAGAATCCTTATACACCAACAAAGTACGGACTTTGGTTGCTTTATCTGAAGGGTTAAATCCCCATCAGGAGCAAGTATATCTTGGGAAGATTACTTGGTGTACATGGAAAAGTTGAGACTTTCAAAGCTAGACTTGTTAAAGGTTTGCATCATTGACCAGCTATGGACTGTGATGAAACCTTTTCTAAGTACCTATGCTTAAGTCCATCCAGATCCTACTTGCCACGGCTACAAACCATGACTACGATATCCGGCGGTTGGGTGTCATGACTGCTTTTCTAAATAAAGATTTAGAAGAGAGAGTCTATAAGTACACAGTCAGAGGGCTTCGTAGACAGTGGGAGCAGCGGAAACGTGTGCGAGATGTTTTATGTGATAAAGCAGGCATCGCGGAGTTGGAACATCTGTTTTGATGAGTTAGTCAAAGAGTTTGACATCATCAAAATGGTATATGAACCTTGTATACACAAAAAGGTAGTAGGGAGTATGCTGGTGATCCTCGTAGAGTACGTGGATGACATACTCTTGATAGGGAAGGAGTTTCCTATACTCCGCTCGGTCAATCTCCACTTATCACAATGATTCTCCATATAGGATCAAAGTGATACCTACTAAATCCTGGGTTTTGGATCTATAAGATAGATCTAATTGGTTGTTAGGATACTCACTAGTTGTAGTGAGATGGTATCAATTGATCCCGGGGAGAATCATTGGAAAGGTTCCAGGGTGATAAAGACTACTGAATGTCAGTCGCAGGCATTGCCTTTACCCTCATCGCAGGGACGGTATGTTGGAAGAGTTCCAAGCTAGATACCGTGGCATACTAGACGACAAAGGATGGATACATCGCTACCAAAGATGCTATCAAAGAGGCAGTCTGGGTGTATATTAGTTCATGAGATGAACTTCGTTCCTCCCATTATGTGACAATGGAGTTGTGGCTTATGCAAAGGAACGCCCGTCCCATCAGTGATCCAGACATATTCTTAGGCAGTGTCACCTGATCATGGAGATGGTTGATCTCCAGGGGATCGAGGTCAGGAGAGTAGACTCAGAGGACAACAAGACGGATCCACTCACGAAAGGCCTTTTCCAAGAGAGAGACTTTTATAGGATGGTTGAGTATGAGATACTACAACCACTGCTACCAGATGGCCCTAGTGCAAGTGGGAGATTGTTAGTTCTATTTATGCCCTAGAGGCCATTACTATACATAGAATGTATATTGTAGTGGATGCTTGGACATATATAGGGATGACTTTCTTGCTCGATATGATAGTATGCTATCTTGTTACTCTTTACCTTAACGTGTACACTGATTGTCTCTCTGTTACATGTTGGCAAAGCCCTTAGGATGTGTACTTGACTACCAGGACTATGATACGGATCATACTAGTGGGGACATGGTAGTCCATAAGTACATCCTTCAAAGTCCCTAGTCGTGGGTGTATCGAGACGGGGCATCGATATACCAGAGTAGACTAGCGTGTATCTTCTCGACCCATATAGATGGGCGATGGATGATCCCATATCCATTGGTGTTTGACATCAGAGATGATATACGGGTGCTGTAGGGTTCCTAGGCACACTAAAGAAGTCTCACAAGTGATCAAACATGCCCAATTGAAATTTTACATGTGCCGAGAAAACCTAATACGGATCGTTAACTAGATATATAGGCTATGCGATGCAAGTAAAAGAGTTTATCTAAAAAGAAAGGGGCTACAACCTTTGTAGATCCAGTCCACCACTTCCTAAGCTCCGCGATGATCTCCCTCCGCTGTCCAAATCGAACACATGACTCTAGCATCGGCTTCATCGAAGAAAAAGCGGGCTAGGTTATCGACGATGATGCCGAAGATGATCTACGTCGAGGCATCGCTAGATCAAGCTCCAACTTCACCAAGTCAAGAAAACTTGTGAAGGAAACACCCTATACTACTTGGCAAGAGGTAGAGGATGAAGAAATAGGAAGTGGGTAGACTTTAGATTTGGATTTCTCACACTTTTTCATCAATCACCATTGATGGTCAAGCTTTTTCTACTTTGAAGGAAGAAGAAGAAGATGATGAATAATATGATAAGTTCTTCTTTAAAATAAAAACAATATGATACTTATCATGTCATCAACCATGGTTTAGTGTAGAGAATCAACTAAGGTTAGTAGAATGGTTAGGTTTAGGAGATGAAGACAAAATGGTCATTAGGTCAAAGATGCTTAAAGCATCCAAAAGAAACCATTTTGTTTTCTTTACCTTTTAACAAAAATAAATAGATAAATAAATAATAGAAAAGAAACCCTAACCATTCACTAAACATGGTTTAATTCTTTACACAAACCCAAGTGAGCTTGTATCATCAAACATGATACAAACTAGTGCACAAAACAATATCATATATACAATGTGCACTTCAAGTGAGAAAATCCATTTAAAGTGAACCAATACTAGTTAATGCAAAGTAATATATCAAATATATAATTATACATTAAATCATTAAATCAACACTTGATTCAATGATCCGGTCATGTCGCATATAACCGGCTAGTATCCAATGTATCGGCTTATCGAATCAATCCTTGATTCGATAACTAGGTTATATCGCATACAACCAATCGTACATTCATCGCGAGAATGGATTACGGTATCACATACACGAACTATTCTCGGTCCCGCACATATCTCATATGCGCTCCTATTTCGTTTCACTTGAGCTAGGAAACCTCTGTGTAGGACTCTAAAGACTCGTCAATACGCCGGCAGCAGATGATGATCATATCAAACACCCACAAGCCGCAAGCGGTCTGCTAAACGTAACGGCCACCCAGGTATTGAGCGATCAGAAGATCGACGAGCAAGCCCGCTCACACTCCTGTGAATCCAACCAGTAACACTTACCGTACAGTCCAGTCTGTTCGTCTGATATGTCGCATATCTCGCCTAGGGGTGGTAAACGTCAGACCTCAATAGCTTGATAAGTCATGCCGACGTAGGGTCCATAACTTTCATGAAACTACTGATAACTCTTACCAGTATATCACAGCAACCCTGGCCAGGGATTTCCTGTTATGGCCAGTCGTGCATTGCGCAACATCAACCCCCAATACCGGGAGAGACGAATCCCTTCCTATCGCTCATTGCGTCCATGTGAATCGGGACTGTACCCAAAAACCACCTGTTTGCACGACTCAGTAGAGCCGTGGTAGGGTGGAAATCAAAGCACGGTGGGAGACACACAAGACTCTATGACGATCTCGGGTCAACAGACTAAGCTGTACCAGTGTCACCAGAGAACTGCCATCTGACGTAAGGTATAATACCATCTGGGAGTTCTCGGCGAGTCCGTTCAGTGTACCCAATCTACACTGAGCACCCGTATACCATCTCTGAGGTCAAACACCAATGGATATGGGATCATCCATCACCCATCGCATGGGTCGAGAAGATATACGCTAGTCTACTCTGGAATATCGATGCCCCGTCTCGATATTCCCTCGACTAGGAACATTGAAGGATGTACTCATGGACTAGCCAGGCCCCACTAGTATGATCTGCATCATTGTCCTGGAAGTCGAGTACACATCCTAAGGGCTTTATCAACATGTAACAGAGAGACAGAAAGTATACATGTTAAGATAAAGAGCAACCAGATAGCGTACTATCATGTCGAGCAAGAAAGTCCTACCTATATATGTCCCAGCATCCACTACAATATACATCCAATGTACAGTAATGGCCTCTAGGGCATACATATAACTAACAATCTCCCACTTGCGCTAGGGCCATCTGTAGCAGTAGTTGTAGTATCTAATACTCAACCATCACCTAAAAGTCTCTCTTTGGGAAAAGGCCTTCGTGAGTGGATCCGCCGTGTTGTCCTCTGAGTCTACTCTCCTAACCTCGATCACCCCGGAGATCAACTATCTCCATGATCAGGTGATGGTGCCTCAGAATATGTCTGGGTCACTGATGGGACCAGGGTTCCAGGGCCAAAGCCACAAAGTTCCATTGTCATACAATGGTAGGAACCTAGTTCATCTTATGAACCAATATACACCCAAACTGCCTCTTTGGTAGTATCTTTAATAGCGATGTTACCAGCCTTTATCGTCTAGTTTGCCATGGTATCTAGCTTGGAACTCTTCCAACATACCGTCCCTTTACTGAGGGTAAAGACAATGCATGTGACTGACATTCAGTCGTCTTTATCACCCTGGAACCCTTCCAGTGATTCTCCTCAGGATCGATTGATACCATCTCACTACATCTAGTGAGAATCCTAACATCCAATTACATCTATCTCATAGATGAAAACTCAGGATTAAGGAGGTATCACTTTGATCCTATATGGAGAATCCATGTGATAAGAGGAGATCGACCGATCGTAGTATAGGAAATTCCTTTCCTATCAAGAGTATGTTGTCCACGTACAATACGAGGATGACCACCTGACTCTCTACTACCCTTTTGTATATACAAGGTTCGTCTACCATTTTGATGAAGTCAAACACTTTGACTATCACATCAAAACAGACGTTCCAACTCCGCGATGCCTGCTTCATTATGCAGAGCAACTTGCACACGTTTCCGCTGCTTCCACTGTTTACGAAGCCCTCTGGCTGTGTTCTTATAGACGTTCTCTTCTAAATCATTATTTAGAAAAGTTGTCATGGCACCCAACCACCAGATATCGTAGTCATGGTATGTAGCCGTGGCAAGTAGGATCTGGATGGACTTAAGCATAGTCCCTGGAAAAGGTTTCATCATTATTCGTACCTGGTCGATGACGAAAACCTTTAACAAGTCTAGCTTTGAAAGTCTCAACTTGTCCATCTACACCAAGTAATCTTCTCAAGATATACTTGCTCCTGATGGGGATTTAACCCTTCAGATATCGCAACCAAAGTCCATACTTGGTTGGTGTAAATGGATTCCATCTCAGATCGCTAAGCATCCAGCCATTCTTATAGAGTCCCTACTCTTCATGGCCTGCTCGAATCTAGTTGGGTCATCATCTCATGATGCAATCCTCGCTCCCACTGTCATAGAGAAACCGAAGTATCTCTCAGGTGGGTGAGGAATGCTATTAGATCGGCGGAGAGGCTGAGGTTCGTTGGAATCTACTGAATCCTTTGGTTCTATCAAATCATCAGCTGCAGTTTGTATGGCTGGAACATTTCCAGTTCTACATAACAGACCTTGCCTCGAGCTTGTCCGGATTTTGCTTTTAGACATAGGCCGGACAACCCCAAATCTTAACTAGCTTAAGACATGGGCTCTTCCCTTTCCATATCACATATGAAGTGGTAGGCAACTGATTTGATTTGAACCCAATTCAATAGGTATGCAGCTTCTCAAGTGCACAACCCTCAAAAGGAAATAGGCAACTTAGTAGTACTCATCATAGAGCACACTATATCTAATATTGTGCGATTGCTCCTGTAGGGTTCCTAGGCACCCTAGTGAGGTCTCACAAGGCATCGAACATGCCAATTTTATAAAAAAAATGGTGCCGAGAAACCCTAGACTACGGATCGTTGCTAGAATTCTAGGCGAAATATAAATCTAGTTAACAAATTAACTAAAGGTCGGAAACTACAACCTTTGTAGATCCGGATATCCACTTGCTTAGCTCCATGTATCTGTAGTATCTCATACCGAGCTGCTGTAGTATCTCATACCGAGCATCATCTCCCACTTGCACTAGGGCCAGCTGCTGTAGTATCTCATACCGAGCATCCCGAAGAGTCTCTCAAACTGTATCTGGGGAATGGCCTTCGTGAGTGGATCCGCCGTGTTGTTCTTCGTGTCTACCCTCCTGACCTCGATCTCCCGGCGATCAACTATCTCCCGGATCAGGTGATACCGCCTCAGAATATGCCTGGATCGCTGATGGGACCTGGGTTCCTTGGCCAAAGCCATCGCTCCATTGTTATCGCAATACAAAGGTATTGGATGCTCAATGGATGGAACCACTCCAAGTTCAGTAATGAACTTCTTGATCCAGACAGCCTCTTTGGCAGCATCGTTGGCAGCGATGTATTCAGCCTCCATCGTCGAGTCTGCCACGGTTTCCTGCTTGGAACTCTTCCAGCTAACCGCCCCTCCGTAAAGGGTAAAGACAAAGCCCGACTGCGACTTAGAGTCGTCCTTATCACTCTGGAAGCTCGAATCGGTAAAGGACTCCACTTGGAGTTCTCCGTTACCATACACCAAGAACATATCTCTAGTCCTTCGCAAGTACTTGAGAATGCTCTTCACAGCTGTCCAGTGACTCTCTCCAGGATCAGCTTGATACCTGCTCACTACACTTAGTGAGTATGCTACATCGGGTCTGGTACATAGCATCGCATACATGATAGAGCCTACTGCCGAAGCATAGGGTATCCCTTGCATGCGAGCTCTCTCCAAATCAGTCTTAGGAGACATCTCTTTGGAGAGAGTGACTCCAGAGATCGTGGGCAAGTTCCCACGCTTGGACTCTTCCATACTAAACCTCTTTAGTATGGTGTCAATGTACCTGGATTGGGACAATCCCAAAATCCGTTTGGATCTATCTCTATAGATCCTGATCCCCAATATGCAGGAGGCATCACCAAGATCTTTCATTGAGAATCTTTGTGATAAGAAGAGCTTGACCGATTGCAGCATAGGAATATCATTTCCTATCAAGAGTATGTCGTCCACGTACAATACGAGGAAGACAACCTTACTCTCTGCCACCTTCTTGTAGATACAAGGTTCATCTGGATTTTTGACGAAATCAAACTCTTTGATAACGACGTCAAAGCAGATGTTCCAACTCCGCGATGCTTGCTTTAATCCATAAATGGATTTAAGCAACTTGCACACCTTCCCGCTGCTCCCACTGTCTACGAAGCCCTCTGGCTGAGTCATGTACACGCACTCTTCTAAATCACCATTTAGAAAGGCGGTCTTAACATCCATTTGCCAGATTTCGTAATCATGATAAGCAGCGATGGCAAGCATGATCCGGATGGATTTAAGCATAGCCACTGGAGAAAAGGTCTCGTCATAGTCCACACCTGGTCTTTGACGAAAACCCTTTGCTACAAGTCTAGCTTTGAAAGTCTCCACTTTCCCATCTACACCAAGTTTCTTCTTAAAGATCCACTTGCTCCCAATGGGTTTTACCCCTTCAGGAGCAACTTCCAAAGTCCATACTTTGTTGGTGTACATGGATTCCATCTCGGACCGCATAACATCCAGCCATTTCACTGAGTCCCTACTCGTGATGGCCTGCTCGAAGCTAGTTGGATCATCATCCTCCATGATGCAATCCTCGCTCCCACCGTCCATGAGAAAACCATAGTATCTCTCAGGTTGGCGAGGAACCCTACTAGATCGGCGGAGTGGCTGGGGTTCATCGGGAACTACGGAATCCTCTGGTTCCACCAGATCTTCTGTTGTAGCTTCTACAGCTGGAACCTCTTCCAGTTCTACCTCATGACCACTAATCTCTTTTTCAAGAAATTCCTTTTCTAAAAAGGTGGCATGCCGAGAAACAAACACTCTTTGTTCCTCATGGTGGTAGAAGATATACCCTTGAGAATTCTTGGGATATCCTACAAATTTGTATAGAACAGACCGTGCCTCGAGTTTGTCCGGATTTTTTCGTTTGACATAGGCTGGACAACCCCATATCTTAACATAGTTAAGACTTGGTCTCTTCCCTTTCCATATCTCATATGGAGTGGTAGGCACAGATTTGGTGGGGACCATATTCAATAGATGTATGGCTGTCTCAAGCGCATACCCCCAGAAGGAAATAGGTAACTCAGCTGTGCTCATCATAGAGCGCACCATATCTAATAAGGTGCGGTTCCTCCGTTCTGATACACCGTTGTGCTGTGGTGTATATGGAGGAGTCAGCTGAGAGAGAATCCCATTCTCTTTTAGGAAGTCCAGGAATTCATTGCTCAAGTATTCACCTCCTCGATCAGATCGAAGGATTTTAATACTCTTTCCGGTTTGGTTTTCGACTTCTTGTTTATATTCTCTAAATTTCTCAAAAGCTTCAGACTTGTGTCTTATTAAGTACACATGTCCGTATCTTGAGAGATCGTCAGTGAATGTAATGAAGTACGAAGAACCATCCCTTGCATGTGTAGACATGGGACCACATACATCACTATGTATCAGTCCCAAGAGTTCGGTAACTCTTTCTCCGTGTCCCGTAAACGGAGTTTTGGTCATCTTGCCTTTGAGACATGACTGGCAAGTGTCATAAGATGAAAATTCGAAAGGTTTCAAATATCCATCCTTATGTAACTTAGCCAGTCGTGTCACATTGATGTGACCCAGTCTACAATGCCACAAGAAGGATTCGTTGAGTTCAGAACTCTTCCTCTTGTGTGCGTTTGTTATACTCAGAACTGTTGATTGATTTAGAACATAAATGTCATTGCATAACGTGCCTGATCCAACCAACTTTTGGTTACGGAAAATGTTCATAACATTGTCCTGTAATGCAAAATTATATCCCTCTTTACTTAATAAAGAAACCGATATAATGTTGCATATCAGGTTCGGCATGTAATAGCATTCGTTCAGAACCAATGTATTACCAGTTGGTAATACAAGGTGATATTCCCCGACAGTCTTAGCTGCAACAATTGCACCATTTCCAACTCTAATGTCTTTATCACCTTCTCCAAGTTCTCTACCTTTCCTAAGCCCATGTAACTGATTACATATATGGGATCCTGACCCGGTATCCAATACCCAGGACGTAGAGCAAATAGAGAAACAGTTCTCAGTAACGAACACACCCGAAGAAAATGCATCAACATGTACTTTCTTCATTCGGGTGGCATGGGAATCCTGGTATTCCCCTATATCCTGTTCAGTCCTATAACTCTTATAGGAAAGAACGGAACCAACGTTCCCCAGCACAGTATAACATGCGGGTTCGGTCAATACATCCATATTATTATCTTCATTAGGGCATGAAATGGTCGCTACCTGGAGAGAGAGAGAAGAAAACACTTTAGCGTATGCTCGTGCAAGATCAGATTGGTTATTATCTTATCTAATCAGGATGGCTCCCACTGCTTTTTATCAAATCTTCCTCCAAACCCTAAAAGGAAAGACTAGCCGGTATTAATTACACACTACAAGTTCGCCAATCTTTCAGCCAGGCCAGTGTCGGTACTTTGAGGGAGGTCCCCCGTGCTTTCGCACGAACCTAATTAATGTAAACCTCGTTTTCCCAGAGGCGTAACCTCGTTAACACCTTTCTAGACACCTACTTGATCGGCTAATTGCACTGTGTAAAACTCTCCCAGGAGTAACTCTTACTCGCAGTGGGTATCGGGATCCAACTATCTCATAGAAGGTATGCAATCTCATTGCAAATTTCAACACTTGAAATTCCCGATAATGCTTTTGCCCCTAGCGTGCTATGACCTTGACGAAAGCCAACAAACCACAGCCCGCTAGTCAAGTTCAACCCGTACATTTCTTGACTGAATTAAACCCACCCGCACGACCCTTGACGAAAGCCAACAAAGCCGTACGACTACCCTAATCCAGTCGCATCATATGCAGCAGATAAACAGCACATAACTACCGCACACTACACCTTGACGAAAGCCAACAAATGTAGCACGAATACTATATGTAACCTATCTGAAATGACGGAGGGCTACGCAGGTTTTTCTGAAAACCTATTGCGTAATGAACTTGATATCGTTGTATAATCAAATGAAGTTTTAAAAATGGAGTGATTTTGAGGCTTTTCTAGTTTTGCTAAAGGAGTCACTCCCGGTGAAGGGATCTCGGTCCTTTCCTCGTCGAATGAGGTGCGGGATATATCATATATATCGCTGTGCAAAGCAAAAACACAAAAGCAGTCAAAAGCAAACCGAGTGTGTAGCATCTGCCAGTTATTGCTAAAGGAGTCACTCCCGGTGAAGGGATCTCGGTCCTTTCCTCATCGAATAAGGTGCGGGGTATATCATATATACCGCTGTGCAAAGCAAGAACTGTAGCTACCTGTTTTATTTTAAAATTCGATTCTACAACATCTTAGGTTTCTTATCTTTCATTAATCACATTAATGAAGTCCCATCATTTAAATACCTAAACATCACAGATAGATATGACGTACACTTATGCCATCCGCATTCGCCTCGATGTCCCCTCGTGCACCGTTAGGTTAGGTAACTAACGACAGAGCAGGGCAGGGCTAGCTCGGGTGTAAAACATAAGTAACATCTATATAATATATCATATATACTATATCCATCACAGAACATCACATGATCACATCACAGATATCGCAGCAGAAGAAATATATGAAATATTGGATATACTAGGACGTCCGTGTTTTCAATACGAGCCAGTATAAAACACGGATTCCATGGTCGTGATGAATAGCCAATCCCACACCCCTAGACCCCTACGAGAGCGGCAAGCAACCCTGCCAATTCTAGGGTTAGGAGACCCGGACTCAACTTCTCGAGTTGGTCTCCCACTGGACCCCAGAACCCGGTTACTTGTGCTCCCCTCCTTGGGTCTATCCTAATGCGGAAAAGTAAATAATATACAAAGGGTGACAGCTTCCGCTATCTGGAAGTGCCCCAAATAAAAGAATATTACATACAAGTTTTTACATGAATGAAAATGAAAAACACTCATCTCACATAAAAACCCCCGGCTATTCAAACACGACAATCCAATATAACATATCCAGCAACACATAACATCACATGTCATCAACGTAAGTAAGTATGCATACCCCAATTGTCGTTGACGTATAGCAACGAAACCGGCGATATGAACATACTACACTTACGGTCAGAGAAAAGAAAGTGTAAAACTACAACAGTTGGAATCCGCAACCTCTTTAGACATCACATGCCTAACAGTTACAAACCCCGCATTTTAGTCTCATTATCGAAAACACTTTTCAATATCGTACGGGACTAAACTGCTAGATTTATAACAATCATCCAGTTATCTCATAACTGTTTGTGAATTCTAATTATTGTATCCAATTCCGGATAAATAGAATATATTAAACTTTCCGATCGAACATTCGAACACCCAAGTTTTCCCGACACCGATCAATACATGAAATAGGTTCAAAAACATTCACTTCATGCCTCAGTACCAACGGTCCAGCCGTAGAAGGGTCAAGCCAACGCCTTACATGTGGCACGCCGTACTGCCCCAAACCCGAAGGTTCAAAGGGCAGTTCAAGACGGTCACATAATCGAGTTAAGGTTTGTTGTCTTCTAGAGGGACCATCGCGTTACTTGCACTACTCAGAACGTCTTTTAACCACAGAAAAATCCAACACTTGGAATTATTCCGGCAGGGGAAAACCTGGGTATTTATATCCGGTCGAACTCTTTAACATATTCTACAGTTATCTGGAAAAACACTTAGACAAAGTTTGATATTCCGATCGAATCGTCGATTCCCAATATAACCCCAGAGCACTCAACCCTTAAATCAATTTAAAAATACCCAGAGAACTCACCAGAATTTATCAGGTATTACTGTGCAAAGAAGTGGGGCTGACGTCACTATATGACCGCGGAACAGCGGCAGAAGCCATGCTTCTGCCGCGTTTCCGCGGCTCAAGGAACTGTTCATGGGAAACGTTTTACACAGTAATTCTTAGAATTCTTTGGTGAATTTTTTAAGCATTTTTAATATCAAAAATTCCCAGATTTCATGAAATGTCCAGAGAGCTCTTGGGCATCGGGGTTTCGGGTTCGTTCGGACTTCAAACTCCGTCTAGACTTCGCCTAAGGCTCTAGCTAGGCTCTGATACCACTGTAGGGTTTCTAGGCACCCTAGTGAGGTCTCACAAGGCATCGAACATGCCAATTTTATAAAAAAAATGGTGCCGAGAAACCCTAGACTACGGATCGTTGCTAGAATTCTAGGCGAAATATAAATCTAGTTAACAAATTAACTAAAGGTCGGAAACTACAACCTTTGTAGATCCGGATATCCACTTGCTTAGCTCCATGTGGTCGTCCCCTCGCTGTCCATCACGAACCTCGGACTCTCGCGACGGCTTCATCGGGGAAGTGAGCGAAATAGTTCGACGGCTTCGTGTCAAAGACGATCTACGTCGAGGCATCGCAAGTTCAAACTCCGACTTCACAAACTTGTGAAACTTGTGAAGTAAACACCCAAAACAACTTGGCAAGAGGTAGAGGGTGAAGAAATAGGAGGTGGGTTCTCTTTAGATTTGGATTTCTCTCACTAAAACTCAAGTTGCCATTGTTGTAGCAAGCTTGAAGAAGAAGAAGAAAATGAGCTAGTTATGATAAGTTATGATCAAAAGAAATAGAAAATCAAATACTTATCATAACTAAACTAGGGTTAAGTGTAGAGAATAAACCATGGTCACTTTAGAGGGTTTGGGTTAAGCATGAAGATAAGGATGGTTACAAAAGTCAAAGCTTCATGAAACTTCAACTTAAAACAAAAAGAGCCACCATTCTCATCATAATCCATTTCAAATAAATAATTAAACAAACAAATAAATAAATGAATATGCAAAACCCTAATTATCAAATTAACCATGGATTAATTCTATACACTTAACTAAATGATCAAGTATCATCAAACATGATACAAAAAGTGCACGAAAGCATATCACATATACAATGTGCATCAAGTGAGAAAAATCCGTTTAAAGTGAACCAATACTAGTTAATGCAAAGTAATATATCAAATATATAATTATACATTAAATCATTAAATCAACACTTGATTCAATGATCCGGTCATGTCGCACATAACCGACTAGTATTCAATGCATCGATTTATCGAATCAATGATTCGATAACTAGGTCATATCGAATATAACCAATCGAAACATATATCGCGAGAATGAAATGCGGTATCACATAAACACATTATTCTCGGTCCCGCACATATCTCATATGCGCTCCTATTTCGTTTCGCTTGAGCCAGGAAACCTCTGTGTAGGACTCTAAAGACTCGTCAATACGCCGGTAGCAGATGATGATCATATCAAGCACCCACAAGCCGCAAGCGGTCTGCTAAACGTAACGGCCACCCGGGTATTGAGCGATCAGAAGATCGACGAGCTAGCCCGCTCACACTCCTGCGAATCCGACCAGTAACACTTACCATACAGTCCGGTCTCTTCGTCTAATATGTCGCATATCAAGTCTAGGGGTGGTAAACGTCAAACCCCAATAACCCGATAAGTCATGCCGATGTGAGGCTCGCAACGGGTCGAGAAACTACCGGTAACACTTACCAGCAAATCTCTGATCAGCCCTGGCCAGGGACTTCCCTGTTACGGCCAATCGAGCACTGCACAACATCAACCCCCAATACCGGGAGAGACGAAACCCCTCCTATCGCTCATTGCCTCCATATGACTCGGGACTGTACCCAAAGACCACCGTTTTGCACGCCCTCATGGACGTGGTAAGGTGGAGATCAAAGCACAGTGGGAATCACACAAGACTCTATGACGATCTTGGGTCTACAGACTAACCTGCACAAGTGTCACCTGAGAACTGCCATCTGACGTGAGGTATAATATCATCTGGGAGTTCTCGGCGAGTCCGTCCAGTGTACCCAATCTCCACTGAGCACCCGTATACCATCTCTGATGTCAAACACCAATGGATATGGGATCATCCATCGCCCATCACATGGGTCGAGAAGCGTATACGCTAGTCTACTCTGTTATATCGATGGCCCGTCTCGATACACCCACGACTAGGGACCTTGAAGGATGTACTTATGGACTACCATGTCCCCACTAGTATGATCTGCATCATAGTCCAGGTAGTCAAGTACACATCCTAAGGGCTTTACCAACATGTAACTATAAGACAGTATAAAGAGACTAGTGTACATGTTAAGATAAATTGCAACCAGATAGCATACTATCATGTCGAGCAAGAAAGTCATCTCTATATATGTCCAAGCATCCAATATAATATACATAATCTGTACAATACTGGCCTCTAGGGCATACATACAACTAACAGCTCCACCCCGATACACCGTTGTGCTGTGGTGTATTTAGAGGAGTAACACTGAGAGAGAATCTCATTTTCCTTTAGAATGATCCAGGAATGCCATGCACAAGTATTCTCCTCCCTGATCTCATCATAGGACATAATACTTATACCCGGTTATTGGTTCTCTACTTCTAACTTATATTCTGTGAATATCTCAAAAGGTTCGGACTTGTGTTTCAACAGGAACATATGTCAGAATCTTGAGAGTTTATCAGAGAACGTAATGAAGTATAAAGAACCAGTCCTGGCATGTGTAGACAGGAGACCTTACATACATCATCATGTATCAGTCCCAAGAGTTTACTAACTCTTTCCCTGTTTCCAGTAAACAGAGCTATGGTCATCCAATCTTTGTGACATGACTGGCAAGTTTCACAAGATGTAAATTCAAACTGATTTTAATATGCATCTAAAATGTAACTTCAGCTAGTCGGGTCGCATTGATGTGACCTAGTCTACAATGCCTCAAGAAGGATTCGTTCATTTCTGAACTCTTCCTCTTGTGTGTGTTCTGTATTCAAGGAACTGTAGTTTGATTTAGAACGTCAATGCTTTTAGATAACGTGCCTGAACCGATCAACTTTTGATATAGGAAATGTTCAAAACATTATCCATCAATACAAAATTTTATCAATTCTTTACTTATAAAGAGACTGATATGATTTTGTATATCAGGTTCGGTATCTAATAGCATTTGTTCAGAATCAATGTATTGGTAATACAGGGTGACAATGACCAACAGACTTGGCTGCAACACTTGCTCCATTTTCTGTCTCATGAAACTTATCACCCGTTCTCAGTTTTTCTACCCTTTTGTAGCCCTATGTAACAGATTACATATCTGGGATCCTGATCCGGTATCGAATACCTAGGATTCAGAGGATACTGAGAAACAGTTCTTTATAATGAACACACCCGAAGGAGATGCATCATATGCACTTTCTTCGTTAGGGCGGCATAGGAATTCTGGTATTCCCCTATTTCCTGCTCTGTCTTATAACAATTATAAGTTGGAGCGGGACCAACGTTCCCCAGCTCAGTATAACAAGCGGGTTTGGTCAATACATCCATATTATTATCTTGATTAAGGCGTGATATGGTCGCTACCTGGAGAGAGAGAGAAGAAAACACTCTGCGTGCGCTCTTGCAAGAATAGATTGGTTATTATTTTATCTAATCAGGATGGCTCCCACTGCTTTTTATCAAATCTTCCTTCAAACCCTAAAAGGAAAGACTAGCCGGGATTAATTACACACTAAAAGTTCGCCAATCTTTCAGCCAGGCTGGTTTCGGTACTTTGAGGGAGGTCCCCCGTGCTTTCGCACGAACCTAATTAATGTAAACCTCGTTTTCCCAGAGGCGTAACCTCGTTGACACCTTTCTAGACACCTACTTGATCGGCTAATTGTAATGTGTAAAACTCTCCCAGGAGTAACAATTACTCGCAGCGGGTATCGGGATCCAACTATCACATAGAAGGTATGCAATCTCATTGCAAATTTCAACACTTGAAACTCCCGATAAAGGTTTTTACCCCTAGCACTTATGACCTTAACTAAGGTCAACAAATCATAAGCACTAGTCAAGTTCTACCCGTCATTTCGTAATTAATTAGACCCACCCACATGACCCTTAACTAAGGTCAACAAAGTCACGCGACTGTCCTAACTAATCGCATCATATGCGGTGTAGGAAGACATCACTTAGCTACCGTACACTGTGCCTTGACTATGGTCAACAAACACAGCACGAATACTAAGTACTCTACTTCCTAAAATGACGGAGGGTTGCGGCTAGTTTTTATGAAAACCTTTAACGCTTTGAACTTGATCTCGTTGCGGAATCAAATGGTTTTTAAATGGAATGTTTTTTAGGCTTTTCTAGTTTTGCTAAAGGGGTCACGCCCGGTGAAGGATCGTCGGCCCTTTCCTCGTCGAATGAGGTGCGGGATATATCATATATATATCACTGTGCAAAGCGGAAACTATAGAAGCGATCAAAGACAAACCGAGGGTTGTAGCAGCTGCCAGTTATTGCTAGAGGAGTCACTCCCGGTGAAGGGATCTCGGTCCTTTCCTCATCGAATAAGGTGCTGGATGTTCTATAATGAACACCGCGATGCAAAGCAAGAACTGTAGCTACCTGTTTTATTTTGAAATTCGATTCCACAACATCAATTAGGTTTATTTTCTTTCATTAATCTCATTAATGAATATCCCATCATTTAAGTCCACCTAACCATCACAGATAAATATAACGTACGCTTATGCCATCCGCATTCGCCTCGATGTCCCGTCTGCACCGTTAGGTTAGGTAACTAACGGCAGAGCGAGGCAGGGCTAGCACGGGTGTAAAACATAAGCAACGTCTATATAATATATTATATATACTATATACTATATCTGTCACAGAACATCACATGATAACGCAGCAGAAAATAATCGTATGAAATATTGGATATGCTAGGACGTCCGTGTTTTCAATGCGAGCCAGTACAAAACACGGATTCCACGGTCGTGATGAATAGCCAATCCCACACCCCTAGACCCCTACGAGAGCGGCAAGCAACCCTACCAATTCTAGGGTTAGGAGACCCGGACTCGACTCCTCGAGATGGTCTCCCACTGGACCCCAGAACCCGGTTACTTGTGCTCCCCTCCTTGGGTCTATCCTAATGCGGAAAAGTAAATAATATACAAATGGTGACAACATCCGCAACCTGGAAGTGCCCCAATAAAAGAATATTACATACAAGTTTTTATATGAATGAAAATGAAAAAACACTCATCTCACATAAAAACCCCCGGCTATTCAAACACGACGATCCAATATAACATATCCAGCAACACATAACATCACATGTCATCAACGTAAGTAAATATGCGCATCCCAATTGTCGTTGACATATAGCAACGAAACCGGCGATATCACATATTACACTTACGGTCACAGAAAAGAAAGTGTAAAACTACAACAGTTGGAATCCGCAATCTCTTTAGACATCGCATGCCTAATCAAATGAAATACTTAGACATCACATGCCTAACAATTATAAACCCCGCATTTTAGTCTCATTATCGAAAACACTTTTCAATATCAAGTCGGGCAATTCAACAGGATTCCCGACATTTTGATCGAATGCTCGTCGCAAACTTTAGTAGGCGGCCGCACCCCCGACGCCGTCGACGAAGTGCACCAAGGCGGAACACCGCTGCCGCGAGCACCCAAACGGATGCTTTCGGCGACGGGGTTCTCCTACGGTCAGTTGGTCGAGGCTATGGAGTGAGGCTGTCTATTAAGTTTACCCGGCGAGTATCCGCGTATGCTACGTGATTGCGACGGACTTTTGATCGCATCAAAATTCCGTGGCAACCGATCAAGTGAGACTAAACCGCTAGATTTATAACATTCATTTAGTTATCTCATAACCCTTTGTAAATTCCAAGTATTGTATCACATTCCGGATAAATAGAAAATATTAAACTTTTCGATCGAACAATCGAACACCCAAGTTTTCCCGAAACAGCTCAACACATGAAATAAGTCTAACAACATTCAGTTCGTGCCTCAGTACCAACGGTCCAGCCGTAGAAGGGTCAAGCCAACGCCTCACATGTGGCACGCCGTACTGCCCCAAACCCTAAGGTTCAAAGGGCAGTTCAAGACGGTCACATAATCGAGATAAGGTTTGTTGTCTTCTATAGGGTCCATTGCGTTACTTGCACTACTTAGAACGTTATTAAACTACGGAAAAATCCAACAATTGGAAATTTCCCGGCAGGGGAAAAAGTGGGTATTTATATCCGGTCGAACTTTTTAACATATTCTAAAAATACCCGGAAAAAGACACTGACTAAATTAGACAATCCGATCGATACACCGAGTCCCCAATACAACCCAGAAAATTCAACTCTTGAAAAATTATTAAAAATTCCCAGGAAAACCAGCACTGCAAACTAGGAATTACTGTGCAAAATTTATTGCAAGAGGAGACAAAAGGGCCGCGGAACCGCCGCATTAGCATGCTAATGCCGCGGTTCCGCCGCGCTTTAATGGAGTCAGGGGCCCCGTTTTATACAGTAATTCTTAGAATCTTCTACTGAGTTTTCTGCATATTTTTAATCTGGAAAAAACCACGTTTTTCAAAAATGTCCAGAGAGCAAAATGCGATTGGGGTTTCGGTTCAATCGGACTTGTAATTCCGTCTACGCATCGCCTAAGGCTCTAGCTAGGCTCTGATACCACTGTAGGGTTCCTAGGCACACTAAAGAAGTCTCACAAGTGATCAAACATGCCCAACTAAAATTTTACATGTGCCGAGAAAACATAATACGGATCGTTAACTAGATATATAGGCTATGCGATGCAAGTAAAAGAGTTTATCTAAAAGGAAAGGGGCTACAACCTTTGTAGATCCGGTCCACCACTTCCTAAGATCCGCGATGATCTCCCTCCGCTGTCCAAATCGAACCCATGACTCTAGCATCGGCTTCATCGAAGAAAAAGCGGGCTAGGTCATCGACGACGATGCCGAAGATGATCTACGTCGAGGCATCGCTAGATCAAGCTCCAACTTCACCAAGTCAAGAAAACTTGTGAAGGAAACATCCTATACTACTTGGCAAGAGGTAGAGGATGAAGAAATAGGAAGTGAGTAGACTTTAGATTTGGATTTCTCACACTTTTTCATTAATCACCATTGATGGTCAAGCTTTTTCTACTTTGAAGGAAGAAGAAGAAGATGATGAATAATATGATAAGTTCTTCTTTAAAATAAAAACAATATGATACTTATCATGTCATCAACCATGGTTTAGTGTAGAGAATCAACTAAGGTTAGTAGAATGGTTAGGTTTAGGAGATGAAGACAAAATGGTCATTAGGTCAAAGATGCTTGAAGCATCCAAAAGAAACCATTTTGTTATCTTTACCTTTTAACAAAAATAAATAGATAATTAAATAATAGAAAAGAAACCCTAACCATTCACTAACCATGGTTTAATTCTTTACACAAACCCAAGTGAGCTTGTATCATCAAACATGATACAAACTAGTGCACAAAACTATATCATATATACAATGTGCACTTCAAGTGAGAAAATCCATTTAAAGTGAACCAATACTAGTTAATGCAAAGTAATATATCAAATATATAATTATACATTAAATCATTAAATCAACACTTGATTCAATGATCCGGTCATGTCGCATATAACCGGCTAGTATCCAATGTATCGGCTTATCGAATCAATCCTTGATTCGATAACTAGGTTATATCGCATACAACCAATCGATACATTCATCGCGAGAATGGAATACGCTATCACATACACGAATTATTCTCGGTCCCGCACATATCTCATATGCGCTCCTATTTCGTTTCGCTTGAGCTAAGAAACCTCTGTGTAGGACTCTAAAGACTCGTCAATACGCCGGCAGCAGATGATGATCATATCAAACACCCACAAGCCGCAAGCGGTCTGCTAAACGTAACGGCCACCCAGGTATTGAGCGATTAGAAGATCGACGAGCTAGCCCGCTCACACTCCTGTGAATCCAACCTGTAACACTTACCGTACAGTCCAGTCTGTTCGTCTGATATGTCGCATATCTCGCCTAGGGGTGGTAAACGTCAGACCCCAATAGCTTGATAAGTCATGCCGACGTAGGGTCCATAACTTTCGTGAAACTACTGATAACTCTTACAAGTATATCACAGCAACCCTGGCCAGGGATTTCCTGTTATAGCCAGTCGTGCATTGCGCAACATCAACCCCCAATACCGGGAGAGACGAATCCCCTCCTTTCGCTCATTGCCTCCATGTGAATCGGGACTGTACCCAAAAACCACCTGTTTGCACGACTCAGTAGAGCCATGGTAGGGTGGAAATCAAAGCACAGTGGGAGACACACAAGACTCTATGACGATCTCGGGTCAACAGACTAAGCTGTACCAGTGTCACCAGAGAACTGCCATCTGACGTAAGGTATAATACCATCTGGGAGTTCTCGGCGAGTCCGTTCAGTGTACCCAGTCTACACTGAGCACCCGTATACCATCTCTGAGGTCAAACACCAATGGATATGGGATCATCCATCGCCTATCGCATGGGTCGAGAAGATATACGCTAGTCTACTCTGGAATATCGATGCCCCGTCTCGATATTCCCTCGACTAGGAACATTGAAGGATATACTCATGGACTAGCCAGGCCCCACTAGTATGATCTGCATCATAGTCCTGGAAGTCGAGTACACATCCTAAGGGCTTTATCAACATGTAACAGAGAGACAGAAAGTATACATGTTAAGATAAAGAGCAACCAGATAGCGTACTATCATGTCGAGCAAGAAAGTCCTACATATATATGTCCCAGCATCCACTACAATATACATCCAATGTACAGTAATAGCCTCTAGGGCATACATATAACTAACAGGTGCTCAGTGCAGACTGGGTACACTGGACGGACTCGCCGAGAACTCCCAGATGGTATTATACCTTACGTCAGATGGCAGTTCTCTGGTGACACTGGTGCAGGTTGTTAGTTGTATGTATGCCCTAGAGGCCAGTATTGTACAGATGTTGTATATTATATTGTATGCTTGGTCATATATAGAGATGACTTTCTTGCTCGATATGATAGTATGCTATCTGGTTGCCCTTTATCTTAACGTGTACACTAGTCTCTTTATACTGTCTTATAGTTACATGTTGGTAAAGCCCTTAGGATGTGTACTTGACTACCTGGACTATGATGCAGATCATACTAGTAGGGACATGGTAGTCTATAAGTACATCCTTCAAGGTCCCTAGTCGTGGGTGTATCGAGACGGGGCATCGATATACCAGAGTAGACTAGCGTATACGCTTCTCGACCCATGTGATGGGTGATGGATGATCCCATATCCATTGGTGTTTGACATCAGAGATGGTATACGGGTGCTCAGTGGAGACTGGGTACACTGGACGGACTCGCCGAGAACTCCCAGATGGTATTATACCTCACGTCAGATGGCAGTTCTCAGGTGACACTTGTACAGGTTAGTCTGTAGACCCGAGATCGTCATGGAGTCTTGTGTGATTCCCACTGTGCTTTGATCTCCACCTTACCACGTCCATGAGGGCGTGCAAAACGGTGGTCTTTGGGTACAGTCCCGAGTCACATGGAGGCAATGAGCGATAGGAGGGGTTTCGTCTCTCCCGGTATTGGGGGTTGATGTTGCGCAGTGCTCGATTGGCCGTAACAGGGAAGTCCCTGGCCAGGGCTGATCAGAGATTTGCCGGTAAGTGTTACCAGTAGATTCTCGACCCGTTACGAGCCTCGCATCGGCACGACTTATCGGGTTATTTGGGTCTGACGTTTACCACCACTAGACCTGATATGCGACATATCAGACGAAGAGACCGGACTGTACGGTAAGTGTTACTGGTCGGATTCGCAGGAGTGTGAGCGGGCTAGCTCGTCGATCTTCTGATCGCTCAATACCCAGGTGGCCGTTACGTTTAGCAGACCGCTTGCGGCTTATGGGTGCTTGATATGATCATCATCTACTGCCGGCGTATTGACGAGTCTTTAGAATCCTACACAGAGGTTTCTTAGCTCAAGCGAAACGAAATAGGAGCGCATATGAGATATGTGCAGGACCGAGAATAATGCGTGTATGTGATACCGCATTTCATTCTCGCGATATATGTTTCGATTGTTTATATTCGATATGACCTAGTTGTCGAATCATTGATTCGATAAATCGATGCATTGTATACTAGTCGGCTATGTGCGACATGACCGGATCATTGAATCAAGTGTTGATTTAATGATTTAATGTATAATTATATATTTGATATATTACTTTGCATTAACTAGTATTGGTTCACTTTAAACGGATTTTTCTCACTTGATGTGCACATTGTATATGTGATATGTTTTGTGCACATGATTGTATCATGTTTGATGATGCATGTTGACTTGACTTTGTGTAAAAGAATTGAACCATGGTTATGAGAGTGGTTAGGGTTTATGTTTTATTCACTTATTATTTAATCCATTCATTATTTATTAATTGGTTTTTATGAAAATAAAATGGCTTCATTTATCATGAAGAATGGTGAAGCTTCATGAAGCATTTACTAATGATGCTATTTTGTCTTCATACTTAAACCTAACCACTCCCACTAACCATGGTCAATTCTCTACACTTGACCATGGTTAGGATATGATAAAGATCATTTTCTTTTCTATTTTGATTAAGAATTTTATCATATTCTATCATCTTCTTCATCTTCTTCTTCAAAAGAAAAGCTTGCTACTTTAATGGCAACTTAAGATCTAGTGAGAGAAATCCAAATCTAAAGTGAACCCACCTCCTATTTCTTCATCCTCTACCTCTTGCCAAGTGGTTTCGGGTGTTTTCTTCACAAGTTTCACTACTTGGTGAAGTCGGAGCTTGAACTACTGCAACCTCGACGTAGATCGTCTTTGATACGAAGCCGTCGAACTATTCCGCTCACTTCTCCGATGAAGCCGTCGCGAGAGTCCGAGGTTCGTGATGGACAGTGAGGGGACGACCACATGGAGCTAAGCAAGTGGATATCCGGATCTACAAAGGTTGTAGCATCTCAACTTCTAGTTAAATAGTTAACTAGTTTTGTTTTTCTCCTAGACATCTAGTGACGATCCGTTAACTAGGGTTTCTCGGCACCATAATTTTTAAATTTGGCATGTTCGATGCCTTGTGAGACCTCACTAGGGTGCATAGGAACCCTACAATGGTATCAGAGCCTAGCTAGAGCCTTAGGCGAAGTCTAGACGGAGATTGAAACCCGGACGAACCGAAAACCCAACCCCAAAATAGCTCTCTGGAAATTTTTCAAATTCGTGGTTTTTTGTCAATTAAAATTGCCTAAAAAAATCAGCAATAAAATCTAAGAATTACTGTGCAAATCGTTTCCTGTGAACAGTACAAACGGCGGCGGAACCGCGGCAGAAGCATGGCTTCTGCGGCGGTTCCGCGGCTCGTTGATGACGTCAGCCCCACTTCTTTGCACAGTAATACCTGATTTATTATTCTGAGTTTTCTGGGAATTTTAATTTGACTCCAGGTTTGAGTATTCTGGGGTTGTATTTGGAATCGACGATTCGATCGGATTATCGAACTTTGTCTAAGTGTTTTCCGGATATTTTTTTGAATATGTTAAAAAGTTCGACCGGATATAAATACCCAATCTTTCCCCTGCATAAAATATCCAAGTGTTGGATTATTGTGTGGTTTAAGGACGTTCTGAGTAGTGCAAGTAACGCGATGGTCCCTCTAGAAGACAACAAACCTTAACTCGATTATGTGACCGTCTTGAACTGCCCTTTGAACCTTCGGGTTTGGGGCAGTACGGCGTGCCACATGTGAGGCGTTGGCTTGACCCTTCTACGGCTGGACCGTTGGTACTGAGGCATGAAACGAATGTCTTTGAACCTATTTCATGTGTTGGATGGTTTCGGGAAAACTTGGGTGTTCGAATGTTCGATCGGAAAGTTTAATATATTCTATTTATCTGGAATGGGATACAATAATTGGAATTCACAAACAGTTATGTGATAACTGAATGAATAATATAAATCTAGCGGTTTAGTTTCATTTGATATTGAAAAGAGTTTTTGATAATGAGACTAAAATGCGGGATTTATATCTGTTAGGCATGTGATGTCTAAGTATTTCATTTGTTTAGGCATGCGATGTCTAAAGAAATTGCGCATTCCAATTGTTGTAGTTTTACACTTTCTTTTCTGTGACCGTAAGTGTAGTATGTTCATATCGCCGGTTTCGTTGCTATACGTCAACGACAATTGGGGTATGCATACTTACTTACGTTGATGACATGTGATGTTATGGGTTGCTGGATATGTTATATTGGATCATCGTGTTTGAATAGCCGGGGGTTTTTATGTGAGATGAGTGTTTTTCATTTTCATTCATGTAAAAACTTGTATGTAATATTCTTTTATTTGGGGCACTTCCAGGTAGCGGAAGTTGTCACCCTTTGTATATTATTTACTTTTCCTCATTAGGATAGACCCAAGGAGGGGAGCACAAGTAACCGGGTTCTGGGGTCCAGTGGGAGACCAACTCGAGGAGTCGAGTCCGGGTCTCCTAACCCTAGAATTGGCAGGGTTGCTTGCCGCTCTCGTAGGGGTCTAGGGGTGTGGGTTTGGCTATTCATCACGACCGTGGAATCCGTGTTTTATACTGGCTCGTATTGAAAACACGGACGTCCTAGTATATCCAATATTTCATAAGTTGATTCTGCTGCGATATATGTGTTGTGACTCTGTGATGGATATAGCATATAGTATATATGATATATTATATAGACGTTACTTATGTTTTACACCCGCGCTAGCCCTGCCCTGCTCTGTCGTTAGTTACCTAACCTAACGGTGCACGAGGGGACATCGAGGCGAATGCGGATGGCATAAGTGTACGTTATATCTATCTGTGATGTTTAGGTATTTAAATGATGGGACTTCATTAATGTGATTAATGAAAGATAAAGAAACCTAAGATGTTGTAGAATCAGATTTTAAACAAAACAGGTAGCTACAGTTCTTGCTTTGCATAGCGGTATATATGATATACCCTGCACCTTATTCGATGAGGAAAGGACCGAGATCCCTTCACCGGGAGTGACTCCTTTAGCAATAACTGGCAGATGCTACACACTCGATTTGTTTTTGATTGCTTTTATAGTTTCTGCTATGCACAATGATATATATGATATATCCCGCACCTCATTCGACGAGGAAAGGGCCGACGATCCCTTCACCGGGAGTGACCCCTTTAGCAAAACTAGAAAAGCCTCAAAATCACTCCATTTCAAAACTCCATTTGATTCTACAACGATATCAAGTTCATTACGCAATAGGTTTTCAGAAAAACCTGTCGTAGCCCTCCGTCATTTCAGATAAGAACTGTTTAGTATTCGTGCTGCGTTTGTTGGCCTTTGTCAAGGCGTAGTGTGTGGTAGCTAAATAGTGATTATCTGCTTATGCATATGATGCAGATTGTTTCAGGGTAGTCGTACGACCTTGTTGGCCTTTGTCAAGGGTCGTGCGGGTGGGTTTGATTCAATCAAGAAATGACGGGTTGAACTTGACTAGCATCCTGTGATTTGTTGGCCTTTGTCAAGGTCATAGGACACTAGGGGCAAAATATTATCGGGAATTTCAAGTGTTGAAATTTGCAATGAGATTGCATACCTTCTATGAGATAGTTGGATCCCGATACCCACTGCGAGTAAGAATTACTCCTGGGAGAGTTTTACACATTACAATTAGCCGATCAAGTAGGTGTCTAGAAAGGTGTTAACGAGGTTACGCCTCTGGGAAAACGAGGTTTTCAGTAATTAGGTTCGTGCGAAAGCACGGGGGCCCTCCCTCAAAGTACCGACACTGGCCTGGCTGAAAGATTGGCGAACTTGTAGTGTGTAATTAATCCCGGCTAGTCTTTCCTTTTAGGGTTTGAAGGAAGATTTGATAAAAAGCAGTGGGAGCCATCCTGATTAGATAAGATAATAACCAATCTGATCTTGCACGAGCATACGCTAAAGTGTTTTCTTCTCTCTCTCTCCAGGTAGCGACCATTTCATACCTTAATAAAAATAATAATATGGATGTATTGACCGAACCCGCATGTTATACTGTGCTGGGGAACGTTGGTTCCGTTCTATCTTATAAGAGTTATAGGAATGAACAGGAAATAGGGGAATAACAGGATTCCCATGCCACCCGAATGAAGAAAGTACATGTTGATGCATTTTCTTCGGGTGTGTTCGTTACAGAGAACTGTTTCTCCATTTGCTCTACGTCCTGGGTATTAGATACCGGGTCAGGATCCCATATATGTAATCAGTTACATGAGCTTAGGAAAGGTAGAGAACTTGGAGAAGGTGATAAAGACATTAGAGTCGGAAATGGTGCAATTGTTGCAGCCAAGACTGTCGGGGAATATCACCTTGTATTACCAACTGGTAATACATTGGTTCTGAACGAATGCTATTACATGCCGAACCTGATATGCAACATTATATCGGTTTCTTTATTAAGTAAAGAGGGATATAATTTTGTATTACAGGATAATGTTATGAACATTTTCCATAACCAAAAGTTGGTTGGATCAGGCACGTTGTGCAATGGCATTTATGTTCTAAACCAATCAACAGTTCTAAGCATAACAAACACACACAAGAGGAAGAGTTCTGAACTGAACGAATCCTTCTTGTGGCATTGTAGACTGGGTCACATCAATGCGACACGACTGGCTAAGTTGCATAAGGATGGATATTTAAATCCGTTTGAATTTTCATCTTATGACACTTGCCAGTCATGTCTCAAAGGCAAGATGACCAAAACTCCATTTACGGGACACGGAGAAAGAGTTACCGAACTCTTGGGACTGATACATAGTGATGTATGCGGTCCCATGTCTACACATGCCAGGGATGGTTCTTCATACTTCATTACATTCACTGACGATCTCTCTAGGTTCGGGTATGTGTTCCTGATGAAACACAAATCAGAAGCTTTTGAGAAATTTAGGGAATATAAACAAGAAGTTGAGAACCAAACCGGAAAAAGTATTAAAATCCTACGATCTGATCGAGGAGGGGAATACTTGAGCAATGAATTCCTGGACTTCCTAAAAGAGAATGGGATTCTCTCTCAGCTGACTCCTCCATATACACCACAGCACAACGGTGTATCTGAACGGAGAAATCGCACCCTATTAGATATGGTGCGCTCTATGATGAGTACAGCTGAGTTACCTATTTCCTTCTGGGGTTATGCGCTGGAGATAGCAGCATACCTATTGAATCAAGTTCCATCTAAATCTGTACCTACCACACCATATGAGATATGGAGTGGGAAGAGACCATGTCTTAAACGAGTTAAGATATGGGGTTGCCCGGCCTATGTCAAAAGGCAAAATCCGGACAAACTCGAGGCACGGTCAGTTCTATGTAAGTTTGTGGGATATCCCAAACATTCACATGGATATCTTTTCTACCATACAGAGGAATAAAAAGTGTTTGTTTCTCGACATGCCACCTTTTTAGAAAAGGAATTTCTTGCAAAAGAAATTAGTGGGGACATGGTAGAACTGGAAGAAATTCTGGCTACACAAACTCAAACTGAAGATTTAGTGGAACCAGAGGATTCAGTAGTACCCGACGAACCCCAGCCTCTCCGCCGATCTAGTAGGGTTCCTCGCCAACCTGAGAGATACTACGGTTTTCTCATGGACGGTGGGAGCGAGGATTGCATCATGGAGGATGATGACCCAACTAGCTTCGAGCAGGCCATCACGAGTAAGGACTCAGTGAAATGGCTGGATGCTATGCGGTCCGAGATGGAATCCATGTACACCAACAAAGTATGGACTTTGGAAGTTGCTCCTGAAGGGGTAAAACCCATTGGGAACAAGTGGATCTTCAAGAAGAAACTAGGTGTAGATGGGAAAGTGGAGACTTTCAAAGCTAGACTTGTAGCAAAGGGTTTTCGTCAAAGACCAGGTGTGGACAATGACGAGACCTTTTCTCCAGTGGCTATGCTTAAATCCATCCGGATCATGCTTGCCATCGCTGCTTATCACGATTACGAAATCTGGCAAATGGATGTTAAGACCGCCTTTCTAAATGGTGATTTAGAAGAGTGCGTGTACATGACTCAGCCAGAGGGCTTCGTAGACAGTGGGAGCAGCGGGAAGGTGTGCAAGCTGCTTAAATCCATTTATGGATTAAAGCAAGCATCGCGGAGTTGGAACATCTGCTTTGACGTCGTTATCAAAGAGTTTGATTTCGTCAAAAATCCAGATGAACCTTGTATCTACAAGAAGGTGGCAGAGAGTAAGGTTGTCTTCCTCGTATTGTACGTGGACGACATACTCTTGATAGGAAATGATATTCCTATGCTGCAAGCGGTCAAGCTCTTCTTATCACAAAGATTCTCAATGAAAGATCTTGGTGATGCCTCCTGCATATTGGGAATCAGGATCTATAGAGATAGATCCAAAAGGATTTTGGGATTGTCCCAATCCAGGTACATTGACACCATACTAAAGAGGTTTAGTATGGAAGAGTCCAAGACTGATTTGGAGAGAGCTCGCATGCAAGGGATACCCTATGCTTCGGCAGTAGGCTCTATCATGTATGCGATGCTATGTACCAGACCCGATGTAGCATACTCACTAAGTATAGTGAGCAGGTATCAAGCTGATCCTGGAGAGAGTCACTGGACAGCTGTGAAGAGCATTCTCAAGTACTTACGAAGGACTAGAGATATGTTCTTGGTGTATGGTAATGGAGAACTCCAAGTGGAGTTCTTTACCGATTCGAGCTTCCAGAGTGATAAGGACGACTCTAAGTCGCAGTCGGGCTTTGTCTTTACCCTTTACGGAGGGGCGGTTAGCTGGAAGAGTTCCAAGCAGGAAACCGTGGCAGACTCGACGATGGAGGCTGAATACATCGCTGCCAACGATGCTGCCAAAGAGGCTGTCTGGATCAAGAAGTTCATTACTGAACTTGGAGTGGTTCCATCCATTGAGCATCCAATACCTTTGTATTGCGATAACAATGGAGCGGTGGCTTTGGCCAAGGAACCCAGGTCCCATCAGCGATCTAGGCATATTCTGAGGCGGTATCACCTGATCCGGGCGATAGTTGATCGCCGGGAGATCGAGGTCAGGAGGGTTGACACGAAGAACAACACGGCGGATCCACTCACGAAGGCCATTCCCCAGATACAGTTTGAGAGACTCTTCGGGATGCTCGGTATGCGATACTATAGCAACTGGCCCTAGTGCAAGTGGGAGATTGTTAGTTGTATGTATGCCCTAGAGGCCAGTATTGTACAGATGTTGTATATTATATTGGATGCTTGGACATATATAGAGATGACTTTCTTGCTCGATATGATAGTATGCTATCTGGTTGCCCTTTATCTTAACGTGTACACTAGTCTCTTTATACTGTCTTATAGTTACATGTTGGTAAAGCCCTTAGGATGTGTACTTGACTACCTGGACTATGATGCAGATCATACTAGTGGGGACATGGTAGTCCATAAGTACATCCTTCAAGGTCCCTAGTCGTGGGTGTATCGAGACGGGGCATCGATATACCAGAGTAGACTAGCGTATACGCTTCTCGACCCATGTGATGGGCGATGGATGATCCCATATCCATTGGTGTTTGACATCAGAGATGGTATACGGGTGCTCAGTGGAGACTGGGTACACTGGACGGACTCGCCGAGAACTCCCAGATGGTATTATACCTCACGTCAGATGGCAGTTCTCAGGTGACACTTGTACAGGTTAGTCTGTAGACCCGAGATCGTCATGGAGTCTTGTGTGATTCCCACTGTGCTTTGATCTCCACCTTACCACGTCCATGAGGGCGTGCAAAACGGTGGTCTTTGGGTACAGTCTCGAGTCACATGGAGGCAATGAGCGATAGGAGGGGTTTCGTCTCTCCCGGTATTGGGGGTTGATGTTGCGCAGTGCTCGATTGGCCGTAACAGGGAAGTCCCTGGCCAGGGCTGATCAGAGATTTGCTGGTAAGTGTTACCAGTAGTTTCTCGACCCGTTACGAGCCTCGCATCGGCACGACTTATCGGGTTATTGGGGTCTGACGTTTACAACCCCTAGACCTGATATGCGGCATATCAGGTCTAGAGACCGGACTGTACGGTAAGTGTTACTGGTCGGATTCGCAGGAGTGTGAGCGGGCTAGCTCGTCGATCTTCTGATCGCTCAATACCCGGGTGGCCGTTACGTTTAGCAGACCGCTTGCGGCTTGTGGGTGCTTGATATGATCATCATCTACTGCCGGCGTATTGACGAGTCTTTAGAGTCCTACACAGAGGTTTCTTAGCTCAAGAGAAACGAAATAGGAGCGCATATGAGATATGTGCAGGACCGAGAATAATGCGTGTATGTGATACCGCATTTCATTCTCGCGATATATGTTTCGATTGGTTATATTCGATATGACCTAGTTATCGAATCATTGATTCGATAAATCGATGCATTGTATACTAGTCGGTTATGTGCGACATGACCGGATCATTGAATTAAGTGTTGATTTAATGATTTAATGTATAATTATATATTTGATATATTACTTTGCATTAACTAGTATTGGTTCACTTTAAACGGATTTTTCTCACTTGATGTGCACATTGTATATGTGATATGTTTTGTGCACATGATTGTATCATGTTTGATGATGCATGTTGACTTGACTTTGTGTAAAAGAATTGAACCATGGTTATGAGAGTGGTTAGGGTTTATGTTTTATTCACTTATTATTTAATCCATTCATTATTTATTAATTGGTTTTTATGAAAATAAAATGGCTTCATTTATCATGAAGAATGGTGAAGCTTCATGAAGCATTTACTAATGATGCTATTTTGTCTTCATACTTAAACCTAACCACTCCCACTAACCATGGTCAATTCTCTACACTTGACATGGTTAGGATATGATAAAGATCATTTTCTTTTCTATTTTGATTAAGACTTTTATCATATTCTATCATCTTCTTCATCTTCTTCTTCAAAAGAAAAGCTTGCTACTTTAATGGCAACTTGAGATCTAGTGAGAGAAATCCAATTCTAAAGTGAACCCACCTCCTATTTCTTCAACCTCTACCTCTTGCCAAGTGGTTTCGGGTGTTTTCTTCACAAGTTTCACTACTTGGTGAAGTCGGAGCTTGAACTAGTGCAACCTCGACGTAGATCGTCTTTGACAAGAAGCCGTCGAACTATTCCGCTCACTTCTCCGATGAAGCCGTCGCGAGAGTCCGAGGTTCGTGATGGACAGCGAGGGGACGACCACATGGAGCTAAGCAAGTGGATATCCGGATCTACAAAGGTTGTAGCATCTCAACTTCTAGTTAAATAGTTAACTAGTTTTGTTTTTCGCCTAGACATCTAGTGACGATCCGTTAACTAGGGTTTCTCGGCACCATAATTTTTAAATTTGGCATGTTCGATGCCTTGTGAGACCTCACTAGGGTGCATAGGAACCCTACACAGGTTAGTCTGTTGACCCGAGATCGTCATAGAGTCTTGTGTGATTCCCACTGTGCTTTGATTTCCATAATACCACGTCTAAGAGGGCGTGCAAAAAGGTGGCTATTGGGTACAGTCCCGAATCACATGGAGGCAATGAGCGATAGGAGGGGTTTCGTCTCTCCCGGTATAGGGAGTTGATGTTGTGCTGTGCTCGATTGGCTATAACAGGAAGTCCTTGGCCAAGGCTGCTTTAGGGATTTACTGGTAAGTGTTACCAGTAGTTTCTCGACCCGTTATGAGCCTCATATCGACACAACTTATCGAGTTATTGGGGTCTGACGTTTACCAGCCCTAGACGAGATATGCGACATATCAGACGAACAGACCGGACTGTACGGTAGTGTTACTCGTTGGATTCACAGGAGTGTGAGCGGGCTTACTCGTTGATCTTCTTATCGCTCAATACCCGGGTGGCCGTTACGTTTAGCAGACTGCTTGCGGCTTGTGGGTGTTTGATATGATCATCACCTGCTGCTGGCGTATTGACGAGTCTTTAGAGTCCTACACAGGGGTTTCCTGGCTCAAGGGAAACGAAATAGGAGCGCATATGAGATATGTGCGGGACCGAGAATAATACCAGTATGCGATACTGTATTCTATTCTCGCGATTTGTATCATCGCTCGGTTATATATGATATAGCCGGGTTACCGAATCAAGTGTTGATTCGATACATTGATACACTTGATATTAGTCGGTTATATGCGATATGACCGGATCGTTAAATCAAGTGTTGATTTAATGATTTAATGTATAATTATATATTTGATATATTACTTTACATTAACTAGTATTGGTTAATTTAAGATTGATTTTCTCACTTGAATGTGCACATTGTTTATATGTGATATATGCAAGTGTACATGTTTGTATCATGCTTGATGATACAAACAAGTTGTGTGTATAAGACTTGAACCAAATCAGGGTTAGATTAAGGTTTACTATTTTCCTAAGCATATAACAAAAGAGTGTGACTTTGGTCAAAGTTATCAAGCTTCATGAAGCTTGATAAACATTGATAAAGTCAACTCTCTTTGTCATTTGCTTAAGATATTAGCTAACCCAACCCTTAACCTTATGCTATGGTTAATTCTCTACATTAGTTAAGCATGAGGGCTTAACTCAACCATGGTGCCATGATTAAAAGGATAAGTATTCATATTATTCTTTTAATTCAAATGATTCTTTCTTCTTCTTCATCTTCATCAAGCTCACAAAAGCTTGAGAGCTCCAATGGTGCCATGAGAAAAAGAGTGAGAAATCCAATTCTAAAGTGAACCCACTTCCTATTTCTTCATCCTCTACCACTTACCATGTAGTATAGGGTGTTCTCTTCACAAAGTTTTTGACCAAGTGAAGGAATAGCTTGAGTTTGAGTCTCCCCGACGTAGATCATCTTCGGCCTCGAAGTCAACAACCTAGCCCGCTCATTTCTCCGACGAAACCATTGCTAGAGTCCGGGATTCCGATGATCGCAGCGGAGGGACGTCAACACGGAGCTGAAGAAGTGGAGGACCGGATCTACAAAGGTTGTATTTCCATTCACTTGTTAGAAAAGTAGTTTGCTTGATTGTCTTTTTCTCCTTACCTCTAGTTAACGATCTAGTTTAGTGTTTCTCGGCACCGGAAAATTTTAATTTGGCATGGTTGATGCCTTGTAGAACCTCTTGAGTGTGCCTAGTAACCCTACAAGAAGCGCATACGGTAGTCTACTCCGGAGTTTCGATGCTCTGTCTCGATAGTCCTACGACTAGGGACCTGCATAAGGATGTGCTTGTGGATTACCTAGCCCCCACTAGTGTGACTGCCATCACAACGCTGGTAATCAAGCAAAGATCCTAAGGGCTCCACTAATGTGTATAGGTGATATACTAAAATAAACACATGTACACATTAAAGTAGAAACAAACCAAGTAGCATACTACTATATTGAGCAAGATTGTCTATACACGGTGAATACCCCAAGCTTCCATTAAGTAATATACAAACTAGTATGATACAGTAATGGCCTCTAAGGCATATACACTAACAATCTCCCACTTGCACTAAGGCCATGTACTGGCGTATCGAAGACCTATCATCTCGATCAACTGCTCGAACTGAGTCTGGGGTAAGGCCTTTGTGAGTGGATCAGCAGTGTTATCTTCCATAGAAACTCTCCGAACCTCGATCTCCTGGCGACCCATGATCTCCCTGATCAGGTGATACCGCCTCAAGATGTGTCTGGATCTCTGATGGGACCTGGGTTCCTTCGCTAAAGCTATAGCCCTGTTGTTGTCGCAATACAGAGGTATTGGATCAACATTGGACGGAACCACCTGAAGTTCAGTTAAGAACTTCCTTATCCAGACGGCTTCTTTTGAGGCATCTGCAGCAGCGATATATTCTGCTTCCATCGTCGAGTCAGCAACGGTTTCCTGTTTGGAACTCTTCTAACACACCGACCCTCCATTGAGGGTAAAGACATAACCCGACATGGACTTGGAATCATCCTTGTCACTCTGGAAGCTGGAGTCAGCGAAGGCCTCGATCTGGAGGTCTTTTCCGCCATACACCAACAACATCTCCTTCGTCCTTCTTAGGTACTTGAGAATGTTCTTTACTGCTATCCAGTGTTTCTCCCCAGGGTTTGACTGATACCGGCTTACCACACTCAGTTCATAAGCTACATCTGGTCTGTTACACAACATCGCATACATTATAGAGCCTACCGCAGAAGCGTAGGGTATAATAGACATGCGATCCCTTTCCAAATCAGTCTTGGGAGACATCTCTTTGGAAAGGGTGATCCCGTGACAAGCCGGTAGATTACCGCGCTTGGAATCTTCCATACTGAATCTTTTCAGTATGGTGTCGATGTACCTGGACTGTGATAGTCCCAGTATCCTCTTGGATCTGTCACGATAGATCCGGATCCCCAGAATGTATGAGGCATCACCCAGGTCTTTCATGGAGAACCTGTGTGACAAGAACCCTTTGACCGAGTGTAGCATAAGAATGTCATTTCCTATTAAGAGAATGTCATCCACGTATAAAACGAGGAATACTACAGTTCTCGCTACAAATCTACAATTGATGCATGGTTCATTTGGATTTTTGATAAAGCCAAATTCTTTGACCGTCTCATCAAAACAGATGTTCCAACTCCGCGATGCCTGCTTTAGTCTGTAGATGGACTTAAGCAACTTGCACACCTTTCCGCTGCTCCCAGTCTTAATGAAACCCTCTGGCTGGTCCATATAAACACACTCCTCTAAATTTCCATTTAAAAAAGCGGTATTTACGTCCATCTGCCAAATCTCATAATCGTGGAAGGCAGCAATGGCAAGAAGGATCCGAATGGATTTCAGCATAGCTACTGGAGAAAAGGTCTCGTCATATTCCAAACCAGGTCTTTGACGAAAACCCTTTGCAACCAGTCTAGCTTTATAGGTCTCAACCTGCCCATCTACACCAATCTTCCTTTTGAAGATCCACTTGCATCCTACAGGTTTTACCCTATCTGGAGCAACGTCCAACGTCCATACTTTGTTGGTGTACATGGAATCCATTTCGGTCCGCATTGCATCTAACCATTTTACCGAGTCAATGCTCTAAATGGCTTGCTGGAAGCTAGTCGGCTCATCATAATCAATGATGCAATCCTCTCTATCCCCGTCTATGAGAAAATCGTAGTATCTCTCGGGCGGATGAGACTGCCTACTACTCCTGCGGAGCGGCGTAGGAATGTCATGTTCTTTTGAACCCTCTGGTTCTACTAAGCTTTCAGTAATAGTCTGTGGTTCTGGAATTTCTTCCAGTTCTATTTCGCTCCCACTTATTTCCTTTTCTAAGAACTGGTGTTCCAGAAAATGGGTATTACGAGAAACAATGATCTTTTATTCCTCTGCGTAATAGAAGAGATACCCCCTGGAGTTCTTTGGGTATCCCACAAACTTGCACAGTACTGAGCGTACCTCGAGTTTGTCCGCATGCTGCTTTTTGACAAAAGCCGGACATCCCCAGATCTTCAGATATTGAAGATAGGGTTTCTTCCCACTCCATATCTCATATGGTGTGGTAGGCACAGTCTTAGTTGGAACTCGGTTCAAAAGGTATGCAGCTGATTCTAGTGCATATCCCCAGAATGATCGCGGTAACTCGGTGTTACTCATCATGGAACGTACCATATCCAATAGGGTCCGGTTGCGTCTCTCCGATACACCGTTATGTTGCGGAGTGTATGGAGGAGTAAGCTGAGAGAGAATTCCATTCTCTTTTAAGTAATCCAGGAACTCGGCACTCAAGTACTCACCACCTCGACCGATCTCAGTGTCTTGATACTTTTGCCGGTTTGTTTTTCTACTTCATTCTTATATTCCTGGAATTTTCCAAAGGCTTCGGATTTATGTTTCATTAAGAAGACATAACCGTACCTTGAAAATTCATCCGTAAAAGTAATGAAGTAAGAATAACCGCTTCGTGCATGTATAGACATTGGACCGCACACGTCACTGTGTACGAGTCCCAAGAGCTCGCTCGCTCTTACTCCGTGTCCAGTGAACGGAGTCTTTGTCATCTTTCCTTTGAGACAGGATTGACAAGTTGCATATGATTGATATTCGAACGGATCCAAATATCCTTCTGTATGTAACTTCGTCAACCTTCTCTCATTGATGTGACCCAGTCTACAATGCCATAAGAAAGTCTGATTTATTTCCGGAGAGGCTTTCTTTTGTGTGTATTCTGGACATGGAAAATCTGTGGTTGGTTTAATAAGTATATACCATTGCTTAATGTACCCGACCCAATCAGAACTTGATTAAGGTGAACGTTTACAACATTACTTACAAACGCAAATTCATAACCTTCTTTAGAAATCAAAGATACAGAAATGATATTACAAGTTGCGTTGGGTACAAAAAAGCAATTACGTAAAACCAAAACATGTCCATCTGACATTCCCAGGTGATAGTCCCCCACGGCCTTAGCATCCATGCTAGCTCCGTTTGCAACTTTGAGGGTCATGTCACCTGCCTTCAAAATCCTACGATTTCTCAACGCCTGGAAAGAATTACAGATATGAGATCCTGATCCGGTATCCAATACCCAGGAAGTAGAGTTTATTGATAGACAGTTTTCAATAACATACACACCTGAAGATGAAGCCGCAACTTGCTTCAGATCCTGTGTTCTGGCTTTCCAAGCCCTGCAATCTTTCTTCCAGTGCCTACTCTTATGACAGTAAAAGCACTCTTCCTTCCCCACAAGTTTCCCCGCTATCTTTGTTGCTTTTGCCTTTCCCTTCGTATCCACTTTACTAACACCGCCCCTTGGTTTGGCAGGGGTTTTCTTCTTCTTTCCCTTGGCTTTCGCCTTGGACCTAGAAGAGGAAGATCCTCCTACAAACAAAGTGGATGTTTCCCTACCTTTCTGTAGGGTTCCCTCTGCACTCCTCAGCATGTTGAGGAGTTCTGAAAGTTCAACTTCCTTTTCTTGCAAGTTAAAGTTCAGGATAAACTGGGCGTAAGTGGAAGGAAGGGACTGGAGAATCAAGTCTGTATAGAGCTCGTTCTCTAACGTGGTCCCAAGGACCGCGAGCTCCTCAATGAAGCCAATCATCTTAAGCACGTATTCCGCTACCGATGATCCAACGGCCAATCTTGCCGAAAACAACTTCTTCGACACATCGTATCTTGCTATACGAGATTGCTCTCCATACAATTCTTTTGTATGGAGAAATATGGATTCGAGGTCCATATTCTCGTGCCTCCTCTGATGTTCGTTGTCCATAGAGGCAAGCACGAGGCACTTGGCCTTCGCGCAATCGATTTCCCAGTTCTTATGGATTTCCCTATCCACGACGCTGGTTTTGGGACCTGGGACAGGGGGAGCTTTGGTGGTAAGGAGATACCCCAACTTGTCATAAGTGATTGCCATTTTGACATTCCTGAGTCAATCTTTGTAGTTTGGCTCGTCAGTATGTTTTTATCTAGTAGTAACTTAAGTCCGGTCATGATGTTTGGTCGCTGGAATTAGTAGAGAGAGAAGAAACACTTTAGCATGATGCTCTTGCAAGTTTAGAGTGGTTTTTAATTTGTCTAAACAGGATGGCTCCCACTGTCTCTCGAATCCCTCCTCAAACCAAAAAGGAAGAATTAGTCAGGATCAATCTCACCGTACAATACTTGCTTAACCGTTCGGCCAGGCTGGTGTCGGTACTTCGAGGGAGGTTTTCCAACGCTTTCGCGAAGTTCCTTAATTAAATAACCTCTTTTCCCTGTGGGCGTAGCCCCGCTAACACCTTTCTAGACACCTACTTGGTTTATAGCATTGATCGTTAAGTGAGAAATTTCCCGAGGAGTAGCATATACTCACAGTAGGATCGGGATCCAAATATCATTGCGTGACAAAACTGAAGGAATCCTACCAGAATCATCACACTCCAAATGGTATGCAGCACTAGCAAGTTTCAGTTCTTTTGATACTCCCGATGTGGATTTTTGCCCCATGCTCTTATGACCTTGGCGTGAGGTCAAAATGTCATAAGTCACATGTCAAGTTCTTCCCATCATTTTCCAGGTTAATTTGAACCCACCCGTACCTACCCTTGACGTAGGCCAAAATGGCAGTACGACTGTCTCAAACCAACGCATTCTATCTATGCAACAGATAAATATCCGGCAGCTACCAATCACTATGTCTTGGCGTGAGGTCAAAATACATAGCTTGAATACTACCGAATATTTAACTGAAATGATGGAGGTCTACGGATGGTTTTGGCAAACCGTGAACGTAGTGAACTTGATATGATCGATGGAACGAGATAGCTTTTAAAAGGAGTGGCTTAAGCTCCGCGTTTAAAAGTTCTTTTTAAAAAGAAACCGAGTGGTTTTGAAAGTGTTCCAACGACTTTTACTTGGTTTATTTTTCATGCATTAATTTTAATGCGTCCCATCAATTAATCCTACCATTGCAGAAAACAATGAAAATATGACGTACGCTTATGCCATCCGCATTCGCCATGGGGCCCCGTCATTACCCGTTAGGTTACTTAACTAACGACAGAGCGGGGGCTGGACTAGCGCGGATGCAAAACATAAGCAACGCCTAAATAGATATCATATATAGATATACTCATTCGTCACATGCAATGATAGCCATTCCAAATTACAGATGAACACATTGGATATAGTAGGAATCCGCAATTCGTACGAGCCTGTAACGAAAAGCAGATTACACGGTCGCGATGAATAGCCAATACCCCACCCTAGACCCCTACGGGTGCCGCAAACTACCCGCCAAATATCCGAAGCGGAGCAACCTCCCTCAACGACGTGAGTAGGCCACTCGGCACTTCGAGATACCCGGTAGTTTGTGCACCCCACCTTGGGTCTATCCTAGGAGCAAAAACAGTAAAAAGAAATTATACAATGACGGCTACAACCCTGACCCGGTTGTGCGGCCAAAAATAATATTACATCAATTTACATATTACATGAATTGAAAGATAAAAGAAAACTCTCATCTCACAACCCCCCGGCTATTCATCCGCGACAATCCAATGAATTCATATACACATACCATCAACATTACAGATCAAAGATATGTATAACCCCCACTAATCGACGTATAGCGATTAGCGGACGTTCAATACATATATCACATCACAGATATAACCCGTTAGCTTAAGTCTTTTAGAAGTTCGATCAAAATATGGATTTTTAGACCCCAAAAACAAATTTTTCTTTCTGTAAAATCTGGGCAGAAAAAACATATCCCAAAAATCCTAAAACTGCCCCAGAAAAACACTGCAGGAAACCTTTTCCACGACCGAGTCAACTCGGCCGCGGAACCGCGGCGGTAGCATGCTCCCGCCGCGTTTCCGTGGCGCTTTGACCGAGTCGATGGACCAAATTTCTTGTGTGGGTTTTAAAAAGCCTGAGCCGATTTTTAGTGTCAGATTTATTAATTTTTGAACAGAAAACAGAATCGGCAGAAACTTGATTTTACGGGGGTGTTTCGCGACTTTTTCTTCGATCGAACTTCTAGTTACTTTGCTAACATGTTAGATAGTGTTTAACTAGGCTCTGATACCACTGTAAGTCCACGTTACCTCTCCCGGTACTTACAGGCTTGCGGAAATGATGAAAAACGATTTTTCAAGAGGTGGTAACATAGACTCAAAAAACGGATCTTTGTTAAACAGCTAACTAACAAACCTAACAACAGTTTTACCTACTCGGTTAGGGGTTTTTACCTTTCTTGAACTCCTTCGTCTTCAACTCTTTCCGGTGTACGGATCGGCCTCACCACATCGTCTCCTTGCGCCGAAGATGGATCCACCTGAAAGCTTCTACCTTTGGCTTCTTCTTCGAACTTGAAGAAACTAGAACACTTGGTTTGCTAAACCTTGTGAACTAGGATGAGTAGAGAAGTGATATGGGTTTTCTTTTATCTCTAAGGCAATGTTTCTCAACTCATGAGAGAGTGTTGCCTTGAGCTAGAGTGAGAGCAAGAGGAAGAGCAAGAGGGAGAGCTCAAGCAAGAGAGAGAAATGAAATGAGAGAATGAGTAAGTCTTTTGCCATCCAAGCTCTAATTGGCCATATCATTTCATACACTCATATTGCAAAAACAAACAAGCAAGCAAAAGTCTTTGCCATGAAATGATAGCCATTGTAACGATGATGGTCAACTAGTCCAACCTAATCAACCGGTCAACAAAGTCAACAAGTCAACAAAGTCAACCCCTCATCTCAACCATGACACAATAATACTTAATTAATATTATCATTAATCATATTGCTTATTCTCATTAGGGTTTAGCAAATGTCAATGGTCAACAGTGAACAGTCAACAATCAACAACCCCAATGAGAATCCTTTGCCTCTGTCTCTCTGTCAACTGTGCATACACACCCGCATCCACGTTCCGAGGAACACGAATACAAACGAGATAAAACCAATCCCAAAATGTACACTAGGATCTGGCTTAAACCAAAGCCCGCTAGTGTTAACTGTCTGGACACCAGTGACCGAACCCTGTCGCAAAACCATGCGACCTGTCGCAAAACCATGCGACCTCTACTCTTTTGCCTAAAGGTGAATAGCTTTCTGTGTGGGACTCTAAAGACTCGACACTACGCTGGCAGTGGGTTTAACCACAGACCGCAAGCGGCACTAGCTGTGCGTAACGGTCCCCAGATAGATGCCGACAAGAAGACGGACGAGGTGAAACCCATCTGAACTCCTACTGAGCTTGAATGTGACAATCTCTGTACAGTCCGGTCTGTTCGTCTGATACATCGCATGGCGGTCCTAGGGGGCGGTAAACGTCAGTCCCCTAATAGCGGTACAAGTCGTGTCGGAGTGTAGCCCAGAACACCCTGAGATAGCACTGGAAACCTACCAGTATATCTCGCTTGCCCTGGCCAGGGACTACTCGTGTAATGGCTCTCCTAGACATAGCGCGATGTCAACCCCCAATACCGGGAGAGACGAATCCTGTCTAACCGTCACTGCCTCCAAGTGCTTCGGGACTGCACCCAACTACTACCTGTTTGCACGACTCCTTTGAGCCGTGGTAGGGTAGTAATCAAAGTACAGTGGGAACACACTCGAGGCGAAGTGACAGTGTCAAGTCAACGGACTAAGCTGTACTCATGTCACCTAGGAACTGATGACTGACGATAGGTATAGTACCAACCAACAGTTCCCGACGAGTCCTGTCCAGTGTACTCGTAACCTAACGAGCACCCGCATACTATCTCAAGTACGACGTACTGACGGCTGTGGGACAGACCGTCTCCCACACTGGGATGAGAAGCGTATACGCTAGTCTACTCCGGAGTATCGATGCCCTGTCTCGATAGTCCTACGACTAGGGACCTGCATAAGGATGTGCTTATGGATTACCCAGCCTCCACTAGTGTGACTGCTATCACAACGCTGGTAATCAAGCAAAGATCCTAAGGGCTCCACTAATGTGTATAGGTGATATACTAAAATAAACACATGTACACATTAAAGTAGAAACAAACCAAGTAGCATACTACTATATTGAGCAAGATTGTCTATACAAGGTGAATATCCCAAGCTTCCATTAAGTAATATACAAACTAGTATGATACAGTAATGGCCTCTAGGGCATATACACTAACATTTTTATTGTGACTCATGTGTTGAGTATTTTTGGGGTTTATTTTGTAATCGTCGATTCGATCGGAGAATTTAATTTTGTTTTGTTATTCCGGATAATTTAGAAAGTATTAAAATGTTCGAACGGATATCATTAACTCGATTTTTCCCGGCACCAAAAACATTCAAGTGTTGAATTTTTCTCGGGTTTAAATCTTTCGGAAATACGTGCATGTGACGTGATGGACCCTCTAGAAGACAACAAACCTTAACTCGATTATGTGACCGTCTTGAACTGCCTTTTGAACCTTAGGGTTTGAGGCAGTATGGCGTGCCACATGTGAGGCGTTGGCTTGACCCTTCTACGGCTGGACCGTTGCTACTGTGACGTATTCTGGAATTTTTGAACATCGCTCAAGTGTTGAGCTATTTATGGAAATCTTGGGTATTTGATTATTCGATCAGAAAGTTTAATACTGTCTATTTATCTGGAATGTGATACAATATATGGAATTCATACAGTTAGGCATGAAATGCGAAATATGTGATATTTCGGATTTACGATGTCTGAAGAGATTGTGGATTCCAAATGTTGTAGTTTTACACTTTCTTTTATATGACCGTAAGTGTAATATGTGATATCGCCGGTTTCGTTGCTATATGTCAACGACAATTGGGATGCGCATGTTTACTTACGTTGATGACATGTGATGTTATGTGTTGCTGGATATGTTATATTGGATCGTCGCGTTTTGGATAGCCGGGTTTTTTTTATGTGAGATGAGAGTTTTTATTTTCATTCATGTAAAATAAAATGTATGTAATATTCTTTTATTGGGGCACTTCCGGGATGAGATTGATGTCACCTTTTGTATATTATTTACTTTTTCGCACTAGGATAGACCCAAGGAGGAGAGCACAAGTAACCGGGTTCTAGAGTCCAGTGGGAGACCAACTCGAGGAGTCGAGTCCGGGTCTCCTAACTCTAGAATTGGTAGGGTTGCTTGCCGCTCTCGTAGGGGTCTAGGGGCGTGGGTTTGGCTATTCATCGCGACCGTGGAATCCGTGTTTTATAGAGGCTCAAGATAAAACACGGACGTCCTAGTATATCCCATGTTTGATATGTTTCTTCTGCTGCGATCTCTGTGATGCGATCATTTGATGGACTGTGATAAATACTGTATATAGTATATATGATATATTATATAGGCGTTACTTATGTTTTACACCCGCGCTAGCCCTGCCCCGCTCTGCCGTTAGTTACCTAACCTAACGGTACACGAGGGGACATCGAAGCGAATGCGGATAGCATAAGTGTACGTCGTATTTATCTGTGATGTTTAGGTGACTTAAATGATGGGACTTCATTAATGTGATTAATGAAAGAAAAGAAACCTAAAAGATGTTATAGAATCAAATTTTTCAAAAAGGGTAGCTACAATTTTGCTTTGCATAGCGATATATATGATATATCCCGCACCTTATTCGATGAGGAAAGAGCCGAGATCCCTTCACCGGGAATAACCTCTTTAGCAAAACTGGCAGATGCTACAACACTCAGTTTTTTTTGGATTGCTTTTGAAGTTTTGCTTTGCATAGTGATGTATATGATATATCCTGCACCTTATTCCATAAGGAAAGAGCCGAGATCCCTTCACCGGGAGTGACCTCTTTAGCAAAACTAATAAAAGCCTCAAAATCACACAATTTCTAAATTCACATGATTCTACAACGATATCAAGTTCATTACGCAATAGGTTTTCAGAAAAACCTGTCGTAGCCCTCCGTCATTTCAGATAAGTCCTACGTAGTATTCGTGCTACGTTTGTTGACCTCCGTCAAGGCGTAGTGTGCGGTAGCTAACTAGTATTTATCTGCTTATGCATATGATGCAGATTGGATTAGGGTAGTAGTACGACCTTGTTGACCTCCGTCAAGGGTCGTACGGGTGGGTTTGATTCAATCAAGAAATGACGGGTTGAACTTGACTTGCACCCTATGGTTTGTTGACCTCTGTCAAGGTCATGGGATGCTTGGGGCAAAATATTATCGGGAATTTCAAGTGTTGAGATTTGCAATGAGATTGCATACCTTCTATGAGATAGTTGGATCCCGATACCCACTGCGAGTAATTGTTACTCCTGGGAGAGTTTTACACAGGACAATTAGCCGATCAAGTAGGTGTCTAGAAAGGTGTCAACGGGGTTACGCCTCTGGGAAAACGAGGTTTACTTTAATTAGGTCCGTGCGAAAGCACGGGGAACCTCCCTCAAAGTACCGACACTGGCCTAGCTGAAAGATTGCCGAAATTGTAGGGTGTAATTAATCCCGGCTAGTTTTTCCTTTTAGGGTTTGAAAGAAGATTTGATAAAAACAGTGGGAGCCATCCTGATTAGATAAAATAATAACAAATCTGATCTTGCAAGAGCATACGCTAAAGTGTTTTCTTCTCTTTCTCTCCAGGTAGCGACCATATCATGCCTTAATCAAGATAATAAATGGATGTATTGATCGAACCCACATGTTATACTGTGCTGGGGAACATTGGTTCCGTTCTTTCTTATAAGAGTTATAAGACTGAACAGGATATAAGGGAATACCAGGATTCCCATGTAACCCGAATGAAGAAAGTACATGTTGATGCATTTTCTTCGGGTGTGTTCGTTACAGGGAACTGTTTCTCCATTTGCTCTATGTCCTGGGTATTAGATACCGGTTCAGGATCCCATATATGTAATCAGTTACATGGGCTTAGGAAAGGTAGAGAACTTGGAGAAGATGATAAAGACATAAGGGTTGGAAATGGTGCAATTGTTGCAGCTAAAACCGTCGGGGAATATCACCTTGTATTGCCAACTGGTAATACATTGATTTTGAACGAATGCTATTTCATGCCGAACCTGATATGCAACATTATATCAGTTTCTTTGTTGAGTAAAGAGGGATATAATTTTGTATTACAGGATAATGTTATGAACATTTTCCTTAACCAAAAGTTGGTTGGATCAGACACGTTGTGCAATGGCATTTATGTTCTAAATCAATCAACAGTTCTAAGCATAACAAATACACACAAGAGGAAAAGTTCAGAAATGAACGAATCCTTCTTATAGCATTGCAGACTGGATCACATCAATGCGACACGACTAGCTAAGTTACATAAGGATGGATATTTAAATCCGTTTGAATTTTCATCTTATGATACTTGCCAGTCATGTCTCAAAGGCAAGATGACCAAAACTCCGTTTACGGGACACGGGGAGAGAGTTACCGAACTCTTGGGACTGATACATAGTGATGTATGCGGTCCCATGTCTACACATACCAGGGATGGTTCTTCGTACTTCATTACATTCACTGACGATCTCTCTAGATTCGGATATGTGTTCCTGATGAAACACAAATCAGAAGCTTTTGAGAAATTTAGAGAATATAAACAAGAAGTCGAGAACCAAATCGGGAAAAGTATTAAAATCCTTCGATCTGATCGAGGAGGTGAATACTTGAGCAATGAATTCCTGGACTTCCTAAAAGAGAATGGGATTCTCTCTCAGCTAACTCCTCCATATACACCACAGCACAACAGTGTATCGGAACGGAGGAACCGCACTCTATTAGATATGGTGTGCTCTATGATGAGTATAGCTGAGTTACCTATTTCCTTCTGGGGATATGCACTGGAGACAGCAGCATACCTACTGAATAGGGTTCCTACTAAATTTGTGCCTACCACCCCATATGAAATATGGGAGGGGAAGAGACCATATCTTAATTTTATTAAGATATGGGGTTGCCCGGCCTATGTCAAAAGGTAAAAACCGGAAAAACTCGAGGCAAGGTCTGTTTTATTTAAGTTTGTTGGATATCCCAAGCATTCGCTAGGGAATATCTTCTACCACAGTGAGGAACAAAGGGTGTTTGTTGCTCAACACGCCACCTTTTTAGAAAAGGAATTTCTTGCAAAAGAGATTAGTGGCTCTGAGGTAGAACTGGAAGAGGTTCCAGCTGTACAAACCACAATAGAAGATTTGGTAGAACCAGAAGATTCGGTAGTTCCTGATGAACCCCAGCCACTCCGCCGATCTAGCAAGGTTCCTCACCCACCGGAGAGATACTACGGTTTTCTCATGGACGGTGGGAGCGAGGATTGCATCATGGTTGATGATGACCCAACTAGCTTCGAGTAGGCCATCACGAGTGGGGACTCAGTGAAATGGCTGGATGCAATGCTGTCTGAGATGGAATCCATGTACACCAACAAAGTGTGGACTTTGGAAGTTGCTCCTGAAGGGGTAAAACCCATTGGGAGCAAGTGGATCTTCAAGAAAAAACTTGGTGTAGATAGGAAAGTGGAGACTTTCAAAGCTAGACTTGTTGCAAAGGGTTTTCGTCAAAGACCAGGTGTGGACTATGACGAAACCTTTTCTCCAGTAGCTATGCTTAAATCCATCCTGATCATGCTTTCCATCGCTGCATATCATGACTATGAAATCTGGCAAATGGATGTTAAGACCGCCTTTCTAAATGGTGATTTAGAAGAGTGCGTGTACATGACTCAGCCAGAGGGCTTCGTAGATAATGGGAGCAGCGGGAAGGTGTGCAAGCTGTTTAAATCCATTTATGGATTAAAGCAAGAATCGTGGAGTTGGAACATCTTCTTTGACGTCGTTATCAAAGAGTTTGATTTCGTCAAAAACGTAGATGAACCTTGTATATACAAGAAGGTGGCAGACAGTAAGGTTGTCTTCCTCGTATTGTACGTAGACGACATACTCTTGATAAGAAATGACATTCCTATGCTGCAATCCATGAAGCTCTTCTTATCACAAAGATTCTCAATGAAAGATCTAGGTGATGCCTCCTGCATACTGGGAATTATGATCTATAGAGATAGATCTAAAAGGATGTTGGGATTGTCCCAATCCAGGTACATTGACACCATACTAAAGAGGTTTAGTATGGAAGAGTCCAAACGTGGGTTTTTAGGCTTCGGAGATCCCTGATGTAAGGAAGCTCGCAGCTAAAGTTTCGAGACAGTCTTTAGCTCGAAAAGAAGTAGGTTAACCCCCACGATCTCAGGGCTCACTCTCTCCAAAGAGATGTCTCCCAAGACTGATTTAGAGAGAGCTCGCATGCAAGGGATACCCTATGCTTCGGCTGTAGGCTCTATCATGTACGCGATGCTATGTACCAGACCCGATGTAGCATACTCACTAAGTGTAGTGAGTCGTTATCAAGCTGATCCTGGAGAGAGTCACTGGACAGCTGTGAAGAGCATTCTCAAGTACTTACGAAGGACTAAAGAGATGCTCTTGGTGTATGGTAATGGAGAACTCCAAGTGGAGTCCTTTACCGATTCGAGCTTCCAGAGTGATAAGGACGACTCTAAGTCGCAGTCGGGATTTGTCTTTACCCTTTACGGAGGGGTGGTTAGCTAGAAGAGTTCCAAGCAGGAAACCGTGGCAGACTCGACGATGGAGGCTGAATACATCGCTGCCAACGATGCTGCCAAAGAGGCTGTCTGGATCAAGAAGTTCATTACTGAACTTGGAGTGGTTCCATCCATTGAGCATCCAATACCTTTGTATTGCAATAACAATGGAGTGGTGGCTTTGGCCAAGGAACCCAGGTCCGATCAGCGATCCAGGCATATTCTGAGACGGTATCACCTGATCCGGGAGATAGTTGATCGCCGGGAGATCGAGGTCAGGAGGGTTGACACGAAGAACAACACAGCGGATCCACTCACGAAGGCCATTCCCCAGATACAGTTTGAGAGACTCTTCGGGATGCTTGGTATGCGATACTACAGCAGCTGGCCCAAGTGCAAGTGAGAGATTGTTAGTTGTATGTATGCCCTAGAGGCCAGTATTGTACAGATGATGTATATTATATTGGATGCTTGGACATATATAGAGAGTACTTTCTTGCTCGATATGATAGTATGCTATCTGGTTGCACTTTACTTTAACATGTATACTTGTCTCTTTATATTGTTTTATAGTTACTGATTAGTCGAAAATATTGTATTTTTAACACGGCAATTTCCCTATCATTTGCACTCATTTAGAAGTGTACGGTATTCATATTTCACATATTAGCAAAACTATCGCAAAATATCAGATTGCATGTATAAGACTATAAAACCGACACTATAAAGGAAATTGACCGCATTTCATGGCATCGCATCATCTCTATATTGCGCAACACTTGTTTTAAGATCTGTGCAGGAAAATCCAGAAGAAAGGCCAAGAATTTATTCGGTACCGATCAAACATTACGCCAACTCAATGATTTCAGTTCTGTTAGCAATCCAAAAGAAATAATAAAATTCAACATGTCAGATAAAGCCCTAAACTTCAGTCCAAAGCAGCACCAGAAGTTTCAAAGCTCAAGCCTCCAACATGGCCGCGGAACCGCGGCCGGAGCCTGCTTGCGCCGCGGTTCCGCGGCCGTATTGCCTCGTCACTTCCTCAATTTTAGTGTACAATGCTTCTCTCAGGGCCCACACTTCAAAATGACATGTCAATTTCCAGAAGATTCCAGAGACTTCTGCCAGATCAGCAAACCCTTGAAGTTACACTAAACTAGCCTCTCATTCTAGAAACTTCTCCCTAAACCCTAGCTTAAACCCTAAGCTAACTCCTAACAAACTCCTTCTAGAAGCCTCAACAAACTTTTGGAGGGAACTGTAATTTCAAACCTAGACCTAGGGTTTGGGAAGTCTATAAATAGAAGCCTAGACCTAGGGTTATGAATCTAATCATCTTTAGCCAATTTTAGTATCAATCTAGATCCATTCACTCTCTTCATCTTCTTCCACAAGTCTAGTGAGAGGACTTGTGTGAAACCCTAACCCTAATTCCAATCAAAAGCCAAGATCCCGAGTACCCATCAAGCAAGAAGCCTTGCAACCTTTTATGAGCCGAGCCGATCTTCAACAGAGCAAGTGGTCCAAGCCGATCCGCGACTCACGGAGCCGAGCGACGCCAATTCGACAATTTAGTTCTTCCTCTTGTAGTTCTTGAGCGGCTGTAATCAAATTGTTGATAAAAATAAAAGGTGATATTCTTTTATCTTGTTTTCTTTAAATTCTTGCATCATGATATCTTTTCAATTCTTGAATACTTTCTGTGTGATGATGTTTGAGTAATTCTCCGCTAGTCGAGGAGTCGAGACGATCAATAGAATGATGATGTAATATATCTTAAATCGATTCTTGAATCCTACGAGTTTTGTAAACCCTAGCAAGTTCAAGAATCGATGACCCAATTCGTTGCGATGCTTTCTTGATTGATATCGCTCGAGAATGGGGAGTTACGATCGTTTCCTGAAATTGTTAGAGGCTAGAATGTGAATGATATCGATGAAAGAATAAGGGTTAAACGATGAAACCCTAGTTTCACGAGAAAGCCCTAACTCTCATCGATCATCATCGATCTAGTATCAATCCTTCAAAGGACAAGAACACGAAATCTTGAGATTACATCACATCTATAGATCCGATCGATTCCTACGAGCTTCATTTAGATTCTTGACATTTGGTTGGAAATATCATCGAAACCCGATTCTCGATTGTTTATCATTTTCTTGATTCTTGAATAGAATAGTGACACTTGAAACAATTGATAAATCTTGAATCATGCTTTCTTTTCTTTTCGATTAACTTTTCAATTCAAACAAATTAAACATAGAAACGAATCGCACAACCCCTGTGGACGATCCGCACTCGCTTACGATCTACAACCGACACCGTAATTGATTGCGGTCAAATATAATTCTTTGATTGTGAATTTTATTCAATATTACCGACACATTGAAACTTATTCGCTTTATTCGATTTACACAAACAAGAAATTCTTTACAATCAAATGAAACCGTTATCAGGGATCATTTGATTCGATACTTTTACATCCAATCAATCGAATTCTATATATCAATCAAATGGCACCGTTGCTGGGAATTTGGAAAAGTTTTTGGAAAATTCCAGAGAGCTGGAGTTATCAACAGGAAGCTGCTGAAGAATTTTGGTGCAGTGATTCCATTGTTTGACCGCGGAAGGGCGGCATTAGAGAGCATTTGCGGCGGAACCGCGGCTTGGTAGAGGGTTCTCTGTACAATTTTTGTCTCAGGAGATTTCTTACCTTCTCCTCTCTCCTCTTTTTAGCTCCAACTAACAAATCTCTATAGGTTTCTTTGCAAATAATCGCAGCTCGCAAAAAGCAAAATTAAATTTGTGCGTGATTTTGTTTCTTGGTTGTTTGCATTCTAATACGGATATTAAGGGGCACGGCCATATCCAATTAGGTGGGGATTTCATTACCCTTCCTAGGCCCCAAAAACTACAAAACTTGCATCCGCATTGACCCACATTAACTAAAAAATATCTAGAGATGACTCTAACGACCGTCGCGCTCAATTAGGACAAGAGAAGGCCGTGGGTAATTCATTGCTTATCCGCGTTTTCTTGTGGTGCCTAAGGCGAGTGTGTCTAAGGCTAGTGGTTTTTAATTAGGCCCACTACTTACGTAGTGGAGTACCTTCCCACTTACCTGGCACTTATCCGGCCACAGGGGAACAAAGAGGCAGTGGAGGATTCTATCCTGCGACTTGTCTTTTGGCAGTTAGGAGCGGTCTAGAGCCGGACCTAGGTGACCACTAGATTCCACGGTTTGTGTGCTGCATTTGTTGTGTCGCATCATTTTTTCAAAAATCCGTCCCTTTTACAAACCAAGCACCGCATTCATTCATACCCCTAATTATAAGCCAACGCTGCCACTTGTACTAACCCTTTTTAGTGCAAGATTGGCTGGACACGGGATTCTAGTGCCCGTTTAGTCCGCGTACCCTTTATCGACTCCGAAGTCGATATTTCTCCATTTACCTTTTCTTTACCCACTACCACACCCACACTGATGGATCCGAATCCATCAAACTTCTTTAACCCTAATCTGCCGCCGTCCGTTGGTGCGCAGAATCCACCCCGCATCTCTCTCCAGGAGAGGTGCTACCCTATTCGAGGTCCTCTTTCGACCTGCTTATCCACACCACCAGCCAATGGGGATAACTTTGAGATTAAGCCCCAGTACATCAATCTTTTACCCAAATTCCACGGACTCGAGACTGAGGACGCTTACGTTTTCATTACCAAATTTGAAAACGTATGCGCAATGATGGGTACGTCACAACTTTCAGTGGATGCGATGCGTCTACGACTTCTTCCATTTACATTGTGCGATATAGCCGCGAAGTAGCTATATAACACTACCGCACACTCTATTACAAATTGGGAAGAATTCGTCGCTGCATTCCTTAAGAAATTTTACCCAATACAAAAGACAGCTCGAATCCGTAGCGAACTGAATCAATTTGCCCAGCTCCCTACTGAACCATTTTCAAAATGCTTTGAACGTTTCAAGGATCTATTGGTTCAGTGTCCTCATCACGGCATCCCGAGATGGGAGCTTTGCCGAATCATTTATGAGGGCATTAACCCAAACACTAAACAGAGCCTTGAAAACATGTGTCAAGGTACTTTTATGACTAAGGATGATGGGGAAGCGTGGAAGTATTTAGAAGAGTTCGCTGAAAAATCACTACAGTGGGAGATTGCAACCCAACCATCGAATAGGGGTGGCGTACACGAAATAGATGTGTCCATAGGTGTTCGAGCTGAGATGGCAGCAATGCAAAAGAAGCTCGACGCTATGGAACACAAATTTGCAGCAGCCTCCCTAAACCCAGTGTCGCTCCCCAAAACTGTTTGTGGGTGCTGTTCTGATCCGTCTCATTTAACGGAAGAATGTCCATTAAACTCTGCGTTTCAAGGTCACGAGCATTCTAATGCCGCATTTCAAAGACCTCGAAATGATCCATATTCTTCCACGTACAATCAGGGTTGGAGGAATCACCCGAATTTCGCTTGGAATCTAAACCAATCTCAAAACACGGTTCCAAAAACGAATAATTTTCAAAGGGCTCTTCCTCCACCACAACAGCAACCCCTTCAACTCACTCAGCACCCCTACCAGTCACAAAACTTCTAAAATCAGGTCAACACTCCTACACAGTCTAATCCGATGACCTGTTCTGACGAATTCTCTTAATTCACTCAAACCATGAAATCACTTTTATTAAATTTCATAGAGGTTTCGACTGAGGTTAGATCTTCCGTCAGTAAGATAAAGAAAAACTCAGCGTCCCAAGCTGAGAGTATCAGATCGATGGAAGCTGAAATCGCACGCCTTAAAGCCGAAATAAGTGCGAGAGAAAAAGGGAAACTTCCCTCTCAACCCCTACAGAATCCTGGGCATTACAATGTAAATGCCGTCACAACGTTGAGATCGGGAAGAGTGCTGAACAATCATGTCGGGGAAGGTATTGATGATACTGAAAATCATATCAACACCCCGGCTGAGACCTTTCCACACACACACACTTCTCCTTCTGATCCTTCTTCTTCTACCACACCACCTTCTCGTGAGCCTATTCTCCATTTCCCATTAGGCTCGACACCTGAACCCAATCCTTACAGTTCTCTACAGACGGTCCCCACACCTCTTTTGGGACCGCGTCTACCCCCTCTTCCTTCTCCTGTGATGGACCCTGCGCTTATTGCGAAAGCTCCTTACCCGAATCGGTTAAGGGGTAATAGAACGAGTCCTCATATGGAGAAAATTATGGAAATGTTCAAACAGGTTAACATCAACATCCCTCTCCTAAATGCAATTCAACAAGTCCCCGCTTATGCGAAAATTCTTAAGGACTTGTGCACTAGGAAGAGGAAGACTCAAGTGCCGAAGAAGGTCTTTATGGCTAATAATATCAGCACTGCTTTTATTCCCCAGCTACCAAAGAAACGAAAGGACCCAAGATGTCCTACAATATCGATTTCGATTGGAGGTAAAAACATAAATCGTGCTCTTTTAGACCTTGGCGCAAGTGTTAACCTCCTTCCATATTCTGTCTATGAGCAATTAAGGATTGGAGAGCTGAAACCTGCTCACTGCACTCCCCAGATGGCAGACCGCTCAATCACCAAACCAAGGGGTGAATTAGAGGATGTGTTGATAAAGGTCGGGGAATTTGTTTTCCCTGTAGATTTCATTGTACTCGACATACAGCCTGTAGCGAACCCCCGGAGCCAAATTCCGGTGATTCTGGGTCGTCCTTTCCTTGCCACTTCCAATGCTGTTATAAACTGTAGAAATGGTTCAATGAACTTATCATTTGGAAATATGACCATTGAACTAAATATCTACAAAGTCGGAAGTCAGCCATCAGAACCCTCTGCTCATATTTTAGATGTGTGCTCTGTCCATGAGATCGCTCCCGATAGTTGTGGAGCTGAGGAACTTTGCTTTGCTGATCTCGATGACATTACCACATCTCTGTTTGTTTTCACACAAGATCTTAGTGAGGACACTTTTTCTACACTTGTGTCCTGCACTCCTGACTTTTCTCCACCCGAGTCTGTATCTTTCACAGGCTCTGAGCTTCTTTGTAAATCCAAAAATCACTCAATGATCCCTCCTTCTATCATTTCTCCGCCTGAATTAGATCTCAAAATTTTACCTTCTCACCTGAAATATGCATATCTAGGTGAGAATGAGTCTTTACCTGTTATCATATCCGCTTCTCTTGCATCAGAGCAAGAGAATGCACTTTTATCGGTATTGAGATCTAACAAAGAGGAGTTTGGTTGGAGTATGGTGGACATCAAAGGGATTATTCCCTTGATAGTTGAACATCATATACATGTGATGGATGATGCCAGACCAACCCGAGAACCACAGAGACGGTTTAATGCTGTCATGAAGGAAGCTGTAATGAAAGAGATCGTCAAATGCTTAGATAATGGTATTATATACCCCATTTTCGATAGCCAATGGGTGAGTCCTATACATGTCGTTCCTAAGAAATCCGGCATCACAGTTATAATCAATGAGGCAAATGAGTTGATTCAGACACGCGCCCAAACTGGGTGGCGTGTATGTATCGATTATAGAAAACGCAATGCTGCCACGAGGAAAGACCACTTTCCTCTACCATTCATTGATCAGATGCTGGAACGCTTAGCGGGACGAGAGTATTATTGTTTTATGGACCGATACTCAGGCTACAATCAGGTCCCCATCGCCAAAAAGGATCAAGATAAAACCACTTTTACTTGTCCTTTTGGTACATTTGCTTACAGTTGCATAGCATTCGGGCTATGCAATGCTCCCGCTACCTTTCAGCGGTGTATGATGGGGATATTCTCTGATATGGTAGAGAATTTTCTGGAGATCTTTATGGACGATTTCTCGATTTTTGGAGACTCTTTTTCCGATTGCCTATCGAATCTTGACGCTGTTCTTACTCTTTGCAAAGAGAAGAACTTGACCTTGAACTGGGAAAAATGCCATTTTATGGTCCAAGAAGGAATTGTTCTTGGACATGTCATTTCACAGAAAGGAATTGAGGTTGACAGAGCTAAGATAGATGTCATTCAAAACCTCCCTCATCCCAAAAGCGTCAAAGATATTCGATCTTTCCTTGGCCATGCGGGCTTTTATAGGAGATTCATTAAGGACTTTAGCAAAATTGCTAGACCTTTAACTCTTCTCCTGGCCAAGGATACGACCTTCCATTTTGACTCGGACTGCGAGACAGCTTTCGACTCACTTAAACACTCACTCACTTCAGCCCCAGTGCTGTCATCGCCAAACTAGGACTACCCCTTTGAGCTGATGTGTGACGCATCTGATTTTGCAGTAGGTGCGGTCTTAGGACAGCATATCGAAAAGATGCCACACGTAATATACTATGCAAGTAAGACCCTGAATGATGCGCAAATCAATTATACAACAACAGAAAAAGAACTCTTAGCGGTTGTATTTACATTAGAAAAATTGAGGCCTTACTTAATTGGCTCACCTATAGTTATATATACTGACCATTCCGCTTTAAAACATCTTCTGGCGAAGAAAAATGCAAAAGGTCGACTAATACGTTGGATCCTTCTGTTACAAGAATTCGATCTTGTTATCAAAGATAAGAAAGGATGTGAAAACGTAGTAGCTGACAATCTTTCACGCATCTCTTCTTCCCCTGTGACCCTGCCGATCAATGATTCATTCCCTGATGAACAACTCTTGAACGTATCCGCTGAACCATGGTTCAGGGATATTGTGAACTATTATGCCACGAGACTTATACCTAGTGATTGGTCAAAACAGGACAAATACCGTTTTCTATCCCAAGTAAAACACTTTTACTGGGACGAGCCCTATTTGTTTAAATATTGTCCTGATCAGATCATTCGCCGGTGTGTCCCGAATGAAGAGTTCAAGAGTGTTCTTTCATTTTGTCATGATCAGGCCTGTGGGGGTCATTTTGGTCCTAGAAAGACGGCGGAAAAGGTTTTGCAATATGGATTTTATTGGCCGACCTTATTCAAGGATGCATTTGACTATTGCAAAACCTGTACACAATGTCAGTATACGGGTAGAATCTCCCAGAGGAATGAAATGCCTCAGCAACCCATCTTGGTTGTTGAAATATTCGATGTTTGGGGCATTGATTTTATGGGTCCCTTTCCCAACTCCTTTGGGAATTTGTACATTCTGCTGGCGGTTGATTATGTCTCAAAGTGGGTAGAAGCCATTCCATGTCGCACTAATGACAAGAAAGTTGTCATTAAGTTCTTAAAAGAGAATATCTTTTCGCGATTTGGACCCACGCGCTGTTATTAGCGATAATGGGACACATTTCTGCAACAGATCTTTCGAGACTCTGATGCAAAAATACTCAATCAACCACCGACTTTCTACACCCTATCATCCCCAAACAAGCGGGCAGGCTGAAATCTCAAACAGACAAATCAAACTTATCCTGGAGAAGACTGTTGCTAAAAATAGAAAAGACTGGTCGACCAAACTGACGGATGATCTTTGGGCATTCAGAACTGCATTTAAAACCGACCTAGGAATGCCTCCATATAGGATAGTGTTTGGAAAAGCATGTCATTTACCCGTCGAGATAGAGCATAAAGCATTGTGGGCTATTAAAGAAATAAATTTTGATCTAAACCTTGCTTGCAACTTTCGGAAGCTGCAACTTAATGAGCTAAGCGAACTCCGCGATGAAGCTTATGATAACGCTGTAATCACAAAGAATAGGACTAAGGTTTTTCACGATAAAAACATTTTGAGGAAAATATTTTTACCTGGTCAACAAGTCCTTCTTTATGATTCACGATTACACCTTCACGTGGGTAAGCTCCGATCTCGATGGAAGGGACCTTTTGTTGTGCGGTCTGTATACCCGCACGGGGCAATAGAAGTAGAAAATGTTAAAAACGGCACCTTTTTCAAAGTGAATGGACACAGACTAAAGCCGTATTTTTCCACTGACCCTACGGAGGAGCTCTTATTCTTACAAGAGCCAGTTTATTTTGATTAAAATTCCTCCGTCTCACCTTCATATCCTGTATATCATTGCATCATCTTTTAAATGGAGGTGACTGAAAAGAGTAAGTTTGGGGGAAGTTCTTCACTTATACATTTTGCCCCCACTAATAATTCCCCCCAGGCTTACAGTTTTTGTAGGTATAGCGATTGGCAACAGTGAGGACACTGTTGAAAACAAGTTTGGGGGAGTTTTGTGCTTATTTTTGCATCATACTTTGCATAAGCACAAAACATTTTTTTTCAAAACCTATAAAAATTTAAAAATTTTCAAAAAGATAAAAACACTTTTTTGTACATAAATAAAATAATGAAAGTTTAGATAGTGAAAAATTACATCCATGAGATTAGAAAAAATTTAAGAAAACTAAGAAAATTAGAAGTTTTCTTGTACGAACTAGTAATAAGTAGTTATGAGCCGTTGTCCCAAGGGTTAGTAAGATGAAAGACATCACTAATCTGAGGATAAAAATAAGTCTGAAAAATAGTTTCTATTCTGGAAGCCAAACATTTTGAACGTTGCTACCCTGCTATTCGCACTTACACACGTCTTAAAGCCTGGGATAGTAGAGGATACCTTGAAATGCTCTTGTCTTAAAGCCGATGTATGAAGGAAATAAAAAGAAAAAAAAAGTGAATAAAAAATATAAAGTGGTGAGAAAAAAAATGAACACTGGTTTTGTTATCACCAAGGGCAATAAAAAAATGTATAGCGAGGGTGCTTCTTCACCTAGTGCCCTAAGGCCAACTGGTCTAGGAGTCACTGCTATGCCTGAGGTGGTGCAAGACGAGAAAAATACACTAAGTAAGCAAGCACATTAGTAATCGGTCGGTTAGTACCTCAAGAAGTATTAACGGTCGCATGAAAGTGTGTGAGCAATCTCATCTAAATATTCATTAATTAAAAGTACTGAGGCTGATGGGCAAGAGTATGATAGCTTGAATTGAATTCTCCGGGTGTAGGGATGTCCTTTACACACACGTAGGGTTATATGATCGATGTTTGGAAAACAGAAAGGAATGAAGAATAAAACGATGTTTTATTGAGGGAGGACGTGTTTTCTGACATTTTTTCATGACCGTTAAGATAGGGCTCATGACAACCGAAAAGCTAGCTTAGTTGGAAACCCTAATTTTCAAGGCTTTTCTTCTATAATTCTTATCTTTAAATGTAATATTCATGATCTTTCTTTTGTTATTGGATTTTGTGGGTGCAATCCGCTGAAAACCCTCAGGAGACAACACTCCTCCTACTAGGGACACCTAGAGGTTTAAAGGCTTGTTGCACGTGCTCAGTGCAATCGTGTTGCCTACGAAAGTGTGCTACTTAGTTTTTCTCTTTCTTTATTTTCTCCTTCTCTTTTTAATAAAAAGTTCGCTCGAGACGATCGAAATTAAGTTTGGGGGAATTTGATTAGTCGAAAATATTGTATTTTTAACACGGCAATTTCCCTATCATTTGCACTCATTTAGAAGTGTACGGTATTCATATTTCACATATTAGCAAAACTATCGCAAAATATCAGATTGCATGTATAAGACTATAAAACCGACACTATAAAGGAAATTGACCGCATTTCATGGCATCGCATCATCTCTATATTGCGCAACACTTGTTTTAAGATCTGTGCAGGAAAATCCAGAAGAAAGGCCAAGAATTTATTCGGTACCGATCAAACATTACGCCAACTCAATGATTTCAGTTCTGGTAGCAATCCAAACAATGGAATCACTGCACCAAAATTCTTCAGCAGCTTCCTGTTGATAACTCCAGCTCTCTGGAATTTTCCAAATTTTTTTCCAAATTCCCACAACGGCGCCATTTGATTGATATATAGAATTCGATTGATTGGATGTAAAAGTATCGAATCAAATGATCCCTGATAACGGTTTCATTTGATTGTAAAGAATTTCTTGTTTGTGTAAATCGAATAAAGCGAATAAGTTTCAATGTGTCGGTAATATTGAATAAAATTCACAATCAAAGAATTATATTTGACCACAATCAATTACAGTGTCGGTTGTAGATCGTAAGCGAGTGCGGATCGTCCACAGGGATTGTGCGATTCGTTTCTATGTTTAATTTGTTTGAATTGAAAAGTTAATCGAAAAGAAAAGAAAGCATGATTCAAGATTTATCAATTGTTTCAAGTGTCACTATTCTCTTCAAGAATCAAGAAAATGATAAACAATCGAGAATCGGGTTTCGATGATATTTCCAACCAAATGTCAAGAATCTAAATGAAGCTCATAGGAATCGATCGGATCTATAGATGTGATGCAATCTCAAGATTTCATGTTCTTGCCCTTCGAAGGATTGATACTAGATCGATGATGATCGATGAGAGTTAGGGCTTTCTCGTGAAACTAGGGTTTCATCGTTTAACCCTTGTTCTTTCATCGATATCATTCACATTCTAGCCTCTAACAATTTCAAGAAACGATCGTAACTCCCCAATCTCGAGCGATATCAATCAAGAAAGCATCGCAACGAATTGGGTCGTCGATTCTTGAACTTGCTAGAGGCTAGAATGTGAATGATATCGATGAAAGAACATGGGTTAAACGATGAAACCCTAGTTTCACGAGAAAGCCCTAACTCTCATCGATCATCATCGATCTAGTATCAATCCTTCGAAGGACAAGAACACGAAATCTTGAGATTACATCACGTCTATAGATCCGATCAATTCCTACGAGCTTCATTTAGATTCTTGACATTTGGTTGGAAATATCATCGAAACCCGATTCTCGATTGTTTATCATTTTCTTGATTCTTGAATAGAATAGTGACACTTGAAACAATTGATAAATCTTGAATCATGCTTTCTTTTCTTTTCGATTAACTTTTCAATTCAAACAAATTAAACATAGAAACGAATCGCACAATCCCTGTGGACGATCCGCACTCGCTTACGATCTACAACCGACACCGTAATTGATTGCGGTCAAATATAATTCTTTGATTGTGAATTTTATTCAATATTACCGACACATTGAAACTTATTCGCTTTATTCGATTTACACAAACAAGAAATTCTTTACAATCAAATGAAACCGTTATCAGGGATCATTTGATTCGATACTTTTACATCCAATCAATCGAATTCTATATATCAATCAGTTACATGTTCGTAAAGCCCTTAGGATGTGTACTTGACTACCACGACAATGATGCGGATCATACTAGTGGGGACATGGTAGTTCATAAGTACATTCTTCAAGGTCCCTAGTCGTGGGTGTAACGAGATGGGGCATCGATATACCAGTGTAGACTAGCGTATACGCTTATCAACCCATGAGATGGGCGATGGATGATCCCATATCCATTGGTGTTTGACATCAGAGATGGTATACGGGTGGTCAGTGGAGACTGGGTACACTGGACGGACTCACCGAGAACTCCCAGATGGTATTATACCTCACGTCAGATGGCAGTTCTCTGGTGACACTTGTGCAGGTTAGTCTGTAGGCCCGAGATCGTCATAGAGTCTTGTGTGATTCCTACTATGCTTTGATTTCCACCTTACCACGTCCATGAGGGCGTGCAAAATGGTGGTTTTTGGGTACAGTCCATAGTCACATGGAGGCAATGAGCGATAGGATGGGTTTCGTCTCTCCCGGTATTAGGGGTTGATGTTGCGCTGTGCTCGATTGGCCGTAACAGGGAAGTCCCTGGCCAGGGCTGATTTAGAGATTTATTGGTAAGTGTTACCAGTAGTTTCTCGACCCGTTATGAGCCTCACATCGGCATGACTTATCGGTTATTGGGGTCTGACGTTTACCACCCCTAGACTTGATATGCGACATATCAGACGAAGAGACCGGACTGTATGGGAAGTGTTACCGGCAGGCTTTTACAGGTGCTGGAGCGGGCTTGCTTGCTGATCTTCTGATCGCTCAATACCCGGGTAGCCGTTACGTCCATCTAGTACCGCTGACGGCTTGTGGGTGCTTGATGTGATCATCACCTACTGCCGGCATATTGACGAGTCTTTAGAGTCCTACATAGAGGTTTTACTGGCTCAGGCAAAACGAAATAGGAGCACGTATGTAATATGTGCAGGACGGAGAATAATGCGTGTATGTGATACCGTATTCTATACTCGCGACTTTATGTATCAGTCTGTTTTATATGATATTGCCGGGTTATCGAATCAAGTGTTGATTCGATAAGTCGATACATTGATTGTTAGTCGGTTATATGAGATATGACTGGATTATTAAGTCAAGTGTTTATTTAATAATTAAGTGTATAATTGTATATTAGATATACTAGTTTACATTTGCTAACACATGTTCACTTAGGGGTTTTTTCCTCACATGTACACATCTTTACTATATATGTGATATATATTAAAATGTGTTATCTTTTTGTATCATGGTTGATGATACATCATCCATGGGTGTATGAGAATTACACTATGCTAATTTTTAGTTTGGATTTTTAATATTTAAAGTAAATACAAAATCAAGTGGAGGATTAGAAAATGCATGAAGCTTGTGGAAGCTTGTTGATGCATTGACTAATTCAACTTGAGTTTGTATTTTACTATGGATATTTATTAACCCAACCATAACAATTAGCCTAGGGTTAAGTCTCTATAAGAGTTAGTATATGATACTCATTCACCATGGTTAGAACACACACTTGATCATTATCCTCTTCTCTTTTCTTTTGTTCATCTTCTTCATTGTTCAAAAGAAAAACTTGCTAGGGTTTGATCCAAAGTGAGAACTAAAGTGAGAAAAAAAATCCAAAGAGAACCCACTTCCTATTTCTCAATCCTCTACTAGACTAGCTCTTTAGTATATGGTGTTTGCTTTACTAATTCTCAAATTAGTGATGTAATAGCTTGAGTCGGAATTCCCTCGACGTAGATCATCTTCGGCCTCGGAGACTTCAAGCAAGGTCGCATCTTTCGCCTCGTGAAGCCATGCTAGAGCGCGGGAGAACCTTGATCGCAGTGAAGGTACTTCAACAAGGAGCAAATGAAGTGAAGGACCGATCTACAAAGGTTGTATTTCGTGTTCCCTTAGAAGTAAAGTTGTTTACTTACTATTAGTTTCGCCTAAACTCTAGTATACGATCTTGCTTAGGGTTGTTCGGCACATAAATTTTTTAATTTTGGCATGGTCGATGCCTAGTAGAACCTTGTTAGTGTGCCTGGTAACCCTACAAACATCAGCAGGTAGAAATCGAATAAAACAACGATTTCCTAGGTCACTATATCCTGAAGGTAATACTATGATATCTACGGTGACCACATATGCATATATGTCAACAATCGATCAATCCAATGACATATATAAATAAACATCCGACATCATATACCTGTATGCATGTGGATATCACCCACGTGTCCATCAGTCGACACAAACAATATCATGGAACCTGAGTGTCCAACATCGACATTCGAATCATCATGAAAACATATGCCTGTATGTATGAGGATGTTACGACCCAAAATTAGGCACGTGACCGGCACTTAAACCACGTAACGTCTACAGGTGTAATGCAATTTAAGTAAGCCGAAAACCCAGAAATCTAAACCATCAAAAGTAGTAAGTGATAAAAACATTTGGAAATCTCAAGTAAAAATCTTTAAACTTAAGTTTATTTTCTTGAAAATTTCGGCAGCACCTCCTTTGTAAAAACTAGCACCGAAACGGGTACAAACATAAGATATAAGTAAAGAAACATATGATATAAATAAAACATCCCCAAACGGGAGCAAATCACGCCCAAAGGCGGAAACAACCACCACAAGAAAATATACGACGCCGTAGCGAAGAAATGGACAATATAAGAGATAAAACTGCATAAATAAAGCCGGCTCACACGAGCTCGACCCCCAGAGTCACAAAATATACAATATCGTCCTCACAACTCGTCTCTAAGTCAATACATGAAATGGTAGATGGAGAGTATTAGATACAATAAGATGTATAATGAATGTAAACGGATAACCGCAAAACCCACCTATAGCAAAACGGCTCACAGCCAACCGTAGCGGTATCCGCTGCAAAAAGATACAATAAGAAGCCCTGCCGCAATTACTCTGAGGGTCAAACCTGCAAAACACTGTGGCACAACGGGGGTGAGTTTCCAACTCGTGAGTAGTAAGTAACATCGTACAGATAATCGCAGGTATGCACGTACTGCGATACACTATCACATGCTATCTGATAGTATCAATATGCTAATATGGATATGCAACAATCATGAAAGGTACTCTATCAGGTACTATAAATACATGAAGCAATACATATCAAATGAATGCTGAGTATGGGATAAAACATGTCATCATCAATGAATCATCATCGTGGAAAAACTGGTGTCCATCAACGACACGCCTAAATTCCAATACCTGAGGTGCCGTCACTCTGATCGGCCCTCATATCCTGTAAATCTCATGGAACCTGAGTGCCCAACATCGGCACTCGAAAACATCATGAAATACTCGTGTCCAATATCGACACGCAAATCCACATATATCGGGCTCCGCCGGTCCGGATCGGCCCACGGGCTCCGTCAGTCCGGATCGGTCCATATCCATCTCTCGACTCCGGTCGGTATCCTCCGGATAACCGCCAGGTCCAACCAATCACCGGTAGGTAGTGCTCCCCTGCCTGGCTCACCGCCTAACTATACGAGTCTTCTTGCCCCGGGGTAGCTCACCGGGTCCACCATGTACCCACAGACGGTGCCTACCACTCCTCGAATCGGGTTTCTAACACAAGTCTCATAACTGAGAAAACTCATGGTGGACGCACTGAAATATCATATCAAAAGAAACTGGGTTTTCAAAACAATGCATACTTTCTTGAAATAATACCATGGTTCTCAAATCCACAAATCACATGAAATCCTTATCTCAATGCGTAAATCCATGAAAAATGATATACGCAACATAAAACCGTAATATGAGCATATCAAGGGAAAACACTCTTTTAAATGAATCAAGTTTTTAAATATTTCATGCGGTTCCCAATTTCTCCAAAATCATCTAAAGGTGCACATGTAGCTATAGCAAGTATGGATGTATACATGTAAGTATGTATGCACGATGTGTTTCATATTTTCCGGCGAGTTTAGAATGTTCTTTAACTTGGGGGAAAAAATTCAACTCTTGGAAAATTTTGCGGCGAGGGTTAAAGTGGGTATTTAATATCCGTTCGAACTTTTTAAGACTGTCTAAATAACCCGAAACAAAACTAGAATTACGAATACGAAACACTCCGAATAGTCAATGCATAAAGATAACATCACATGCAAATTTAGCAAAAACAAGAAACACCTGAAATACCAAACCCCAGAGACTGGAACACTGTAAAAAAATTTATCACATATTTCCTCATGATGGCCGAGCAGGCCGGTTTTACAAGCAAAGTGGCCGGCCAAATTCCGGCGAGGGGGCCTGAATTTTTCGCTGTGTTCATATTGCATCTCATACAACATTCTGCTTTTCTTTAAAAAAAAATTGACTCCTTAAAATATTCGACAGAAACAAGGGTTTTAAATCGGGTGTTTCGGAGTTGTTTCGGTTTCGTAATCCTACAATATCCGTCTAATTTTCTTGCTTGTCTCTGATACCACTGTAGGGTTCCTAAGCACAACAGCAAGGTTTCGGGTGGCATCATCCATACCATATTAAAATTTTTATCATGCTATAAGAACCCTAACCTAGAATCTTAACTAGAGAATCATACGAAAACAAGATGTAAACAGCTTTACAACTAAGTGCGTATGGATTACAACCTTTGTAGTCCGTTCCTTTGCTTCTATAGCTCCTTGTTGTGGTCCCTTCGCTATGATCAACGAACTCCCAGACTTTTGAGAGGCTCCATAAGATGTATAATGCATGCTTGCTAGAAGTATTCAAAATCTATGATGATCTACGTCGAGGAAACACGGACTCAAGCTATCTCTTCACTAATATGGAATTAGTGAAGCTAACACCCTAAACTATATGGCTAGTATGGAAGAGGATGATGAAGTAGGAATTTTGCCTACTTTAGAATTTAATTTCTCACTATTTTCTTTATCTCCTCAAAACTAAATAAAGAGCTTGAGAGAGATGAAGATGAAGAAGATGAATGAATAATTAGCTTGAGGTTAGAAATGCAACCATGGTGAGTTTATGTCATCCTTAACCCATGTAGAGAATAAACCATGGCTAAGTGATTTGGATTAGGTTAATAAATATTTAAGGTAAAAACAAAATTGGTGGACTTTGTCAATGAATCTACAAGCTTCCTCCAAGCTCATCCATGACTAATTCCAAGAAATTTTGAATTAACTAAAATAAATAATAACCCACCATTATCACAAGTATGGTGTTAGTCTCATACACCCAAGTTGCATGTGTAACCTAGCATGTCACAATATTATATATCACATGTATAATTTTGTGAACAAAAGAAAACTATACAATAAAATTATATCACATATATGTTAAATGTATAATAAGTGAGAAAAATAAATACTTAAGTGAGCATATATAAGTTAATGTAATTTAATATATCAAATATATAATTATACATTAAATTATTAAATCAATGCTTGATTTAATAATCCGGCTATATCACATATAACAGACTAATATAATATGTATCATTTTATCGAATCAACACTTGAGCCGATAACCCGGCTATATCACATATAACCGGCCGATATCACGTATCGTGACAGTAGAATACGGTATCACATACACGTATCAATCTCGGTCTCGCACATATCACATATGTGCTCCTACTCCGTTTCTCCTGAGCCAGGAAACCTCTGTGTAGGACTCTAATGACTCGTCAATACGCCGGCAGTAGATGGTGATCATATCAGTCACCCACAAGCCGTCAGCGGTCAGCTAAAGGTAACGGCCACCCGGGTATTGAGCGATCAGAAGATCAACAAGCAATTCTGCTCACACTCCTGTGAATCCAATCAGTAACACTACCGTACAGTCCGGTCTCTTCGCCTGATAAGTCGCATATACAGTCTAAGGGTGGTAAACGTCAGACCCCTGTAACTGATAAGTCATGTCGATGTGAGGCTCATAACGGGTCAAGAAACTACTCATAACACTTACCAGTCGATCTCCATATCATCCTTTGCCAGGGACTTCCAGTTATGGCCAATCGAACACAGCGCAACATCAAACCCCTATACGGGGAGAGCCGAATCCCCTCTTATCGCTCATTGCCTCAATGTGATCCGGGACTGCGCCCAAAAGCCACCGTTTTGCACGTTCTCTTGAACATGGTAAGGTGGAAATCAAAGCACAATGGGAATCACACAAGACTCTATGACGATCTCGGGTCTACAGACTAACCTGTACCAGTGTCACCAGAGAACTGCTATCTAACGATAGGTACAATACCAACTAGGATTTCTCGGCGAGTCCGTTCAGTGTACCCAGTCTCTACTGAGCACCCGTATACCATCTTTGATATCAAACACCAATGGATGTGGGATCATCCATCGCCCATCATACAGGTCAAGAGGCGTATACGCTAGTCTACTTTGGAGTATCGATGCCCTGTCTCGATACACCCTCGAATAGGAACAATTGTAGGATGTACTTGTAGACTACCCTGGCCCCACTAGTATGATCTCCATCATAGTCCTAGTAGTCATGTACACATCCTAAGGGCTTTATCAATATGTGAGAGCAAGACAGTATCACAATACAAGTCAACATGTTAAGACAAAGAGCAACCAGATAGCATAGTATCATGTCGAGAAAGAAAGTCCTCTCTCTATATATCCAATCATCCATTATAATATACATCATATGTACAATAATGGCCTCTAGGGTATATACATAACTAACAGGTAGTGCTCCCCTGCCAGGCACACCGCCTAACTATACGAGTCTTCTTGCCCCGGGGTACCTCACCGGGTCCACCATGTATCTACAGACGGTGCCTACCACTCCTTGAATCAGGTTTCTAACACAAGTCTCAGAATGGAGAAAACTCATGGTGGACGCACTGAAATATCATATCAAGAGAAACCGGGTTTTCAAAACAATGCATACTTTCTTGAAATAATACCACGGTTCTCAAATCCACAAATCACATGAAATCCGTATCTCAATGCCTAAATCCATGAAATATGATATATGCAACAAAAAACCGTAATATGAGCATATCAAGGGAAAACCGCTCTTTTAAATGAATCCAGTTTTTAAATATATCATGTGGTTCCCAATTTCTCCAAAATCAAATCCAACATCATCTAAAGGTGCACATGTAGCTATAGCAAGTATGGGGGTATACATGTAAGTATGTATGCACGATGTGTTTCATATGCGCAATAGAACAAGAATTAATGTGTCAATATCAATAACAATACAATACTGCATATGTGTATAGGTTGTGCTTGTCATGGCAATTACCGACGGTGTGGGTGTAGCATACAATTTAGTGCTCGTGCAACATGAACTATCAGTAATGCTGCAGTGTCCACTAGGTACTAAGTCAAGGCACAACAAGTAATGGTATGCAATGATGCATGCTCAATATATATGCATATAAACATGCGGCTATAATATCATATCTAGCCCGACGCATAACGCCATACGGGCGATTTCCCCGTAGATGTTAAATCTACACACCGGTGATCTCGAGCTAAGTAAATCCGACCACCTGCTTCCCTTTCTTCGCAGCGTCCGAAGTCCCCGCCTGCGATGCTATTAACACAAAACACAATAACACATGGATTTAGTAAACTACGCAATAACAACGAACACAACACCAATTTAATGAATCGGTCCCCTTAAGCTACAAAAGGGTTCGCTTAGCGGCTAACGTGTGTGTCGACATCACCAAAACAAACCCACGACAGCAAGCTACCCTAAACACAAAAACTGCTTCGGATCAATCGTAACGCGCGTCGTCGAAACACTAAAAAATGGCTAATTGATCCCAGATTTTACCTACTGTCAAAACATAAAAATCCAGCAGTACCAAATACCCCAGAACAACTGCAGACAGCTACCCACAAAAACACAGCACCCCAGTCCCCTCCACGGCCGAGCTCGCTGGATTTTCCTATGTTCTCACCGGCCAAAACAGGTCAGGTGGGGTTCGTGTTTCAGGTGTACACTCAGGGTCTCAAGTACAACACTACTACTTTGCTAGATTTTCCAGTAAACACTCATGGTCATAGCAGATTACAGACATCCTAAAACAACACTAAAAATACGATATTTGCTCAACACTACATCTTTATCGTTCTAAACAACGACTACTAATCTACACAACAACAATAAACTCCTAATTAACAGTTTAGCGTCATTACCTATCTACACTTGTGTTGGTTTGCTCACCACCTCATCTAGGGTTTGGAAGAATCACATATGCCGTTATTAAATTTTATGAGGTGCTAAGTAAACTAACCTAGGATCTTAACTAGAATTTTAGGGTAACAAACAATAAGCATCACATGCAAGAAGCAATTTAACACTAAGTGAAGAAATTACAACCTTTGTAGACTTCCCTTGGTGACTCCTTGGCACTTTAAGAGTTTGAAACGGATCAATAGAGGTCTTCCTATTCCACGATGATCCACCCGAAATACCTTTGCCCAAAGCTCCTTGCTTTACTTGATCTTTGAAAGAAGTGTAGCAAACACCCTACACAAATGGGCTAGAGATGTGTAGAATATGTAAGTCCATGCTACCTCTCCCGGTACTTTGGGGAATGCGGAATTTGGTAAAAAACGATTTTCTTAAAGATGGTAACATGGACCTATAACCCGGATCTTGGTTAAACATCTATCTAACATCCTAACTAAGAGATTCTAGCTACTCGGTTAGGGGGTTATACCTAGCTTGTCTTGAACTCCTTCTCTTCAAGCTCCGATGGTGGTCCGATGGCTCCTTCTCGTCGTCTCCGTACGCCGAAGATAGATCCACTTGAAAGCTCCAACCTTTAGCTCCTTCTTCGTTCTTTGAAGAAACTAGTTCACTTGGTTTGCTAAACCTAGTGAACTAGAATGAGTAGAGAGGAAATAGAATGGGATTTTATCTATGGTTCTTGATTCTCAACTCATGAGACAAGAGAACCATAGAATCAAGAGAGGAAGGAAGAGGTTGAGGGTGAGAGCAAAAGGAGAGCTCAAGAACAAGAGAGAGAATGAGCAAGAAAGAATGAGGCTCTCTTTTGTCTTTCACCCTCTCATAATCCAAAGTGATCATAACTCATCATATCAAAAAAAAAAGTCTTATATGATGGTTTGAAGCAACCATAACCATATCATTTCATGCACTCATTTTACACAAATGAGCAAGTAAACAAAAGTCTTTGCCATGAAATGATGGCTATGGTTATCATGATGGTCAACTAGTCAAGCCTAGTCAACCGGTCAACAAGTCAACAAAAGTCAACAAGTCAACAAAGTCAACAAGTCAACAAAAGTCAACAAGTCAACAAAGTCAACAACCATATCACCATAATACTTAATTAATATAATAGTTAATCACATATCATATTCTCATTCGGGTTGAGCAAAAAGTCAAATAGTCAACGGTCAACTGTCAACAACCCTAATGAGAATCTGCTGCCTCTGCCTCCCTGTCAACTGTGCATACACACCCGCATCCGCGTTCCGAGGAACACGAATGCAAACTGGATAAATCCAATCCCATAAGGTACACTAGGATCTGGCTTAAACCAAAGCCCGCTAGTGTAAACTGTCCGGACACTGTACGTGCACAAGTGCACGGATGTGACCGAACCCTGTCGCAAAACCATGCGACCTGTCGCAATACCATGCGACCTCTACTCTTTTGCCTAAAGGCGAAAAGCTTTCTGTGTGGGACTCTAAAGACTCGACACTACGCTGGCAGTGGGTTTAACCACAGACCGCAAGCGGCACTAGCTGTGCGTAACGGTCCCCAGGTAATGCCGACAAGAAGACCGACTAGGCGAAACCCATCTGAACTCCTACTGAGCCTGAGTGTGACATTCTTCGTACAGTCCGGTCTGTTCGTCTGATACATCGCATGGCGGGCCTAGGGGGCGGTAAACGTCAATCCCCCAATAGCGGTACAAGTCGTGCCGGAGCGAAGCCCAAAACACCCTGAGATAACACTGGAAACCTACCAGTATATCTCTTTTGCCCTGGCCAGGGACTACTCGTGTAATGGCTCTCCTAGACACAGCGCGATGTAAACCCCCAATACCGGGAGAGACGAATCCTGTCTAACCGTCACTGCCTCCAAGTGCTTCGGGACTGCACCCAACCACTACCTGTTTGCACGACTCCTTTGAGTCGTGGTAGGGTAGTGATCAAAGTACAGTGGGAACACACTCGAGGCAGAGTGACAGTGTCAAGTCAGCGGACTAAGCTGTACTCATGTCACCTGGGAACTGATAAGTGACGATAGGTATAATACCAACTAGTCAGTTCCCGACGAGTCCTGTCCAGTGTACCCGTAACCTAACGAGCACCCGCATACTATCTCAAGTACGACGTACTGACGGCTGTGGGACAGACCGTCTCCCATACTGGGATAAGAAGCGCATGCGCTGGTCTACTCCGGAGTATCGATGCCCTGTCTCGATAGTCCTGCGACCAGGGACCTGCATAAGGATGTGCTTATAGATTACCCAGCCCCACTAGTGTGACGGCCATCACATCGCTGGTAATCAAGCAAAGATCCTAAGGGCTCTACTAATGTGTATAGGCGATATACAAAAATAAACACATGTACACATTGAAGTAGAAACAAACAAAGTAGCATACTACTATTTTGAGCAAGATTGTATATACAAGGTGAATATCCCAAGCATCCATTAAGTAATATACAAACCAGTATGATACAGTAATGGCCTCTAGGGCATATACACTAACAATCTCCCACTTGCACTAAGGCCATGTACTGGCGTATCGAAGACCTATCATCTCGATCAGCCGATCGAACTGAGTCTGGGGCAGGGCCTTGGTGAATGGATCTGCAGTGTTATCTTCTGAAGCGACTCTCCGAACCTCGATCTCCTGGCGATCCACGATCTCCCTGATCAGGTGATACCGCCTCAAGATGTGCCTGGATCTCTGATGGGACCTGGGTTCCTTCACTAAAGCTATAGCCCCGTTGTTGTCGCAATACAGAGGTATTGGATCAACAATGGACGGAACCACCTGAAGTTCTTTCAAGAACTTCCTCATCCAGACAGCTTCTTTTGCGGCATCAGATGCAGCGATGTATTCCGCTTCCATCGTCGAGTCTGCAACGGTTTCCTGTTTGGAACTCTTCCAACACACCGCCCCTCCATTGAGGGTAAAGACAAAACCCGACATGGACTTGGAATCATCCTTGTCACTCTGGAAGCTGGAGTCAGCAAAGGCCTCGATCTGGAGGTCTTTTCCGCCATACACCAAGAACATCTCCTTAGTCCTTCTCAGGTACTTGAGAATGTTCTTTACCGCTATCCAGTGTTTCTCCCCAGGGTTTGACTGATACCGGCTTACCACACTCAGTGCATAAGCTACATCCGGTCTGGTACACAACATCGCATACATTATAGAGCCTACCGCAGAAGCGTACGGTATAATAGACATGCGATCCCTCTCCAAATCAGTCTTGGGAGACATCTCTTTAGAGAGGGTGATCCCGTGACAAGCCGGTAGGTTACCGCGCTTGGAATCTTCCATACTGAATCTCTTCAGTATGGTGTCGATGTACCTGGACTGTGATAGTCCTAATATCCTCTTGGATCTGTCACGGTAGATCCGGATACCCAGAATGTATGAGGCATCACCCAGGTCTTTCATGGAGAACCTGTGTGACAAGAACCCCTTGACAGATTGTAGCATAGGAATGTCATTTCCTATTAAGAGAATGTCATCCACGTATAAAACGAGGAATACTACAGTTCTCGCTACAAATCTACTATAGATGCATGGTTCATCTGGATTTTTGATAAAGCCAAATTCTTTGACCGTCTCATCAAAGCAGATGTTCCAACTCCGCGACGCCTGCTTTAGTCCATAGATGGACTTAAGCAACTTGCACACCTTTCCGCTGCTCCCACTCTGAATGAAACCCTCTGGCTGGTCCATATAGACACACTCCTCTAAATTTCCATTTAGAAAAGCTGTCTTTACGTCCATTTGCCAGATCTCATAATCGTAGAAGGCAGCAATGGCAAGAAGGATCCGAATGGATTTCAGCATGGCTACTGGAGAAAAGGTTTCGTCATAGTCCAAGCCAGGTCTTTGACGAAAACCCTTTGCTACCAGCCTAGCTTTATAGGTCTCAACCTATCCATCTACACCAATCTTCCTTTTGAAGATCCACTTGCATCCTACGGGTTTTACCCCGCCTGGAGCAATGTCCAACGTCCATACCTTGTTGGTGTACATGGACTCCATTTCGGTCCGCATTGTATCCAGCCATTTCACTGAGTCAACGCTCTGAACGGCCTGCTGGAAGCTAGTAGGCTCATCATAATCTATGATGCAATCCTCTCTATCCCCGTCAATGAGAAAACAGTAGTATCTCTCGGGCGGATGAGTCTGCCTACTACTTCTGCGGAGCGGCGTAGGAATGTCCTGTTCTGTTGAACCCTCTGGTTCCACTAACTTTTCAGTAATAGTCTGTGGTTCTGGAATTTCTTCCAGTTCCACTGCGCTCCCACTATTTTCCTTTTCCAAGAACTGGTGTTCTAGAAAGTGGGCATTACGAGAAACAAGGACTTTTTGTTCCTCTGCGTAGTAGAAAAGATACCCCCTGGTGTTCTTTGGGTATCCCACAAACTTGCACAGTACTGAGCGTGCCTCGAGTTTGTCCGCATGCTGCTTTTTGACAAAAGCTGGACATCCCCAGATCTTCAGATATTGAAGATAGGGTTTCTTCCCACTCCACATTTCATATGGGGTGGTGGGCACAGTCTTAGTCGGAACTCGGTTCAAAAGGTATGCTGCTGATTCTAGCGCATATCCCCAGAATGATCGCGGTAACTCAGCGTTACTCATCATGGACCGCACCATATCCAATAGGGTGCGGTTCCGTCTCTCCGATACACCGTTATGTTGCGGGGTGTATGGAGGAGTAAGCTGAGAGAGAATTCCGTTCTCTTTTAAGTAGTCCAGGAACTCGGCACTTAAGTATTCTCCACCTCGATCCGATCTTAGAATCTTAATACTTTTGCCGGTCTGTTTCTCTACTTCATTCTTATACTCCTGGAATTTTCCAAAGGCTTCGGACTTATGTTTCATTAAGAAGACATAACCGTACCTTGAGAAGTCATCCGTAAAAGTAATGAAGTAAGAATGTCCGCTTCGGGCATGTGTAGACATTGGACCGCACACGTCACTGTGTACGAGTCCCAAGAGCTCGCTCGCTCTTACTCCATGTCCAGTAAACGGAGTCTTTGTCATCTTTCCTTTGAGACAAGATTGACAAGTGGCATACGATTGATATTCGAACGCATTCAAATATCCTTCTGTATGTAACTTAGTCAACCTTCTCTCATTGATGTGACCCAATCTACAATGCCATAAGAAAGTCTGATTTATTTCTGGAGACTTTCTTTTATGTGTATTCTGGACATTAAAAATCTGTGGTTGGTTTAACACGTATATACCATTACTCAATGTACCTGACCCAATCAAAACTTGATTAAGGTGAATGTTTACAACATTACTTACAAACGCAAATTCATAACCTTCTTTAGAAACTAAAGATACAGAAATGATATTACAAGTTGCGTTGGGTACAGAAAAGCAATTACGCAAAACCAAAACATGTCCATCTGACATTCCCAGGTGATAGTCCCCCACGGCTTTAGCATCCATGCTAGCTCCGTTCGCAACTCTGAGGGTCATGTCACCTGCCTTCAAAACCCTACGGTTTCTCAACGCCTGCAAAGAATTACAGATATGAGATCCTGATCCGGTATCCAATACCCAGGAAGTAGAGTTTATTGAAAGACAGTTTTCAATAACATACACACCTGAAGCTGAAGCTGCAACCTGCTTCAATTCCTGTGTTCTGGCCTTCCAGGCCCTGCAATCATTCTTCCAGTGTCCTTTCTTATGACAATAGAAGCATTCTTCCTTATCCACAAGCTTCCCCGCTATCTTTGTTGCTTTACCTTTTCCCTTCGTATCCACTTTACTAACACCGCCCCTTGGTTTGGCGGGGGCCTTCTTCTTCTTTCCCTTGGCTTTCGCCTTGGACCTAGAAGAAGATGATCCTCCTACAAACAAAGTGGATGTATGCCTACCTTTCTGTAGGGTGCCCTCTGCGCTCCTCAGCATGTTGAGGAGCTCTGAAAGTTCAACCTCTTTTTCTTGTAAGTTGAAGTTCAGTATAAACTGGGTGTAAGTGGAAGGAAGGGACTGGAGAACTATATCCGTATATAGCTCACTCTCCAATGTGATCCCTAGGTCAGCGAGCTCCTCAATGAAGCCGATCATCTTTAGCACGTGCTCGGCTACTGATGATCCGACGGCCATTCTTGTCGAAAATAACTTTTTCGACGCTTCGTATCTTGCGATGCGAGATTGCTCTCCATACAGTTCTTTTGTATGAAGCAATATGGATTCCATGTCCATATTCTCATGCCTCCTCTGATGTTCGTTGTCCATCGAGGCAAGCAGGAGGCATTTGGCCTTCGCGCTATCAATCTCCCAAGTCTTACGGATTTCCTTATCCGCGACGCTGGAAGTTGGACCAGGGACAGGGGGAGCTTTGGTGGTAAGAAGATACCCCAGCTTGTCGTAAGTGATTGCTATCTTGACATTCCTGAGCCAATCTTTGTAGTTTGGCCCTGTCAGTTTGTTTTTATCTAGGAGTAACTTAAGTCCAGTCATGTTGATTGGTCGCTGCAATTAGGAGAGAGAAGAAGAAACACTCAGCATGATGCTCTTGCAAGTTTAGAGTGGTTTTTAGTTTGTCTAAACAGGATGGCTCCCACTGTTTCTCGAATCCCTCCTCAAACCATAAAGGAAGAATTAGCCGAGATCAATCCCACCGCACAATACTTGCTTAACCGTTCAGCCAGGCCGGTGTCGGTACTTCGAGGGAGGTTTTCCAACGCTTTCGCGAAGTTCCTTAATTAAAGAACCTCTTTTCCCTGGGGGCGTAGCCCCGCTAACACCTTTCTAGGCACCTACTAGGTTTATAGCATTGATCGTTAAGTGAGAAATTTCCCGAGGAGTAGCATATACACACAGTAGGATCGGGATCCAAATATCATCGCGTGATGAAACTGAAGGAATCCTACCAGAATCATCACACTCCAAATGGTATGCAAATCTAGCAAGTTTCAGTACTTATGAAACTCTCGATGTGGATTTTTGCCCCATGCTCTTATGACCTTGGCGTGAGGTCAAAATGTCATAAGTCACATGTCAAGTTCGTCCCATCATTATCCAGGTTAATTTGAACCCACCCGTACATACCCTTGACGTAGGCCAAAATGGCAGTACGACTGTCTCAAACCAACGCATTCTATCTATGCAAGAGATAAATATCCGGCAGCTATCAATCACTATGCCTTGGCGTGAGGTCAAAATACATAGCTTGAATACTACCGAATATTTAACTGAAATGATGGAGGGCTACGGATGGTTTTGGCAAAACCGTGAACGTAGTGAACTTGATTTGGTCGATGGAACGAGATAGCTTTTAAATGGAGTGGCTCAAACTCCGTATTTTAAAAGTTTTTTTTGAAAAGAACCGAGTGGTTTTTCGAAAGTGTTCCAACGACTTTAACTTGGTTTATTATCTTGCATTAGTTCTTTTAATGCGTGATATTCTTGCATTAGTTCTTTTAATGCGTCCCATCATTTAATCCTACCATTGCAGAATACAACCAAAATATGACGTACGCTTATGCCATTCGCATTCGCCACGGGGCCCCGTCATTACCCGTTAGGTTACTTAACTAACGACAGAGCGGGGGCTGGGCTAGCGCGTCTGTAAAACATAAGCAACGCCTAAATAATATCATATATAGATATACTGCAATGATAAACATTTCAGATCACAGATGAATACATTGGATATACTAGGAATCTGTAATTTGCACGAGCCTGTAACAAAAACAGATTACACGGTCGCGGTGAATAGCCAAAACCCCACCCAAGACCCCTACGGGTGCGGCAAACTACCCGCCAAGTACCCGAAGCGTAGCAACCTCCCTCATCTCCATGAGTAGGCTACTCGACACTTCGGCATACCCGGTAGTTTGTGCACCCCCTCCATGGGTCTATCCTAGGAGCAAAAACAGTAAAAAGAAATTATACAATGACGGCTACAACCCCGACCCGGTTGTGCGGCCATACAAATAATTATTACATCAATTTACAAATTTACATGAATTGAAAGAAAAGAAAACTCTCGTCTCACAACCCCCGGCTATTCACCCGCGACAATCCAATATATTCATATCCACATTCCAGCAACATTACAGATCACAGATTTGTATAACCCCCACTAATCGACATATAGCGATTAGTAGACGTTCAATACAAATAACACATTACAGAAAACCCGTTAGCTTAAGTCTTTTAGAAGTTCGATCAAAAATACGGATTTTCGAGACCCCAAAATAAAATTTTCGTTCTGGAAAATCTGGGCAGAAAATATATATTCCAAAAATCCCAAAATACCCCCAGAAGAACACTGCACCAAAAAGGGACCACGGCCGAGTCAACTCGGCCGCGGATCCGCGGCGGGAGCGTGCTCCCGCCGCGGATCCGCGGTGCTTTGACTCGATCGTGCGACCAATTTTGGTGGGTGTTCACAGAAAAGCCTGAGCCGATTTTAGGTGTTAAAATAATCAACTTTTGAACAGTGGAAAAATCGACAGAAACTGCAAAATTTTTGGGGTTTGTTTCGGGACTTTTTCGTTGATCGATCTTCTAGTTACTTGCTAACATGCTAGATAGAGTTTAACTAGTCTCTGATACCACTGTAAGTCCATGCTACCTCTCCCGGTACTTTCGGGAATGCGGAATTTGGTAAAAAACGATTTTCTTAAAGATGGTAACATGGACCTATAACCCGGATCTTGGTTAAACATCTATCTAACATCCTAACTAAGAGATTCTAGCTACTCGGTTAGGGGGTTATACCTAGCTTGTCTTGAACTCCTTCTCTTCAAGCTCTGATGGTGGTCCGATGGCTCCTTCTCGTCGTCTCCGTACGCCGAAGATAGATCCACTTGAAAGCTCCAACCTTTAGCTCCTTCTTCGTTCTTTGAAGAAACTAGTTCACTTGGTTTGCTAAACCTAGTGAACTAGAATGAGTAGAGAGGAAATAGAATGGGATTTTATCTATGGTTCTTGATTCTCAACTCATGAGACAAGAGAACCATAGAATCAAGAGAGGGAGGAAGAGGTTGAGGGTGAGAGAAAAAGGAGAGCTCAAGAACAAGAGAGAGAATGAGCAAGAAAGAATGAGGCTCTCTTTTGTCTTTCACCCTCTCATAATCCAAAGTGATCATAACTCATCATATCAAAAAAAAAAGTCTTATGTGATGGTTTGAAGCAACCATAACCATATCATTTCATGCACTCATTTTTCACAAATGAGCAAGTAAACAAAAGTCTTTGCCATGAAATGATGGCTATGGTTATCATGATGGTCAACTAGTCAAGCCTAGTCAACCGGTCAACAAGTCAACAAAAGTCAACAAGTCAACAAAGTCAACAAGTCAACAAAAGTCAACAAGTCAACAAAGTCAACAACCATATCACCATAATACTTAATTAATATAATAGTTAATCACATATCATATTCTCATTAGGGTTGAGCAAAAAGTCAAATAGTCAACGGTCAACTGTCAACAACCCTAATGAGAATCTGCTGCCTCTGCCTCCCTGTCAACTGTGCATACACACCCGCATCCGCGTTCCGAGGAACACGAATGCAAACTGGATAAATCCAATCCCATAAGGTACACTAGGATCTGGCTTAAACCAAAGCCCGCTAGTGTAAACTGTCCGGACACTGTACGTGCACAAGTGCACGGATGTGACCGAACCCTGTCGCAAAACCATGCGACCTGTCGCAATACCATGCGACCTCTACTCTTTTGCCTAAAGGCGAAAAGCTTTCTGTGTGGGACTCTAAAGACTCGACACTACGCTGGCAGTGGGTTTAACCACAGACCGCAAGCGGCACTAGCTGTGCGTAACGGTCCCCAGGTAATGCCGACAAGAAGACCGACGAGGCGAAACCCATCTGAACTCCTACTAAGCCTGAGTGTGACATTCTCCGTACAGTCCGGTCTGTTCGTCTGATACATCGCATGGCGGGCCTAGGGGGCGGTAAACGTCAGTCCCCCAATAGCGGTACAAGTCGTGCCGGAGCGAAGCCCAAAACACCCTAAGATAACACTGGAAACCTACCAGTATATCTCTTTTGCCCTGTCCAGGGACTACTCGTGTAATGGCTCTCCTAGACACAGCGCGATGTCAACCCCCAATACCGGGAGAGACGAATCCTGTCTAACCGTCACTGCCTCCAAGTGCTTCGGGACGGCACCCAACCACTACCTGTTTGCATGACTCCTTTGAGTCGTGGTAGGGTAGTGATCAAAGTACAGTGGGAACACACTCGAGGCGGAGTGACAGTGTCAAGTCAGCGGACTAAGCTGTACTCATGTCACCTGGGAACTGATAACTGACGATAGGTATAATACCAACTAGTCAGTTCCCGACGAGTCCTGTCCAGTGTACCCGTAACCTAACGAGCACCCGCATACTATCTCAAGTACGACGTACTGACGGCTGTGGGACAGACCGTCTCCCACACTGGGATGAGAAGCGCATGCGCTGGTCTACTCCGGAGTATCGATGCCCTGTCTCGATAGTCCTGCGACCAGGGACCTGCATAAGGATGTGCTTATAGATTACCCAGCCCCACTAGTGTGACGGCCATCACATCGCTGGTAATCAAGCAAAGATCCTAAGGGCTCTACTAATGTGTATAGGCGATATACAAAAATAAACACATGTACACATTGAAGTAGAAACAAACCAAGTAGCATACTACTATTTTGAGCAAGATTGTATATACAAGGTGAATATCCCAAGCATCCATTAAGTAATATACAAACCAGTATGATACAGTAATGGCCTCTAGGGCATATACACTAACAGAATAATGATGTGGTTTGTATTCTCTATTCAAAAGCCTTTCTTTTTTACTAGCTCACTCTATGTAAATCTCAAGAGAGAAAGAGAATGAGGAAGAAGAAGATAATGGCAAAGCTTGAGCTCAAGAGATAATGATATGTGATGAATAATGAAGATGAGAATGAATAATCAATATAAAATCATTCTCACTTCAAACCATGGGTTAGTAAATTTCTAGATATTCATCATTGAGTAATAAGAACCATAGAAAATTAACTCATGGTTAATTGTTAGGTCAAGTGTAGTCAAAGTAGATAAATATCAACCATGAGTGAATTATCTTTTCTTTAACTCAAAATAAATAAACATATACATATTTAAAACCATGTGAGTCTTGCATTGCCACCATTTGTGTATCATCAACCATGATACAATGTATGCATGTATGTGTGTATGCACATCATCATGTGCATCAACATAAACATATGCATGTTAGTTGTATGTATGCCCTAGAGGCCAGTATTGTACAGATGATGTATATTATATTGGATGCTTGGACATATATAGAGATGACTTTCTTGCTCGATATGATAGTATGCTATCTGGTTGCTCTTTATCTTAACATGTACACTAGTCTCTTTATACTGTCTTATAGTTACATGTTGGTAAAGCCCTTAGGATTTGTACTTGACTACCTGGACTATGATGCAGATCATACTAGTGGGGACATGGTAGTCCATAAGTACATCCTTCAAGGTCCCTAGTCGTGGGTGTATCGAGACGGGGCATCGATATACCAGTGTAGACTAGCGTATACGCTTCTCGACCCATGTGATGGGCAATGGATGATCCCATATCCATTGGTGTTTGACATCAGAGATGGTATACGGGTGCTCAGTAGAGACTGAGTACACTGGACGGACTCGCCGAGAACTCCCAGATGGTATTATACCTCACGTCAGATGGCAGTTCTCAGGTGACACTTGTACAGGTTAGTTTGTAGACCCGAGATCGTCATAGAGTCTTGTGTGATTCCCACTGTGCTTTGATCTCCACCTTACCACGTCCATGAGGGCATGCAAAACGGTGGTCTTTGGGTACAGTCCCGAGTCACATGGAGGCAATGAGTGATAGGAGGGGTTTTGTCTCTCCCGGTATTGGGGGTTGATGTTGCGCTGTGCTCGATTGGCCGTAACAGGGAAGTCCCTGGCCAGGGCTGATCAGAGATTTGCTGGTAAGTGTTACCAGTAGTTTCTCGACCCGTTACGAGCCTCACATCGGCACGACTTATCGGGTTATTGGGGTCTGACGTTTACCACCCCTAGACTTGATATGCGACATATCAGACGAAGATACCGGACTGTACGGTAAGTGTTAATGGTCGGATTCGCAGGAGTGTGAGCGGGCTAGCTCGTCGATCTTCTGATCGCTCAATCCCTGGATGGCCGTTACGTTTAGCAGACCGCTTGCGGCTTGTGGGTGCTTGATATGATCATCATCTGCTACCGGCGTATTGACGAGTCTTTAGAGTCCTACACAGAGGTTTCCTGGCTCAAGCAAAACGAAATAGGAGCGCATATGAGATATGTGCGGGACCGAGAATAATACCAGTATGTGATACTGTATTCGATTCTCACGATTTGTAGAATTGATCGGTTATATGCATTATAGCCGGGTTATCGGATCAAGTGTTGATTCGATAAGTTGTTACTATTGATATTAGTCGGTCATATGCGATATGACCGGGTCGTTAAATCAAGTGTTGATTTAATGATTTAATGTATGATTATATATTTGATATATTACTTTACATTAACTAATATGGGTTCACTTTAAATGGATTTTCTCACTTGATGTGCATGATGTATATGTGGTACACTTTGTACACTTGTTTGTATCATATTAGATGATGCATGTTTATTTGGTTAAGTGTAAAGAATAAACCCATGGTTAAGAGGATAATTAGGGTTTTGATTTTATCACACATTTATTTATCCATTCCTTTTTATTTAAATTGTTTTATAAAAACAAAATGGTTTTCTTTTGTCATGAAGCTTAATGAAGCTTCATGAAGGTTTGACTCAAAGACCATTTTGTCTTTATGCTAAACCCTAACTATTCCCACTTACCATGGTTTTCTCTCTACACTTAACCCATGTTAGATTATGATAAGTATCAATTTTATTTCATTATTAAAAATACTTATCATAATACTAGCTCATCTTCTTCTTCATCTTCAAGTTAGAAACCTTGAGGCCTTTAATGGCAACTTGAGCTTGAGAGTGAGAAATCCAATTCTAAAGAGAACCCACCTCCTATTTCTTCACCCTCTACCTCTAGCTAAGTTGTAGAGTGTGTTTTCTTCACAAGTTTCATCACCTTGTGAAGTCGGAGCTTGAACTTGCGATGCCTCGACGTAGATCGTCTTTGACACGAAGCCGGCGACCTAGCTCACCCGATTCTCCGATGAAGCCGACGCTAGAGCCCGGGGTTCGACATGGACAGCGAGGAGCCTTCGTTGCGGAGCCGTGGAGGTGGATATCCGGATCTACAAAGGTTGTAATTTCCATATCCAAGTAGTTAAGTGTTAACTAGATTATCTTTTCGCCTAAACATCTAGTCTAAGATCCGTAGTCTAGGGTTTCTCGGCACCATTTTTTTTAAATTGGCATGTTCGATGCCTTGTGAGACCTCACTAGTGTGCCTAGGAACCCTACAGTGGTATCAGAGCCTAGCTAGAGCCTTAGGCGAAGTCTAGACAGAGTTTGAAACCCGGACGAACCGAAAACCCAACCCCGAAATAGCTCTCTGGAAAATTTTCAAATTTGTGGTTTTTTGTCAATTAAAATTGCCTAAAAAAATCAGCAATAAAATCTAAGAATTACTGTGCAAATCGTTTCCTGTGAACAGTACAAACGGCGGCGGAACCGCGGTAGAAGCATGCCTTCTACGGCGGTTCCGCGGCTCGTTGATGACGTCAGCCCCACTTCTTTGCACAGTAATACCTGATTTATTATTCTGAGTTTTCTGGGAATTTTAATTTGACTCCAGGTTTGAGTATTCTGGGGTTGTATTGGGAATCGTCGATTCGATCGGATTATCGAACTTTGTCTAAGTGCTTTCCGGATAATTTTTTGAATATGTTAAAAACTTCGACCGGATATAAATACCCAACTTTTCCCATGTCCTAAAATATCCAAGTGTTGGATTATTGTGTGGTTTAAGGACGTTCTGAGTAGTGCAAGTAACACGATGGTCCCTCTAGAAGACAACAAACCTTAACTCGATTATGTGACCGTCTTGAACTGCCCTTTGAACCTTCGGGTTTGGGGCAGTACGGCGTGCCACATGTGAGGCGTTGGCTTGACCCTTCTACGGCTGGACCGTTGGTACTGAGGCATGAAACGAATGTCTTGGAACCTATTTCATGTGTTGGACGGTTTCGGGAAAACTTGGGTATTCGAATGTTCGATCGGAAATTTTAATATATTCTATTTATCCGGAATGGGATACAATAATTGGAATTCACAAACAGTTATGTGATAACTGAATGAATGATATAAATCTAGCGGTTTAGTTTCATTTGATATTGAAAAGAGTTTTCGATAATGAGACTAAAATGCGGGATTTATAAAAATTAGGCATGTGATGTCTAAGATATTCATTGGATTAGGCATGTGATGTCTAAAGTAGTTGCAGATTCCAATTGTTGTAGTTTTACACTTTCTTTTCTGTGACCGTAAGTGTAATATGTGAATCGCCGGTTTCGTTGCTATATGTCAACGACAATTGGGATGCGCATATTTACTTACGTTGATGACATGTGATGTTATGTGTTGCTGGATATGTTATATTGGATTGTCGTGTTTGAATAGCCGGGGGTTTTTATGTGAGATGAGTGTTTTTCATTTTCATTCATGTAAAAACTTGTATGTAATATTCTTTTATTTGGGGCACTTCCAGGTAGCGGAAGATGTCACCTCTTGTATATTATTTACTTTTCCGCATTAGGATAGACCCAAGGAGGGGAGCACAAGTATCCGGGTTCTGGGGTCCAGTGGGAGACCAACTCGAGGAGTCGAGTCCGGGTCTCCTAACCCTAGAATTGGCAGGGTTGCTTGCCGCTCTCGTAGGGGTCTAGGGGTGTGGGATTGGCTATTCATCACGACCGTGGAATCCGTGTTTTATACTGGCTCGTATTGAAAACACGGACGTCCTAGTATATCCAATATTTCATATGTTTATTCTGCTGCGATATCTGCATTGTGACTCTGTGATGGATATAGTATATGATATATATGATATATTATATAGACGTTACTTATGTTTTACACCCGCGCTAGCCCTGCCCTGCTCTGTCGTTAGTTACCTAACCTAACGGTGCACGAGGGGACATCGAGGCGAATGCGGATGGCATAAGTGTACGTCATATCTATCTGTGATGTTTAGGTATTTAAATGATGGGACTTCATTAATGTGATTAATGAAAAATAAGAAACCTAAGATGTTGTGGAATCGAATTTTAAAATAAAACAGGTAGCTACAGTTCTTGCTTTGCACAGCGGTATATATGATATACCCTGCACCTTATTCGATGAGGAAAGGACCGAGATCCCTTCACCGGGAGTGACTCCTTTAGCAATAACTGGTAGATGCTACACACTCGGTTTGGTTTTGATTGATTTTAAGAGTTTTTGCTTTGCACAGTGATATATATGATATATCCCGCACCTCATTCGACGAGGAAAGGACCGAGATCCCTTCACCGGGAGTGACTCCTTTAGCAAAACTAGAAAAGCCTCAAAATCACTCCATTTCAAAACTTCATTTGATTCTACAACGATATCAAGTTCATTACGCGATAGGTTTTCAGAAAAACCTGACGTAGCCCTCCGTCATTTCAGATAAATCCTACTTAGTATTCGTGCTACGTTTGTTGACCTCCGTCAAGGCGTAGTGTGCGGTAGCTAACTAGTATTTATCTGCTTATGCATATGATGCAGATTGGATTAGGGTAGTCGTACGACCTTGTTGACCTCCGTCAAGGGTCGTGCGGGTGGGTTTGATTCAATCAAGAAATGACGGGTTGAACTTGACTTGCACCCTGTGGTTTGTTGACCTCCGTCAAGGTCATAGGATGCTTGGGGCAAAATATTATCGGGAATTTCAAGTGTTGAAATTTGCAATGAGATTGCATACCTTCTATGAGATAGTTGGATCCCGATACCCGCTGCGAGTAAGAGTTACTCCTGGGAGAGTTTTACACATTGCAATTAGCCGATCAAGTAGGTGTCTAGAAAGGTGTCAACGGGGTTACGCCTCTGGGAAAACGAGGTTTACATTAATTAGGTTCGTGCGAAAGCACGGGGGACCTCCCTCAAAGTACCGACACTGGCCTGGCTGAAAGATTGGCGAACTTGTAGTGTGTAATTAATCCCGGCTAGTCTTTCCTTTTAGGGTTTGAAGGAAGATTTGATAAAAAGCAGTGGGAGCCATCCTGATTAGATAAGATAATAACCAATCTGATCTTGCACGAGCATACGCTAAAGTGTTTTCTTCTCTCTCTCTCCAGGTAGCGACCATTTCATGCCCTAATAAAGATAATAATATGGATGTATTGACCGAACCCGCATGTTATACTGTGCTGGGGAACGTTGGTTCCGTTCTTTCCTATAAGAGTTATAGGAATGAACAGGATATAGGGGAATACCAGGATTCCCATGCCACCTGAATGAAGAAAGTACATGTTGATGCATTTTCTTCGGGTGTGTTCGTTACAGAGAACTGTTTCTCCATTTGCTCTACGTCCTGGGTATTGGATACCGGGTCGGGATCCCATATATGTAATCAGTTACATGGGCTTAGGAAAGGTAGAGAACTTGGAGAAGGTGATAAAGACCTTAGAGTTGGAAATGGTGCAATTGTTGCAGCTAAGACTGTCGGGGAATATCACTTTGTATTACCAACTGGTAATACATTGGTTCTGAACGAATGCTATTACATGCCGAACCTGATATGCAACATTATATCGGTTTCTTTGCTAAGTAAAGAAGGATATAATTTTGTATTACAGGACAATGTTATGAACATTTTCCATAACCAAAAGTTGGTTGGATCAGGCACGTTGTGCAATGGAATTTATGTTCTAAACCAATCAACAGTTCTGAGTATAACAAACACACACAAGAGGAAGAGTTCTGAACTCAATGAATCCTTCTTGTGGCATTGTAGACTGGGTCACATCAATGCGACACGACTAGCTAAGTTGCATAAAGATGGATATTTAAATCCGTTTGAATTTTCATCTTATGACACTTGCCAGTCATGTCTCAAAGGCAAGATGACCAAAACTCCGTTTACGGGACACGGAGAAAGAGTTACCGAACTCTTAGGACTGATACATAGTGATGTATGCGGTCCCATGTCTACACATGCCAGGGATGGTTCTTCATACTTCATTACATTCACTGACGATCTCTCTAGGTTCGGGTATGTGTTCCTGATGAAACACAAATCAGAAGCTTTTAAGAAATTTAGGGAATATAAGCAAGAAGTTGAGAACCAAACCGGAAAAGGTATTAAAATCCTACGATCTGATCGAGGAGGAGAATACTTAAGCATTGAATTCCTGGACTTCCTAAAAGAGAATGGGATTCTCTCTCAGCTTACTCCTCCTTATACACCACAGCACAACGGTGTATCGGAGCGGAGAAATCGCACCCTATTAGATATGGTGCGCTCTATGATGAGTGTAGCTGAGTTACCTGTTTCCTTCTGGGGATATGCACTGGAAACAGCAGCATACCTACTGAATAGGGTTCCCACCAAATCTGTGCCTACCACACCATATGAGATATGGGAAGGGAAGAGACCATATCTTAATTTCATAAAGATATGGGGTTGTCCAGCCTATGTCAAAAGACAAAAACCGGACAAACTCGAGGCAAGGTCTGTATTGTGTAAATTTATTGGATATCCCAAACATTCGCGAGGGTATATCTTCTACCACAGTGAGGAACAAAGAGTGTTTGTTGCTCAACATGCCACCTTTTTGGAAAAGGAATTTCTTGCAAAAGAGATTAGTAGCTCTGAGGTAAAACTGGAAGAGGTTCCAGCTGAACAAAACACAACAGAAGATCTAGTGGAACCAGAGGATTCAGTAGTACCCGACGAACCCCAGCCTCTCCGCCGATCTAGTAGGGTTCCTCGCCAACCTGAGAGATACTACGGTTTTCTCATTGACGGTGGAAGCGAGGATTGCATCATGGAGGATGATGACCCAACTAGCTTCGAGCAGGCCATCACGAGTAGGGACTCAGTGAAATGGCTGGATGCTATGCCGTCTGAGATGGAATCCATGTACACCAACAAAGTATGGACTTTGGACGTTGCTCCTGAAGGGGTAAAACCCATTGGGAGCAAGTGGATCTTTAAGAAGAAACTTGGTGTAGATGGGAAAGTGGAGACTTTCAAAGCTAGACTTGTAGCAAAGGGTTTTCGTCAAAGACCAGGTGTGGACTATGACGAGACCTTTTCTCCAGTGGCTATGCTTAAATCCATCCGGATCATGCTTGCCATTGCTGCCTTTCATGACTATGAAATCTGGCAAATGGATGTTAAGACCGCCTTTCTAAATGGTGATTTAGAAGAGTGCGTGTACATGACTCAGCCAGAGGGCTTCGTAGACAGTGGGAGCAGCGGGAAGGTGTGCAAGCTGCTTAAATCCATTTATGGATTAAAGCAAGCATCGCGGAGTTGGAACATCTGCTTTGACGTCGTTATCAAAGAGTTTGATTTCGTCAAAAATCCAGATGAACCTTGTATCTACAAGAAGGTGGCAGAGAGTAAGGTTGTCTTCCTCGTATTGTACGTGGACGACATACTCTTGATAGGAAATGATATTCCTATGCTGCAATCGGTCAAGCTCTTCTTATCACAAAGATTCTCGATGAATGATCTTGGTGATGCCTCCTGCATATTGGGAATCAGGATCTATAGAGATAGATCCAAACGGATTTTGGGATTGTCCCAATCCAGGTACATTAACACCATACTAAAGAGGTTTAGTATGGAAGAGTCCAAGCGTGGGAACTTGCCCACGATCTCTGGAGTCACTCTCTCCAAAGAGATGTCTCCCAAGACTGATTTGGAGAGAGCTCGCATGCAAGGGATACCCTATGCTTCGGCAGTAGGCTCTATCATGTATGCGATGCTATGTACCAGACCCGATGTAGCATACTCACTAAGTATAGTGAGCAGGTATCAAGCTGATCCTGGAGAGAGTCACTGGACAGCTGTGAAGAGCATTCTCAAGTACTTACGAAGGACTAGAGATATGTTCTTGGTGTATGGTAACGGAGAACTCCAAGTGGAGTCCTTTACCGATTCCAGCTTCCAGAGTGATAAGGACGACTCTAAGTCGCGGTCGGGTTTTGTCTTTACCCTTTACGGAGGGGCGGTTAGCTGGAAGAGTCCCAAGCAGGAAACCGTGGCAGACTCGACGATGGAGGCTGAATACATCGCTGCCAACGATGCTGCCAAAGAGGCTGTCTGGATCAAGAAGTTCATTACTGAACTTGGAGTGGTTCCATCCATTGAGCGTCCAATACCTTTGTATTGCGATAACAATGGAGCAGTGGCTTTGGCCAAGGAACCCAGGTCCCATCAGCGGTCCAGGCATATTCTGAGGCGGTATCACCTAATCCGGGAGATAGTTGATCGCCGGGAGATCGAGGTCAGGAGAGTTGACACGAAGAACAACACGGCGGATCCACTCATGAAGGCCATTCCCCAGATACAGTTTGAGAGACTCTTCGGGATGCTCGGTATGCGATACTACAGCAGCTGGCCCTAGTGCAAGTGGGAGATTGTTAATTGTATGTATGCCCTAGAGGCCAGTATTGTACAGATGATGTATATTATATTGGATGCTTGGACATATATAGAGATGACTTTCTTGCTCGATATGATAGTATGCTATCTGGTTGCTCTTTATCTTAACATGTACACTAGTCTCTTTATACTGTCTTATAGTTAGATGTTGGTAAAGCCCTTAGGATTTGTACTTGACTACCTGGACTATGATGCAGATCATACTAGTGGGGACATGGTAGTCCATAAGTACATCCTTCAAGGTCCCTAGTCGTGGGTGTATCGAGACGGGGCATCGATATACCAGTGTAGACTAGCGTATACGCTTCTCGACCCATGTGATGGGCGATGGATGATCCCATATCCATTGGTGTTTGACATCAGAGATGGTATACGGGTGCTCAGTGGAGACTGAGTACACTGGACGGACTCGTCGAGAACTCCCAGATGGTATTATACCTCACGTCAGATGGCAGTTCTCAGGTGACACTTGTACAGGTTTGTCTGTAGACCCGAGATCGTCATAGAGTCTTGTGTGATTCCCACTGTGCTTTGATCTCCACCTTACCACGTCCATGAGGGCGTGCAAAACGGTGGTCTTTGGGTACAGTCCCGAGTCACATGGAGGCAATGAGCGATAGGAGGGGTTTCGTCTCTCCCGGTATTGGGGGTTGATGTTGCGCTGTGCTCGATTGGCCGTAACAGGGAAGTCCCTGGCCAGGGCTGATCAGAGATTTGCTGGTAAGTGTTACCAGTAGTTTCTCGACCCGTTACGAGCCTCACATCGGCACGACTTATCGGGTTATTGGGGTCTGACGTTTACCACCTCTAGACTTGATATGCGACATATCAGACGAAGAGACCGGACTGTACGGTAAGTGTTACTGGTCGGATTCGCAGGAGTGTGAGCGGGCTAGCTCGTCGATCTTCTGATCGCTCAATACCCGGGTGGCCGTTACGTTTAGCAGACCGCTTGCGGCTTGTGGGTGCTTGATATGATCATCATCTGCTACCGGCGTATTGACGAGTCTTTAGAGTCCTACACAGAGGTTTCCTGGCTCAAGCAAAACGAAATAGGAGCGCATATGAGATATGTGCGGGACCGAGAATAATACCAGCATGTGATACTGTATTCGATTCTCGCGATTTGTAGCATTGATCAGTTATATGCATTATAGCCGGGTTATCGGATCAAGTGTTGATTCGATAAGTTGTTACTATTGATATTAGTCGGTCATATGCGATATGACCGGGTCGTTAAATCAAGTGTTGATTTAATGATTTAATGTATGATTATATATTTGATATATTACTTTACATTAACTAATATGGGTTCACTTTAAACGGATTTTCTCACTTGATGTGCATGATGTATATGTGATATACTTTTGTACACTTGTTTGTATCATATTAGATGATGCATGTTTATTTGGTTAAGTGTAAAGAATAAACCCATGGTTAAGAGGATAATTAGGGTTTTGATTTTATCACACATTTATTTATCCATTCCTTTTTATTTAAATTGTTTTATAAAAACAAAATGGTTTTCTTTTGTCATGAAGCTTAATGAAGCTTCATGAAGGTTTGACTCAAAGACCATTTTGTCTTTATGCTAAACCCTAAGTATTCCCACTTACCATGGTTTGCTCTCTACACTTAACCCATGTTAGATTATGATAAGTATCAATTTTATTTCATTATTAAAAATACTTATCATAATACTAGCTCATCTTCTTCTTCATCTTCAAGTTAGAAACCTTGAGGCTTTTAATGGCAACTTGAGCTTGAGAGTGAGAAATCCAATTCTAAAGAGAACCCACCTCCTATTTCTTCACCCTCTACCTCTAGCCAAGTTGTAGAGTGTGTTTTCTTCACAAGTTTCATCACCTTGTGAAGTCGGAGCTTGAACTTGCGATGCCTCGACGTAGATCGTCTTTGACACGAAGACGGCTACCTAGCTCACCCGATTCTCCGATGAAGCCGACGCTAGAGCCCGGGGTTCGACATGGACAGCGAGGAGCCTTCGTTGCGGAGCCGTGGAGGTGGATATCCGGATCTACAAAGGTTGTAATTTCCATATCCAAGTAGTTAAGTGTTAACTAGATTATCTTTTCGCCTAAACATCTAGTCTAAGATCCGTAGTCTAGGGTTTCTCGGCACCATTTTTTTTAAATTGGCATGTTCGATGCCTTGTGAGACCTCACTAGTGTGCCTAGGAACCCTACAATGCATACATGTATGCATACAAATAGAAAAAGGGTTTAATAAAGAATTAAGCAAAAAGTCTATGTTAAATCAACGCTTGATTTAACAAACCGATCATATCACATACGACTCGACCAATAGAAAAATGCCCGATTAATAAACGGTATCACATATACGCATTTAATCGGGTCCCCGTGCATATTTCTTATGCACACCACATCTTTTCGCCTGAGCTAGGAAACTCCTATGTGGGACTCTAAGACTCGTCAATATGCCGGCAGTAGGTGATGATCATATCAAACACCCACAAGTCGCAAGCGGTCAGCTAAACGTAACGGCCACCAGGGTATTGAGCGATCAGAAGAAAACTAGCGAAGCTGTGAAAACACCCGTCGAGCCAACTGGCAACACTTACCGTACAGTCTGGTCTCTTCGTTAAATATGCTGCATATCGAGTCTATGGATGGAATCGTCGACCCCAATAACTCAATAAGTCATGCCGGTGTATGGCTCATAACAGATTAAGAAACCACTGATAACACTTATCAGTAAATCTCAGCAGCCCTGGCCAGGGACTTCCTGTTATAGCCAATCGAGCATAGCACAACATCAACCCCTAATACCGGGAGAAACGAAACCCCTCTTATCGCTCATTGCCTCCATGTGCCTCGGGATTGTACCCAAAGTCCGCCTGTTTGCACTACTCAGTAGAGCTGTGGTAGGGTGGAGATCAAAGTACAGTGGGATGACACACAAGACTCTAAGGCGATCTTGGGTCTACAGACTAACCTGTACTAGGGTCATCTGAGAACTGCTATTAGACGATTGATATAATACCACATAGGAGTTCTCGGCGAGTCCGTTCAGTGTACCCAGTCTCCACTGAGCACCCGTATACAATCTTTGGTGTCACCACACCAGATGGATATGGGATCATCCATCGCCCATCACATGGGACAAGAATGCTATACGCTAGTCTACTCTGGAATATTGATGCCCCGTCTCGATACACCCACGACTAGGAACAGTTAAAGGATATGCTTATAAACTATACGTGTCCCACTAGTATGATCTACATCATAGTCCCAGTAGTAAAGCATATATCCTATGGGCTTTATCAACATGTACCAAACGAGTAAGATGCCAAATGAACATGTCAAGATAAAGTAAACCAGATAGCATACTATCATGTCGAGCAAGAAAGTCATCTATCTACATATATACTTGTCCAAGCATCCACTATACATATAATGGCCTCTAGGGCATACATATATCCAACAATCTCCCACTTGCACTAAGGCCAATTATTGGCGTATCTCATACCCAACATCTCAAAAAGTCGCTCATGCTGCGGCTGTGGAAGGGCCTTGGTGAGTGGATCCGCGGTGTTATTCTTTGTATCTACTCTCTGAATCTCGATCTCATGGCGATCTACTATCTCCCGGATCAAATGATATCACCTCAGGATGTGTCTGGACTTCTGATGGGACCTCGGTTCTTTGGCTAACGCCATAGCTCCATTATTATCACAATACCATGGTATTGGATCAACAATGGACGGAACTACTCCTAGTTCTGCGATGAACTTCTACATCCAGACGGCTTCCCTGGCAGCATCATTTGCAGCAATATACTCAGCTTCCATCGTGGAGTCTGCAACGGTATCCTGTTTGAAACTTTTCCAACTAACCACCCCTCCATTGAGAGTAAATACAAACCCTGAGATAGATTTGCTGTCATCCTTATCACTTTGGAAGCTGGAATCGGTAAAGGCCTCCAGTTGGAGATCCCCATTACCATACACCAAGAACAGTTCTTTAGTCCTTCGCAAGTACTTAAGAATGTTCTTCACTGCTATCCAATGTTTCTCCCCTGGGTTGGATTGATATCTGCTTACCACAGCTAGTGCATAAGCTACATCAGGGCGAGTACATAATGTTAGTTGTATGTATTCCCTAGAGGCCAGTATTGTATATATGATGTATATTATATTGGATGCTTGGACATATATAGAGAGGACTTTCTTGCTCGATATGATAGTATGCTATCTGGTTGCTCTTTATCTTAACATGTATACTTGTCTCTTGATACTGTCTTATGGTTACATGTTGGTAAAGCCCTTAGGATGTGTACTTGACTACCAGGACTATGATGCAGATAATACTAGTGGGGCCATGGTAGTCCATAAGTTCATCCTTTAATGTCCCTAGTCGTAGGTGTATCGAGACGGGGCATCGATATACCAGAGTAGACTAGCGTATCGCTTCTCGACCCATGAGATGGGCGATGGATGATCCCATATCCATTGGTGTTTGACATCAGAGATGGTATACGGGTTCTCAGTGGAGACTGGGTACATTCGACGGACTCACCGAGAACTCCCAGATGGTATTATACTTCACGTCAGATGGCAGTTCCCTGGTAACACTTGTACAGGTTAGTCTGTAGACCCGAGATCGCTATAGAGTCTTGTGTGATTCCCACTGTGCTTTGATTTCCACCTTACCACGTCCAAGAGGGTGTGCAAAACGGTGTTTTTTGGGTACAGTCCCGAGTCACATGGAGGCAATGAGCGATAGGAGGGGTTTCGTCTCTCCCGGTATTGGGAGTTGATGTTGTGCTGTGCTCGATTAGACATAACTGGGAAGTCCCTGGCCAGGGCTGGTTTAGAGATTTACTGGTAAGTGTTACCAGTAGTTTCTCGACCGGTTATGAGCCTCATATCGGCATGACTTATCGGTTATTGGGGTCTGACATTTACCACCCCTAGACTTGATATGCGACATATCAGACGAGGAGACCGGACTGTACGGCAAGTGTTACCGTCAGGATTTTGCAGGAGTTGGAGCGGGCTTGCTTGCTGATCTTCTGATCGCTCAATACCCGGGTAGCCGCTACGTCCGGCTAGTACCGCTGACTGCTTGTGGGTGCCTGATGTGATCATCACCTACTGCCGATGTATTGACGAGTCTTTAGAGTCCTACATAGAGGTTTTACTGGCTCAGGCAAAACGAAATAGGAGCACGTATGAGATATGTGCGGGACCGAGAATAATGCATGTATGTGTTACCGTATTATATTCTCGCGACTTTTGTATCGGTCGGTTATATGTGATATAGTCGGGTTATCGAATCAAGTGTTGATTCGATAAGTTGGTATATTTAGTGTTAGTCGGTTATATGTGATATAGCCGGATTATTAAATCAAGTGTTGATTTGATAATTTAGTGTATAATTGTATATGTGATATACTAATTTACATTAACTAACATTAGCTCATTTAAGCATTCTTTTCTCACATGTGCACATTTATTATATATGAGATATATATTAAATTGTGTATAGTTTTGTATCATGGTTGTTGATACACACTACATGGGTGTATGAGACATACACCATGCTAATTATGATGTTGGGTTTAGTATTTTAAAGTAATTACAAAATTAGTGGATTATTGGAAAAAAGCATGAAGCTTATGGAAGCTTGTGGATGCTTTTTACCAAGTCCACTAGGTTTGTTTTACTTTAGATATTTGTTAACCTAACCATTTTAATTAGCTATGGTAATGTCTCTACATGAGTTAGGATATGATACAAACTTACCCATGGTTCACTTTCTCTCTTGATTAGTTCACTCTCATTTCTTTTGCAAAACATTATTCATCTTCTTCTTCCTTGAGCAAAAAGAAAAGCTAGCTAGGGTTTTCAAGAGAGAGAGAAATATTGTGAGAAAAGAAATTCTAAAGTGAGCCCACTTCCTATTTCACCATCCTCTACTAGATTAGCACTTTAGTATAGGGTGTTTGCTTCACTAATCTTTTAGTTATTGAAGTAGTAGCTTGAGTTGGCATCCTCTCGACGTAGATCATCTTCGGCCTCGAAGACTTCAAGCATGATCGCTTTTTCGCCTCGTGAAGCCATGCAAGTGTCCGGGAGAACCACGATCGCAGCGAAGGGACTACAACAAGGAGCTATTGAAGTGAAGGACCGATCTACAAGGATTGTATTTCTATTTCACTTAGTGGTAAATGGTTTACTTTTAGTTTCCGTATTCTTTTCTAGTTAACGATTCTAGTTTAGAGTTCCTTTTAACGGCAATTTTTTAAAAATGGCATGGACGATGCCTCCCGAAACCTTGCTGCCGTCGATAGGAACCCTTCAGTGGTATCAGAGCCTAGCTAGGAAATTATACAGATATTGTTAGATTATGAATACGAAAAGAACTCCGAAACTTAAAACCCTAAATCCATGTTTCTGTCGATTTTAAAACGAGCTCCAAAATTTTTTCAAACAAGTGCAGAATCATCTTTGAGCAGATATAGGAGCAAGGAAGAAAGTTGGGACCATGTGCTCGGATTTGGACCGAGAACATGGGGTGAAAAACCAGGGTGGCCGGCCATGGGAAGTGTTCTGGGTCCCAAATTTTTTCCATGCTCTGTGCTCTGGGATTTGGGGTTTCAGGCGTTGTTTATTTTTGCTACTTTCTCATTTGATGATTAACTTAATGCAAAGGCAACTCGGAGTGTTTCGTAGTCATAATTTTAAATATTTTCGGGTTACTTTAGACGATATTAAAAAGTTCAATCGGATGTCAAATACCCGCTTTAACCCTTGCCGGAAAAATTTCCTAGTTTTGGATTTTTTCAGTAGTTAAAAAGCTTTCAAACATCACGCAAGTTATGCGATGGACCTTCTAGAAGAACAAAACCTTAACTCGATTATGTGACCGTCAGAACCGCCACTGAACCCTCGGGTTTGTGGTTGTTCAGCGGTGTCACATGTGAGGCGTTGGTTTGGCCCTTCTACGGCTGGATCATTGGTACTGTGGCATGTGCTGAATCCTTTTAAACTTCGCTCAAGTGTTGAGCTCTTCTTGGTAATTGTGGATGTTTGTTGATTCGATCGAAATGTTTAACATCGTCTAGCTTTTTCTGCGACCGTAAGTGTAATATGTGATATCGCCTGTTTCGTTTCTATATGTCAACAATAATTGGGATGCGCATATTTACTTAAGTTGATGACATGTGATGTTATGTGTTGTTGTATATGTTATATTGGATCGTCGCGTTTTGAATAGCCGGGGGTTTTATGTGAGATGAGAGTTTTTATTTCCATTCATGTAAAATCAAATGTATGTAATATTCTTTTATTGGGGCACTTCCGGGTTGAGGTTGATGTCACCATTGTTGTATATTATTTACTTTTCCGCATTAGGATAGACCCAAGGAGGAAAGCACAAGTAACCGGGTTCTAGGGTCCAGTAGGAGACCGACTCGAGGAATCGAGTCCGGGTCTCCTAACTCTAAAATTGGCAGTGTTGCTTGCCGCCTTCGTAGGGGTCTAGTGTTGTGGGTTTGGCTATTCATCGCGACCGTGGAATCCGTGTTTTATACAGGCTCAAACTAAAGCACGGACCTCCTAGTTTATCCAATATTTCATATGTTTCTTCTGCTGCGATATCCGTGATGTGATCATTTGATATGTTGAGATGGATACTGTATATAGTATATATGATATATTATATAGACGTTACTTATGTTTTACACCCGTGCAAGCCCTGTCCCGCTCTGCCGGTAGTTACCTAACCTAACGGTGCATGACGGGACGTCGAGGCGAATGCGGATGGCATAAGTCTACGTTGTATTTATCTGTGATGTTTAGGTGACTTAAATGATGTGACTTCATTAATGTGATTAATGAAATAAAAGAAACCTAAAAGATGTTGTAGAATCAAATTTTCAAAAAGGGTAGCTACATTTTTGCTTTGCATAGTGATATATATGATATATCCTGCACCTTATTCGACGAGGAAAGAGCCGAGATCCTTTCACCGGGAGTGCCCTCTTTAGCAAAACTGGCAGATGCTACAACACTCGGTTTGTCTTTTGATTGCTTTTGGAGTTTTTTGCTTTGCATAGTGATATATATGATATATCCTGCACCTTATTCCATAAGGAAAGAGCCGAGATCCCTTCACCGGGAGTGACCTCTTTAGCAAAACTAGTGAAAGCCTAAAAAACACTCCTTTTCAAAATTCACTCGATTCTACAACGATATCAAGTTCATTACGCAATAGGTTTTCAGAAAAACCTGTCGTATCCCTCCGTCATTTCAGATAAGTCCTACTTAGTATTCGTGCTACGTTTGTTGACATCCGTCAAGGCGTAGTGTGCGGTAGCTGACTAGTATTTATTTGCTTATGCATATGATGCAGATTGGATTAGGGTAGTCGTACGACCTTGTTGACCTCCGTCAAGGGTCGTGCGGGTGGGTTTGATTCAATCAAGAAATGACGGGTTGAACTTGACTTGCACCCTATGGTTTGTTGACCTCCGTCAAGGTCATGGGATGCTTGGGGAAAAATATTATCGGGAATTTCAAGTGTTGAAATTTGCAATGAGATTGCAAACCTTCTATGAGATAGTTGGATCCCGATACCCACTTCGAGTAGTTGTTACTCCTGAGAGACTTTTACACCGGACAAATAGCCGATCAAGTAGGTGTCAACGGGGTTATGCCTCTGGGAAAATGAGGTTTATTTTAATTAGGTCTGTGCGTAAGCACGGGGAACCTCCCTCAAAGTACCGACACTGCCTGGCTGAAAGATTGGCAAAATTGTAGGGTGTAATTAATCCCGGCTAGTCTCTCCTTTTAGGGTTTATAGGAAGATTTGATAAAAACAGTGGGAGCTATCCTGATTAGATAAAATAATAACCAATCTAATCTTGCAAGAGCATACGCTAAAGTGTTTTCTTCTCTCTCTCTCCAAGTAGCGACCATATCATGCTTTAATCAAGATAATAATATGGATGAACAGCATGTTATACTGTGCTGGGGAACGTTGGTTCCGTTCTTTCTTATAAAAGTTATAAAACTGAACAGGATATAGGGGAATACCATGATTCCCATGCAATTGAATGAAGAAAGTACATGATGATGCATTTTCTTCGGGTGTGTTCGTTACAGAGAACTTGAAGAAGGTGATAAAGACATAAGGGTTGGAAATGGTGCAATTGTTGCAGCTAAAACCGTCGGGGAATATCACCTTGTATTACCAACTGGTAATACATTGATTCTGAACGAATGCTATTACATGCCGAACCTGATATGCAACATTATATCGGTTTCTTTATTAAGTAAAGAGGGATATAATTCTGTATTACAGGACAATGTTATGAACATTTTCCGGAACCAAAAGTTGGTTTGATCAGGCACGCTGTGCAATGGCATTTATGTTCTAAATCAATCAACAGTTCTGAGCATAACAAACACACACAAGAGGAAGAGTTCAGATATGAACGAGTCCTTCTTGTGGCATTGTAGACTTGGTCAAATCAATGCGAGACAGCTAGCTAAGTTGCATAAGGATGGATATTTGAATCCTTTCGAATTTTAATCTTATGACATTTGCCAGTCATGTCTCAAAGGCAAGATGACCAAAACTCCGTTTACAGGACACGGAGAAAGAGTTACTGAACTCTTCTGACTGATACATAGTGATGTATGCGGTCCCATGTCTACACATGTCAGGGATGTTTCTTTATACTTCATTACATTCACTAACGATCTCTCTAGATTAGGATATGTGTTCTTGATGAAACACAAATCAGAAGCTTTTGAGAAATTTAGAGAATATAAACAAGAAGTCGAGAACCAAACCGGGAAAAGTATTAAAATCGTTCGATCTGATCGAGGAGGAGAATACTTGAGCAATGAATTCCTGGACTTCCTAAAGGAGAATGGGATTCTCTCTCAACTTACTCCTCCGTATACACCACAGCACAACGGTGTATCGGAGCGGAGGAATCGCACCCTATTTGATGGTGCGCTCTATGATGAGCATTGCTGAGTTACCTATTTCCTTCTCGGGGTATGCGCTGGAGACAGCAGCATACCTACTGAATAAAGTTCCTACCAAATCTATGCCTACCATCCCATATGAGATATGGGAAGGGAAGAGACCATATCTTAATTTTGTTAAGATATGGGGTTGCCCGGCCTATGTCAAAAGACAAAAACCGGACAAACTCGAGGCAAGGTCTGTTTTGTGTAAGTTTATTGGATATCCCAAGCATTCGCGAGGGTATATCTTCTACCAGAGTGAAGAACAAAGGGTGTTTGTTGCTCAACACGCCACCTTTTTAGAAAAGGAATTTCTTGCTAAAGAGATTAGTGGCTCTGAGGTAGAACTGGAAGAGGTTCCTGCAATACAAACCACAACAGAAGATTTGGTGGAACATGAGGATTCGGTAGTTCCCGATGACCCCAGCCACTCCGCCGATCAAGTAAGGTTCCTCATCCACCTGAGAGATACTACGGTTTTCTCATGAATGGTGGGAGCGAGGATTGCATCATGGAGGATGATGACCCAACTAGCTTCGAGCAGGCCATCACGAGTGGTGACTCAGTAAAATGGCTGGATGCAATGCGGTCCTAGATGGAATCCATGTACACCAACAAAGTATGGACTCTGGAAGTTGCTCCTGAAGGGGTAAAACCCATTGGGAGCAAGTGGATCTTCAAGAAAAAACTTGATGTAGATGGGAAAGTGGAGACTTTCAAAGATAGACTTGTTGCAAAGGGTTTTCGTCAACGACCAGATGTCGATTATGACGAAACCTTTTCTCCAGTGGCTATGCTTAAATCCATCCGGATCATGCTTGCCATCGCTGCATATCATGACTACGTAATCTGGCAAATGGATATTAAGACCGCCTTTCTGAATGGTGATTTGGAAGAGTGCGTGTATATGACTCAGCCAGAGGGCTTCGTAGACAGTGGGAGCAGCGGAAAGGTGTGCATGCTGCTTAAATCCATTTACGGGTTAAAGCAATCATCGCAGAGTTGGAACATCTTCTTTGACGTCGTTATCAAAGAGATTGATTTCTTCAAAAACGTAAATGAACCTTATATATACAAGAAGGTAGCAGAAAGTAAGGTTGTCTTCCTCATATTGTACGTGGATGACATACTTTTGATAGGAAATGACATTCCTATGCTGCAATCGGTCAAGCTCTTCTTATCACAAAGATTCTCAATTAAAGATCTAGGGGATGCCTCCTACTTCTTAGGGATTAAGATCTATAGAGTTAGATCTAAACGGATACTGGGATTGTCCCAATCCAGGTACATTGACACCATACTAAAGAGGTTTAGTATGGAAGAATCAAAGCGTGGGTTTTTACCCACGATCTCTGGGCTCACTCTCTCCAAAGAGATGTCTCCCAAGACTGATTTGGAGAGAGCTCGCATGCAAGGGATACCCTATGCTTCGGCAGTAGGCTCTATCATGTACGCGATGCTATGTACCAGACCCGATGTAGCACACTCACTAAGTGTAGTGAGTAGGTATCAAGCAGATCCTGGAGAGAGTCACTGGACAGCTGTGAAGAGCATTCTCAAGTACTTACGAAGGACTAAAGAGATGCTCTTGGTGTATGGTAATGGTGAACTCCAAGTGGAGTCCTTTACCGATTCGAGCTTCCAGAGTGATAAGGACGACTCTAAGTTGCACTCGGGATTTGTCTTTACCCTCTACGGAGGGGAGGTATGCTGGAAGAGTTCCAAGAAGGAAATCGGGGCAGACTCGATGATGGAGGTTGAATACATCGCTGCCAACGATGCTGCCAAAGAGGCTGTCTGGATCAAGAAGTTCATAACTGAACTTGGAGAGGTTCCATCCATTAAGGATCCAATAACTTTGTATTATGATAACAATGGAGCGGTGGCTTTGGCCAAGGAACCCAGGTCCCATCAGTGGTCCAGGCATATTCTGAGGCGGTATCACCTGATCCGGAAGATAGTTGATCGCCGGGAGATCGAGGTCAGAAGGGTAAACATGAAGAACAACACAGCGGATCCACTCACGAAGGCCATTCCCCAGATACAGTTCGAGAGACTCTTCGGGATGCTTGGTATGCGATATTACAGCAGCTGGCCCTAGTGCAAGTAGGAGATTGTTAGTTGTATGTATGCCCTATAGGCCAGTATTGTATATATGATGTATATTATATTGGATGCTTAGACATATATAGAGAGGACTTTCTTGCTCGATATGATAGTATGCTATCTGGTTGCTCTTTATCTTAACATGTATACTTGTCTCTTGATACTGTCTTATGGTTACATGTTGGTAAAGCCCTTAGGATGTGTACTTGACTACCAGGACTATGATGCAGATCATACTAGTGGGGCCATGGTAGTCCATAAGTTCATCCTTTAATGTCCCTAGTCATAGGTATATCGAGACGGGGCATCGATATACTACAGTAGACAAGAATATCGCTTCTCGACCCATAAGATGGGCAATGGATGATCCCATATCCATTGGTGTTTGACATCAAAGATTGTATACGGGTGCTCAGTGGAGACTGGGTACACTGGACGGACTCGCCGAGAACTCCCAGATGGTATTATACCTTACGTCAGATGGCAGTTCTCTCTGGTAACACTTGTACAGGTTAGTCTTTAGACCCGAGATCGTCATAGAGTCTTGTGTGATTCCCACTGTACTTTGATTTCCACCTTACCACGTCCAAGAAGGAGTGCAAAACGGTGGTTTTTGGATACAGTCCCGAGTCACATGGAGGAAATAAGCGATAGGAGGGGTTTCGTCTCTCCCGGTATTGGGAGTTGATGTTGCGCTGTGCCCGATTGGCCATAACAGGGAAGTCCCTGACCAGGGCTGATTTAGAGATTTACTGGTAATTGTTACCAGTAGTTTCTCGACCAGTTATGAGTCTCATATCGGCATGACTTATCGGTTATTGGGGTCTGACATTTACCACCCCTAGACTTGATATGCGATATATCAGACGAGGAGACCGAACTGTACGGCAAGTGTTACCGTCAGGATTTTGCAGGAGTTGGAGCGGCTTGCTTGCTGATCTTCTGATCGCTCAATACCCGGGTAGCCGTTACGTCAAGCTAGTACCGCTGACGGCTTGCGGGTGCTTGACGTGATCATCACCTACTGCCGGCGTATTGACGAGTCTTTAGAGTCCTACATAGAGGTTTTACTGGCTCAGGCAAAACAAAATAGGAGCACGTATGAGATATGTACGGGATCGAGAATAATGCGTGTATGTGATACCGTATTATATTCTCGCGACTTTTGTATCTGTCGGTTATATGTGATATAGCCGGGTTAATGAATCAAGTGTTGATTCGATAAGTTGGTACATTTAGTGTTAGTCGGTTATATGTGATATAGCCGGATTATTAAATCATGTGTTGATTTGATAATTTAGTGTATAATTGTATATGTGATATACTAATTTACATTAACTAACATTAGCTCATTTAAGCATTCTTTTCTCACATGTGCACATTTATTATATATGAGATATATATTAAATTGTGTATAGTTTTGTATCATGGTTGTTGATACACACTACATGGGTGTATAAGACATACACCATGCTAATTATGATGTTGGGTTTAGTATTTTAAAGTAATTACAAAATTAGTGGATTGTTGGAAAAAGGCATGAAGCTTATGGAAGCTTGTGGATGCTTTGACCAACTCCACTAGGTTTGTTTTACTTTAGATATTTGTTAAGCTAAAAATTTTAATTAGCTATGGTAATGTCTCTACATGAGTTATGATATGATACAAACTCACCCATGGTTCACTCTCTCTCATGATTAGTTCACTCTCATTTCTTTAGCAAACATTGTTCATCTTCTTCTTCCTTGAGCAAAAAGAAAAACTAGCTAGGGTTTTCAAGAGAGAGAGAGAGAGAGAAATATTGTGAGAAAAGAAATTCTAAAGTGAGCCCACTTCCTATTTCCCTATTCTCTACTAGATTAGCACTTTAGTATAGGGTGTTTGCTTCACTAATCTTTTAGTTAGTGAAGTAGTAGCTTGAGTTGGCATCCCCTCGACGTAGATCATCTTCGACCTCGAAGACTTCAAGCAAGATCGCTTTTTCGCCTTGTGAAGCCATGCAAGAGTCCGGGAGAGCCACGATCGCACTGAAGGAACTATAACAAGGTGCTATTGAAGTGAAGGACCGACTACAACGGTTGTATTTTTATTTCACTTAGTGGTAAATGGTTTACTTTAGTTTCCGTATTCTTTTCTAGTTAACGATTCTAGTTTAGAGTTCCTTTTAACGGCAATTTTTGAAAAATGGCATGGACGATGCCTCCCGAAACTATGCTACCGTCGATAGGAACCCTACACATAACATCGCATATATTATAGATCTTACGGCTGAAGCGTAGGGTATAATGCTCATGCGAGCTCTCTCTTCATCAGTCTTCGGACAGAAGTCCTTGGAGAGAGTGATTCTATGACAAGCGGGCAAGGCAACACGCTTGAATCTTCCATACTAAACCTTTTTAGGATGGTGTCAATGTACTTTGATTGGTGCAATCCCAATAACCTCTTGGATCTATCTCTATAGATCCTAATGTCCAAAATGCAAGAGGCATCACCTAGGTCCTTCATGGAGAACCTTTGTAATAAGAATAGTTTGACCGATTGTAGCATAGGAATATCATTTCCTATCAAGAGAATGCCATCCAAGTACAATACGAAGAATGTGACAATACTCCTTACAATCTTCTTATAAATGCATGGCTCGTCTACATTTTTGACAAAATCAAACTCTTTGATTGTATCATCAAAGCAGATGTTCCAGCTCCGTGAGGCCTGCTTTAATCCATAAATGGATTTAAGCGACCTACATGCCTTCCCGCTGCTCCTACTGTCAATGAAGCCCTCTGGCTGATCCATATAAACGCATTCTTCTAAATCACCATTTAGAAATTCAGTTTTAACGTCCATCTGCCAGATTTCATAGTCGTAGTAAGCAGCAATAGCAAGTAGGATCCAAATGGATTTTAGCATTGTTACTGGAGAGAAAGTTTCATCATAGTCCAATCCTGGTCATTGACGAAAACCTTTCGCTACAAGCCTTGTTTTATAGGTCTCTACCTGTCCATCTACATCAATCTTTCTCTTAATGATCCATTTGCAACCTACGGGTTTTATTCCAGGGGTTGCAACGTCCAAAGTCCATACTTTGTTGGTGTACATGGACTCCATTTCGGATCTCATGGCATCCAGCCATTTCACTGAGTCACCACTCGTGATAGCTTGCTGAAAACTAGTAGGATCATTATCATCCATGATGCAATCTTCTCTATCACCATCAATGAGAAACCCATAGTATCTCTCCGGTGGGCGAGAAGTTCTACCAGATCTCCGGAGCAGCTGAGGTTCTTGAAGTTCTACTGCAACGTCAGTTTCAACCAATTCGTTATGAGTAATTTGTGTCTCTATAACCACTTCTAGTTCTACCGCATTGCCATCATTGTAAAAATTTCATTTTCTAAAAATGCGGCATGTTGAGAAATAAACATCTTTTGTTCCTCCTTGTGGTAGAATAAATATCCATATGAATATTTTGGATATCCCACAAATTTACACATGACCGATCGTGTCTCGATTTTGTCTGGATTCTGCTTTTTGATAAAAGCTGGACAACCCCATATCTTAACTCTTTTAAGAGATGGTCTATTTCTACACCATATCTTATATGGAGTGGTAGACACGGTCTTGGTTGGAATCCTGTTTAACAGATACATTGCTATCTCCAATGCATGCCCCCAAAAGAAAAGAGGTATCTCAGCATCACTTATCATGGACCGTACCATATCTAATAGGGTACGATTCCTTCGTTCTGACACACCATTGTGCTGTGGTGTGTAAAGGGGAGTGAGCAGAGAGAGAATCCCATTCTTTTTTAAGAAGTCTGAAAACTCTGTACTCAAATACTCTCCACCTCGATCTGATCGAAGTTTCTTGATACTCAAGCCTGTTTGTTTTTCTACTTCAAGTTTGTACTCCTTGAATTTCTCGAAAGCTTTGAATTATGCTTTAACAAAAACACGTGTCTGAATCTTGAGCAATCATCAGTAAAAGTAATGAAGTATGAAAAACCGCCACTTGCATGTGTAGACATTGGTCCACATACATCACTATGTATGAGGCTTAAGAGTTCCACGGCTCTTTCTCCGTGTCCAGTAAACGGAGTTTTGGTCATTTTACCTTTGATACAGGATTGACAAGTCGCATAAGATTTATATTCAAAAGGATTTAAATATCCATCTTTATGTAGCTTGTTTAGTCTTGTTTCATTAATATGACCAAGTCTACATTGCCAAAAAAAAGCTTCATTTATATCTGAAAACTTTCTTTTATTAGTATGTTGTATATTGAAAACTGTGTGTTGGTTCAGGACGTAAATGTCGTTATTTAGTGTACCGTACCCAAACAACCGTTGATTCAAGTTAATGTTCATAACATTATTCTGCAACACAAAGTGATATCCTTCATTGTCCAACAAAGAAACGGATATTATATTACATAGCATACTTGGTACATAATAACAAGGGTTAAAAACCATAATACAACCCGAAGGCAACCCCAGATGATACTCTCCAACGGATACAGCATGTACGTTAGAACCATTTCCAACCCGTAGAGTATGGTCACCAGTCTTCAAAACTCTACTGTTTCTCAATCCCTGCATACAATTGCAGATGTGAGAACCAGAACCGGTATCTAATATCCAAGATGCAGAGTTTATAGAAAAACAATTTTTAGTTACAAAGACACCTGAAGCGGAAGCATCAGCATACTTCTTCTTCTTGAGATCGGCAAGATATACAGCACAGTTGCGTTTCCAATGTCCCGACTTGTGGCAGTAAAAACATTCTCCTTTTCCACTTCCCGCGGCCCCAGATTTGTCTTTCCCCTTCGCCTTTTGAACTCCACCTTTCGGTTTGATGGGTTTTTTCTTCTTCTTTCCTTTGGCCTTGGCTTTTGAGACAGAAGAGGAAGATGGCCCAGCAAGCAGAGCGGGAGTTTTCGCTGTCTTAAGCGTGCTCTATGCACTTCTCAACATATTGAGAAGTTCAGGCAATGATTTCTCCAAATCGTTCATATTGAAATTCACAATGAACAGAGCAAAGGCCGGGGGGGGAGAGATTGCAGAACAATATCTGTATATTGCTCATTATCCATGGTCCATCCCAGTTCCTCAAGTTCTTCTGTAAGACCAATCATCTTCAGAACATGTTCTCCTACTGATGTGCCAGGGGCCATCTGCATCTGAAACAACTTTCGAGATGCCTCGTATCGTAAAGTCCAAGATTGCTCTTCATTCAACCCCGTTGTATGAAGGAAGATGGATTGAACATCCATCTTCTCATGTTGTTTCTAATGGATATTGTCCATAGAAGCAAGCGCGAGGCACTTGGCCGTGTTGCAATCAATATCCCTTGTTTTTCGGATCTCTCTATCCGAAACAGATGATTCAGGACCTAGGACGGGAGGGGCTTTGGTAGTGAGGACATATGATACTTTATCATATGTGAGTGCAATGTTCAAGTTTCTCAACCATTCTTTATAATTCGGTCCTGTCAGTTTGTTTTTATCTAAAAGAAGATTAAGTCCCGTCATCGGTACCTGCCATTAGGAGAGAGAAAGGAATACACTCAGCGAAATGCTCTTACAAAGAATTAGATTGGTTATTATCTTATCTAATCGATGTCTCCCACTGCTTTTATCAAAGTTTCTTTCAAAACCTTAAAAGAAAACTAGCCAGGATTAATTACATTCTACAGTTTCGCTAATCGGTCAGCCAGGCCAGTGTCAGTACTTTGACGGAGGTTCCCCGTGCTTTCGCACGGAACTAAATAAAATAAACCTCGTTTTCCCAAAGGTCAAACCCCATTGACACCTTTCTAGACACCTACTGGATTAGCTAATTGTAAAGTGCAAAACTCTCCTGGGAGTAACTCTTACTCACAGTGGGATCGGGATCCAACTATCATATAGATGGTATGCAATCTTATTGCAAATTTCAACTCTTGAAACTTCCGATATTGTTTTTACCTCTAGCTGCTTATGACCTTGGCTATGGTCAACATATCATAAGCACTAGTCAAGTTCTACCCGTCATTTCGAGATTAACTAGACCTACCCATATGACCCTTGACTATGATCAACATAATCACATGAATGTCCTAACTTATCGCATCATATGCTTTGTAGGAAGACATCACTTAGCTACCGTATACTACGCCTTGACTATAATCAACATATGTAGTATGAATACTAAGTACTCTGCTTCCTAAAATGATGGAGGGTTGCGGATGGTTTTTATAAAAACCTTTAACGCTTTGAACTTGATCTCGTTGTAGAATCAAAACAATTTAGAAAAGGAGTGGCTTAAGCTCCGCATCTTTTGAAACTTGCATTTTTCATAAAAAGGCCGAGTGTGTTTCAAATCCAATTCTACAACATCTTTAGGTTTCTTTTTCTTTACATTATTCTTATTAATGTAGTCCCATCATTTAAGTTCCTAAGCCATCACAGAAAAGAAATGAAAATAGAACGTACACTTATGCCATCCGCATTCGCCACAGTGTCCCGTTATGCACCGTTAGGTTAACTAATGGCATAGCGGGACGGGACTAGCGCGGGTGTGAAAAATAAGCAATATTTATTATATATCATATATATATAATAATAATCCATTCGTCTCAGATATTAAGTAATCACATCACAGAATATTAACAGCAGAAGCACATATGAAAATAAAAGGATATCTAGGATGTCCATATGTTGTATTTAACCAACAATAGAAAATACGGATTCCACGGCAAGCCCACACCCCTAGACCCCTACGAGAGCGGCAAGTGACCCTACCAATTCTAGAGTTTAGGAGACCCGGTCTCGACTCCTCGAGATAGCCTCCCACTGAACCCTAAAACCCGGTCACTTGTGCTCCCCTCCTTGGGTCTATCCTAATGCGGAAAAGTAAATAATATACAATAATGGTGATATCATCCTCAACCCAGAAGTGCCCCAAATAAAAGAATATTACATACATTTGATTTTTTACATGAATGAAAATAAAACTCTCAACTCACATAAAACCCCCGGTTATTCAATCACGACAATCCTGCACAACATATCTCAGCAATACATAATATCACATATCATCAACGTAAGTAAGTATGCGTACCCCGATTGTCGTTGATGTCTAGAAACGAAATCGGCGATACACCACATACTACACTTACGGTCGCAGAAAAGAAATCAAAAACTACAACAATTGAAATCATAATTGCCCATAGACAACACAAACCCGAGATATCACATATCAAAGATTTCATGCCCAACAATATAAAGCTCGCATTTAGGTCTCATTTAAGAAAACACCTTTTCAAAAATAAGTCGAATAATTCAACAAGATTTCCGATCATACCCGAGACCGAAATGTTAGATTTATACGAAATAAAAAAATTTGTAGATTCTAATTATTGTATCACATTCACATATACTAGGCGCAGTTAAAACATTCGATCGAACTATCAATCACCCAAAGAATTCTTAGAAAGTTCAACACTTGACCAGTTTTAAAAATACCAGAGACTGCTATTAGCACATACGGGCCAGCACAAGAAGGCACAGTCGACGCCTCACCAACGGTGCCGCGGAACCGCCGCAAAAAGAGCCTTTCGGCCGCGGTTCCGCGGTCGTTAAGTCGAGTTAGGGATTTGTTCTTCTTGTGGGCCCATACAATACCCTGCATGATTTTCTGAGTTTTTTTAATTGAAAAAATCCAACTTCTTGAAAAATTTCCAGTGAGCATGTTTTGGGTATCGAATTTCGTTCGTTCGAGGTTTTTAACGTCGTCTAAGTTACACTAAAGCTCTAGCTTGGCTCTGATACCATTAAATTCAGGCAGCCACCCCATCCAATGGGATCGCCGTGGCACCTATAGGTCCCTCAACAGCTACTTTTTACGCATGCCCCCTTGCGAGGACTACAACTCGCCGGAACACCTTCCGGTCTTGGGACACCTTGGGTTAAGAGCCTAAGCTTCGCCACACTGTCACACAGTGAGAACCCCCCATAGGTTGACATCCAAAGCCTAGTAGCTCTGATACCAGTGTTGGGTTTGCTCACCACCTCATCTAGGGTTTGGAAGCATCACATATGCCATTATTAAATTTTATGAGGTGCTAAGTAAACTAACCTAGGATCATAACTAGAATTTTAGGGTAACAATCAATAAGCATCACATGCAAGAAGCAATTTAACATTAAGTGAAGAAATTACAACCTTTGTAGACTTCCCTTGGTGACTCCTTGGCATTTTGAGAGTTTGAAATGGATCGATAGAGGTCTTCCCAGTCCACGATGTGTAGGGTTGCTAGGCACGCGCACAAGGATCTACGGGGCATCAACCATGCCCGATTAAAAATTTAGCCGTGCCGAACAACCCGAAGCCGGATCTTTAAACTAGGGTTTAGGCGAAAACAAACATGTTAAACGCTTTAACACTAAGTGAGAGGGATTACAACCTTTGTAGATCCGGTCCTTCACTTCTTAAGCTCCGTGTTGAGTTCCCTTCGCTGCAATCATCATGTTCTGGACTCTCGAGAGGGTTCACGAAGAGAATGATGCAACATTTTCTTCCGATCTTCGATACTAAGATGATCTACCGTGAAGTTTCGTTAACACAAGCTAACACTTATAATATGAAGTGAACACCCTCATCTAAATGGCAAGGATAGATGAGGATGATGAATTAGGATTTTTGCTCTCATTTATAATCTTTTTTTCACTCATTTTCATCACAAAAGAAAGCTTTTTCAAAAAGAAGCTCAAGCAAAAAGAATGAAGATGATAACCTTAATCCTTTTGTGATGAACAATGAATTATTGTAGTGGTTACAAATCTAACCAAGGATCAAGCATGAAAGAGTTAACCCTTGTAGAGAGTTAACTAGAGTTAATGATTTGGATTGGGTTAACATAATATCTCACAAAAATATCAAGCAACCACAAAGTCAAAGCTTCATGAAGCTTCATGGAAGCTTCATGCAAAAGCTAACCCTAATCCAAACCCTAACCAAGTTTAAACCCTAATCCAATGTTAAATTTGTAACCCTAACATGTTACAATATTATATATCACATATACAATATATTTTGTAACAATAGAAAATAATACAATTAACATATATCGCATATATATCAATGTATTATCCCGTGAGAAAATGAATCTTTTAGTGAGCTAATATTAGTTAATGTAATTTAATATATCATATATATTATTATACATTAAATTATCGAATCAACACTTGATCCGACAATCCGGCTATATCGCATATAACCGACTAATACGATGACCCGGTTATATCACATATACCCGGTCGATATCTCATATCGCGAGAATCCAATACGGTATCACATACCGCATTATCCTCGGTCCCGCACATATCACATATGTGCTCCTACTTCATTTTTCCTGAGTCAAGAAAGCTCTGTGTAGGACTCTAAAGAATCGTCAATACGCCGGCATTAGATGCTGATCATATCAAACACCCACAAGCTGCAAGCGGTCAGCTAAACGTAATAGCTACCCAGGTATTGAGCGCTCAGAAGTTCAACAAGCAAGCCTGTACATTCTCCTGTGAATCCAATCAGTAACACTCCCGTACAGTCCGGTCTCGTCGTCTGATATGTCGCATATTTCGCCTAGCGGTGGTAAACGTCAGACCCCAGTAGCTCGATAAGTCGTGTCGATATGAGGTCTATAACAGTTCGAGAAACTACTGATAATAGTTACCAGTAAATCTCAGCTACCCTAGCCAGGGATTTCCGGTTATAGCCAATCGAACACAGCGCAACATCAACTCCTTATACCGGGTGAGACGAATCCCCTGCTATCGCTCATTGCCTCCATGTGATTCGGGACTGTACCCAAAAGCCACCTTTTTGCACGCCCTCTTGGACGTTGTATGATGGAAATCAAAGCATAGTGGGAATCACACAAGACTCTATGACGATCTCGGGTCAACAGACTACTCTGTACCAGTGTCACCGGAGAACTGCCATCTGACGTAAGGTATAATACCATCTGGGAGTTCTCGGCGAGTCCGTCCAGTGTACCCAATCACCAATGAGCACCCATACACCATCCTTGATGTCAATCCCCGATGGATATGGGATCATCCATCGCCCATCATATGGGTCAAGATGTGTATACGCTAGTCTACTCTGGTGTATCGATGACCTGTCTTGATACACCCTCGATTAGGAAGAATTATAGGATGTACTCGTCGACTACCGTGGCTCCACTAGTATGATCTCATCATAGTCCCAGCAGTCGAGTACATATCCTAAGGGCTTTATCAACATGTAATATAGAGACAAGCAGAGTACATGTTAAGATAAAGTACAACCAGATAGCATACTATCATGTCGAGCAAGAAAGTCCTCCCTATATATGTCCAAGCATCCATTACAATATACATCAAATGTACAGTAATGGCCTCTAGGGCATACATATAACTAAAAATCTCCCACTTGCACTAGGGCCATCTGTTGTGGTATCACATACCCAACAATTAGCTGCGGTTGAAGTATCTCATACTCAACCATCGCATAAATGTCTCTACTGGGAAAAAGGCCTTTGTGAGTGGATCCGTTCTGTTGTCCTCTGTGTCTACTCTCCTAACATCGATCTTCCTGGAGATCAACCATCTCCATGATCAGGTGATACTGCCTAAGAATTATATCTGGATTTCTAATGGGATGGGGGTTCCTAGGCAAAAGCCACAACTCCATTGTCACACAATGGTAGGAACGAAGTTCATCTCATAAACTTATATATATCCAGACTGCCTCTTTGGTAGCATCCTTGGTAACGATGTATCTTGCATTTAATCGTCTAGTATGTCACGGTATATAGCTTGGAACTCTTCCAACATACCGTCCCTCCACTGAGGGTAAAGACAATGCCTGCGACTGACATTCCGTCGTCCTTATCACCAAGGAACCTTTCCAGTGATTCTCCCCAAGATCGATTGATACCATCTCACTACATCTAATGAAAATCCTAACATCCAATTAGATCTATCTCATAGATCCAAAACCTAGGATTTAGGAGGTATCACTTTGATCCTATATGGAGAATCCTTGTGATAAGCGGAGATTGATCGAGCGTAGCATAGAAAACTCCATCCCTATCAAGAGTATGTCATCCACGTACTCTACGAGGTCACCACCATACTCCCTACTACCCTTTTGTATATACAAGGTTCATCTACCATTTTGATGAAGTCAAACTCTTTGACTACCACATCAAAACAGATGTTCCAACTCCGCGATGCCTGTTTTATCACATAAAACATCTTGCACACGTTTCCGCTGCTCCCACTATCTACGAAGCCCTCTGGCTGTGTACTTATAGACGCTCTTTTCTAAAACATCATTTAGAAAATCAGTCATGACACCCAACCACCAGATATCGTAGTTATGGTATGCAGCCGTGGCAAGTAGGATCTGGATGGACTTAAGCATAGCTTTCAAATTCTCAACTTTTCCATATACACCAAGTAATCTTCTCAAGATAAACTCGCTCCTGATGGGGATTTAACCCTTCAGATAAAGCAACCAAGGTCCATACTTTGTTGGTGTATAAGGATTCCATCTCAGATCGATAAGCATCCAGCCATTCTTATAGAGTCCCACTCCTGATGGCCAGCCTGAAACTAGTTGGGTCATCATCTCATGATGCAATCCTCGCTCCCACTGTCATAGAGAAAACCGAAGTATCTCTTAGGTGGGTGAGGAACCCTACTGGATCGGCGGAGAGGCTGAGCTTCGTTGGTTACTGTTGAATCCTTTGGTTCTATCAAATCATCTGCTATAGTTTGTATAGCTGTAACCTTTCCAGTTCTACATAACAGACCTTGCCTCGAGCTTGTCTGGATTTTTCTTTTTGACATAGGCCGGACAACCCCAAATCTTAACTAACTTAAGATATGGGCTCTTCCCTTTCCATATCACATTTGAAATGGAAGGCAACTGATTTGATTTGAACCTTATTTAATAGGTATGCAGCTTCTCAAGTGCATAACTCCCAAAAGGAAATAGGAAACTCATAGTACTCCATAGAGCACACCATATCACATAGGGTGCTATTGCTCCGCCCCGATATACCATCGTGCTATGGTGTATATGAAGGAGTAATGCTGAGAGAGAATCTCATTCTCCTTTAGAATAGTCCAGGAATCTCCGTGCTTAAGTATTCTCCTCCTTGATCTCATCGAAGGACATAATACTTATACCCGTATTTTGGTTCTCTACTTCTAACTTATATTCTGTGAATATCTCAAAAGCTTCGAACTTGTGTTTCAACAGGAACATATGTCTGAATCTTGAGAGATCATCAGAGAATGTAATGAAGTACAAAGAACCGGTCTTGGCAAATGTAGACAGGGGACTTTCATACATCAGCATGTATCAATCCTAAGAGTTCATTAACTCTTTCTCTGTTTCCAATAAACAGAGCTATGGTCATCTTATCTTTGTGACATGACCGGCAAGTTTCACAAGATGTAAATTCAAACAAATTTAAATATGCATCTAAATGTAACTTAGCTAGTCGGGTCGCATTGATATGACCTAGTCTACAATGCCTCAAGAAGGATCCGTTCATTTCTGAACTCTTCCTCTTGTGTGTGTTCTGTATACTAAGAACTATAGTTTGATTTAGAACGTCTATGCTTTTAGATAACGTGCCTGAACCGATCAACTCTTGATATAGGAAATGTTCAAAACATTATCCAACAATACAAAATTATATCACTTCTTTACTAATAAAGAGACTGATATGATGTTGTATATCAGGTTCGGTATCTAATAACATTTGTTCAGAATCAATGTATTCTGGTAATACAGGGTGATAGTGACCAACAGACTTGGCTGCAACACTTGCACCGTTTCTATCTCATGAAACTTATCACCCGTTCTCAGTTCTCTACCTTTCTGTAGCCCATGTAACAGATTACATATGTGGGATCCTGATCCGGTATCACATACCCAGGACGTAAAGGATACTGAGAAACAGTTCTCTGAAATGAACACACCCGAAGATGATGCATCAGCATGCACTTTCTTCGTTTGGGCGGCACGGGAAATCTGGTATTCCCCAATTTCCTGCTCTGTCTTATAACAATTGTATATTGGAGCGGGACCAATGTTCCCCAGCACAGTATAACAAGCGGGTTCGGTCAATATATCTGTTTTATTATCTTGATTAAGGCGTGATATGGTCGCTACCTGGAGAAAGAGAGAAGAAAACACTCAGCGTATGCTCTTGCAAGATTAGATTGGTTATCTAATATATCTAATCAGGATGTCTCCCACTGTTTTAATCAAATCTTCCTTCAAACCCTAAAAGGAAAGACTAGCCGGGATTAATTACACGCTACAAGTTCGCCAATCTTTCAGCCAGGCCAGTATCGGTACTTTGAGGGAGGTCCCCCATGCTTTCGCACGAACCTAATTAAATTAAACCTCGTTTTCCCAGAGGCGTAACCCCGTTAACACCTTTCTAGACATCTACTTGATCGGCTAATTGTAATGTGTAAAACTCTCCCAGGAGTAACTCTTACTCGCAGCGGGTATCGGGATCCAACTATCTCATAGAAGGTATGCAATCTCATTGCAAATTTCAACACTTGAAATTCCCAATAATATTTTGCCCCAAGCGATCTATGACCTTGACTGAGTCAACAAACCATAGACCGCAAGTAAAGTTCAACCCGTCATTTCCCGATTGAATTAAACCCACCCGCACGACCCTTGACTGAGCCAACAAGGCCGCACGACTACCCTAATCCAATCGCATCATATGCTTTGCAGATAAGCACTAATCAGCTACCGCACACTACGCCTTGACTGAGTCAACAAACGCAGCACGAATACTAACTATTGCTTATCTGAAATGACGGAGGGCTACGACAGGTTTTTAAGAAAACCCTTTGCATAATGAACTTTATATCGTTGTAGAATCGAGTGATTTTTAAATGGAGTGTTTTTGAGGCTTTTCTAGTTTTGATAAAGGGGTCACTCCCGGTGAAGGGATCGTCGGTCCTTTCCTCATCGAATAAGGTGCAGGGTATATCATATATACCACTATGCAAAGCAAGAACTATAGAAGCAATCAAAAGACAAACCGAGTGTGTAGCATCTGCCAGTTATTGCTAAAGGGGCCACTCCCGGTGAAGGGATCTCGGCCCTTTCCTTATCGAATATGGTGCAGGATATTCTACAAGGAACACCGCGATGCAAAGCAAGAACCGTAGCTACCTGTTTTTGAAACAAGTTTCTACAACATCTTAGGTTTCTCTTAGTTTCATTAATCTCATTAATGAAGTCCCATTTTAATATGCTTCACAAGCATCTCTTTTGAAATGAAATCTGCAATATAACATAGATCTCATATATATAATATAAACATTTGTCTCAGGCAGTAATATGATCTCATCACAGAACATTGCAGCAGAAGAACATATATGAAATATTGGATATACTAGGACGTCCTTGTTTTCATTACGAGCCTGTATAAAACACGGATTCCACGGTCGCGATGAATAGCTAAACCCACATCCCTAGACCCCTACGAGAGAGGCAAGTAACACTGCCAATTCTAGGGTTAGGAGACCCAGTTTCAACTTCTCGAGATAGTCTCCCACTGGACCCCAGAACCCGGTTACTTGTGCTTCCCGCCTTGGGTTTACCTAATGCGGAAAAGTAAAAAATATACAAGTGGTGACATTCAACCTCATCCCGGAAGTGCCCCAATAAAAGAATATTACAAACAAATGAATTTTACATGAATGAAAAAGAAAAACTCTCATCTCACATGAAACCCCCGGCTATTCAAACGCGACGATCCAATACAACATATCACAGAAACACATAATATCTCATATCATCAACGTAAGCAAGTATGCGTATCCCGATTGTCGTTGATGTATAGCAACGAAGCCGGCGATACACCACATACTACGCTTACGGTCACAGAAAAGAAAGTGTAAAACTACAACAATTGGAATCCGCAACCATTTTAGACATCGCATGCCTAACCAAATGAAATCCTTAGACATCGCATGCCTAACAATTATAAACCCCGCATTTTAGTCTCTTTATCGAAAACACTTTTCAATATCAAGTCGGGCAATTCAACAAGATTCCCGACATCCTGATCGAATGCTCGTCGCAAACTTTAGTAGACGGCCGCACCCCCGGATGCCGTCGACGAAGTGCACTAAGAAGGAACACCGCTGCCGCGAGCACCCAAACGGATGCTATTGGCGACGGAGTTCTCCTACAGTCACTTGGTCGGGGCTATGGGGCGTGGTTGTCTATTAAGTTTACCCGGCGAGTATCCGCGTACGCTACGTGATTGCGACGGACTTTTGATCACATCAAAATTCCGTGGCAACCGATCATATGAGACTGAACTGCTAGATTTATAACATTCAAATTAGTTATCTCACAACTACATGTGGATTCCAAATATTGTATCACATTCCAGATAAATAGACAATGTTAAACTTTCCGATCGAATAATCAAACACCCAAGATTTTCCCAATATATCTCAACAACTGAAATCAGTTTAAAAACATCCATCACATGCCACAGTACCAATGGTCCAGCTATAGAAGGGTCAATCCAACGCCTCACATGTGGCACGCCGTACTTCCCCAAACCCTAAGGTTTAGAGGCAGTTCAAGACGGTCACATAATAGAGTTAAGCTTTGTTGTCTTCTAGAGGGTCCACCGCGTTACTTGCACAACTTAGAACGTTCTTAAACTCGAGAAAAAATCCAACTTTTGAAAAATTTTCTGACTGAGGAAAAAGTGAGTTATTGATATCCGTTCGAACTTTCTAACAGTTTCTAAAATTATCCGGATAAAACTAAACAAAGTTAATTATCTGATCGAATCAACGAGTCCCCAATACAACCCTAGAAAACTCAACACTTGAGTGGAATTAAAAAATTCCCATAAAAAATTGTCAAGAAAGGACCTAAGAATAAATAAGTGAAATTCCAGGGACTAAGTCGAAATTTTGGCCGCGGTTCAGCGGTCAAAATATTGAGTTAGTGGACCATACTTCACAGTAATTCTTAGTTTTTCTTGCTTATTTTTATGAGCATTTTTAATTCAGAAAAAAACACATTTTAAAAAAATGTACAGAGAAGGGTTCGTGTCGGGGTTTTCGGGTTCGATCGGACTTTAAACTTCGTCTAGACTTCGGCTAAAGCTCTAGCTTAACTCTGATACCACTGTAGGGTTGCTAGGCACGTGCACAAGGATGTACGAGGCATCAACCATGCCCGATTAAAAATTTAGCCGTGCCGAACAACCCGAAGCCGGATCTTTAAACTAGGGTTTAGGCGAAAACGAACATGTTAAACGCTTTAACACTAAGTGAGAGGGATTACGACCTTTGTAGATCTGTTCCTTCACTTCTGAAGCTCCATGTTGAGGTCCCTTCGCTGCGATCATCGTGTTCCGGACTCTCGAGAGGATTCACGAAGAGAATGATGCAACCTTTGCTTTCGATCTTCGATACTAAGATGATCTACCTTGAAGTTTCGTTAACACAAGCTAACACTCATAATATGAAGTGAACCACCTCATCTAAATGGAAAGGATATATGAGGATGATGAAGTAGGATTTTTGCTCTCATTTATAATCTTTTTCTCACTCTTTTTCATCACAAAAGAAAGCTTTTTCAAAAAGAAGCTCAAGCAAGAAGAAGAATGAAGATGATAATCTTAATCCTTTTGTGATGAACAATGAATTATTGTAGTGGTTACAAATCGAACCAAGGGTCAAGCATGAAAGAGTTAACCCTTGTAGAGAGTTAACTAGAGTTAATGATTTGGATTGGGTTAACATAATATCTCACAAAAATATCAAGCAACCACAAAGTCAAAGCTTCATGAAGCTTCATGGAAGCTTCATGCAAAAGCAAACCCTAATCCAAACCCTAACCAAGTTTAAACCCTAATCCAATGTTAAATTTATAACTCCAACATTTTACAATATTATATATCACATATACAATATATTTTGTAACAATAGAAAATAATACAACTAACATATATCGCATATATATCAATGTATTATCTCGTGAGAAAATGAATTTTTTAGTGAGCTAATATTAGTTAATGTAATTTAATATATCATATATATTATTATACATTAAATTATCGAATCAACACTTGATCCGACAATCCGGCTAAATCGCATATAACCGACTAATACGATGACCCGGCTATATCACATATACCCGGCCGATATCTCATATCGCGAGAATCCAATACGGTATCACATACCGCATTATTCTCGGTCCCGCACATATCACATATGTGCTCCTACTCCATTTTGCCTGAGTCAAGAAACCTCTGTGTAGGACTCTAAAGAATCGTCAATACGCCGGCAGTAGGTGATGATCATATCAAACACCCACAAGCTGCAAGCGGTCAGCTAAACGTAACAGCTACCCAGGTATTGAGCGCTCAGAAGATCAACAAGAAAGCCTGTACATTCTCCTGTGAATCCAATCAGTAACACTCCCGTACAGTCCGGTCTCGTCGTCTGATATGTCGCATATTTCGCCTGGGGGTGGTAAATGTCAGACCCCAGTAGCTCGATAAGTCATGTCGATATGAGGTCTATAACAGTTCGAGAGACTACTGATAACACTTACCAGTAAATCTCAGCAACCCTGGCTAGGGATTTCCGGTTATAGCCAATCGAACACAGCGCAACATCAACTCCCTATACCGGGAGAGACGAATCCCCTCCTATCGCTCATTGCCACCATGTGATTCGGGACTGTACCCAAAAGCCACCTTTTTGCACGCCCTCTTGGACGTGGTATGATGGAAATCAAAGCACAGTGGGAATCACACAAGACTCTATGACGATCTCGGGTCAACAGACTACACTGTACCAGTGTCACCGGAGAACTGCCATCTGACGTAAGGTACAATACCATCTGGGAGTTCTCGGCGAGTCCGTCCAATGTACCCAGTCACCGCTGAGCACCCGTACACCATCCTTGATATCAAACACCAATGGATATGGGATCATCTATCGCCCATCATATGGGTCAAGATGCGTATACGCTAGTCTACTCTGGTGTATCGATGCCCTGTCTCGATACACCCTCGACTAGGAACAATTATAGGATGTACTCGTCGACCACCGTGGACCCACTAGTATGATCTCATCATAGTCCCAGCAGTCGAGTACATATCCTAAGGGCTTTATCAACATGTAATATAGAGACAAGCAGAGTACATGTTAAGATAAAGTACAACCAGATAGCATACTATCATGTTGAGCAAGAAAGTCCTCCCTATATATGTCCAAGCATCCATTACAATGTACATCAAATGTACAGTAATGGCCTCTAGGGCATACATATAACTAACACGATGATCCACCCGTAGTCCCTTTGCCCAAAGCTCCTTGCTTTACTTGATCTTTGAAAGAAGTGTAGCAAACAACCTACACAAATGTCTTAGAGATGTGTAGAATGATGATGTGGTTTGTATTCTCTATTCAAAACCCTTTCTTTTTTACTATCTCACTCTATGTAAATCTCAAGAAAGAAACAGAATGAGGAAGAAGAAGATAATGGCAAAGCTTGAGCTCAAGAGATAATGATATGTGATGAATAATGAAGATGAGAATGAATAATCAATATTAAATAATTCTCACTTCAAACCATGGGTTGTAAATATCTAGATATTCATTATTGAGTAATAAGAACCATAAAAAATTAACTCATGGTTAATTGTTAGGTCAAGTGTAGTCAAAGTAGATAAATATCAACCATGAGTGAATTATCTTTTCCTTAACTCAAAATAAATAAACATATACATATTTACAACCATGTGAGTCTTGCATTGCCACCATTTGTGTATCATCAACCATGATACAATGTATGCATGTATGTGTGCATGCACATCATCATGTGCATCAACATAAACATATGCATACATGCATACATACAAATAGAAAAAGGGTTTAATAATGAATTAAGTTAAAAGTCTATGTTAAATCAACACTTGATTTAACAAACCGGTCATATCACATATGACCCGATCAATAGAAAAACGCCCGATTAATATACGGTATCACATACACGCATTTAATCGGGTCCCCATGCATATCTCATATGCACACCACATCTTTTCGCCTGAGCTAGGAAACTCCTGTGTGGGACTCTAAGACTCGTCAATACGCCGGCAGTAGGTGATGATCATATCAAACACCCACAAGCCACAAGCGGTCAGCTAAACGTAACAGCCACCCGGGTATTGAGAGATCAGAAGAAAACCAGCAAAGCTGTCAAAACTCCCGTCGAGCCAACTGGCAACACTTACCGTACAGTCCGGTCACTTCGTCAAATATGCTGCATATCGAGTCTAGGGATGGAATCTTCAACCCCAATAACTCAATAAGTCATGCCGGTGTATGGCTCATAATAGATCAAGAAACCACTGATATCACTTATCAGTAAATCTCAGCAGCCCTGGCCAGGGACTTCCTATTATAGCCAATCGAGCATAGCACAACATCAACCCCCAATACCGGGAGAGACGAAACCCCTCTTATCGCTCATTGCCACATGTGCCTCGGGATTGTACCCAAAGTCCACCTGTTTGCACGCTCAGTAGAGCCGTGGTAGGGTGGAGATCAAAGTACAATGGGAGGACACACAAGACTCTATGACGATCTTGGGTCTACAGACTAACCTGTACCAGTGTCACCTGAGAACTGCTATCCGACGATAGATATAATACCACATAGGAGTTCTCGGCGAGTCCGTTCAGTATACCCAGTCTCCACTGAGCACCCGTATACAATCTTTGGTGTCACCACACCAGATGGATATGGGATCATCCATCGCCCATCACATGGGACAAGAATGGTATACGCTAGTCTACTCTGGAATATCGATGCCCCGTATCGATACACCTACGACTAAGAACAGTTAAAGGATATGCTTATAAACTATACGTGTCCCACTAGTATGATCTACATCATAGTCCCAGTAGTCGAGCATATATCCTATGGCAACATGTACAAAATGAGTAAGATGCATGATCAAATGAATATGTCAAGATAAAGTAAATCAGATAGCATACTATCATGTCGAGAAAGAAAGTCATCTATATACATATATACATGTCCAAGCATCCACTATACATATAATGGCCTCTAGGGCATACATATATCCAACAACTTGCACAAAATCCTAGCTTTCCATGCTCCAAGTGATCCTAGTGGCTTGATCTTGACTTGTGAAGGGTTTTAGTGGGGTTAAAGGGAGATTTGTTTGGTTTAGTGAGGCTTGGGGTTAGGGTTTCAGTTTGAGGGAGGTGAGGATGATGAAAAATGAGGAGGAGAAAACAAATGAGGGAATGAGAGAATGTGAGTGAGAGTGAGGGAGTGTATGAGTGAGGGTGAAAGAAAATGAGGGTGTGAGTTTAGCATAAGCCATGCTTCCTTCTTCTCTCTCCTCATTTAATACATGGCATGCTTTCCCCATGCCCATTATTGTAACCCTTCGAAATTCGTTTAGGCAGTTTTTCGGTAATCGGCCAATTTTTCGGCTTTTTCCGTAAAAAGTCAAAATTGATATTTTTCATTATAGATCTAATTATACAAAATTTAAATAAGATATTACTATAATTTTGTCACTAAAATGTCATTTATAATTTTCTAGTTAAATAAAAAAAAATTCGTAATTAATTATTTTTTTTATTATTTTAAGCATTTTTAAATACATTTAATTAGGGGTAAATACAAATTTAATTAGGTAAATTTCTTAATTAGGAGTCTTTATAAGCTAAAATATGGTGTTAATAAAATTGTGTCATGACTTTCACATTTTTAGTTTTTGGGTTGGAAATTTAATGAGAAAATGAGGTAAAATAAGGGTTTTTTTGTAAAATGTTGAAAAGAAATGCATTAAATGATAACATGGGGGTGTTTTGGACCTAGAATCTTCTCTAAATTTCCCAAACTCTTTCCTCCACCTGCTGGTCGAGCTCCAAACTGCAGCAACCCCCATTTTTCTCACTTCCTTCTTGCTTCATTTTCATGCCAAAATTCATCAAAAATTCACAAATTACTTCTCCAATTCAAAACAAAACCCTAATCCACTCTCTCCTCAAGCCAAATTAGTTCAAAACTTGGAGAAAGGAGGCTTCTTTGGTGACTTGAGCATGTTAGGATTCAACTTGTGAGGTGAAATTTCTAAACTAGTTGTTAAATTGTGGATTGAATGTGCTAAAAAATTGAATTTTGAAGTATTATTGTAGTTGCAATTACTTGTTCATGAAAAATCACGAGTGGGATTTAATTTCAAATTAGGGTTTGTAGCATGGATGATGGAGTTAAGTTAGGGTTTGGTTGTCTAATTAGTTAGGGTGGGGAAATTGTGCGATGTGGCGCTCGCTAGATCGATAAATTGCGATATTTGCGTTGAATCGGGATGCTAATTGCTTACTAGTTTTTCTAAAATTTTAGAAGGTGATCTAATTGTGTTATTTAGGCGATATAATTAGCATCTTATACGACTATTAGGGTGTGTGAATGCGGAGTTTTATTTAGTCGGGTTTTAGTTTTGACAATTGCCCCGAAATGACGATTTTTGTTAAAGGATTGCGATTTTCGTGCGTTTTTTCCGCATACCGAGTGCATGCTATGATAAATTTGTGAGCGTCGATATTTGTATAATGTGACTTGCATCGTTTTAGGTTATGTAATCTTATACTTGGTATTGTGCAAACATAGGATCGGTCGGAGAAACATCGGACACGGCGCGTAAAGGCAAAGCGGTGGCCGGATCAGATTAGCGGGGATTTCTGGTGAGTAGATATATTCATCTATGGGGGAATCGTTTGGATGGCGCGAGGCGCCCCTCCTCCCTAGTTAGGATTACTCTACTTTATGCAATAATTATATTGTTAGCTAGCTTATCCATTTATGTACATTGCATACCCTTACAGCTAACCCTATACTAGATTGCATGGACATTAATATGCCATTCATATATACATATGCGATATCATTTCGTAGGACACGAACACCTTACCATTGGAATCTATTGCACGCGCACTATTCATGTGACACACACGCCTTTGGTATTTGCCATGCCACGTACACTATAAAAACCTGTTTAGCTTAGTAACGCCATTGCATTCATGCATGATATTTGAGATTGTATCGCACGCATATACCTCACATTACTATCATATTTACATAGATTTCTAGCCAAACTCTCACATCATATACATTGATACCATAGACACTTATCATATATAACATGTGGACATTATGATTTCTTGAGGATTTCAGTTTGCTGCGATTTCTGGATTTTTGGGGAAAACCGCAAGAATTTAACAAAACCTTATATTTATCATTTTCAAAACAAAGTTGCGGTTTTCTCGTGATGTATGTGTCGTCCACCATGAGTTTTCATGTTTTCTGTTGGATTTCGAGACCCGATTCGAGGAGTGGATGAACCGTCTCGGGTACATGGTGGGCCCGGTATGGTACCCCGGGGCAAGAAGATCGAGTTGTAGACGATGAGCCTGGCAGGGGAAGACTACCTACCGGTGATGTCTGGCGCGGCGGATATCCGGAGGATACCGACCGTTGTCGTGAGATTTATGATATGGGCCGATCCGGACTGACGGAGCCCGATATTGAGACAGATGTGATTCCTATTTGGTGTCGATGCTTGACACGGGTTTTCTGAGGATTTCTTGATGATATTTAGCTATTATGCAGACATTCGTTTTCTAAAAGTTAAGAATGCAGTAACTTTAACATTTAAAACACTTAAAGAGTTAGAAAAGATATTGCATACAAGTGCATGCATACTAGAGTTATTATATCACATATGGACATGCATGTTGTTCCGCATTACGTGCAATCTTACGATTGCCTTATTAGATGTTATATTTACTCACGAGCTGGCAACTCACCCCCGTTGTACCACAGTGTCTTGCAGGTCGGACCCGTCAGTCTTGTAGCGGCGGGCTATCTTGTCATCAGTTCCTTTTGCTCAGACTCGCGACATCGCCCGTAGGTGGGTTGCGAGTATACTTTATTTCTTGTTGTTTTATCATTGTATCTAGTATTCTCCATCTACCACTTGCTTTGTATATGCGACCTAGTGATGAGAATGAGAGATATGTATATTTGTGGTTTCTTTTGGGTCGAGCTCACTTGAGCCGGCGTTGCGTTTTCTGATATTTTAGGTTTCTTCTGCTCTTTTCTTGGTATTGCTTATATATTGCATGTGGTTGTGATCCGCCTTGGGCGAAGAGCTAGCTCCCGCTTGGGGATGCCATTTTTATGATTTCATATATATTATCTTGTTGTACCCATTTTGGGGGATAGAAAATACAGGGGAGACTCTGCCGAAATTTTCGGAAATTTTTGATGTTTTAAAAAAAAAGGGATTCTATGCAACTTAATTGATTTAAAAACCGTTTTCATTTAAGGTTTTTCTTCACTCTCTTTTGATTTGGTTTAGATTCTACTGGGCTTTGGCTGACTTAGGTTACGGTACGCCTTTAGACGTCTCGTAATCTAAGTGCCAATCGCGTTCCGTACTTTCGGGGCGTGACAAAGTTGGTATCAGAGCGTAGGTTTTACCTTTCTGAGTGTAGGACGACCCTGGTAGATGGAGTAGGTGACTTAAGCAGAGTGGCGTAGCGTGGGTATGATCCGCGGCATACTTACGATACAGTACTCCGCCTAAGTAACCTTAGGACATAATTGCTTGTATTTCCTTTCTTGATTCCTTGCATTCCTTGATTCAATTGCAATGTCCTTATCGGTCCTGTTTCTTATTCCAGCTTCGATGCCGCCAAAGACTACGAGAGCTCAGCGGGCTGCCGCTAGGGATGAGATTCGGGCGGGCCCGTCTGAGGCGAGGATCGAGCAGGATGATACACCTGTCCCTCAGGGTCATACTGATCCGCCTCATCCAGACCGTATTGCCAGATTAGAGGCCGGCATGCAAGAGTTGCGGCAGATGATGGGATCTTTAGTTGAGTCCAGCCGGGCACAGAGATCCGAGGACGTTCCTTCCACCCCACAGACCACGATCGTACCTGCTGCACAGATGGTCACTCCTGCTGCTACTACGGAGACTATTCCTGTTTCACTACAGGAGTTTATGAGATTGAGACCTCCAGCTTTTACCGGTACAGATGCGACAGAGGACCCACAGACATTTCTCGATAGGATGGCACGGATTGGCCGTTCGTTGAGGTGTTCTGAGGATAGATTGGTGGAGTTTGCGAGTTTTCGTCTGGAGGGTCTTGCCCAGACATGGTACGACTCAGTAGAGAGAGGCCGAGCTGCAGGTCTGCCTTCTATGACCTGGGATGAGTTTACAGCTGCATTTCTTGCCCGTTTTCTTCCGGAGAGTGTCCGAGTTGCTCGAGCCCGTAGTTTTGAGTCTTTGCGCAAGACTCCTGGGATGACAGTGTCGGAGTATGATATACAGTTTACCCAGTTGTCTCGATATGCACCGTACCTAGTCGACACAGAAGAGAAGAGGATAAAGAGGTTTGTACGAGGGCTTGATACACAGCTATTCCGCGGCGGATCAGTAAATTTCGCGGCGGATCCGCGGAAGAAGCATAGCTTCTGCGGCGGATCAGCGGCCCCTTGATGACGTCAGCCCTGTTCCTTTGCACAGTAATTCCTAGTTAAAAGAGCTGAGTTTTCTGGGAATTTTTAATATTTATTCAAGAGTTGAATTTTTCTGATGTGTTTTTGGGGATTCGGTGTTTCGATCGGAGTATCAAATTTTGTCTATATGGCTTTCCGGATAATTTTAGAATATGTTAAAAAGTTCGACCGGATATAAATACCCAACTTTTCCCCTGTCGGGAAATTTCCAAGTGTTGGATCTTTCCGTAGTTTAACGACGTTCTAAGTAGTGCAAGTAATGCGATGGTCCCTCTAGAAGACAACAAACCTGAACTCGATTATGTGACCGTCTTGAACTGCCCTTTGAACCTTCGGGTTTGGGGCAGTACGGCGTGCCACATGTGCGGCGTTGGCTTGACCCTTCTACGGCTGGACCGTCGGTACTGAGGCACGAACGGAATATTGTTAGACTTATTTCATGTGTTGAGCTGTATCGGGAAAACTTGGGTGTTCGATTGTTCGATCGGAAAGTTTGATATTTTCTATTTATCCGGAATGGGATACAATAATTGGAATCCACAATAAGTTATGAGATAACTGAATGAATGTTATAAACATAGCACTTTAGTCTCACTTGATCGGTTGCCACGGAATTTTGATGTGATCAAAAGTCCGTCGCAATCACGTAGCGTACGCGGATACTCGCCGGGTAAACTTAATAGACAGCCTCACCCCATAGCCCCGACCAAGTGACTGTAGGAGAACCCCGTCGCCGAAAGCATCCGTCCGGGTGCTCGCGGTAGTGGTGTTCCGCCTTGGTGCACTTCGTCGACGGTATCTGGGGTGCGGCCGCCTACTGAAGTTTGCGACGAGTATTCGATCAGGATGTCGGGAATCTTATTGAATTACCCGACTTGATATTGAAAAGTGTTTTCGATTTGGAGACTAAAATGCGGGGTTTATAATTGTTAGGCATGCAATGTCTAAGTAATTCATTTGGTCAGGCATGCGATGTCTGAGGTGGTTGCGGATTCCAACTGTTGTAGTTTTACACTTTCTTTTCTGTGACCGTAAGTGTAATATGTGATATCGCTGGTTTCGTTTCTATATGTCAACGACAATTGGGATGCGCATATTTACTTACGTTGATGACATGTGATGTTATGTATTGCTGGATATGTTATATTGGATCGTCGTGTTTGAATAGCCGGGGGTTTTTATGTGAGATGAGTGTTTTTCATTTTCATTCATGTAAAAACTTGTATGTAATATTCTTTTATTGGGGAACTTCCAGGTTGCGGAAGTAGTCACCTCTTGTATATTATTTACTTTTCTGCACTAGGATAGACCCAAGGAGGGGAGCACAAGTAACCGGGTTCTGGAGTCCAGTGGGAGACCAACTCGAGGAGTCGAGTCTGGGTCTCCTAACTCCAGAATTGGTAGGGTTGCTTGCCGCTCTCGTAGGGGTCTAGGGGTGTGGGTTTGGCTATTCATCACGACCGTGGAATCCGTGTTTTATACTGGCTCGTATTGAAAACACGGACGTCCTAGTATATCCAATATTTCATATGATTCTTCTGCTACGATAACTGTGATGTGATCATGTGATGTTCTGTGATAGATACATTATATAGTATATATGATATATTATATAGGCGTTACTTATGTTTTACACCCGCACTAGCCCTGCCCCGCTCTGCCGTTAGTTACCTAACCTAACGGTGCACGAGGGGACATCGAGGCGAATGCGGGTGGCATAAGTGTACGTCGTATTTATCTGTGATGTTTAGGTACTTAAATGATGGGACTTCATTAATGTGATTAATGAAATAAAAAGAAACCTATGATGTTGTAGAATCGAATTTCAAAATAAAACAGGTAGCTACAGTTCTTGCTTTGTACAGCGGTATATGTGATATATCCTGCACCTTATTCGATAAGGAAAGGACCGAGATCCGTTCACCGGGAGTGACTCCTTTAGCAATAACTGGCAGATGCTACACACTCGGTTTGTCTTTTGATTGCTTTTAAGTGTTTTCGCTTTGCACAGTGATATATGTGATATATCCCGCACCTCATTCGACGAGGAAAGGACCGACGATCCCTTCACCGGGAGTGACTCCTTTAGCAAAACTAGAAAAGTCTCAAAAACACTCCATTTCAAAATTCATTCGATCCTACAACGATATCAAGTTTATTACGCAAAAGGTTTTCAGAAAAACCTGTCGTAGCACTCCGTCATTTCAGATAAGTACTGGTTAGTATTCGTGCTACGTTTGTTGACTATGTTAAGGCGTAGTGTGCGGTAGCTAATTAGTGCTTATCTGCATAAGCATATGATGTGATTGGATTAGGGTAGTCGTGCGACTTTGTTGACTATGTTAAGGGTCGTGCGGGTGGGTTTAATTCAATCGGGAAATGACGGGTTGAACTTGACTAGCACTTATGATTTGTTGACTATGTTAAGGTCATATAGCTGCTAGGGGCAAAATATTATCGGGAATTTCAAGTGTTGAAATTTGCAATGAGATTGCATACCTTCTATGAGATAGTTGGATCCCGATACCCGCTGCGAGTAAGAGTTACTCCTGGGAGAGTTTTATACATTACAATTAGCCGATCAAGTAGGTGTCTAGAAAGGTGTCAACGAGGTTACGCCTCTGGGAAAACGAGGTTTACATTAATTAGGTTCGTGCGAAAGCACGGGGACCTCCCTCAAAGTACCGACACTGGCCTGGCTGAAAGATTGGCGAACTTGTAGTGTGTAATTAATCCCGGCTAGTTTTTCCTTTTAGGGTTTGAAGGAAGATTTGATAAAAAGCAGTGGGAGCCATCCTGATTAGATAAAATAATAACCAATCTATTCTTGCAAGAGCGCACGCTGAGTGTTTTCTTCTCTCTCTCTCTCCTGGTAGCGACCATATCACGCCTTAATCAAGATAATAATACGGAATATTGACCGAACCCGCTTGTTATACTGAGCTGGGGAACGTTGGTCCCTCTCCAACTTATAATTGTTATAAGACAGAGCAGGAAATTGGGGAATACCAGAATTCCCGTGCCGCCCAAACGAAGAGAGTGCATGCTGATGCATCATCTTCGGGTGTGTTCATTACAAAGAACTGTTTCTCTATATCCTCTACGTCCTGGGTATGTGATACCAGATCAGAATCCCAGATATGTAATATGTTACATAGGGCTGTAGAAAGGTAGAGAACTGAGAACGGGTGATAAGTTTCATGAGGCAGAAAACGGGGCAAGAGTTGCAGCCAAGTCTGTTGGTCACTGTCACCCTGTATTACTATACATTGATTCTGAACGAATGTTATTAGATACCGAACCTGTTATGCAAAATCATATCTGTCTATTTATTACTAAAGAAACGATAAAATTTTGTATTGTTGGACAATGTTTTGAACATTTCCTATATCAAAAGTTGATCGGTTCAGGCACGTTATCAAAAAGCATTAATGTTCTAAATCAAACTACAGTTCTTAGTATACAGAACACACACAAGAGGAAGAGTTCAGAAATGAACGAATCTTTCTTGAGGTATTGTAGACTAGGTCAGATCAATGTGACCCGACTAGCTAGAGTTACATAAAGATGCATATTTAAATTAGTTTGAATTTACATCTTGTGAAACTCGCCAGTCATGTCACAAAGATAAGATGACCATAGCTCCGTTTACTGGAAACAGAGAAAGAGTTAATAAACTCTTGGGATGATACATGTTGATTTATAAGTCCCCTGTCTACACATACCAGGACTGGTTCTTTATACTTCATTACGTTCTTTGATGATCTTTCGAGATTCAGACCTATGTTCCTGTTGAAACACAAGTCCGAACCTTTTGAGATATTCACAGAATATAAGTTAGAAGTAGAGAACCAAAATATGGGTATAAGTATTATGTCCTATGATGAGATCAAGGAGGACAATACTTGAGCACGGAAATCCTGGACTATTCTAAAGGAGAATGAGATTCTCTCTCAGCATTACTCCTCCGAATATACCATAGCACGATGCTATGTCGGGACGGAGCAGATACACCCTATTTGATATGGTGTGCTCTATGATGAGTAATACTGAGTTACCTTTTTCCTTTTTGGGAGTTATGCACTTGAGAAGATGCATACCTATTGAATAGGGTTCGAATCAAATCAATGCCTACCACTTCATATATGATATGGAAAGGGAAGAGCCCATGTCTTAAGTTAGTTAAGATTTGGGGTTGTCTGGCCTATGTCTAAAAGCAAAATCCGGACAAGCTCGAGGCAAGATCTGTTATGTAGAACTGGAAATGTTCCAGCTATACAAACAGCAGCTGATGATTTGGTAGAACCGAAGGATTCAGTAGTAACCAACAAACCTCAGCCTCTTCGCCGATCTAGTAGGGTTCCTCACCCACCTGAGAGATACTTCGGTTTCTCTATGACAGTGGGAGCGAGGATTACATCATGAGATGATGACCCAACTAGTTTCGAGCTGGCCATCAGGAGTGAGACTCTGTGAGAATGGCTGGATGTTTAGCGATCTGAGATGGAATCCTTATACACCAACAAAGTATGGACTTTGGTTTCTATATCTGAAGGGTTAAATCCCCATCAGGAGCAAGTATATCTTGAGAAGATTACTTGGTGTACATGGAAAAGTTGAGACTTTCAAAGCTAGACTTGTTAAAGGTTTTCATCATTGACCAGGTGTGGATCATGATGAAACTTTTTCTAAGGATCTATGCTTAAGTCCATCCAGATCCTACTTGTCACGGCTACATACCATGACTACGATCTCTGGTGGTTGGGTGTCATGACTGCTTTTCTAAATGATGTTTTAGAAGAGTGCGTCTATAAGTACACAGCCAGAGGGCTTCGTAGACAGTGGGAGCAGCGGAAACGTGTACAAGATGTTTTATAGGATAAAGCAGGCATCGCGGAGTTGGAACATCTGTTTTGATGAATTAGTCAAAGAGTTTGACATCATCAAAATGATAGATGAACCTTGTATGAACAAAAAGGTAGTAGGGAGTATGGTGACGATCCTCGTAAAGTACGTGGATGACATACACTTGATGTGGAAGGAGTTTCCTATGCTACGCTCGGTCAATCTCCGCTTATCACCATAATTCTCCATATAGGATCAAAATGATACCTCCTAAAATCCAGAGTTTTGGATCTATGAGATAGATTTAATTGGATGTTGGGATTCTCACTAGTAGTAGTGAGATGATATCAATCGATCCTGGCGAGAATCACTGGAAGGGTTCCAGGGTGATAATGACGACTGAATGTCAGTCACAGGCATTGTCTTTACCCTCAGTGTAGGGACGGTATGTTGGAAGAGTTCCAAGCTGGATACCGTGACAAACTAGACGATAAAGGCTCGATACATCGCTACTTAAGATGCTACCAAAGAGGCTGTTTGGGTGTATATTGGTTCATAAGATGAACTACGTTCCTACCATTGTGTGACAATGGAGTTGTGGCTTATGCCAAGGAACGCCCGACCCATCAGTGATCCAGACATATTCTAAGGCAGTATCACCTGATCATGGAGATGATTGATCTCTAGGAGATCGAGGTTTGGAGAGTAGACTCAGAGGAAAACACAGCGGATCCACTCACAAAGTCCTGTTCCCAGAGAGAGATTTTTTATGGGATGGTTGAGTATGAGATACTACAACCACTGCTACAGATGGCCCTAGTGCAAGTGGGAGATTGTTAGTTATATGTATGCCCTAGAGGCCATTACTATACATAGGATGTATATTGTAGTGGATGCTGGGACATATATAGGGAGGACTTTCTTGCTCGACATGATAGTATGCTATCTGGTTACTCTTTACCTTAACGTGTATACTGATTGTCTCTCTGTTACATGTTGGTAAAGCCCTTAGGATGTGTACTTGACTACCTGGACTATGATGCGGATCATACTAGTGGGGACATGGTAGTCCATAAGTACATCCTTCAAAGTCCTAGTCGAGGGTGTATCGAGACGGGGCATCGATATACCAGAGTAGACTAGCGTGTACCTTCTCGACCCATACAGATGGGCGATGGATGATCCCATATCCATTGGTGTTTGACATCAGAGATGATATACGGGTGCTCAGTAGAGACTGGGCACACTGGACGGACTCGCCGAGAACTCCCAGATGGTATTATACCTCACGTCAGATGGCAGTTCTCTGGTGACACTGGTACAGAGTAGTCTGTTGACCCGAGATCGTCATAGAGTCTTGTGTGGTTCCCACTGTGCTTTGATTTCCATCTTACCACGTCCAAGAGGGCGTGCAAAACGGTGGTTTTTGGGTACAGTCCCGAATCACATGGAGGCAATGAGCGATAGGAGGGGATTCATCTCTCCCGGTATAGGGAGTTGATGTTGCGCTGTGTTCGATTGGCTATAACAGGAAATCCCTGGCCAGGGTTGCTGAGATTTACTGGTAAGTGTTACCAGTAGTTTCTCGAACAGTTATAGACCTCATATCGACACGACTTATCGAGCTATTGGGGGTCTGACGTTTACCACCCCTAGGCGAGATATGCGACATATCAAACGATCAGACCGGACTGTACGGTAGTGTTACTGGTCGGATTCACTGGAGTGTGAGCGGGCTTGCTCGTCGATCTTCAGATCGCTCAATACCCGGGTGGCCGTTACGTTTAGCAGACCGCTTGCGGCTTATGGATGTTTGATATGATCATCATCCGCTGCCGGCGTATTGACGAGTCTTTAGAGTCCTACACAGAGGTTTCCTGGCTCAAGCGAAACAAAATAGGAGCGCATATGAGATATGTGCGGGACCGAGAATAATACGGTATGTGATATTGTATTCGATTCTCGCGATGTGACATTGATCGGTTATATGCAATATAGCCGGGTTATCGGATCAAGTGTTGATTCGATAAGTTGTTACTGATGATACCAGTCGGTTATGTGCAACATGACCGGATCGTTAAATCAAGTGTTGATTTAATGATTTAATGCATAATTATATATTTGATATATTACTTTGCATTAACTAGTATCGGTTCACTTTAAATGGATTTCTCACTCGGGTGTGCACATTTCATATGCGATATGATTTGTGCACTTGCTTGTATCATGTTTCATGGTGCATGCCCTTTTTGTTAAGTGTATAGAATTAAACCTTGGTTAATGGAATGGTTAGGGTTTACTATTTGATTATTCATTTTATTCATTTGTTATTCTTTTTGGAAAAGAAAATGAGCATGAGAAAATGGTGGCTTTCTTTAAATGCTTCATGAAGCTTCATGAAGTCTTTGACTTTGCAACCATTTTTGTCTCATGCTTAACCTAACCATTCCACTAAACCATGATTGATTCTCTACACCTAACTATGGTTTCATTATGATAAGAATGAATTTCCTTTCTCATTTTTATTATTCTTATCATAATAACATTCTTCTTCTTCTTCATTTTTCAAGTGAAGAAAACCTAAGTCCGTCAATGGTGATTGATGATTAAGAGTGAGAAATCCAATTCTAAAGTCTACCCACTTCCTATTTCTTCATCCTCTACCTCTTGCCAAGTAGTAGAGTGTGTTTCCTTCACAAGTTTTCATGACTTGGTGAAGGTGGAGCTTGATCTTTCGATGCCTCGACGTAGATCATCTTCGGCATGGACATCGACGACCTAGCTTGCCCATTCTCCGACGAAGCCGACGCTTGAGCCCGGATTTGATTTGGACAGCGGAGAGGACCTCGTTGCGGAGCTATGGAGGTGGAGCACCGGATCTACAAAGGTTGTATTTCCGTATCTTGTAGTTAAGTGTTAACTAGTTAGCTTTTTCGCCTAGTTTTCTAGCAAACGATCCGTAGTCGGGTCTCTCGGCACCTAGAATTTTTGAAAATGGCATGTTCGATGCCTTGTGAGACCTCACTAGAGTGCCTAGGAACCCTACACCACTTGCTCCCAATGGGTTTTACCCCTTCAGGAGCAACGTCCAAAGTCCATACTTTGTTGGTGTACATGGATTCCATCTCGGACCGCATAATATCTAGCCATTTCACTGAGTCCCCACTCGTGATGGCCTGCTCGAAGCTAGTTGGGTCATCATCCTCCATGATGCAATCCTCGCTTCCACCATCCATGAGAAAACCGTAGTATCTCTCAGGTTGGCGAGGAACCCTACTAGATCGGCGGAGAGGCTGAGGTTCATCGGGAGCTACTGAATCTTCTGGTTCCACTAAATCTTCAGTTACGGTTTGTGTATCTGGAACCTCTTCCAGCTCTACCATTTTTCCACTAATTTCTTTTTCAATGAATTCCTTTTCTAAAAAGGTGGCATATTGAGAAACCAACACTTTTTGTTCTTCAGCATGGTAGAAAAAATATCCTTGGGAATTCGTAGGATATCCCACAAACTTGCAAAGAACTGACCATGCCTCGAGTTTGTCTGGATTTTGCCTTTTGACATAGGCCGGACAACCCCATATCTTAACTCGTTTAAAATATGGTCTCTTCCCACTCCATATCTCATATAGTGTGGTAGGTACAGATTTAGATGGAACTTGATTCAATAGGTATGTTGCTGTTTCCAGCGCATAACCCCAGAAGGAAATAGGTAACTCAGCTGTGCTCATCATAGAGCGCACCATATCTAATAGGGTGCGGTTCCTCCGTTCAGATACACCGTTGTGCTGTGGTGTATATGGAGGAGTCAGCTGAGAGAGAATCCCATTCTCTTTTAGGAAGTCCAGGAATTCATTGCTCAAGTATTCCCCTCCTCGATCAGATCGTAGGATTTTAATACTTTTTCCGGTTTGGTTCTCAACTTCTTGTTTATATTCCCTAAATTTCTCAAAAGCTTCAGATTTGTATTTCATCAGGAACACATACCCGAACCTAGAAAGATCGTCAGTGAATGTAATGAAGTACGAAGAACCATCCCTGGCATGTGTAGACATGGGACCACATACATCACTATGTATCAGTCCCAAGAGTTCGGTAACTCTTTCTCCGTGTCCCGTAAACGGAGTTTTGGTCATCTTGCCTTTGAGACATGACTGGCAAGTGTCATAAGATGAAAATTCGAAAGGTTTCAAATATCCATCCTTATGCAACTTAGCCAGTCGTGTCACATTGATGTGACCCAGTCTACAATGCCACAAGAAGGATTCGTTGAGTTCAGAACTCTTCCTCTTGTGTGTGTTTGTTATGCTCAGAACTGTTGATTGATTCAGAACATAAATGCCATTGCATAACGTGCCTGATCCAACCAACTTTTGGTTACGGAAAATGATCATAACATTGTCCTGTAATACAAAATTATATCCTTCTTTGCTTAATAAAGAAACAGATATAATGTTGCATATCAGGTTCGGCATGTAATAGCATTCGTTCAGAACCAATGTATTACCAGTTGGTAATACAAGGTGATATTCCCCGACAGTCTTAGCTGCAACAATTGCACCATTTCCAACTCTAATGTCTTTATCACCTTCTCCAAGTTCTCTACCTTTCCTTAGCCCATGTAACTGATTACATATATGGGATCCTGACCCGGTATCTAATACCCAGGACGTAGAGCAAATGGAGAAACAGTTCTCAGTAACGAACACACCCGAAGAAAATGCATCAACATGTACTTTCTTCATTCGGGTGGCATAGGAATCCTGGCATTCCCCTATTTCTTGTTCATTCCTATAACTCTTATAAGATAGAACGGAACCAACGTTCCCCAGCACAGTATAACATGCGGGTTCGGTCAATACATCCATATTATTATCTTTATTAGGGCATGAAATGGTCGCTACCTGGAGAGAGAGAGAAGAAAACACTTTAGCGTATGCTCGTGCAAGATCAGATTGGTTATTATCTTATCTAATCAGGATGTCTCCCACTGCTTTTTATCAAGTCTTCCTCCAAACCCTAAAAGGAAAGACTAGCCGGGATTAATTACACACTACAAGTTCGCCAATCTTTCAGCCAGGCCAGTGTCGGTACTTTGAGGGAGGTCCCCCGTGCTTTCGCACGAACCTAATTAATGTAAATCACGTTTTCCCAGAGGCGTAACCTCGTTAACACCTACTTGATCGGCTAATTGCACTGTGTAAAACTCTCCCAGGAGTAACTCTTACTCGCAGTGGGTATCGGGATCCAACTATCTCATAGAAGGTATGCAATCTCATTGCAAATTTCAACACTTGAAATTCCCGATAATATTTTGCCCCTAGCAGCTATATGTGTAAGTGCACGGCGGCGCCCCGGCCGTCAATCCGACGCCGGAATGCGGAAATGGTGGTAAACTTAAAATTTGCGGACTTAGCAAACCGGCACCACCGCGCACTAAACACCCGGATCGTTACCATTAACAAGTCTAAGCTAACTAGAAGATGGGTTAGAGATATACCGACGATCCAAGTCCTCCGGTCTTCTCATCATCGTCCCGATCTCTTGCGGAATGTCCCGTCTCCTCCTCGTCGTCGGAAGTGCACCACATCGCCTACTTCTTTTACGGGCTCCCACCTCAATGCCGAGGCAACTCGGGCACGAAGCCGGCTACTCGACATGCCCAAGATTTGCTGTAGAATATCTAGAGAAGAAGTCTCATTTGGGGTTGTAGGAATTGCCTTTTTGAGATGGTGGAGGAATGGATTTTTGAGATGAACTAGAAAGCTTTTCTTAGCACCATGAGAACCAAAAATTGCCACACCAAAAAGAATCAAAATCCCATCCCCAAGGAATGGCCGGCCCATGCAAATGAGAAGGGTGAGAATGGAGAGAAAGTCAAGGGAGTGGGTGAGCTATCATGCAAGCATGGATAAAGAGTGATGATTAAAACAATATCATCACCAACAAATCAAACACTCCAAAACAACCATGATGACTCCAAATGGTCAAGCCATCATGAGTTTATGAAGTCAAATGATGGGACAAGTATCATGACATGATAATAAGCAAAGACCCCCTCCACAAATGCTTATTTGCAACAATGCAAATAAGCCCTCCTCCACCAATCTTCGGCCCATGAACGGAACAATGGAAATCGGCCGAAACGGAAAGCAAACTGGCAACTCCAGAAAACTGGTCCCGTAATAAATTACAGGAAAACCCCGATACTGTGCATACACACCCGCATTTGTATTTCGACCGAAATACAAATGCAATGAGACAAAATCTACACTGTACTATACTAGGATCCGGCTTATACCAAAGCCGGCTAGTAATATCCGTTCGATCCTGATCCGTGCAATACCGCACGTATCTGATCGAACCCTGCCATATAACAATACAGCCTATAGTACAAACCGTCCGATCCTGATCCGTGCAATACCGCACGTATCTGATCGGACATTGCCATATCTCCATACGGCCTCTACAACCTTTCGCCCGAAAGCTGAGTAACTGTAAGTGTGGTGGACTCTAAAGACTCGTCAATACTATGGCTGTGGATTTAACCACTAGCACGTCAGAGGTATATGCCAATACGTGACGGGCCACCAGCTATTGACCAAAAGGGACGTCGATGAGGAAGCTCACCCCGACACCCAACTGAGCCTGTCAGTGACAATATCCGTGCAGTCCGGTCCGTTCGTCTATGAGCATCGCATGGCGGGCCTAGGGGGTTGGTAAAAGTCAGACCCCCAAAAGCGGTACAAGTCGTGTCGGAGTGTAGCCCAGAACACCCTGAGATACTACTGGAATACCTACCAGTAAATCTCCTTGCCTCGGCCGAGGGCTTCGTGTAATGGCTCTCCTAGACACAGCACGACCTCACCCCCAATACCGGGAGAGACGAACCCCTGAAGATACGCTCACTGCCTCCATGTGGCTCGGGACTGCACCCAACTAAAACCTGTTTGCACGACTCCTTTGAGCCGTGGTAGGGTAGTAATCAAAGTACAGTGGGAACTCACACGAGACAAATGACGATCCCCAGGTCGATGAACTAACCTGCACACATGTCACCAGGGAACTGCCATCTGACGTCTGGTATATGACCAACTAGCATGTTCCCGGCGAGTCCTGTCCGGTGTACTCATAACCCAATGAGCACCTGTATACATCTTAGGTGATCCAACTGACACCAGTGGCTTGTGAGACCGGCCACCGCCCCTCGTCGGGGTCTCGACTGTATACACTAGTCTACTAATGGAGTATCGATGCCCAGTCTCGAAACTCCCACGACTAGGGACCTTTTAAGGATATGCTTGTAGACCCCCAGCTCCCACTTATATGATCGCCCTCATACTGTTGGTGGTCAAGCAAGAATCCTAGGGGCTCTATCAACGTGTAATAGCGACGTGTGATGTCACCTAAAACAGTACACGATGATGATAAAGGTAAACCAGATAGCATACTATCATCTCGAGTAAGACTGTCCTACCGGGATAGGTCCTCCCTCAATCATTACAATCACGTACCTGTGACCTAATAATTGACTCTGAGGGCACTATCTCCAACAATCTCCCACTTGCACTCAAGGCTAATTATTGCGATGTCGCATACTCACAGCCCGTGTGATACCGAACATCCAACTCCTCTACTAGTCAGTCTCACAAAGCTCGTTTGCGAAACTATTGCGTTCGAGGAATAGCCTCAGTGAGTGGATCCGCATTGCTGTTTCTTTCTATGTCTCTCTATATCTCAAGTTCGCGGAGAAACCCATCTCCCGAAAAGAGCAATACCTGTCTCAGAATATGTCTGGATGTCTGATGGGACCTAGCTCATAAATGAACTCCAAATCCAAACTTCTTAGACTGTATCGTTAACTGAACTTAATCAGTATCCTGCGCCATGCCACCCTCAGTATTGCCTTGGACCACCTGTCCAAAATGCTGCCCCTCATCAGAAGGAAAAACTATAACTCTGACAACCTCCTTGTCGTCCATGTCACCTTGGAAGCCTGGAATGATAACTGTCTCCCGAATAAGGCTGTCGTTATCATATCCCTAGAACATCCATTTATGTTCTAAAACTGCTTCCTACTGTTTCTCCAGGATTGGATTAATGTCAACTTATTGCATCTAGTGCAAGAACAACATCTGGTGTGGTACTTGACATCTCATGATTGACTCAATTGCCTAAGCAAGTGATCTGCCAATCATGCACATCCCTCTCCCCTTTAGTCTGTAAGACACCTTTAGAGAGGGTGACTCCATTACCTGCAGGTACACTACCGTGCCAGGAGTCGTCCATCCTAAATACTCTTAGAATGCTGTCAAGTACCCTGATTGGGAAACCACCCAAATCTAGATCATAGATCTAGTAACCAGTATGTCTGATATAAAATCCATTTCCTTTGTGGAGAAACAACTGTGTGACGACCAAAGTATAACCGATCGTAGTGTAGGAGTTTCTTTTCCTACTCTGTGTATATCATCCAAATACCAGGATATCACACCCTACTACCTTCTCAACAGATCCATCCCCTATTCTGATGAAGTCAAACCCATGACTATCATGTCAGAAATAGATGATCTCTCTCCGCTACATCTGCTCTAGTCTATAAATAGACATAAGCAACATGTCCACCAATGCTTCCGCTGCTCCCACTGACTACGACAACCCTCTGGCAGAGTCATATAGACGTACACTTCTAAAACTGGTTTAGAACGACGCTATACTCATCCTCCCGCCGGGTCTCGTAACCTGGAACAACAGCAATGGCAATTGTGGGTAAACAAGAACTTCCCTGTCACCGTCCTTGAGGCTACCGTAGTACCTCTCGGGTGCCTGAAGTTACCCACCTTATCTGCGGAGTGGCCAATGGAATGTCAATCCAGATTGAATCTTTAGGTTCCTTATCAAATCTTCAGTAATCGTTTGTGGTTCTGGAATTACTTCCAGTTCTACCATACTCCCACTACTGTTTTCTGAAAAAATCCATTTTTAATAAAACTGTGGCGAGTCTAGAACAATATTGCTATTGTTCATCCAGATGGTAGAAAGTCAACCCGCGTCATAGCCTGGGTCAACCCACAAACAGCCATTACAGAAACGTGCCTTGAGTTATCCAGTGTCTGGTTTTAATCATAAACCGGACAACTCCCCGTACCTTAACATCGTTAAGATATGAACTGTTCTATATCCAATATAGAAACAGAGGCACTGAGTTAATTGAACCAGATTCAAATCATGCAGCTGTCCCCAGCGCATGTTAACTGAATGGAGAGAGGCCGATCAGCGATACTCAACTTAGGAATACTTCCAATTATGAGTAACCTGAAAGAGAAGCATGATCTCTTTATCATTACTATCAACTGAATACCATACACAAGTATCTACATCTTCGATCTCTTTGAAGAATCCCGATACTTGCTATACCTGGTTCTCTACTCTATTCAAATACCTATAACTTCTCAAAATTCGGACCCTGTGTTTCCAAGAAACACCTGTCTAAAAACTAGAGAAGTCATAAGTAAGCCTAATATAGTACGAGGACCAACCCCTCTGTCCTGATGGACCCTGGACAACATACAATACTCTGTATAAGTCCCTTGAGTCTGATAACTCATTCACTGCGTGTCGTAGGTTGAAAACTGTACTTATGGTTAAGAAGAATTACACCAATGTTTAATGCTCCTTACCTAACCATTCACTGATATAGGTAAATGTCGTAGACATAATTTCAGAAAGGTATATCTCACTCTATGAAAATAGACGTACAGATATATCAATTTGAAATTGGTGCATGAAAGCGGATATTCAAAACCAAATATTTGCCGACCGGCAAACAACCCAGGTGATTTCCTCAAATATCACCGATTACAACGAATCCCGATATAATGAGGATGATCACCCAATTCCCAATAACTTACTCCCACTCATCATCTGTAAAACCATACAGATGTGAGAATCATACTTGGTAAATACATACCCTGGAATAAGTATCTAATCGGGAAATCAGTTTTCCTTTAACAGTATACAGTGAAGCTGAAACATTGAAATATTTCGATGGGGTATCCTGGTATTCCTAGTAATGCCTCTACCATTATCCAGATTCACAACTATAACCGTATAATTCTTTGCCACCTTTCCAAATCCCTTCATATGTCTTTAGTCATTACCTTCTGTACACCCCTTTAGGCCAAACGGTTTTCTTCCTTACCTACCGTTCGGCACCAGCCTATGGTTTGGAAGAAGACTATCCAATAAGCATAATGGGTGTACTGTCCTAATCCTAGGAGCACTCGCAACGCGAGAGAAGGTGAAGATAAAAGACACCTGAATGTACTTTATTCCTATTTCTCCTGAACCAGGATCCATCCCCGAACTGGAACAAGTTCCTTTCGAGTTCGTATATCACCATACGATGGATTATCCAATAAACTGTGGATCTTCGTAGTGATACGGAGTGTCCTGGAGAAATACAAAGGTGATGAGGGAGTGGTAACGAAGTATTTGGTTTGGTCGTGAATATCTGTTGCAATTTACTTTGCCCTCTTACTAATCCCTTGCTTTGTCTGAACTTAATACCTTCTGTACACCATCGTTATGCTAATTGGTTTTCTTCATTCCCTACCGGTCGGCACCAGCCTAAGGTTTGGAAGAAGACAATCCAATTTGCGTAATAGGTGTACTACCCCTAAACCAAGGAGTACTCGCAACCTGAGAGAGGGTAAAAGGAAAAGACAACTGAATAATCTTATCCGTTTTCTCCAGAACCGGAAATCATCCTCGAATAAATTCTTTCGAGTTCGTATCTAACCATACGATGGTTTTGTCCAATGGAAGTGGACGTTCGTAGTAAATCGGGGTGTCCTGGAGAAAAGGGTAAAAGTAGGAGTGGCAATGAGGTTTGCAACTCTGACAATCCAAAAGCCAGTGTTTAGAAGGTTCGGTCAACTTGGTCACTGAGTCAAAGTCTTAGGGTAGGGTCAATGGTCGCTGCCAAAGAGAGAGAGAAAAGAAACACTCAGCGTGCACTCTATCCTAGATCAGAATGGTTACCAATTTATCTAATCTGGAAACCTCCCACTGTACCGTCAAATTCTCCTCCAAACCTGAAAGAAGAATTAGTCGGGATCACCCGAGGAGTATACTAACTCATCAGTGGGAATCGGGATCCAACTCTCATCGCATGACAACGTGACGGAATCCGCTCACGGTATCACACTCCAGAAGGTATGCGCATATCTGGCAAGTTTCAGTACTTTTGAAACTCCTGATGTGATTTCTGCCCCATGCTCTTATGACCTTGACTTTGGCCAACAAATCATAAGTCACATGTCAAGTTCTACCCGTCATTCTCCAGGTTGATTTGAATCCACCCGCACAAGCCCTTGACTTTGGCCAACAAGGCTATACGACTGTCCCAAACCAACGCATCTATCTATGCTGCATATGAATAACCAACAGCTACCAAACACTGTGCCTTGACTTTGGCCAACAAACACAGCTTGAATACTATTGTCTACCCATATGAAACGACGGAGGGCTACGAATGGTTTCTGGCGAAAACCTTTAACGTAAAGAACTTGATATCGTTGAAGGAACTGATAGCTTTTTGAAAATATAGTGACGAAAACCGATGCTAAAGAGGTCACTCCCGGTGAAGGGATCTCGGCTCTTTCCCCGTAGAATGGGGTGCAGGATATTCCAAATGAATACCGCGATGCAAAGCAAAAGTAATCGGCTATAGTGAAGTTAATGCCCTGACGCAAACTTCTGTCCAAGGGGTCACTCCCGGTGAAGGGATCTCGGCCCTTGCCTCGTCGACTGAGGAGCAGGATATTCTAATGAATACCACGATGCAAAACAAAAGTAAACGTCCTTGCAATAACAGCTTTTTGAAAAGTGTTCCAACAACATCAGATTAGGTTTTTTTTTAAACTTGCATTGATCCGAATCAATGCAGTCCCATCAATTGATCACACCACAAAGAACGAAAATATACTGATGTACGTATATGCCATCCGCATTCGCCACTGGGTCCCGTCATTACCCGTTAGGTTAGCTAACTAACGACAGAGCGGGGACTGGACTAGCGCGGATGCAAAACATATACAACATCTACTAATATATATACCAATATATTATATTTCGCTCAAGGCGTGAAAGAAATGCAACATCACAGAGAATGAACAGCATCACAGAAACAATACAGATATCTGGGATCCCCGGGTTTCACAGAGCCGCTGAAACCCGACGTTCCCCTGGTCGTGTGGATAGCCTGTGCAATGAAAACCTAGACCCCTACGGGTGCGGCAAGTCACCCGCCAAAACCTGAAGCGAGGCAGCCCCCTTCAGCACCGTGAATGGACCACCCAGCACTTCACGGAATCCGGCAACTTGGGCACCCCTCCTGAGTCAACCTGTACCCCCTACGAGTGCGGCGAATAGCCCGCCAATCCTAGAGTGAAGCCCCCTCCGTCTCAATGCCATGAGATGCGGGCTTGTTGCCCTCTAGAACCCGGCTATCCGTGCACCCCTCCGCGGGGCAATCCTAGTACAGAAAGTAAAATATACATACAACGGGTACATCGACCGCAACCAGGTCGTGCCCCAAAATAATAATACAAACAGGCAGTGACGGCAGTCCACATGTCAGACGCTCGCCCCGCAATATCAAATGTACATAATACAACAAAACTGTACTAGCATTGCATCCAGGCTATCCCCACGACCGATCCGCAACATCACAGCAAAAACAAAACATCAACGTGAAAGTCACGTTCGCAAATCCGTCTAACCGGGCTATAGCAGTTAGACCGGATTTACCGATCGAGTGACATTCACGATCGCAGATATAATGTAAATACTGTGAAAAATGTGTTTAAAATTTTCCGATTGATCAACAATTAACAAGTGGGCCCCCAATCAAAACTGTAGCACTCACAGAAAACCTGGGCCCAATTTTAATATTCCAAAAACCACATTTTCAACTCAGGAACATTCTGCAAAATTTTGGGAGCGTGAACAGTTACCTACGCGGCGGAAGCGCGGCCAAATCAGGGATTTGGCCGCCCTTCCGCGGCGGTATGGTGAGTTCGTGGTACCAAATTTTTACAGTAACCTTAAAATTCCCTGCACATCACTCTGAGACAACCTGAAAAATTTTTGGACTCAAAAAAATTCGACAGAAACTGATGTGCATGAAAAATGCGTTTTCGGGATTTTGTTCGATCGGAAACGTAAAACACATCAAACGAAAGCTAGACGAAGTTAATGGCGAGGCTCTGATACCATTGTAAGTGCACGGCGGCGCCCCGGCCGTCAATCCGACGCCGGAATGCGGAAACGGTGGTAAACTTAAAATTTGCGGACTTAGCAAACCGGCACCACCGCGCACTAAACACCCGGATCGTTACCATTAACAAGTCTAAGCTAACTAGAAGATGGGTTAGAGATATACCAACGATCCAAGTCCTCCGGTCTTCTCATCATCGTCCCGATCTCTTGCGGAATGTCCCGTCTCCTCCTTGTCGCCGGAAGTGCACCACATCGCCTACTTCTTTTACGGGCTCCCACCTCAATGCCGAGGCAACTCGGGCACGAAGCCGGCTACTCGACGTGCCCAAGATTTGCTGTAGAATATCTAGAGAAGAAGTCTCATTTGGGGTTGTAGGAATTGCCTTTTTGAGATGGTGGAGGAATGGATTTTTGAGATGAACTAGAAAGCTTTTCTTAGCACCATGAGAACCAAAAATTGCCCAAAAAGAATCAAAATCCCATCCCCAAGGAATGGCCGGCCCATGCAAATGAGAAGGGTGAGAATGGAGAGAAAGTCAAGGGAGTGGGTGAGCTATCATGCAAGCATGGATAAAGAGTGATGATTAAAACAATATCATCACCAACAAATCAAACACTCCAAAACAACCATGATGACTCCAAATGGTCAAGCCATCATGAGTTTATGAAGTCAAATGATGGGACAAGTATCATGACATGATAATAAGCAAAGACCCCCTCCACAATTGCTTATTTGCAACAATGCAAATAAGCCCTCCTCCACCAATCTTCGGCCAATGAACGGAACAATGGAAATCGGCCGAAACGGAAAGCAAACTGGCAACTCCAGAAAACTGGTCCCGTAATAAATTACAGGAAAACCCCGATACTGTTCATACACACCCGCATTTGTATTTCGACCGAAATACAAATGCAATGAGACAAAATCTACACTGTACTATACTAGGATCCGGCTTATACCAAAGCCGGCTAGTAATATCCGTTCGATCCTGATCCGTGCAATACCGCACGTATCTGATCGAACCCTGCCATATAACAATACAGCCTATAGTACAAACCGTCCGATCCTGATCCGTGCAATACCGCACGTATCTGATCGGACCTTGCCATATCTCCATACGGCCTCTACAACCTTTCGCCCGAAAGCTGAGTAACTGTAAGTGTGGTGGACTCTAAAGACTCGTCAATACTATGGCTGTGGATTTAACCACTAGCACGTCAGAGGTATATGCCAATACGTGACGGGCCACCAGCTATTGACCAAAAGGGACGTCATGAGGAAGCTTACCCCGACACCCAACTGAGCCTGTCAGTGACAATATCCGTGCAGTCCGGTCCGTTCGTCTATGAGCATCGCATGGCGGGCCTAGGAGGTTGGTAAAAGTCAGACCCCCAAAAGCGGTACAAGTCGTGTCGGAGTGTAGCCCAGAACACCCTGAGATACTACTGGAATACCTACCAGTAAATCTCCTTGCCTCGGCCGAGGGCTTCGTGTAATGGCTCTCCTAGACACAGCACGACCTCACCCCCAATACCGGGAGAGACGAACCCCTGAAGATACGCTCACTGCCTCCATGTGGCTCGGGACTGCACCCAACTAAAACCTGTTTGCACGACTCCTTTGAGCCGTGGTAGGGTAGTAATCAAAGTACAGTGGGAACTCACACGAGACAAATGACGATCCCCAGGTCGATGAACTAACCTGCACACATGTCATCAGGGAACTGCCATCTGACGTCTGGTATATGACCAACTAGCATGTTCCCGGCGAGTCATGTCCGGTGTACTCATAACCCAATGAGCACCTGTATACATCTTAGGTGATCCAACTGACACCAGTGGCTTGTGAGACCGGCCACCGCCCCTCGTCGGGGTCTCGACTGTATACACTAGTCTACTAATGAAGTATCGATGCCCAGTCTCGAAACTCCCACGACTAGGGACCTTTTAAGGATATGCTTGTAGACCCCCAGCTCCCACTTATATGATCGCCCTCATACTGTTGGTGGTCAAGCAAGAATCCTAGGGGCTCTATCAACGTGTAATAGCGACGTGTGATGTCACCTAAAACAGTACACGATGATAAAGGTAAACCAGATAGCATACTATCATCTCGAGTAAGACTGTCCTACCGGGATAGGTCCTCCCTCAATCATTACAATCACGTACCTGTGACCTAATAATTGACTCTGAGGGCACTATCTCCAACAATATGACCTTAACATAGTCAACAAATCATAAGTGCTAGTCAAGTTCAACCCGTCATTTCCTGATTGAATTAAACTCACCCACACGACCCTTAACATAGTCAACAAAGTCGCACGACTACCCTAATCCAATCTGCATCATATGCATAAGCAGACAAATACTGGTTAGCTACCGCACACTACGCCTTAACATAGTCAACAAACGTAGCACGAATACTAACTAGTACTTATCTGAAATGACGGAGGGCTACGACAGGTTTTTCTGAAAACCTATTGTGTAATGAACTTGATATCGTTGTAGAACCAAATGAAGTTTTGAAATGGAGTGATTTTGAGGCTTTTTTAGTTTTGCTAAAGGAGTCACTCCCGGCGAAGGGATCTCGGTCCTTTCCTCGTCGAATGAGGTGCGGGATATATCATATATATCGCTGTGCAAAGCAAAAAACCCAAAAGCAGTCAAAAGCAAACCGAGTCTGTAGCATCAGCCAGTTATCGCTAAAGGAGTCACTCCCGGTGAAGGGATCTCGGTCCTTTCCTCATCGAATAAGGTGCGGGGTATATCATATATACCGCTGTGCAAAGCAAGAACTGTAGCTACCTGTTTTATTTTAAAATTCGATTCCACAACATCTTAGGTTTCTTATCTTTCATTAATCACATTAATGAAGTCCCATCATATAAATACCTAAACATCACAGATAGATATGATGTACACTTATGCCATCCGCATTCGCCACGATGTCCCCTCGTGCACCGTTAGGTTAGGTAACTAACGACAGAGCAGGGCAGGGCTAGCGCAGGTGTAAAACATAAGTAACGTCTATATAATATATCATATATACTATATACTATATCCATCACAGAGTCACAACACAGATATCGCAGCAGAAAAACATATGAAATATTGGTTATACTAGGACGTCCGTGTTTTCAATACGAGCCAGTATAAAACACGGATTCCACGGTCGTGACGAATAGCCAATCCCACACCCCTAGACCCCTACGAGAGCGGCAAGCAACCCTGCCAATTCTAGGGTTAGGAGACCCGGACTCGACTCCTCGAGTTGGTCTCCCACTGGACCCCAGAACCCGGTTACTTGTGCTCCCCTCCTTGGGTCTATCCTAATGCGGAAAAGTAAATAATATACAAAGGGTGACAACTTCCGCTACCTGGAAGTGCCCCAAATAAAAGAATATTACATACAAGTTTTTACATGAATGAAAATGAAAAACACTCATCTCACATAAAAACCCCCGGCTATTCAAACACGACGATCCAATATAACATATCCAGCAACACATAACATCACATGTCATCATCGTAAGTAAATTTGCGCATCCCAATTGTCGTTGACATATAGCAACGAAACCGGAGATATCACATATTACACTTACGGTCACAGAAAAGAAAGTGTAAAACTACAACAATTGGAATCCGCAACTTCTTTAGACATCGCATGCCTAATCAAATGAAATACTTAGACATCACATGCCTAACAGATATAAATCCCGCATTTTAGTCTCATTATCGAAAACTCTTTTCAATATCAAGTGGGACTAAACTGCTAGATTTATAACATTCATTCAGTTATCTCATAACTGTTTGTGAATTCCAATTATTGTATCACATTCCAGATAAACAGAAAATGTTAAACTTTCCGATCGAACAGTCGAATACCCAAGTTTTCCCGATTCAGCTCAACACATGAAATAAGTCTAACAACATTCAGTTCGTGCCTCAGTACCGACGGTCCAGCCGTAGAAGGGTCAAGCCAACGCCTCACATGTGGCACGCCGTACTGCCCCAAACCCGAAGGTTCAAAAGGCAGTTCAAGACGGTCACATAATCGAGTTAAGGTTTGTTGTCTTCTAGAGGGTCCATCGCGTTGCTTGTACTACTTAGAACGTCGTTAAACTACGGAAAAATCCAACACTTGGAAATTTCCCGACAGGGGAAAAATTGGGTATTTATATCCAGTCGAACTTTTTAACATATTCTAAAATTTATCCGGAAAGCCACAAAGACGAAATTTGATACCCCGATCGAAACACTGAATCCCCAAAGCATCCCAGAAAATTCAACTCTTGAATAATTATTAAAAATTCCCATAAAACTCAGCACCAGAAAAGAAGAATTACTGTGCAAACAAAATTGAGCAAAGTGAACAGTCGGCGGCGGAACAGCGGCAAAAGCCATGCTTCTGCCGCGTTTCCGCGGCTGTTTGGAGGCCTCATGATCTCGTGTTTCACCAGATTTCTTAGATCTTCCTGCTGAATTTTTTAGGCATTTTTAATCTGGAAAAATCCACGTTTTCAGAAAAAGTCCAGAGAGCGTGTAAAAAAGGCAGTTTCGGGTTCGATCGGACTTCAAATTCCGTCAAGACTTCGCCTAAGGCTCTAGCTAGGCTCTGATACCAGTGAAAGGTTCCTAGGCACCCTATAATGGTCTCACAAGGCATCGAACATGCCAATTTAAAAAAATAATGGTGCCGAGAAACCCTAGACTACGGATCGTTGCTAGAAATCTAGGCGAAAAGTAAACTAGTTAACACTTAACTACAAGGATATGGAAATTACAACCATTGTAGATCCGGATATCCACCTCCACGGCTCCGCAACGAAGTCTCCTTGCTGTCCATGTCGAACCCCGGGCTCTAGCGTCGGCTTCATCGGAGAATGAACGGGCTTGGTCATCGACGACGATGCCGAAGATGATCTACGTCGAGGCATCGCTAGATCAAGCTCCCTACTTCACAAAGTGATGAAACTTGTGAAGGAAACACACTCTACTACTTGGCAAGAGGTAGAGAATGAAGAAATAGGAGGTGGGTTCTCTTTAGAATTGGATTTCTCACTCTCAAGCTCAAGTTGCCATTGATGGCCTCAAGGTTTCAAGCTTGAAGATGAAGAAGAAGATGAGCTAGAAATATGATAAGTCTTTTCTTTAAAATAAAAAGAAAAAGGAATACTTATCATATTCTTACTAGGGTTAAGTGTAGAGAATAGACCATGGTTAATGGATGGGTTAGGGTTAAGCATGATGACAAGAAAGGTTAAGAAGTCAAAGCTTCATGAAGCTTCAACTAAAAGACAAAGAAAGCCACCATTCTATTTTAAATCATTTCCAAATAAATAAATGAACAAATAAATAAATGAAAAAGCAAAACCCTAATCAACACTTAACCATGGTTTTAATTCTTTACACTTAACTAAATAATCAAGTATCATCAAACATGATACAAGTATGTGCACGAAAATATATCACATATACAACTTGCACATCAAGTAAGAAAATCCATATAAAGTGAACCAATACTAGTTAATGCAAAGTAATATATCAAATATATATAATTATACATTAAATCATTAAATCAACATTTGATTCAATGATCCGGTCATGTCGCACATAACCGACTAGTATTCAATGTATCGATTTATCGAATCAATGATTCGATAACTAGGTCATATCGAATATAACCATTCGAAACATTTATCGCGAGAATGAAATGCGGTATCACATACACGCATTATTCTCGGTCCTGCACACATCTCATATGCGCTCCTATTTCGTTTCGCTTGAGCCAGGAAACCTCTGTGTAGGACTCTAAAGACTCGTCAATACGCCGGTAGCAGATGATGATCATATCAAGCATCCACAAGCCGCAAGCGGTCTGCTAAACGTAACGGCCACCCGGGTATTGAGCGATCAGAAGATCGACGAGCTAGCCCGCTCACACTCCTGTGAATCCAACCAGTAACACTTACGGTACAGTCCGGTCTGTTCGTCTGATACGTCGCATATCAAGTCTAGGGGTGGTAAACGTCAGACCCCAATACTCGATAAGTCGTGCCGATGTGAGGCTCATAACGGGTCGAGAAACTACTGGTAACACTTACCAGCAAATCTCTGATCAGCCCTGGCCAGGGACTTCCCTGTTACGGCCAATCGAGCACAGCGCAACATCAACCCCCAATACCGGGAGAGACGAAACCCCTCCTATCGCTCATTGCCTCCATGTGACTCGGGACTGTACCCAAAGACCACCGTTTTGCACGCCCTCATGGACGTGGTAAGGTGGAGATCAAAGCACAGTGGGAATCACACAAGACTCTATGACGATCTCGGGTCTACAGACTAACCTGTACAAGTGTCACCTGAGAACTGCCATCTGACGTGAGGTATAATACCATCTGGGAGTTCTCGGCGAGTCCGTCCAGTGTACCCAGTCTCCACTGAGCACCCGTACACCATCTCTGATGTCAAACACCAATGGATATGGGATCATCCATCGCCCATCTCATGGGTCGAGAAGCGTATACGCTAGTCTACACTGGTATATCGATGCCCCGTCTCGATACACCCATGACTAGGGACCATGAAGGATGTACTTATGGACTACCATGTCCCCACTAGTATGATGTGCATCACAGTCCAGGTAGTCAAGTACATATCCTAAGGGCTTTACCAACATGTCACTATAAGACAGTATAAAGAGACTAGTGTACATGTTAAGATAAAGAGTAACCAGATAGCATACTATCATATCGAGCAAGAAAGTCATCTCTATATATGTCCAAGCATCCAATATAATGTACATCATCTGTACAATACTGGCCTCTAGGGCATACATACAACTAACAGTCCCCTCCACGACCGAGCTCGCCGGATTTTCCCATGTTCTCACCGGCCAAAACAGGTCAGGTGGGGTTCGTATTTCAGGTGTACACTCAAGGTCTCAAGTACAACACTACTACATTGCTAGATTTTCCAGTAAACACTCGTGGTCATAGCAAATTACAGACATCCTAAAACGACACTAAAAATACGATATTTGCTCAACACTCCATCTTTATCGTTCTAAACAGGGACTACTAAGCTACACAACAACAATAAACTCCTAATTAACAGTTTAGAGTCATTACCTATCCATACTTGCACAAAATCCTAGCTTTCCATGCTCCAAGTGATCATAGTGGCTTGATCTTGACTTGTGAAGGGTTTTAGTGGGGTTAAAGGGAGATTTTGTTTGGTTTAGTGAGGGTTGGGTTAGGTTTTCAGTTTGAGGGAGGTGAGGATGATGAAAAATGAGGAGGAGAAAACAAATGAGAGAATGTGAGTGAGAGTGAGGGAGTGTATGAGTGAGGGTGAGGGAAAATGAGGGTGTGAGTTTAGCATAAGCCATGCCTCCTTCTTCTCTCTCCTCATTTAATGCATGGCATGCTTGATGTTAGTTGTATGTATGCCCTAGAGGCCAGTATTGTACAGATTATATATATTATATTGGATGCTTGGACATATATATAGAGATGACTTTCTTGCTCGACATGATAGTATGCTATCTGGTTGCTCTTTATCTTAACATGTACACTAGTCTCTTTATACTGTCTTATAGTTACATGTTGGTAAAGCCCTTAGGATTTGTACTTGACTACCTGGACTATGATGCAGATCATACTAGTGGGGACATGGTAGTCCATAAGTACATCCTTCAAGGTCCCTAGTCGTGGGTGTATCGAGACGGGGCATCGATATACCAGAGTAGACTAGCGTATACGCTTCTCGACCCATGTGATGGGCGATGGATGATCCTATATCCATTGGTGTTTGACATCAGAGATGGTATACAGGTAATCAGTGGAGACTGGGTACACTGGACGGACTCCCCGAGAACTCCCAGATGGTATTATACCTCACGTCAGATGGCAGTTCTCAGGTGACACTTGTACAGGTTAGTCTGTAGACCCGAGATCGTCATAGAGTCTTGTGTGATTCCCACTGTGCTTTGATCTCCACCTTACCATGTCCATTAGGGCGTGCAAAACGGTGGTCTTTGGGTACAGTCCCGAGTCACATGGAGGCAATGAGCGATAGGAGGGGTTTCGTCTCTCCCGGTATTGGGGGTAGATGTTGCGCTGTGCTCGATTGGCCGTAACATGGAAGTCCCTGGCCAGGGCTGATCAGAGATTTGCTGGTAAGTGTTACCAGTAGTTTCTCGACCCGTTACGAGCCTCACATCGGCACGACTTATCGGGTTATTGGGGTCTGACGTTTACCACCCCTAGACTTGATATGCGACGTATCAGACGAAGAGACCGGACTGTACGGTAAGTGTTACTGGTCGGATTCGCAGGAGTGTGAGCGGGCTAGCTCGTCGATCTTCTGATCGCTCAATACCTGGGTGGCCGTTACGTTTAGCAGACCGCTTGCGGCTTGTGGGTGCTTGATATGATCATCATCTGCTACCGGCGTATTGACGAGTCTTTAGAGTCCTACACAGAGGTTTCCTGGTTCAAGCGAAACGAAATAGGAGCGCATATGAGATATGTGCGGAACCGAGAATAATGCGTGTATGTGATACCGTATTTCATTCTCGCGATACATGTTTTGATTGGTTATATTCGATATGACCTAGTTATCGAATCATTGATTCGATAAATCGATACATTAGATACTAGTCGGTTGTATGCGATATAACCGGATCATTGAATCAAGTGTTGATTTAATGATTTAATGTATAATTATATATTTGATATATTACTCTGCATTAACTAGTATAGGTTCACTTTAAACGGATTTTTTCTCACTTGATTTGCACATTGTATATGTGATATATTTATTGTGCACCTTTTTGTATCATGTTTGATGATACTTGATCATATGGTTAAATGAATAGAATTAAACCATGGTTATTTTGTAATTAGGGTTTTGCATATTTATTTATTCATTTATTTGTTTATTTATGTGGATAAATTCAAGATGAGAATGGTGGCAATTCTTGTCTTATGTTGAAGCTTCATGAAGCCTTGACTTTATGCAACCATTCTTGTCCACTAGCTTAACCCTAACTCTCCAAATAACCATGGTTGATTCTCTACACTTAACCTTAGTTAGAATTATGATAAGTATAGATTTTTCTTTTCATTTTAAATAACTTATCATAATTCTAGCTCTTCTTCTTCTTCATCTTCAAAAGAAAAACTTAGATGCCATCAATGGCAACTTGAGTTCTAGTGGGAGAATTCCAAATCTAAAGTGAACCCATCTCCTATTTCTTCACCCTCTACCTCTTGCCAAGTTGTTTTGGGTGTTCTCTTCACAAGTTTCACAACTTTGTGAAGTCGGAGCTTGAACTGGTGCAACCTCGACGTAGATCGTCTTTGACACGAAGCCGACGACCTATTCCGCACGTTTTTCCGATAAAGCCGACGAATGAGTCGACGATTCATGATGGACAGCGAGGGCATGACTACGTGGAACTAAGGAGGTGGAAATCCGGATCTACAAAGGTTGTAGCTTCCGACCTTTAGTTATTTTGCTATCTAGTTTAGTTTTTCGCCTAGATTTCTAGTCTAAGATCCGTGTTAGGGTTTCTCGTCACCATAATTTTTGTAAAATGGCATGTTCGATGCCTTGTGAGACCTCTATAGGGTGCCTAGGAACCTTTCAGTGGTATCAGAGCCTAGCTAGAGCCTTAGGCGAAGTCTAGACGACGTTTGAAACCCGATTGTCCCGAAACCCTAATTTCCAAGGTGCTCTCTGGAAATTTTCCGAAATTTTGGATTTTTGTCAATTAAAAATATGCAGAAAATCATGCAGGGTGTTATATGAAATACTGTGAAATACGAGGGCCTGATTCGACTTTTCCACCGCGGAACCGCGGCACGAGCTATGCATGCGCGGCGGTTCCGCGGCCGTACTGTTCCCTTGTTTAATTTTTAATTCACAGTAATTCATAGATTTGTATATTATATTTTCTGGGTATTTTTATTGTGACTCCACAGAAGAGTATTTTGGGGTTGCTTTGGGGATTCGTCTATTCAATCGGGTTATCAAATTTTTGTCTAAGTGGATTTCCAGATAACTGTAGAATATGTTAAAATGTTTGACCGGATACAAATACCCAACTTTTCCCCTGCCGGAAAAATTCCAAGTGTTGGATTTTTCTGTGGTTAAAAGACGTTCGAAGTAGTGCAAGTAACGCGATGGTCCCTCTAGAAGACAACAAACCTTAACTCAATTATGTGACCGTCTTGAACTACCCTTTGAACCTTCGGGTTTGGGGCAGTACGGCGTGCCACATGTGAGGCGTTGGCTTGTCCCTTCTACGGCTGGACCGTTGGTACTGAGGCATGAAGTGAATGTTTTTGAACCTATTTCATGTGTTGATCGGTGTCGGGAAAACTTGGGTGTTCGAATGTTCGATCGGAAAGTTTAATATATTCTATTTATCCGGAATTGGATACAATAATTGGAATTCACAAACAGTTATGAGATAACTGGATGAATGTTATAAATCTAGCAGTTTAGTCCCATATGATATTGAAAAGAGTTTTCGATAATGAGACTAAAATGCGGGGTTTGTAACTGTTAGGCATGTGATGTCTAAGGAGGTTGCGGATTCCAACTGTTGTAGTTTTACACTTTCTTTTCTGTGACCGTAAGTGTAATATGTGATATCGCCGGTTTCGTTGCTATATGTCAACGACAATTGGGATGGACATATTTACTTACGTTGATGACATGTGATGTTATGTGTTGCTGGATATGTTATATTGGATCGTCGTGTTTGAATAGCCGGGGGTTTTTATGTGAGATGAGTGTTTTCCATTTTGATTCATGTAAAAACTTGTATGTAATATTCTTTTATTTGGGGCACTTCTAGGTAGCGGAAGCTGTCACCCTTTGTATATTGTTTACTTTTCCGCATTAGGATAGACCCAAGGAGGGGAGCACAAGTAACCGGGTTCTGGGGTCAAGTGGGAGACCAACTCGAGGAGTCGAGTCCGGGTCTCCTAACCTTAGAATTGGCAGGGTTGCTTGCCGCTCTCGTAGGGGTCTAGGGGTGTGGGATTGGCTATTCATCACGACCGTGGAATCCGTGTTTTATACTGGCTCGTATTGAAAACACGGACGTCCTAGTATATCCAATATTTCATATGTTTATTCTGCTGCGATATCTGTGTTGTGATGTTCTTTGATGGATATAGTATATAGTATATATGATATATTATATATACGTTACTTATCTTTTACACCCGCGCTAGCCCTGCCCTGCTCTGTCGTTAGTTACCTAACCTAACGGTGCACGAGGGGACATCGAGGCGAATGCGGATGGCATAAGTGTACGTCATATCTATCTGTGATGTTTAGGTATTTAAATGATGGGACTTCATTAATGTGATTAATGAAAGATAAGAAACCTAAGATGTTGTGGAATCGAATTTTAAAATAAAACAGGTAGCTACAGTTCTTGCTTTGCATAGCGGTATATGTGATATGCCCTGCACCTTATTCGATAAGGAAAGGACCGAGATCCCTTCACCGGGAGTGACTCCTTTAGCAATAACTGGCAGATGCTACACACTCGGTTTGTTTTGATTGCTTCTATAGTTTATGCTTTGCACAGTGATATATATGATATATCCCGCACCTCATTCGACGAGGAAAGGGCCGACGATCCCTTCACCGGGAGTGACCCCTTTAGCAAAACTAGAAAAGCCTCAAAATCACTCCATTTCAAAACTTCATTTGATTCTACAACGATATCAAGTTCATTACGCAATAGGTTTCCAGAAAAACCTGGCGTAGCCCTCCGTCATTTCAGATGAGTAGTAGTTAGTATTCGTGCTACGTTTGTTGGCCTGCGTCAAGGCGTAGTGTGCGGTAGCTAACTAGTATTTATCTGCTTATGCATATGATGCAGATTGGATTAGGGTAGTCGTGCGACTTTGTTGGCCTGCGTCAAGGGTCATACGGGTGGGTTTAATTCAATCAGGAAATGACGGGTTGAACTTGACTAGCGCACTATGGTTTGTTGGCCTGCGTCAAGGTCATAGGACGCTAGGGGCAAAAGATTATCGGGAATTTCAAGTGTTGAAATTTGCAATGAGATTGCATACCTTCTATGAGATAGTTGGATCCCGATACCCACTGCGAGTAAGAGTTACTCCTGGGAGAGTTTTACACATTACAATTAGCCGATCAAGTAGGTGTCTAGAAAGGTGTTAACGAGGTTACGCCTCTGGGAAAACGAGGTTTACATTAATTAGGTTCGTGCGAAAGCACGGGGGACCTCCCTCAAAGTACCGACACTGGCCTGGCTGAAAGATTGGCGAACTTGTAGTGTGTAATTAATCCCGGCTAGTCTTTCCTTTTAGGGTTTGAAGGAAGATTTGATAAAAAACAGTGGGAGCCATCCTGATTAGATAAGATAATAACCAATCTGATCTTGCACGAGCATACGCTAAAGTGTTTTCTTCTCTCTCTCTCCAGGTAGCGACCATTTCATGCCTTAATGAAGATAATAATATGGATGTATTGACCGAACCAGCATGTTATACTGTGCTGGGGAACGTTGGTTCCGTTCTTTCCTATAAGAGTTATAGGAATGAACAGGATATAGGGGAATACCAGGATTCCCATGCCACCCGAATGAAGAAAGTACATGTTGATGCATTTTCTTCGGGTGTGTTCGTTACTGAGAACTGTTTCTCTATTTGCTCTACGTCCTGGGTATTGGATACCGTATCAGGATCCCATATATGTAATCAGTTACATGGGCTCAGGAAAGGTAGAGAACTTGGAGAAGGTGATAAAGACATTAGAGTTGGAAATGGTGCAATTGTTGCAGCTAAGACTGTCGGGGAATATCACCTTGTATTACCAACTGGTAATACATTGGTTCTGAACGAATGCTATTACATGCCGAACCTGATATGCAACATTATATCGGTTTCTTTATTAAGTAAAGAGGGATATAATTTTGTATTACAGGACAATGTTATGAACATTTTCCGTAACCAAAAGTTGGTTGGATCAGGCACGTTGTGTAATGGCATTTATGTTCTAAACCAATCAACAGTTCTGAGCATAACAAACGCACACAAGAGGAAGAGTTCTGAACTCAACGAATCCTTCTTGTGGCATTGTAGACTGGGCCACATCAATGCGACACGACTGGCTAAGTTGCATAAAGATGGATATTTAAATCCGTTTGAATTTTCATCTTATGACACTTGCCAGTCATGTCTCAAAGGCAAGATGACCAAAACTCCATTTACGGGACACGGAGAAAGAGTTACCGAACTCTTGGGACTGATACATAGTGATGTATGCGGTCCCATGTCTACACATGCCAGGGATGGTTCTTCGTACTTCATTACATTCACTGACGATCTCTCTAGATTCGGATATGTGTTCCTGATGAAACACAAATCAGAAGCTTTTGAGAAATTTAGAGAATATAAACAAGAAGTCGAGAACCAAACCGGAAAAAGTATTAAAATCCTTCGATCTGATCGAGGAGGTGAATACTTGAGCAATGAATTCCTGGACTTCCTAAAAGAGAATGGGATTCTCTCTCAGCTGACTCCTCCATATACACCACAGCACAATGGTGTATCAGAACGGAGGAACCGCACCCTATTAGATATGGTGCGCTCTATGATGAGCACAGCTGAGTTACCTATTTCCTTCTGGGGATATGCACTGGAAACAGCTGCAGACCTATTGAATATGGTTCCCACCAAAACCGTGCCGACCACTCCATATGAGATATGGAAAGGAAAGAGACCATGTCTTAATTATGTTAAGATATGGGGTTGTCCGGCTTATGTAAAAACGCAAAATCCGGACAAACTCGCAGCAAGGTCTATTCTGTGTAAGTTTATTGGATATCCCAAACATTCGCGAGGGTATATCTTCTACCACCCTGAGGAACAAAGAGTGTTTGTTTCTCGGCATGCCACCTTTTTAGAAAAGGAATTTCTTGAAAAAGAGATTAGTGGTCATGAGGTAGAACTGGAAGAGGTTCCAGCTGCAGAAGCTACAACAGAAGATCTGGTGGAACCAGAGGATTCCGTAGTTCCCGATGAACCCCAGCCACTCCGCCGATCTAGAAGGGTTCCTCTCCAACCTGAGAGATACTATGGTTTTCTCATGGACGGTGGGAGCGAGGATTGCATCATGGAGGATGATGACCCAACTAGCTTCGAGCAGGCCATCACGAGTAAGGACTCAGTGAAATGGCTGGATGCTATGCGGTCCGAGATGGAATCCATGTACACCAACAAAGTATGGACTTTGGAAGTTGCTCCTGAAGGGGTAAAACCCATTGGGAGCAAGTGGATCTTCAAAAAGAAACTTGGTGTAGATGGGAAAGTGGAGACTTTCAAAGCTAGACTTGTAGCAAAGGGTTTTCGTCAAAGACCAGGTGTGGACTATGACGAAACCTTTTCTCCAGTAGCTATGCTTAAATCCATCCGAATCATGCTTGCCATTGCTTCCTTTCATGACTACGAAATCTGGCAAATGGATGTTAAGACCGCCTTTCTAAATGGTGATTTGGAAGAGTGCGTGTACATGACTCAGCCAGAGGGCTTCGTAGACAGTGGGAGCAGCGGGAAGGTGTGCAAGCTGCTTAAATCCATTTATGGATTAAAGCAAGCATCGCGGAGTTGGAACATCTGCTTTGACGTCGTTATCAAAGAGTTTGATTTCGTCAAAAATCCAGATGAACCTTGTATCTACAAGAAGGTGGCAGAGAGTAAGGTTGTCTTCCTCGTATTGTACGTGGACGACATACTCTTGATAGGAAATGATATTCCTATGCTGCAAGCGGTCAAGCTCTTCTTATCACAAAGATTCTCAATGAAAGATCTTGGTGATGCCCCTGCATGTTTGGAATTAGGATCTATAGAGATAGATCCAAACGGATTTTGGGATTGTCCCAATCCAGGTACATTGACACCATACTAAAGAGGTTTAGTATGGAAGAGTCCAAGCGTGGGAACTTGCCCATGATCTCTGGAGTCACTCTCTCCAAAGAGATGTCTCCGAAGACTGATTTGGAGAGAGCTCGCATGCAAGGGATACCCTATGCTTCGGCAGTAGGCTCTATCATGTATGCGATGCTATGTACTAGACCCGATGTTGCATACTCACTAAGTATAGTGAGCAGGTATCAAGCTGATCCTGGAGAGAGTCACTGGACAGCTGTGAAGAGCATTCTCAAGTACTTGCGAAGGACTAGAGATATGTTCTTGGTGTATGGTAACGGAGAACTCCAAGTGGAGTCCTTTACCGATTCGAGCTTCCAGAGTGATAAGGACGACTCTAAGTCGCAGTCGGGCTTTGTCTTTACCCTTTACGGAGGGGCGGTTAGCTGGAAGAGTTCCAAGCAGGAAACCGTGGCAGACTCGAAGATGGAGGCTGAATACATCGCTGCCAACGATGCTGCCAAAGAGGCTGTCTGGATCAAGAAGTTCATTACTGAACTTGGAGTGGTTCCATCCATTGAGCGTCCAATAACTTTGTATTGCGATAACAATGGAGCGGTGGCTTTGGCCAAGGAACCCAGGTCCCATCAGTGATCCAGGCATATTCTGAGGCGGTATCACCTGATCCGGGAGATAGTTGATCGCCGGGAGATCGAGGTCAGGAGAGTTGACACGAAGAACAACACGGCGGATCCACTCACGAAGGCCATTCCCCAGATACAGTTTGAGAGACTCTTCGGGATGCTCGGTATGAGATACTACAGCAGCTGGCCCTAGTGCAAGTGGGAGATTGTTAGTTGTATGTATGCCCTAGAGGCCAGTATTGTACAGATTATGTATATTATATTGGATTCTTGGACATATATACAGAGATGACTTTCTTGCTCGACATGATAGTATGCTATCTGGTTGCTCTTTATCTTAACATGTACACTAGTCTCTTTATACTGTCTTATAGTTACATGTTGGTAAAGCCCTTAGGATTTGTACTTGACTACCTGGACTATGATGCAGATCATACTAGTGGGGACATGGTAGTCCATAAGTACATCCTTCAAGGTCCCTAGTCATGGGTGTATCGAGACGGGGCATCGATATACCAGAGTAGACTAGCGTATACGCTTCTCGACCCATGTGATGGGCGATGGATGATCCCATATCCATTGGTGTTTGACATCAGAGATGGTATACGGGTGCTCAGTGGAGACTGGGTACACTGGACGGACTCCCCGAGAACTCCCAGATGGTATTATACCTCACGTCAGATGGCAGTTCTCAGATGACACTTGTACAGGTTAGTCTGTAGACCCGAGATCGTCATAGAGTCTTGTGTGATTCCCACTGTGCTTTGATCTCCACCTTACCACGGCCATTAGGGCGTGCAAAACGGTGGCCTTTGGGTACAGTCCCGAGTCACATGGAGGCAATGAGCGATAGGAGGGGTTTCGTCTCTCCCGGTATTGGGTGTAGATGTTGCGCTGTGCTCGATTGGCCGTAACAGGGAAGTCCCTGGCCAGGGCTGATCAGAGATTTGCTGGTAAGTGTTACCAGTAGTTTCTCGACCCGTTACGAGCCTCACATCGGCATGACTTATCGGGTTATTGGGGTCTGACATTTACCACCCCTAGACTTGATATGCGACGTATCAGACGAAGAGACCGGACTGTACGGTAAGTGTTACTGGTCGGATTCACAGGAGTGTGAGCGGGCTAGCTCGTCGATCTTCTGATCGATCAATACCCGGGTGGCCGTTACGTTTAGCAGACCGCTTGCGGCTTGTGGGTGCTTGATATGATCATCATCTGCTACCGGCGTATTGACGAGTCTTTAGAGTCCTACACAGAGGTTTCCTGGTTCAAGCGAAACGAAATAGGAGCGCATATAAGATATGTGCGGGATCAAGAATAATGCGTGTATGTGATACCGTATTTCATTCTCGCGATACATGTTTCGATTGGTTATATTCGATATGACCTAGTTATCGAATCATTGATTCGATAAATCGATACATTAGATACTAGTCGGTTGTATGCGATATAACCGGATCATTGAATGAAGTGTTGATTTAATGATTTAATGTATAATTATATATTTGATATATTACTTTGCATTAACTAGTATAGGTTCACTTTAAACGGATTTTTTCTCACTTGATTTGCACATTGTATATGTGATATATTTATTGTGCACCTTTTTGTATCATGTTTGATGATACTTGATCATATGGTTAAATGAATAGAATTAAACCATGGTTATTTTGTAATTAGGGTTTTGCATATTTATTTATTCATTTATTTGTTTATTTTTGTGGATAAATTCAAGATGAGAATGGTGGCAATTCTTGTCTTATGTTGAAGCTTCATGAAGCCTTGACTTTATGCAACCATTCTTGTCCACTAGCTTAACCCTAACTCTCCAAATAACCATGGTTGATTCTCTACACTTAACCTTAGTTAGAATTATGATAAGTATAGATTTTTCTTTTCATTTTAAATAACTTATCATAAATCTAGCTCTTCTTCTTCTTCATCTTCAAAAGAAAAACTTAGATGCCATCAATGGCAACTTGAGTTCTAGTGAGAGAATTCCAAATCTAAAGTGAACCCATCTCCTATTTCTTCACCCTCTACCTCTTGCCAAGTTGTTTTGGGTGTTCTCTTCACAAGTTTCACAAATTTGTGAAGTCGGAGCTTGAACTAGTGCAACCTCGACGTAGATCGTCTTTGACACGAAGCCGACGACTTATTCCGCACGTTTTTCCGATGAAGCCGACGAATGAGTCGACGATTCATGATGGACAGCAAGGGCATGACCACGTGGAGCTAAGGAGGTGGAAATCCGGATCTACAAAGGTTGTAGCTTCCGACCTTTAGTTATTTTGCTATCTAGTTTAGTTTTTCGCCTAGATTTCTAGTCTAAGATCCGTGTTAGGGTTTCTCGGCACCATAATTTTTGTAAAATGGCATGTTCGATGCCTTGTGAGACCTCTATAGGGTGCCTAGGAACCTTTCACTTGACCCATGCCCATCATGCCTTCTCTCTCTCTCTCTCTCTTCCTCTCTCAAGTCAACCTAATTTAGAAACCCTTTTTATTTTAAAAGAAACTAATTCAATTAATTACATATAACAAATGGCATGACATTAGGTTAGGGTGCCATGGCTACTTAAGCATGGTTAACCCTAATTAACCCTAGGTTAACATGCACGTGTGTGCAAGCCCAAAATAAATATTAATAAAATATTACTTAATTTTTATAAAATATTTAAAAATTATTTCGGTAAACTTTTTATTAAAAAGCCGAATTATCGCTTAATTAACACTAATCGCATTCTAAGGTGTTACAGAGGATATGAACCACGTGTGTCAATCAACGACACATCAAAATCATAGAACCTGAGTGTCCAACACCGACACTCGAAACATCATGAAAACCCTTGTCCAGCATCGACACGTAAATCCTCATATCTCAGGCGCCGCATACTCAGATCGGCTCTCATATCTATCTCATCTCTGGCGTCGCATACTCTGATCGGCCCTCAATCAATCTCACGACTTCGGTCGATATCCTCCGGATAACCGCCGGGTCCAAAAATATCACCGGTAGGTAGTGTTTTCCTGCCAGGCTGACCGCTTAACTATAAGAGTCTTCTTGCCCCGGGGTACCTCACCGGGTCCACCATGTACCCGTAGACGGTGCCTACCATTCCTCGAATCGGGTATACTCATAGCTCAGAACCGAGAAAACTCATGGTGGATGCCTCGAAATATCATAACAAGAGAAACCGATTTTTTAAAACAATATACAATTTCCTTTGAGATATAGCCACGGTTCAGAGATCTCATAAAAACAGCGTCTCAATGCATATAAAGTACGAGATAAGCAATATAGAACAGTAATATGAGCATATCAAGTCTATCATGCAAGCATATCCTATGATAGTACTGAATAATGAATGTACTTACGGTTATGATAATATCATGATACAACAGTTCTACTGTGCAAGTGGCATGGCAATTACCGATGATGAATGTATGTGAGCCGGCTATTTTTTGTAAGTGTAACATGTGCATCATCAATAATTGTGCAGGTGTACTAGCAGACGATATCATAACAAATAATGGAAGCACCGGTATATACAATGAAATGAGAATATCATAAACGTAGCAGAAAAGTAAACCGTAAGCGCCGCATTATATAAAATATACGTATATAATCTAACATCTACGTAAGGGACAAACTAAAGCAGTGTAGAAAGGGATCAAAATATCTATAACATATCCGACTCGATGAATCTATCAATCGGCAATCCAGCCTCATAGCATCACGTATGGTATAATCCATCGTACGGCATCCTCGAGTCAAGGGTGTGGATCAAACATCCGGTAGAACTCATTGCGTACGGTAATCTATCGTACGGCGGTATCAAACAGAATAGGGATTCTATCGTCCTATTCATCAATAAGGGTACGGATCTAAAATCTCGTACGGCATATCTTATCAATCACATAACACATCTATATCAATCTATATATCATGCTCGATCTCATATCATACCACTATCAACTCATACTTGTCCTCTTTAAATTCTATATATCATACTCGATCTCATACTATCAACTCATACTTGTCCTCTTTCAATTCTATATATCAAGCTTCACATTCTCACATCCTATCCTCATATAATAATCCGAATCGTCCTTAGCTATCATATCCATGAGTTATACATAGGTTTTCTCCAAACTATAGTTTATATATCACTTATCCATATCAATGGTTGCGGGGGTGCTATATGCCATCCACCCGACTTCCCCCATAGATATAAATCTACTCACCTGCTAAACTCCTTGTTTAGCCAAAGTCGATGTACTTCGTCATCTCGGAAGTCCACGCGAGGGTATCTACATATCAACACATCATAACGTTATTAAAACCAAGTCCGGAAAACCGAATCATAGGTTAGAACCTATAGCTTACGCATGCAAGATCAACCAAATAACCCTCGTCCGTTGACGTACAAACGTCCAACGACGGAATCCAAATTCAAATATAAACCAAGTTTCAGAAATCGCATAACACGAAATCAGCAATATGAGAATTCATTCCCAGATTTTACCCTAGGCCAAACTAGGGAATTTTGCATATATGGTTGCTCTAGATATCAGATAAGGGAGCCACAGACCAAAAATCAACATGAGACTCCCCATTGTGGCCACAAATTTCGGCCACAAGGAAAAAATTTGCGGCCTGGAACAACAGTGGGGGTCTCGAGTCTTGGGGTTAGCTTCTAGGTCACCTGCTCATCTCTTTGTGTTCGCTATATATTTTTCAGAGCTTCGGGGTAATAGCAGATCACAATATCCCATCACAAATTCCACAAAATACGATATCGGCCAATTCAAAGTTCAAGTCTTGGGGTTCTAACTCAATTTTGGTCCGGATTTCTATCACTACAGGGGTTGTAGTTACAACTAAATCTCAAATACACCTTTACACTTCATAATATCCCCTAACCCTCAACTTGGAAAAATTCCAAGATCATATAACCTAACTAATACGAAATCTAAACTAACTAGGATACACTAACATAAAAACTTAACTAATAAGAAAGGAAATATACCTTATTTGGCAACTTAGGAAAATTCTTGAGTTGCCCAAAGTCTTCAAAATCTAAACTTGAATGGACCATAGGATTTAGGAAGAGGTAGGGATCATTTATTGTGAAGGTGGCATAGGGTTTTTGTAATGAATTGAAGATGATAAATGGAGGTAGAGGAGGATGAAGAAACCATGAAGGAGAAGGAGAAGGAGACGAAGAAGAGAAGAAATGCAATGAAGAAGAGGAATTATGAAGAAGTCAAAGGTCTCTCTCTCTCTCTCTCTCTCTTAACCTCACTCTCTCTCTCAAAATATCTCTAACTCTCACTCTCTCAAATATCTATTTTGTTACATGCCATGTCACAAGACAAAACCGTTTTCTTTTTCCAAATAATTAAAACCAAACACAAGAATATAACATGCAACCAAAATGTCACATGACATGGTGCACTAGCCATGGAAAAATGTAAAAATACGAATTTGGCTTGATTGTGATTAGAAGTGCAATAATCAATTTAATTTAAACTTGCATATATTTAATTATAAAGTTTCCAAAATCCGATAAATATCATTATAATAAATAAATCATTTTAATCTCCACTTATATTCCAAATATCGGCATATAATTATACCATTTTACGAAAAACCCTTATTCGCAAATCGAATAGTTTTCGCGAAGTATATTATTTTAATATTTAATTTCCAAAAATAATATTTTATATTTCTGAAATGTTACAACAAGCTATCAAGTTATACAAGTGAAGTAACGTTTTCTAATGTGTACGTGATATGGCAATTACCGATGATGATGTGTGTGAGCCGACAAGCAAGTGTACGTGCAACATGCACATCATTGGTAATGGTGCAGGTGTCCTAACAGTCAAGATAATAACAACTAATGAAAATACATGTATATATCTATAATGCAATGAGAACCGTATGCGTACAACAGAAAGTAAATATTAAGAGCAACAGCATAATATACTATATATCTATATACGAGCCATACAGTTATAGTATTTAAAATAGCATGAATCGTTGTTTTTAGAAAAGTATGGGCTACGGTGTTTTTGAGAAAAGATATGTCTTTTGAAACAACCGTAGCGTTCCTCAGATTATCTTTTGAAAATTCATACGATTCGTTAGTTTTGAAAATAGGTATGACTCTAATTATATTCTAACACCTACTTATGTATTTAAAAGACTAAAAGCTAAACTAAGAAGTTAAACTAAGAACCTAGTCGATGTGCTCATAGGTTAGAACCTGTAGCCGACGAATGCGAAAACAACCAAATAACCCTCGTCGTTGACGTACAAACGTCCAACGACCAAATCCAAGTTCAAATACCAAAAACCGTGTTTTAGAAATCGGAAAACGTTGTCAAAATCAACTCAAAATGCTTCCAGATTTTTGCTCAGGTATATTGGGACTAATATAACAGTATAGGGGCTATTTTGTAAGGTAAGTGAGCTACAGGCAAAACCCCAACACCCTTGCCCACAACATATCCGGCAAGAAGGCCTATATACCCATGTCGCCGGTCCTAACATGGAGGTTTGGTCATGTACTTCTGTGGTGGTCATCTATGTAAGTCGATGTCGCACACCCCACGTGTTCGCGGGGAGGTGATATTAGCAAAAAATGATTTTTACGGGCTTCGCAACACCGACTTGAAGAAATGATCGAACATAAAACCCTAGATAGCATACTATATGAGGTTTAACTACTCGGATGAATGTTATACCTCATAGTATCGTGTCCTTCTTGTCTCCTCGCTGTCCTCCTTCACTTCGTGAGCTCCTTGGAGTGAAAATGGATAGCGCCTCCTCGTCGGCTTCTCCAAGTCGTAGAAGATCCACCCGAGAGTTCTAACCTTGAGCTTAACCTCCAAGTTGAGACAACTAGGTCACATGGTGTGCTAAACTAAGTAGCCTAGAGAGAGTAGAGAGTGTTAATGTATTTTTTATGTCACAAACCCTAGGATTCTCAACTCATGAGACAATTAGGGTTTCTATTTTGAGGAAGATGAAGAGAGAGCTTGAGAGGAGAGAGAATGTGTTTGTGATAATAATAACTAAACTCTTGAGCATGGCGTCTATTTTAACTCTAATGCAAAAGAAAAATATCTCACACAAATATCTCACAAATATCTCACAAAATATCTAAGTCTTCTATGGTCACAAGAGTCCAAAAGAGTTAACATAAAGCCATGCTCAATTTCATTAAAATACCATGAAGTTTCCTTCCTCTCAATTATCAAGCATTTAACCTAAAATGCTAAAACAAATAATGAGGTTTAATCATCTTAAAGAAAACTTGAACAATTACAAGAATGCCCCTCGCAACCGTATATACATACCCGTATCTGTGTTCCTAGAAATACGAATACAATACGACATAACTAATCCAATAACCAAATACTAGGATCCGGCTTAAACCAAAGCCCACTAGTATTTTCCGCCCGAACATCATATGCGCACAAGTACATATGTATGATCGATCCCTGTCGTAAAACCATACGACCTTTACTCGTTTCGCCCGAAGTAGGGAAACCCTCTATATGGGACTCTAAAGACTCGACAGTACGCTAGAAGTGTGTTTAACCACAAGCACGTCAGCGATACTAACTGCACGTAACGGCTACCCAGGTATCTGTCGATAAGAAGGCCGACGAGCAAACTCATCCGAACCCCTACTGAGCCTGTCTATGGCAATCTCCGTACAGTCCGGTCTGTTCGTTTAAGAGTATCGCATATCGGGCCTAAGGGGCGGTAAACGTCAGACCCCTAATAGCGCAATAGTCGTGTCGGAGTACAGCCCAAAACACCCTGAGAAACTACTGGAGTACCTACCAGTAAATCTCGCTTGCCTTAGCCAGGGACTTTGTGTAATGGATTTCCGAACACGGCGCAACATCAACCCCCAATACCGGGAGAGACGAATCCTATCTAACCGCTACTTCTTCTAAGTGCTTCAGGACTGCACCCAACTACTACCTGTTTGCACGACTCAATAGAGCCGTGGTAGGGTAGAAATCTAAGAACAGTGGGAACACATTTGAGGCGAAGTAGCAGTGTCAAGTCGACGGACTAAGCTGTACTCATGTCACCTGGGAACTGCTACCTGATGATAGGTATAATACCAACCGGCAGTACCCCACGATTCCGTCCAGTGTAACTCATAACCTAATGAGCACCTGCATACTATATCACCAGTACGACGTACTGATGGTTGTGGGACAGACTATCTCCTATGCTGGGATGAGAAGCGTATACACTAGTCTACTCTGGAGTATCGATGCCCTGTCTCGATAATCCTATGACTAGTGACCTGTATAAGGATGTGCTTGTAGACTACTCTGCCCCCACTAGTGTGACTGCCATCACAACGCTGGTAGTCAAGCAAAGATCTTAAGGGCTCTATCAATATGCATTAGCGATACGTTAAAAGAAACATATACACATATTAAGATAGATACAAACCAAGTAGCATACTACCATATTGAGCAAGACTGTTATAAATCCGTGTATATATCCCAAGCTTCCAAAATGTAATATACAAACTAGTACTATACAATAATGGCCTCTAGGGCATATTACATTAACAATCTCCCACTTGCACTAAGGCCATGTGCTGGCATATCGCAAACCTATCATCTCGAATAGCCTCTCGAACATTGTCTGAGAGATGGCCTTTGTGAATAGATCTACAGTATTGTCCTCTGTAGCAACTCTCCGCATCTCGATCTCCCGGCGATCCACGATCTCTCTGATTAGGTGATACCGCCTCAAGATGTGTCTGGATTTCTGATGGGACCTGGGTTCCTTCGCTAAAGCTATAGCCCCGTTGTTGTCACAATACAGAAGTATCGAATCAGCAACGGACGGAACCACCTGAAGTTCTGTTAAGAACTTCCTCATCCAGACTGCTTCTTTAGCGGCGTCTTAAGCTGCGATATACTCTGCTTCCATTGTTGAGTCAGCAACGGTGTCCTCCTTGGAACTCTTCCAACAGACCGCTCCTCCATTGAGGGTAAAGATATAACCCGACATGGACTTGGAGTCATCCTTGTCACTCTGGAAGCTGGAGTTTGCAAATGCCTCAATCTGGAGGTCTTTTCCGCCGTACACCAAGAACATTTTCTTAGTCCTTTTCAGGTACTTGAGAATGTTCTTTACTGCTATCCAGTGCTTCTCCCCAGAGTTCCACTGATACCGGCTTACCACGCTCAGTGCGTAAGCAACATCTGGTCTGGTACACAACATCGTATACATTATAGAGCCTACCGCAGAAGCGTAAGGTATAATAGACATGTGATCCCTTTCCAAATCAGTCTTGGGAGACATCTCTTTGGAGAGGGTGATTCCGTGACAAGCCGGTAAATTACCGCGCTTAGAATCTTCCATACTGAATCTTTTCAGTATGGTGTCGATGTACCTAGACTGTGAAAGTCCAACATCCTCTTGGATTTATCATGATAGATCTGGATCCCCAGAATGTAAGAGGCATCACCCAGGTCTTTGATGGAGAACCTTTGTGACAAGAATCATTTGACAGATTGTAGCATAGGAATTTCATTTCGTATCAAGAGAATGACATCCACGTACAAGACGAGGAATACTACAGTTCTTGCTACAATCTTACTATAAATGCACAGCTCGTCTGGATTTTTGATAAAGTCAAATTCTTTGACCGTCTCATCAAAATAGATGTTCCAACTCCGCGATGCCTGCTTTAGTCCATAAATGGACTTAAGCAACTTGCACAATTTCCCTTTGCTCCCACTCTGAATGAAACCTTCTGGCTGGTCCATATAGACGCACTCTTCCAAAGTTCCATTTAGAAAAGCGGTCTTTACGTCCATCTGCCAAATCTCATAATCGTGGAAGGCAGCAATGGCAAGAAGGATCCGAATGGATTTGAGCATAGCCACTGGAGAAAAGGTTTCATCATAATCCAAACCAGTTCTTTGACAAAATCCTTTTGCAACAATTCCATCCTTATAGGTTTCAACCTTTCCATCTACACCAATCTTCTTTCTGAAGATGCATTTGCAGCCTACGGGTTTTACCCCTTCTGGAGCAATGTCCACAGTCCATACTTTGTTGGTGTACATGGACTCCATCTCAGTCCGCATTGCATCCAGGCATTTTACCGAGTCTGTACTCTGAATGGCTTGCTGGAAGTTAGTTGGCTCATCATTATCAATGATGCAATCCTCTCTATCCCCGTCTATGAGAAAACCGTAGTATCTCTCGGGCGGATGAGACAGCCTACTACTCCTGCGGAGTGGTGCGAGAATGTTCTGTTCTTTTGGAACTTCTGGTTCCACCAAGCTTTCAGTAATAGCTTGTGGTTCTGGAATTTCTTCCAGTTCTATAGCGCTCCCACTATTTTCTTTTTCTAAAAATTGATGTTCTAAAAAGTGGGCATGACGAGAAACAAAAACCTTTTGTTCCTCTGCATAATAAAAAAGATACCCCCTGGAGTTCTTTGGGTATCCCATAAACTTACATAGTACCGAGCGTGCCTCGAGTTTGTCCGCATGCTGCTTTTTAACAAAAGATGGTCATCCCCATATCTTCATATACTGAAGATAGGATTTCTTCCCACTCCACATCTGATATGGTGTGGTAGGCACAGTCTTGGTAGGAACCTTGTTCAAAAGATATGTTGCTGATTTTAGTGCATAGCCCAGAATGATCGCGGTAACTCAGCGTTACTCATCATGGAATGTACCATATCCAATAAGGTTCGGTTCCATCTCTCCGATACACCGTTGTGTTGTGGCGTGTATGGAAGAGTAAGCTGAGAGAGAATTCCATTGCCTTTTACGTAATCCAGGAACTCGGCACTCAAGTATTCACCACCTCGATCAGATCTCAGTATCTTGATACTTTTGCCGGTTTGTTTTTCCTTTTCATTCTTATATTCTCGAAATTTCTCAAAGGCCTCGGATTTATGTTTCATCAAGAAGACTTGTCCATACCTAGAGAAATCATCCGTAAAAGGAATGAAACAGGAATAATCACTTCTTGCATGTGTAAATATTGGACCATACACGTCGCTGTGTATGAGTCCCAAGAGCGAGCTCGCTCTTACTCCGTGTCTAGTGAACAGAGTCTTTGTCATATTTCCTTTGAGACATGAGTGACAAGTTGCATAAGATTGATATTCGAACGGATCCAAATATCCTTCTTTATGTAGCTTGGTTAACCTTGTCTCGTTGATGTGACCAAGTCTACAATGCCATAAGAAAGCTTGATTTAATTCTGGAGACTTTCTTTTTTGTGTGTTCTGGACATTGAAAATTTGTAGTTGGTTTAATACGTATATACCGTTGTTTAGTGTACCCGACCCAATCAGACCATGATTAAGGTGGATGTTTACAACATCGCTTACAAATGTAAAATCAAAACCTTATTTAGATAACAAAGATACATAAATGATATTACAAGTCAAATTAGGTATATAAAAACAGTTGCGCAAAACCAAATTATGTCCACTCGTCAATCCTAGGTGATATTCCCCTATGGACACAGTATCCATTCTCGCTCCGTTAGCAACCCTGAGGGTCATATCACCGGTCTTCTGAACTCTACGGCTTCTCAGCGCCTGCAAAGAATTACAAATATGAGATCTCAAATACCAGGAAGTAGAGTTGATTGACAGACAGTTTTCAATTACATACACACCTGAAGCCGAAGCCAGAACTTGCTTCGGGTCCAGGTTCTTGGCCTTCCAAGCCCTGCAATCTTTCTTCCAATGGCCCTTTTTATGACAGTAGAAGCATTCTTCCTTTCCTACTATCGGGCCCTCCACTTTTGCCTTGCCCTTTGCTTCCACCTTACTAACACCGCCTCTCGGCTTGGTGGGGGACTTCTTCTTCTTTCCTTTAACTTTCGCCTTGGATCTAGAAGAGGAAGCTCCACCAACAAGAAGAGCGGGTGTTTCCCTGGATTTCTTTAGGGTGACCTCAGCACTCCTCAACATGTTGAGGAGTTCCGGAAGTTCAACTTCTTTACCTTGAATATTAAAACTCAAGATAAACTGGGCGTAGGTGGAAGGAAGGGACTGGAGAATCAAGTCTGTATACAGCTCGTTCTCTAACATGGTCCCAATGTCCGCGAGCTCCTCAATAAAGCCGATCATCTTAAGGACGTGTTCCCCTACAGATGACCCGACAGCCAACCTCGCCTGAAATAGTTTCTTCGAGGTCTCGTATCATGCGATACGAGATTGCTCTCCATATAATTCCTTGGTATGGAGGAATATGGATTCAAGATCCATATTCTCGTGCCGCCTCTGGTGTTCATTGTCCATGGAGGCCAGTACGAGGCACTTGGCTTTCGCGTAATCAATTTCCCAGGTCTTATGGATTTCCCTATCCGCGACACTGAAATCTGGACCTGGGACGGCGGGGGCTTTAGTAGTAAAAACATACCCCAATTTGTCATAAGTGATAGCCATCTTGACATTCCTGAACTGTCACGAACCGAAATTTTGTTCATGACCGGCACTTAATATAGGGTTGTATAGCATGGCAGCAAGGTTTCGGGTGGCATCGTCAATGCCAAATTTAAATTTTTATCGTTCTATATAAGCCTAACCCAAGATCTTTAACTAAATAATCATACGGAATCGATAAAGCAAACACCTTTACTTCTAACTGATAGGGATTACAACATTTGTAGTCCGTTCCTTCGCTTCATAAGCTACAAGTTGTGGTCCCTTTACTGCGATCATCAAGCTCCCGGACTCTAGAGAGGCTCCATGAGGTGAGTGATCCATGCTTGCTAGAAGACTTCACAATTCAAGATGATCTACTTTGAGGAGACACAAACCCAAGCTATTCCTTCACTAATTAGGTATTAGTGAAGCTAACACACTAATCTGTATCGCTAGTATAGAAGAGGATGATGAAGTGGGAACTTTGCTCTCTTTAGTTTTCTTTTTCTCACTTAATTTCATCACATAAGAAAAAGCTAGCAAGCTTTGTGAGGAAGAAGAAGATGAATTGATGAATGGATTATTGTCGAGGTTAGAAATGCAACCATGGGTTAAGAATGTCATGCTTAACCCTTGTAGAGACTTAACCATGAGCTAGGATTAAAGGTTAGGTTAACAAATATCTTAGTAAATATCTAAAGAGTGGACTTAGTGAACATGTAAAAATATCTTAACATAAAATCCACAATTTAGAATTAACTAAAATAATTAAATCTAACCCTAATCACTAGCCATGGTAAGAATCTCATAAACCCTAGTTGCTTGTATAACGTAGCATGTTACAATTATATATATAACATATATATAATTTTGTAACAAATGAAAAGAATACAATAAACATATATCACATATATGTTAAATGTATCCAAAGTGAGAAAATGAAAAACTTAAGTGAGCAAATGTTAGTTAATGTAATTTAATATATCAAATATATAATTATACATTAAATTATTAAATCAATACTTGATTTAATAATCCGGCTATAGAACATATAACCGACTAATATCAAATGCAACAATTTATCGAATCAACACTTGATCCGATAACCCGGCTATATCATATATAACAGACCAATGTCACATGTCGCGAGAATAGAATACGGTATCACATATCGTATTAATCTCGGTCCCGCACATATCACATATGTGCTCCTACTCCATTTCGCCTGAGCCAGGAAAGCTCTGTGTAGGACTCTAAAGACTTGTCAATACGCCGGCTGTAGGTGATGATCATATCAAACACCCACAAGCTGCAAGCGGTCAGCTAAACGTAACAGCCACCCGGGTATTGAGCGATCTGAAGATCAACAAGCAAGCCTACACACACTCCTGTGAATCCAATCAGTAACACTACCGTAAAGTCCGGTCTCTTCGTCTGATATGGCGCATATCCAGTCTAGGGGTGGTAAACGTCAGACCCCAGTAATCGATAAGTCGTGTCGATGTGAGGCTCATAACGGGTCGAGAAAATACTGATAACACTTACCAGTATATCTCCATATCAGCCCTGGACAAGGACTTCCAGTTATAGCCAATCGAACACAACGCAACATCAACCCCCAATACCGGGAGAGAAGAAACCCCTCCTATCGGTCATTGCCTCCATGTGATTCGGGACTATACCCAAAAGCCACCGTTTTGCATGTTCTCATGAACGTGGTAAGGTGGAAATCAAAGCACGGTGGGAATCACACAAGACTCTATGACAATCTCGGGTCTACAGACTAACCTGTACCAGTGTCACCAGAGAACTGCTATCTGACGATAGGTATAATACCATCTAGGAGTTCTCGGCGAGTCTGTTCAGTGTACCCAGTCTCCACTGAGCACCCGTACACCATCTTTGATGTCAAACACCAATGGATGTGGGATCATCCATCGCCCATCATATGGGTCAAGATGCATATACGTTAGTCTACTCTGGAGTATCGATGCCCAGTCTCGATACACCCTCGACTAGGAACAATTATATGATGTACTCGTGGACTACCCTGGCCCTACTAGTATGATCTGCATCATAGTCCTAGTAGTCAAGTACATATCCTAAGGGCTTTATCAACATGTGAGAGAAAGACAGTAACCCAATACAAGTCAACATATTAAGACAAAGTGAAACCAGATAGCATACTATCATATCGAGCAAGAAAGTCCTATCTATATATATCCAAGCATCCACTACAATATACATCATATGTACAATAATGGCCTCTAGGGCATATACATAACTAACACTTAAATCACGCAACGTCTAAAGGCGTAACGTAAATTAAGTAAGCCGAAGCCCAGAAATCTAAACCTTTTAAAGAAAATAAAAGAGGTGAAGTTTTGAAATAAAGGTATGATGAAATCAAAGGTTTTCTTAAATGCATAGATAATGGAACATGAAAAATGCAAGTGGATTTTGTTAGTTGAAAAACATGTTTCGTCTTTTAAAAATTTGGGCAGCACCTCCCTTGTATATTTTGATCCAAAACCACATATACATGATAATATAAAAGGCATCCCCAAGCGGGAGCTAGCTCTTCGCCAAACGGCGGAATCACAACCACGCAAGTCATAATATAAGCATACGACGCCCAACGGCGAAGATCAACACAAAAGGGTAAAGAATAAAGCAAGACATCAACCCACCAAGAAACATATAACCCATCTCTCTAAGTCTCGCAACTATAAGTCTTGCTTAGTCTTACTACATATACAAATACTAGTTTCTGATTGATGGAGTTAACTAGATACAACAGGAATATTAAATACAAGGGTGGCACGATCCAATGTGTGCCACCTACCAAAGCAGATCACCCGAAAGCAAGCTGTGTGCCAGCGATGCCGCTACTGATCCATGCGATCAACCTGCAAGAACCGTGGCACAACGGGGGTGAGTTGCCAACTCGTGAGTAGAAAACATCATCAGGTAGCAATCGAATAAAACAACGATTCCTAGGTCAACTATATCATGAAGGTAATACTATGATATCTAGGGTGACCGTATATGTAAATATGTGCCAACAATATAATCAATGCCTAGCAGCATGTGGCTAACTTCTACATGTCCATCAATGACACAACAATATCATGCATGCAAATATCATGAAAGCATATGCATGTAAATATGAGGATATCAACTAACGTGTGTCCATCAATGACACATCAAAATCATGGAACCCGAGTGTGTTTACCCAATAAGAGCAAAGCTCTGTTCAAATTCCAAGTTGGGAAATGAAGCAATGCTTCTGTTTCCCCCAATCAGAGCAAGGCTCTGTTTAAAATTCAAATTTTAACAAATGAAGCAACGCTTCAACTAATCTGCACTCAGCACTGCGCGACACGTGTCCGCGCAGTTGAGCTGCGCTCTGCGCTGCGCGACGCGTATCAGCGCAGTTGCGCAGCGCTCTACGCTGCGCGACACGTGTCAAGCGCAGGTGCGCTTGCGCCAACTGTGCCAGCACTAAAACAGAATTAAAATTCAAGAAAGATCTTTCTGATCTTATTAAAACAATAAGATTCTCTTCTGTAAACAGAAGCCCTTGGATCAAAGATCCAACGGTGGGGAAAATCCCTAAATCACTCAGAGAAAGTTCTCTTTAACTGATTTAACAAATCAATTGGCAATATAAAAAGGCCCCTAGACTCCAAGTCTAAAAGAGATTAACACACAGAAACACAGAGAAAAAGATAGAGAACTCCTTTAAAATTTTGAGAAGAAACTCGGAGAGATAAAAAGGTAAAAACCTTTGAGAAAAAAGAAGAGTTTCTTCTAAAAAGATCATTGATCTAAGAACAAGATCAAAGATCTTCAATGAAAAAAAATATAATAATAATAAAGGCATTGCCTTTTGATGAACCACCGGTTCTTGATATTTGAGGTAAAACCTCTCTGGAAAACAAGAAAAACTTGTTTTCTTTGATCTAAATTTGATCAAAATATAAAACAGTGCCCTGCACTTGTAAAATTTGCACTGTTGCGCTCTTGGGTTGGTGCAAGCCTCCAGAGAGTGCCACGTGTCAACCCTAGAGCAATCTGCGCCTTGCGCTTTAAAAAAATGAGCATTGCGCTCTTGGGTTGGCGCAACTCACCAGAGTGCGCCACGTGTCAGCAGCTCAACAGCGCAGCGCTCTGTCGCAGCGCACTGTGCTTGCGCTCACCAGAGCGTGACACATGTCACCATCATATGAGTTTGCGCCTTGCGCTCCTCAATTGGCGCAAAGCGCCTGACAAGCCACGTGGGCGCTGTCAGAGCATTTAATGCAATGCATTATCAAGGGCAGAGCCCAATAAAAAAGGTCTATCAGACCAAATAAAAGTGTTATGCACTATTAAAAGGGGCAGAGTCCAATTAAAAGGAAAAAAGTCTAAAATAGACTAAAATGCCATGCATTATTTAAAAAAAAGGGGGCAGAGCCCAAACAGAGGTCTGTTAGACCAAAACAAATGCTGTGCATTTAATTAAAAGCCCAATGCTATGCATTAATAAAGGGCAGAGCCCAAGCAAAGGCCTAATAGGCCAATGATAAATAAAATGTTGAATATTTTCAACTGGACTTAACCCAATCATAGCCATAAGTCCTCAAATTAAAATTGACTGAGCACGACTGCTCTCTTAAATCAATTTACACCCGGTTCAAGGGTACATCTCCGAACTCCTCTGACATTTGTCGTTGTAATCCTTCAACGTCGTCAGAGAGGTGACGGGTCCAGACAACCACACATCAATATGGACTTAAGCGTCCTTAAACCAACTCATGGACTTAAGCGTCCTTAAACCAACTTATGGACTTAAGCGTCCTTAAAACAACTTACGGACTTAAGCGTCCTTAAACCAACTCACGGACTTATGCGTCCTTACACCAATGGACCACCATGTCCCTAAACTGGTAATGGACCACCATGTCCCTAAACTGGAACAATAGAGCCCCAAATGCTCTTTTGTCGGATCTAAACGATCCCGTTTAAGTTGATCTTAGCCTCAAATATGGCTAACGTATCGTTAAACCTTTCAAACAGAATTTAGTCCCAAATTGGACTATAGATCCCCTAATCAACTTTGGTTCAAGGGTACATCTCTGAACTCCTCTGACATATGTCGTTGTAATCCTTCAACGTCGTTAGAGAGGTGATGGGTCCCGACGGCCATACATTCAATGGACCACTACGTCCCTAAACTGGAACAATAGAGCTCAAATGCTCTTTTGTCGGATCTAAACGATCCCGTTAAGTTGATCTTAGTCTCAAATCAGACTAACATGTCCTTAACAAACGTTTGAGTTGATCTTAGCGTCAAATATGGCTAATGTATCCTTAAACCAAAAACCCCAAACCCAAATCTAAGAAAATACGGATTTGGACTAATCCACGTCCTATGGGAAACAACACAAATTAGTCTCCGTATACAATCCACGGGCAACCGAACACAAAACAAACACCCACGACATAAAGTGACCATCTGGAGAAGCAGAAAGTTGTTACCGCGATGCGGTAGCGTAATTAACTACAGGGGCTTGCGCCTGCAGGGAAGAGCGTCCCCATAATCAAAAACCCCTAAAGCGAGGGGGAATCTGACGAAGTCTGCTACATTGGCCGCATCCGTTTAAACCTTCGGTACATGGTGTCATAAATCAACTTGGCATCTTCGGAGAGGTGGACTGATAGCACCTATTAGCATCTGCACCGAATTTCAAGCAAGACGTCCATGTCTTGGCCGCCATTCGGAGGGGAACAGATTCTGGCACGCCCGGTGGTACCTTCTCCTCTTTCCACTCGACACTTCGTGTGTCGTCTTCGCGAACGAATCGCGGTTTGTTAATGGTTGCCCTAGGGTTTCGAGTTACTAAGATTTGGTCTCTTGCTTGGCGCAGCAATCAAACAGCAATGGCGTTTAACTGCTCAAACTGCTCCAAATGCAACTGCAACCGACGCTCCGCCTCACCTGGAGGCATAGCCTATGGGCCTCAAGCGGCCTCCATCCTTGCTATGCCGGTAGAACAAGTGACTCAGGCTACCACCGGCCTGTTCTTCGGGACCATGTTCCCGCCAGCAAGCTTCACCATTCCAGTGCCCGTACCGGAGGCGCAAAAGAAGTCGGTCTTCGATCGGCTCACTACTCCCACGGCCCCTCTCAACGGGTCATCCAATCTCAAGCCGGCAGCCTTGGTTTTCACCAGACTGAGCCTGAACCCCGATGGGCCTGCCAAGAAGCCCATGACTCGTGAAGTGGCCGTCCCAAAGAAGACAGCCATATCTGCTCCTGAAGTCGTCAAGACGGCTTCTCCTACTAAAGAGTCAGTCTTTGCAAGACTGACTATTCCGGTTCCCGTTCCTGCTCGAAGGTCAGTCTTTGACAGATTGGATACCGCTACTCAACAGACATCAGTCTTCAAGAGGCTAGCACCAGCGGCGCCTCATCTGGACAGGGGGCAAGATAAAACCATCCCCATCGCCAAACCATCCCTAACAGCTCGACACGCTCGACGTCGCCATTGGCGCCGAGTAAGGAAGGCCGGGGGCAGCTCCCCCTCTGGGCTAACTCCACCGGCTCCAGCGGTGGAAATCAATGCTGCTGTTCCGACTGGGAACAGTTTTGAACCGCTAGGGAGGGTACGCAAGAACTCTCCGACTGCCACGCTGAAAAGATCTCCTCTACCCTCAGAGAATGTCACAGAAACAAAGACAGAATAACCCCCTCAACGGCTGTCCTCTAAAATTTACAAGGTTTGGCGACGGGTTCAAGAGTCAGTGGTCATTCAAGATCCCTCTCACCGGCAGAAGAAGGTGAAAGTTCAAGAAGAAAGGAACCGTCCTGTCAAACCGCAAAGGATGACGAGCACTCGGGTACCCACTACAACGGCCCCTCCACGTCGACTACTCAAAAGAAAAGAAGACCGAAGAAAGTTCCCACACCTGCGGCGAAAGTCGAAGGCAGTGAACCCAAACGCCCTAAGTCTGGGGGCATTGTGGTACACACCGTCTACATGGCATCCGGGAAAGAGGACAGCCGTACATCCACAGGTCATAGACCACTTACGCGGTCGGTGACTAAAGCTCGAGAGCAGCAGCAGAAGCTCCAGGAAATGATGACCGTGATGGCCTCACTCACTGGGCCAAAAGAAAGCCCCAAAGTGTCCTCGGATCAGCAACAGGAGCAAGAAACCGACGCTGAGTTCCTTCGGAGAATATTGGAAAAGAAGGACAAAGAGGCTGCAGAACAAGTAGCCAATATAAAACAAATGGCCCTCCTGTTCCAGGACATGGTGGGTATGATGATCCAGCAAGATCCTCCAGCCGAAGATCCTCCAATCATCCTTGAAGATGACAGAGGAGAAACTTCGAATCCACCGCCGGCTCTGTCAGCAGCCAAGGAGGAGACAATTTCCAAAGCTGACCTGGACGAATATATAACTCAGCAGATATGGGTTCATCAGGTAACGGAGGTAACCGGTCAAGTTGTCAGAACGGGGCGACCATATTCGAGCTGGTATGATCAGATCAAGTACCCGCCGGGCTATACAATACCGAAATTCCATATCTATAAGGGGACTGACAATCCCTATCAACATGTTGCCTAGTTCAGGGCTCTTTGCGGTAACACCGGGGGTGATGATAAATTGTTGATTCGCTAGTTCGTCGGTAGCTTATCGGAGACGGCATTCGAGTGGTACTCCGAACTCCCAAATGACTCTGTCAAGACCTTCGCTGAAATGGAGTTGTTGTTTACCCAGTTATTCACAAGTGCCAGTGAGCGTACTCCAATAACAGCTTTGATTAATGCGAGAGTAAAGCCGGGCGAGACTTGGGTTCAATATGCAATCTGATGGCGGAACTTGTGGTCAAAGTGCGAACAACGCATTGAAGAAGTGCCGGCGGTGGGCATGTTCGCGGGCACCCTAGATCCTCATGCAACTATCTCACAGTTCATGATGTTCTTTAAACCAACCATGTTCCAAGCCTCGATCGATAAGTTAGCCGAGATGGATCAGATGGGTCACAGACTATTTCCTCCAAAGCCAGACTCTCGAAATGAGAAAGGGAAAGGAAAAGCAATTGTCATCACCAATGCTCAACAACAGCCGAGCAACTTGAAGCCGGTTGTCCGTCAAAACAATATGCGTCCACGCGTATCCCTCGAGGAGAGGCTAGGACGTCCTTACTCGTTTCTTCAAGATAAAATGAGAAGACTGTTCGAGCTGGCACTGCGCAACAGTCTCATCAATCTGCCAGATCCAAGACGCCCGTTGCAGCCAAACGACGTCAATGATCCCAATTACTGTCCCTACCATCGAGTGTTGGGTCATCCAATCGAGGATTGCTGCGTCTTCAAAAACTGGATTGAAGACCAATAACAACAGGGCAAGTTCGCGTTGTCCGAAAGATGGAAGGTGAACCCGCCGCAACCTCATACCCCGAAAAGGGTGAGCACGCAGGGGGCAACGTGCTCCCTTGTTGAAGAAGCTCCGTGGGAGGTTGTGCTATCAAACAAAACCAAGAGGATGCTGAACGATGTCCAGACATGCCCGGCGATCAGGTGGGAGAACCCGCTAGAACCCCAGATCGTTGAAGGGATGCTGAAGCCGCGCCCAACTCCAAAGACCGGTGTTGATGGCCCAAGCACTCACACCCAGCTGTCGAAATCTTCAAAGAAGAAGAAGAAAAGATCCAAAAAGCCCGTGAAACCTGGCGAAAAGCGCACAGACCTGCAGAAACAAATTGACGCGTTGGAAGAATATAATCAGAAGGCGCGGACCCCAGTCACACTCCAAGAATTTCTCAGCCACGTCCTTGAGGACAGAGATGATGACAATGGAGAAGACTCGTCGGATGAATCTGAAGATTATGTGGCAAACTGCCATGTGATCTCTCACTCGTCAATAAATGACGAAGAAGCTCCTTACACAGAGAAGCTGGAGGCAGATCCTTAGCCAGAACTTCTAGGACCATCAGACGAAATGATTGATGGATTCCTGAATGAAGCCCGTCTTAAAAGCAAAGTTGATCGAGAGCGCGAGATGGCCATATTCGAGAAAGCCAAACGCCGGCGACTAGATGGAAGGGTCGAAACACTCCCACTGGATCAAAGTACATCCGAAGCAAATGAAAGCAGGATCAAGACAAGGAAACGATTCGCCAAAGCCATATCGATGGGGATGAAGCTGCCCTCTTTCAGAGAAAATTCTCCTAGCGGTATACATCTTGATGAAGCGGACGTACATCCTAACTTCTGCTTATATCATCAGAAGATCGCACATCCTACTGAAGACTGCAATTCCTTTAAGTGTTGGTGGCAAGGGTATGTCGCTCACAGGCAACACTTCAACAGGACAAAGCGTGAAGCTCGTAGACAGCGGAAAAATGCGACAGATAAGCGTAAAAGAATTGCCGGCAATTGTCATAGGGTTGATCCCGGGGTATCACGAGTTCTCACCTTCGGGAGCGACTCCGAAGAAAAAGTAGCCCATGGTCCTCTCTTCAAGGAATCCATCTCTGAAACGAAAGAATTGAGGAGTTGCGAGAACATTCATCCATGCAATGGCATGCTACCTGGAAAGGATCTCGGACCCGCAAACAAGGGATCGAACAGAAAGGATAAAGGGAAGGGAAGAATGGCCCTCGTCACCAACTCTCAACAACAATCGAGTGGCCCTAGACCGGTTGTTCGTCAAAGCAATAAGCGGCAACCCCTTTATGAGAAGTTGAAATGTCCTTACTCGTTTCCCCAGGATGAAACAAGGAGGTTGTTCGAAGTAGCAGAGCACAACAGGCTTATCACTCTACCGGAGCCGAAACACCAGCTACAACTGAATGATGTTAGAAATCCTAATTACTGCCCTTACCATCAAGTATTGGGCCATCCGATCGAAAACTGCTATGTTCTCAAAAACTGGGTTGAAGACCAATACCAACAGGGCAAGTTCGCGTTGTCCGAAAACTGGAAGGTGATCCCGCCACAACCACATGCTCCGAGAAAGATGGATATGCCGGGGGCATCATGTTCATTCATAGGGAAAGCCCTATAGACCGAAAAGTCAGTAAAGTAGAGATTCGCCTCAAATACAGCGACGGCTGACCGAAACATCCTTAAACTAATAACGGACCACTACGTCCTAAAACTAGCTGATGACCGAAACGTCTTTAAACTACTACCATAGCATCCTCAGGCTGACGAGATAAAAAGAAAAGGAATAAAAAAAATAATAATAATAAAGACGGTATGTCCATAAGCGAAATGGGTACGGATGAAAACCCGAAAGGGCTCCTCCGTGAGTAAAAACAGCAGGGCTACCGGCGAGTGTTCGTGAAAACCCGAAAGGGCGTGACCTCATTAGAAAAAAGAATAAAAAGAATAAAAAAAAGAGACGGTATGTCCATAAGCAAAATGGGCACGGATGAAAACCCGAAAGGGCTCAGTGAGTAAAAACAGCAGGACAACCGGCGAGTATTTGTGAAAACCTGAAAGGGCGCAACCTCGTTAAAAGACACTTACAGGGTCCTCTCGGCCTTGTAAGGAGAAATCACCCGCGTGAGATCCTTACGACTCACAAGGGAGCAACACACTTAGGGATCCTCACGATTCCTAGGGAGAAAATACACTCGCGAGATCCTCACGACTCGTAAGGAGAACTCTCTTATGGGACCCTCACGGCTCATAAGATTTGAAAGTCTTAAATTACAGAGACCTGAACCTGTTCTTAAGCAACCCCCACAACCTTCGATATGGCCCTACAAGTGGCTCAATATTGACCCTTGTATAAAATCCACTGGCGCGAATAAACATTTCCCTAACCAAGTCCCACCCGTGACTAGGGATATGTCCATATGGTGAACAACCCTTATAAGTCCTCTCGACTTATAAGGAGAAAACCCTTTTGTAAGATCCTTACGACTTACAGGGGAACATACACTTAGGAATCCTCACGATTCCTAAGGAGAAAACACACCTACGAGATCCTCACGACTCGTAGGGAGAAATACCTTTGTGAGACCCTTACGGCTTATGAAGTCAAAAGCCTTAGTCGACAGGATCCTAACCCTGTTTACTAAGCCACCTTTGTTCGACATCGACAGAGGCAAATGATGATTCGCTCATGGCAATATCCCAGTTGTAGCGATGCTGATGCCTAAACCGGTATCAAATTCCAGGCCCTTTAATGGCAAATGATGATTCGCTCCTGGCAATATTCCAGTTGTAGCGATGCTGATGCTGAGATTGGTGTCAGATTCCAAGTTCCACACTCACGATAAAAAAAATCAGCGAGCCATACATGCATACGAAATAGCCGAAATGATGGGGCAACTTGGAATAAAAATCAGCAAGTAAAAATGTATGCATGCAAAATAGCCGAAATGATTGGGCAACTCGCAATAAAAAGCAGCGAGGAAAAATAAAATAAATAGCCGAAATGATTTGGCACCGCGAGAAATAGCCGAAATGATTGGGCAATCACGACCTTCGCGATATAAAAGCTGAAATGATAGAGCATCGCGGAAATAAAATAATAGTATAAAAAAATTAATGAAACCAATGCCCTACAGGTGAGATCACATCGATCCCTGTATAGAATCCAAGGGCACAAACAAAGAGGGAACCATACCTTCCCAACAGGCTCCACCAGAAAGAGAAGCCAAATCTTGACGGTTTATAGACAACCTAGAGATAAGCTCGACATTTGTCGCAATATTGCAGACACGATGTCAATAAATGGAGCAAAAGAAGATCCCTAGCTTCAGGGTCTCGACGTCAATATCGACAACTTAGAGATCGCTAACGGCGTTTCTCCTCACTCCAACCAGATGCAGACATGACGTCAACAACCGACCTCAGAGTCGCAATGAAACGGAGCCACGGCATAGTCCCTAGTTCCAAATCTTAACGGCAATATCTACAGCTTAAGAATCAACAACGACGTTCCTTCGCAGTCCAGAAAGATGCAGACAAAACGCCAACAAAAGACCTCGCGGTCGAAACAAAGCGAAGCGACGGAAAAATCCCAGCTTCACCTCAACATTCGTCTCGATACAGCAGACGAGATGTCAACAACGCCGTTCTTTTGCAGTCCAGCAGGATGTAGATGCAGCGTCAACAAAAGACCCCATGGTCAGTAAAGCGGAGTGACGGCAAAATCCCAACTCCACCTCAACATTCGTCTCGTTACAGCAGACGCAATGTCAACAACAATGTCCTTCCTCCAACAGGATTTGGATATGACAAAACAAACGAAGCAAAGGCCAAATTCCTAGCTTCAGGGTCTTGACGGCAAGTCATATAAAGCCTGAAAGACTATCGGCGATCATCCCACACCAACGTGGAGTGGTTATGACTCATCGGGGCTATCCAAAATGAGCTTAACCTCATGTAAAATATGACATGGAATATCCCTACGCTTGCTCTTTCGATGGTAATATTACCTGGAAGATTACTTGAAGACGTCTTGTCCAGCCCCCGAAGGGATCAGAGACACGACAATCGCAAGGCTACTCGAGCAGCAAGATTGCCTATCGAGGAATATATCAGCCAACGCGACGGTACGACGGACAAAACCCTAAGTACCACAGACCCTAACGGACCTCTGTCGTAAAGAGCAGAGCTTAACTGTGACGTTAGGATATTCTTGTGAGAACTACTCGATTCGTCTCGACTCACGAGGAAATTAGTGTCTTTGCGAGAACTTCTCGATTCGTCTCGACTCGTGAGGAAAAGCCTTAGGCAGCGGGGATTAAAAAACCTGTTTCCTAAGCACTGAGGTCCTACAAGTCGGTCCAAAACGGACTCTTGCATACTATTCACGGACCACACTTTCCAAAGTCGAATCTCGACGAGGAGGGAAACAACCTCTTACGGGTCCTCTCGACTCGTAAGAGGGAAAAATTCTCTTATAAGATCCTTACGACTTATAAGAGAAAACGCACTTAGGAATCCTCACGATTCCTAAGGAGAAAATACACCTACGAGATCCTCTCAATCCGTAGGGAGAAAATTCTTTATGAGACCCTCACGGCTCATAAAGTTGAAAAGTCTTAGGCAGCAGATCTGAACCTGCCTCCTAAGCCATCATTACCTCTTGAAGAAGCCAAGACAGGATGCTCGCTCTATCATCTGTCGACCATGTTTACTAAGGTAGCATGCCAATAATAAAAGAACGTCCGATTTGCATCTGATTAAGCTTTTGAGACATACGCATTCATGCATGTGCAAAAGATTTAGTACGTGAAACAAGACAAGCTGAAATGAGAAATTTTCCATTCATAATGCAAAAGGTTCTTACGATTATAAAGAAACAAACAAAGACATTATCCAGATGATTACAACGGTAAAACCACAAATCCCGGACTTAGAATGAAGAACTCGAAAGTGACCTTGTCCAAGACTTTCCAAGCCTGGCGAACCATCCTAATGTGCTTCCTTTCGCGAGCACGGGCGTCGGGATCTCCACTAATGTCCTCCACCCTCCGATAGGCAGCAAGAATGGCGGACTGTTGAAAGGCCTGGTGCAAGAGATTGATAAGATTGTCTCACTGTCTCTTCGAGATTAAGTTCATCAGATACACCGAGTGCACCTTATCCTCAGCGGCATCCAATGCTCCATGCGGCACGCTAGTACAGAAGAGGGGAAGCACTTCCCAGATGGCTCCCATGATAAGCTTCAAGAGAGAGGAACGCTGAGGGAGCAGTTGACCGTTATATGCATCGAATCGACTCATGATTTCAGCATACTCGGCGTTGGTGAACTCTCGATTCTGAGAACGGCCGAGTCGGCGGATGTCCCCGTAAGAGATAATTTCGTCGAGATCGTACATATAGGCGTCCATTACTCCTGTAAAAGAAAAGCAGCAACGTTAGCAGACAGACTGATTAAGCAAGACGATATAATTCATCAAAGAATAAAATGCCATCTTTAAACTCCAAGATCCATGAAAAACTCCTAAGAGTTCTTCTGTATGATTTGGAAGGAGCAAAGCTCCATTGATGAATTAAGAAAATACAAGCAAAATCTTTTAAAGAGCACGGCTTTATAATGGAACCCTAACAGGGTTCTCTTTACTTCTCTTTAGATCCCTTTAGACCTATAGAGCAAAGCTCTGCTATGTGAAACCCTAAATGGGTTTTCTTTAGATCAGGGATCTATTGAGAGTGAGGCTCTTAAAATTAATTTAATCTAATCTAATTTTTACCTAAAGATTCTTATGAGTTTGAACTCTTAAAAGTGCTTAAACAAAAGAGCAAGGCTCTGAATGAAAATTCTTATGAAGAGATGCAAAATCATCTAAGGGACCAAAGGTCGTATTTATAGGCATTAAGAGAGTCGTTTCAACTTCCAAAAGTTGGCGCGACGGTTGGAATTCTGCCACCGCTGCGCTCACGTTTGGGGCCACGTAAGCGCAACGATGGGGGGGCATTTGTTTACCCAATAAGAGCAAAGCTCTTTTCAAATTCCAAGGTGAGAAATGAAGCAACGCTTCTGTTTCCCCCAATCAGAGCAAGGCTCTGTTTAAAATTCAAATTTTAACAAAGGAAGCAACGCTTCAACTAATCTACGCTCAGCGCTGCGCGACACGTGTCAGGGCAGTTGCGCCAGCGCAGGTGCGCTACGCGACACGTGTCAGCGCAGTTGCGCCAGCGCAGGTGCGCTGCGCTCTGCGCTGCGCGACACGTGTCAGCACAATTGCGCCGCGCGACACGTGTCAAGCGCGGGTGCGCTTGCACCAACTGTGCCAGCACTAAAACAGAATTAAAATTCTAGAAAGATCTTTCTGATCTAATTAAAATAATAAGATTCTCTTCTGTAAAACAGAAGCCCTTGGATCAAAGATCCAACGGTGGGGAAAAATCCCTAAATCACTCAGAGAAAGATCTCATTAACTGATTTAACAAATCAATTGGCACTTTAAAAAGGACCCTAGACTACAAGTCTAAAAGAGATTAACACACGGAAACACAGAGAAAAAGATAGAGAACTCCTCTAAAATTTTTAGAAGAAACTAAAAGAGATAAAAAGGTAAAAACCTTTGAGAAAAAAGAAGAGTTTCTTCTAAAAAGATCATTGATCTAAGAACAAGATCAAAGATCTTCAATGAAAAAAAATATAATAATAATAATAAAGGCATTGCCTTTTGATGAACCACCGGTTCTTGATATTTGAGGTAAAACCTCTCTGGAAAACAAGAAAAACTTGTTTTCTTTGATCTAAATATGATCAAAATATAAAACAGTGCCCTGCATTTGTAAAATTTGCACTGTTGCTCTCTTGGGTTGGCGCAAGCTACCAGAGAGCGCCACGTGTCAGCCCTAGACCAATCTGCGCCTTGCGCTTTAAAAAAATGAGCATTGCGCTCTTGGGTTGGCGCAACTCACCAGAGTGCGCCACGTGTCAGCAGCTCAACAGCGCGGCGCACTGTCGCAGCGCACTGCGGTTGTGCTCACCAGAGTGTGACACGTGTCACCATCATATGAGTTTGCGCCTTGCGCTCCTCAATTAGCGCAGAGCGTCTGACAAGCCACGTGGGCGCTGTCAGAGCATTTAATGCAATGCATTATCAAGGGCAGAGCCCAATAAAAAAGGTCTATCAGACCAAATAAAAGTGCTATGCAATATTAAAAGGGGAAGAGTCCAATTAAAAGGAAAAAAGTCTAAAACAGACTAAAATGCCATGCATTATTTTAAAAAAAAAGTGGCAGAGCCCAAACAGAGGTCTGTTAGACCAAAACAAATGCTGTGCATTTACTTAAAAGCCCAATGCTATGCATTAATAAAGGGCATAGCCCAAGCAAAGGCCTAATAGGCCAATGATAAATAAAATGTTGAATATTTTCAACTGGACTTAACCCAATCATGGCCATAAGTCCTCAAATTAAAATTGGCTAAGCACGACTGCTCTATTAAATCAATTTACACTCAGTTCAAGGGTACATCTCCGAACTCCACTGACATTTGTCGTTGTCACCCTCCAACGTCGTCAGAGAGTTAACGGGTCTCGTGTAACGTTTTGAAAATCGTTTCGGTGAAATTTCGAAAAAAACGGTAAAATAAGGGGTTTTCTGTAAAAAGTCAAAATACAAATATCTTATTATAAAAATTAAATATACATATTCTAGCTATGTAATTGCTAGTATTTGGTGTTTATTGAGCCACTTGTAAAATTTCTAGTTTACGGAAAAAAAATTCCGAAATTAATTATTTATAGCCGCCACTAATACATTTAATTAGGGATAATTATAAATTGGAATGGGTTAATACAACTTTAGTGCACCATGACACATATAAACACATATTGTAGCATGTTCTTTCAAAGAAATTTTTTTTGGTGGGTTCTAGTTTTATTTGTATAGAAAAGTTAAAAGAAAAGGAATAAAATAGAAAAAAATGGATGTAAGATGCAATAATGAGTTTTGAAAGGGGTTTTCTTGACTTGGGAAGTGACACAAAACCACACACACAGCTCCCCCAAATCTGGCCGAAGGCATGGCTGCCCCACTCCCCAAAACAAAAAAAAATTCCCACTTCTAAAAGAAAAGAAAACAAAGAAGAGAATAATGGAAAATGAAAGGTTAATAAATGAGGTATGGTTTTTATTTGACTTTGGTGATTTCATCACAACACATACACATCACTCTCTCTCCCCTCACCACTTTAGCCGAGCCCCAATTCAGCAGCCTCTTTTTTTTGTTCATCTTCATTTCATTGCTAAATCATCAAAAATCTCACAAAAATGCATCAAAAATCCCACAAACTCCAAATCCATTCCTTACCCATTATTCCTTGGCCATTCAAGCATGGATCTTGGAGCTTGGAAGCTAAGTTGGGAGGCTAGTTTGCAAGTGGGATCTATAAATTTTAGGTATAAAATCTTAACCCTTTGGTTATGTGTAGATTAATTCCTCCAATTTAGGTTATTGTGATGTTTAAATAGGGCTTTAAATTCAAGTTTAAAATCTTAAGTGAAAGGGTTTTGAATGCAATTAGGGTTCTTATCATGTAATCATGGTTGCAAAATGTAGATTATCATCTTAAGGAAATGAAAACCTAATCTAGTTGCTAATATGTAAATTGTTAGATGTGAAATGTCCAAATTTAGCCTTTTTAGCAAACTAGATTTTTAGAAATTATTAAAAATGTGAAATTTAAAATCTAGTTAGGGTTTTTATAAATTGGTTATGGTTTGAAAGTGTAGTATAATATCTTAGAGTATGCAAAATGAAATCTAGTTGTCAATTTTCTAATTGTTACATTTAAATAGTTCTAATTAAGCTATTTGTAAACTAGGTTTTTGGGTTAAATGAAAATTGATGAGATAAAAATTTAATTATGGTTTGTGTGACTTAGTTAAAATATTATGTGGGTAATGTAACCATTATATTGGTTAAAACATCATGTTTTGAAGTAAAACGGTTAATTTTGCTTGCTAGATTTTCGGAAAAATAGTTTTTAAAGCGAGTTTGAGGTTTTTGTGAGTTTTAAAGCTATTTTATATTATAATTAGTGCTTGTAATTGTACAAATGAGTGTGTTTGGGTTTTTCTCGATGGTTTGGCGTTTGTACGCCGACTTCGAGGGTTTTTGGGTTGATTTATGAAAGCAACCATAGGTTTTGACCTATGTGGGATTCACGTGTCGTTTTGGGTCATGAGTCGGATTTTAATACGACACGGTGCGTTATGATATGTGGGTACCCCAGGTGGACTTCGAGACGACAAGCAAGCACGTGGCGACGTCGGCACCGGCGAGCGAGGTTCAGGTGAGTAGATTTATATCTACGGGGAGAAGTCAGGTGGATGGCGTATAGCACCCCCGCAGTCCGTGATGGTGTATACGGATGCGTATACACACCAACATTTATTATATGTTATTTGGGATTAATAACGATGCTTAGGATGGATATTGGTGTGTTGGATTACTTTAGTGTTGCGAACCCTAGGGTAGTGTTACACACACATACACACATACATACTTGCATACATTCCTATTGATATGTGCTCATGGGATTCTTTTTAGTTATGTGTTCACATGGGTATGGGACTATGTGTTCACATACGGATTGAGGATGATACTTGGGATTGAGCTGAGTCGATGAGATTTGATTTGAGGCCGTGAGATCGGTGATATAGCAGGGTTCGTATCTTAGATACGACATGACGTTGTAGCGGGTCCTTGACGTAGTGTTTCACACACGTCCATGCATACGTAGGCGGTATCAGTATGGTACTAGACGTAGATCAGTACTCCGACCATGATATTTGATAAAGAGGATACCAGGTGAATAGTATGATGAATGTGATATTGACCCGTACCCAGATTGGGATGCCGTACGACGGATTTACGTACGAGCTATATTGATGATTGATCCGCACTCTTGACTTGGGATGCCTGATTATAGATATGGTATCGGATATGATATTATTGAGGCAGGATCACCGACTATACATATACAGGTATGTATATGTATCGACTCAGATGATAGGCGGTTTCCTTACCTGTAGTTCAGCTTGTTAGTTCAGCCGTATAGTTTAGTGTAGTTGTTAGATTAGATTAGACTTCTTACCTATTTCAAAAACTAACGAATCGTGGCATTTTTAAAGACAGCTCAAGGGAATCTACGGATATTTCAAAAACGACGCATCTTTTCATAAAAACACCGTAGCCCCTATTTTCAAAACCCCATGATTCGTGTTATTCCAAAAGGCACCAGTCGTAGGACTTATATTAGATTATTGCAGATTAGTTATCGTTGTCTCTAGTATTCAGCTCCCGCACATTTTTGCTGTTCGCTTTGCCTCGCATATTTATTTTGCTGCATATTCCATTATTGCTATCATGCTGTTAGGACACCAGCACCATTACCGATGATGCGTATGTACCACGTACACCTACTTGCCGGCTCACACACATCTTCATCGGTAATTGCCATGTCACGTACACTTTAGAGAATATATTTGCTTAACTTAGCTTGTTAGCTAGTAGTTTTGACATGATATTAGTGTACTTTCCTTATATGCCATATTAGACATTTCAGTTATTACTTGCTACTTCATGCATATTGTTATTCATTGTTATACCGCAGCATGGATTCTCATGCCTTTATTCACTAGTTTATGTGCTATTGAGGTTTTGGACTCGGATTTCCTTCATATTTCTGGATTTGGGAACCGTGGAGATTTCAAAAGAGAATATGTAATTGTTTTAAAAACCCGGTTACCCTGGATATGATATTTCAGTGCGTCCACCATGTGTTTTCTCGGTGCTGAGAGCGACATGTGAGACCCGAGTTCGAGGAGTGGAGGAACCGTTTCGGGTACATGGTGGACCCGGTAAGGTACCCCGGGGCAAGAAGCTCGTGGTGATGACGATAAGCCTGGCAAGGGGAGACTACCTACCGGTGATATTACCCGACGCGTCGGATATCCGGAGGATACCGTCGTGGTCTTGAGATGGATGGTTGGGGCCGGTCTGGACTGGCGGCGCCCTAGATATTGTGACTTAGACATTGAGATTTATGTTTTGTGTCGATGCTAGACACTGTTTATGCTGATTTCATTTATGATACCTCATTTTAAAAATACAAAGGAAATCTCACTAATTTATGAATACAGTTCTTCATTTACAAGTATTCTGTTTTCATGCACTCATACCTCATTCATATGATATATTGCTACCTGAGGCACTGACACGGACACATGAGATCACACTCGGGTTAGATATTACCCTAGCCATTGTTATAGGCTGCATGATATTTATATATTTGAGGATATATTATGATCATTGACCTTGGTTGCGTTATTTATACGATTTCTGTGCGTAGATGTTTTTCTATTCACGAGTTGGCAACTCACCCCCGTTGTGCCCCAGTTTCTTGCAGGTTTGCCGTACAGGTTTCATTACGGCTTTGCTGGCACTATTTCCATTCCGGGTGGCTTGCTAATAGGTGGGTTATTTGTATCTCACCCATCCTTATATCTTGTATATTATTATTCAGTTGTATCTAGAAGTTCCATCAACCAAACATGTATTTATTGAGATAGAGACCAGTGTTGGTTATTCTTTCGACCTTAGAGTCGCTCGTTATATTTCTGGTGGTTTTGAGTTTCCTTTTGAGTTTTGATCCTCGCCGTTGGCGTTGTATATCATTTTGTTTGTGTGGTTGTGACCGTCGATTGACGAAGAGCTAGCTCCCGCTTGGGGATGCCCTTTTCTTGATTTCGTATACTATTCATGTTGTATCCCGTTTGGGGGCCAGTATTTACAAAGGAGACTCTGCCGAAATTTTCAGTAAATTTTTGATGTTTTAAAAACCGCATAATTCGGCTTATGCTATTGAAATTACTTGCTTTGATTTGGTTTTTCCTGCACTCTACTATTTTCTTGGTTTGGATTTCTGGGTTTTCGGTTTACTTAGATTACGTACGCCTCGAGACGTTCGTAGTTTAAGTGCCGGTCATGTTCCGTATTTTTGGGTCGTGACAAAGTTGGTATCAGAGCTTTAGGTTTTAACCTTCGGAGCGTAGGATGACCCTTGGTTGATGGAATAGGTGACTAAAGTAGAGTGACGTACCGTTGGTATGTTCCGCGGCATATTTACGACACGCCACTCCACTTATGAAGCCTTAGGATGTACATTTCCTTGTTCAGTGTTATATTCCTTCCTGATCTAGTCTCATCGGTACCAGTTTGGTTTTGCTGCTACGGTTACCGGCAGGGAGAGCTACGGCTAGAGTTGCGGTCAGCACAAGCTCGTCACGAACGAGGACTGACCAGGGCGAAATTCCGGCGACACACGATTGCAGAGATGTGTCTTTTTACTGTGTTTCCGCGCCACGAGCGTTTGGCGGATCGCCTTTATGAGGTTACTCGGAGGTGCTGATCGACACTAGAGGATTGAGCCACTGACAGAGGCCAGCCAGATTTTGATGACCGTTGGTGTGTTGCTTACTCCTGATGATTGAGGCACCGTTCAGCATGCAGACGAGTGAGCCAGTTGTTGCTGCGAGCGACGAGATATCGCCCCATATATTGGAGCTATTGCAGTACAGATTGTACTAAGAGATGATAGAAGGTCGCTAGTCACCCGAGGATGAATGACTAGGACATGTGGTTCCTTCGCCTACCCGATGAGAGGTCATCAGATAGATTGATTCCAGCTAGAGACGACTTCACGCAGAGACGTGAGGGTCGACAGAGACGATCGAATGTCGGAAACCTATTATTCCAAGTTTAAAGTAGTCGGAAAGACATGCAGGCAATTCTATGGTCCCTCTAGAAGAATGAAACCCTAACTCGACTTATTTCGGATGGTAGGTGGTGAGATGCATTCTTGGGAGACTCCAGATACGAGGATAGCCGTTGGAGCTCAGTCCATGCAGCCACGACGAGACGAGTCCGAAGCGGTCGACATTAGAGAAAAGTGGAGTAAAAGGTTCGCACCAGATCTAGATGAGATGATGTTCCACTCCGCCGACATCAGAGAGGCGATGCGCATGCCGAGGCATGGTACTTGGACTTACCTTCCAGAAGGAGTCGCGATGGGTATGCAGTCGTTCCAGAGCAAAATGCAGATATAGGAAAGGACAACGACTTCCGGACAGTTGGCAGAGACGAGACATGGAAGAGACCGTGAGCAGGATTCCTTCCAGGACACTGCTGCAATGATACTTGCACCCAGGATCAGAGGTGTCATGTACATTCAAAGAGCCAGAGGCCGACGCCAGTGATATGCTGTCTTACGAGTGGTCGCGATGATTGACCAAGAGATGACCAGAGAAGTACCAGAACGGAATCGTCCCCGTTAGCACACCCGACAGGGCCGATGAGCCGATGGACCGAAAGATTGGTAATTCACAGTGAAGACCTTGACCCGGGAGTGGTCATGGTTACGCACACCAGTAGGACAGAGTTCATGATCATCGACGAGACGTCCCACTAGTGACCGCGACAGTTGGCCGAGATTCTTAGAGGATGCGCTGGAGCAGTACTATTCCGCCATTATTGATTCCGATGTTTTGGGTGATTTATTCGTATGATTTGATTTTGATGATTGAGGATTTACGATCTTTGCACAGTGTTGCACTTGATATCGTTTTCGTTCTTTAGTTTCACATGTTTGTGATTTTACGGTTTTAAACAGTTGAGTTGGTTTTGTGCGTATGCATGCACACGATTTCGTTCCTGCACTCGGTATAGTTTATATATGCTTGCAGTGCAGTGATACGCCTTTTGTGCACTTAGATGCACTGGACTTCGATTTTGATTGAGATACTCGATATTTGTTTTGCGCACCTTGTGCACCTGATTGATTTTGCGCACGTTCGGCGCTTGATATTGGATTTCATGATTTCGTGCACGATGGATGCACCTGATTTAGATTTTCGCGCATGTTGAGCGCATGTCTTGAGATGCGATTTTGGTGCACACCAGATGCACTAAATCGAGATTTTTCGTGCATGTCAGATGCACCTGATTTTGCTGTCAGGCACACATGTTGCCTACGACAGATGTTTCGTGCACACCCGATGCACTTAGATGTTGTTTCTGTGCGCATGTATGGCACATTCATGGATTTTGATTTCCGTGCGCACCAGACGCACGTAGTATTCATGTGCATATTTTGGGATTGATTTCTTATAGAGTAGTACGTTTTTATGATATTGCTATGTGTTTTCGTGCTGAGCAGGACTAGTCAGAGGACAGTACCTGAATATATTTGGCATGCATTGATAGTTATTGAAGGGATTTCCAAAAAAGCGAGCTATAGCCTCAGTATTTACCTACGTGTCTGATATGACATGAAATGTTTAAAACAAGGAGACCCTTCTAAATTGTTTCCAAAACGGCGGAACGTACATTTAAACAAAGGATATATGTGTGTATATATATATATATGTAGTTATTTTTTTACAATAAACGTCCGCCACTGTGCAGTGCTGCGAGCATTGCACAACGATTTGAAGAAGATTTGGCATGCATTGCTTCCAGATGTTTTAATGATGTATATCATATTGATTTTCATTTTGGATTTGGACATTGTGTCTTCACCATGACTCCGATGATTGCGGGATGCTGGATGGAGTTTTGATTTGAGTTATATGCTTATTTTTTTTATGCGCATGCGCCGCGCTACGATTTGTTTTATGTATTTATGATTTCGGAGCCCCGACGACTTGATGGTTTTGCTTAGATGTTTTAGTATTTGGGGGGAGTTTTAATTTAAATTCGGGGACCGAATTTCTTTAAGGGGGGAAGATTGTAACGTTTTGAAAATCATTTCGGTGAAATTTCGAAAAAAACGGTAAACTAAGGGGTTTTCTGTAAAAAGTCAAAATACAAATATCTTATTATAAAAATTAAATATACATATTCTAGCTATGTAATTGCTAGTATTTGGTGTTTATTGAGCCACTTGTAAAATTTCTAGTTTACGGAAAAAAAATTCCGAAATTAATTATTTATAGCCGCCACTAATACATTTAATTAGGGATAATTACAAATTGGAATGGGTTAATACAACTTTAGTGCACCATGACACATATAAACACATATTGTAGCATGTTCTTTCAAAGAAATTTTTTTTGGTGGGTTCTAGTTTTATTTGTATAGAAAAGTTAAAAGAAAAGGAATAAAATAGAAAAAAATGTATGTAAGATGCAATAATGAGTTTTGAAAGGGGTTTTCTTGACTTGGAAAGTGACACAAAACCACACACACAGCTCCCCCAAATCTGGCCGAAGGCATGGCTGCCCCACTCCCCAAAACAAAACAAAATTCCCACTTCTAAAAGAAAAGAAAACAAAGAAGAGAATAATGGAAAAAGAAAGGTTAATAAATGAGGTATGGTTTTTATTTGACTTTGGTGATTTCATCACAACACATACACATCACTCTCTCTCCCCTCACCACTTTAGCCGAGCCCCAATTCAGCAGCCTCTTTTTTTTGTTCATCTTCATTTCATTGCTAAATCATCAAAAATCTCACAAAAATGCATCAAAAATCCCACAAACTCCAAATCCATTCCTTACCCATTATTCCTTGGCCATTCAAGCATGGATCTTGGAGCTTGGAAGCTAAGTTGGGAGGCTAGTTTGCAAGTGGGATCTATAAATTTTAGGTATAAAATCTTAACCCTTTGGTTATGTGTAGATTAATTCCTCCAATTTAGGTTATTGTGATGTTTAAATAGGGCTTTAAATTCAAGTTTAAAATCTTAAGTGAAAGGGTTTTGAATGCAATTAGGGTTCTTATCATGTAATCATGGTTGCAAAATGTAGATTATCATCTTAAGGAAATGAAAACCTAATCTAGTTGCTAATATGTAAATTGTTAGATGTGAAATGTCCAAATTTAGCCTTTTTAGCAAACTAGATTTTTAGAAATTATTAAAAATGTGAAATTTAAAATCTAGTTAGGGTTTTTATAAATTGGTTATGGTTTGAAAGTGTAGTATAATATCTTAGAGTATGCAAAATGAAATCTAGTTGTCAATTTTCTAATTGTTACATTTAAATAGTTCTAATTAAGCTATTTGTAAACTAGGTTTTTGGGTTAAATGAAAATTGATGAGATAAAAATTTAATTATGGTTTGTGTGACTTAGTTAAAATATTATGTGGGTAATGTAACCATTATATTGGTTAAAACATCATGTTTTGAAGTAAAACGGTTAATTTTGCTTGCTAGATTTTCGGAAAAATAGTTTTTAAAGCGAGTTTGAGGTTTTTGTGAGTTTTAAAGCTATTTTATATTATAATTAGTGCTTGTAATTGTACAAATGAGTGTGTTTGGGTTTTTCTCGATGGTTTGGCGTTTGTACGCCGACTTCGAGGGTTTTTGGGTTGATTTATGAAAGCAACCATAGGTTTTGACCTATGTGGGATTCACGTGTCGTTTTGGGTCATGAGTCGGATTTTAATACGACACGGTGCGTTATGATATGTGGGTACCCCAGGTGGACTTCGAGACGATAAGCAAGCGCGTGGCGACGTCGGCACCGGCGAGCGAGGTTCAGGTGAGTAGATTTATATCTACGGGGAGAAGTCAGGTGGATGGCGTATAGCACCCCCGCAGTCCGTGGTGGTGTATACGGATGCGTATACACACCAACATTTATTATATGTTATTTGGGATTAATAACGATGCTTAGGATGGATATTGGTGTGTTGGATTACTTTAGTGTTGCGAACCCTAGGGTAGTGTTACACACACATACACACATACATACTTGCATACATTCCTATTGATATGTGCTCATGGGATTCTTTTTAGTTATGTGTTCACATGGGTATGGGACTATGTGTTCACATACGGATTGAGGATGATACTTGGGATTGAGCTGAGTCGATGAGATTTGATTTGAGGCCGTGAGATCGGTGATATAGCAAGGTTCGTATCTTAGATACGACATGACGTTGTAGCGGGTCCTTGACGTAGTGTTTCACACACGTCCATGCATACGTAGGCGGTATCAGTATGGTACTAGACGTAGATCAGTACCCCGACCATGATATTTGATAAAGAGGATACCAGATGAATAGTATGATGAATATGATATTGACCCGTACCCAGATTGGGATGCCGTACGACGGATTTACGTACGAGCTATATTGATGATTGATCCGCACTCTTGACTTGGGATGCCTGATTATAGATATGGTATCGGATATGATATTATTGAGGCAGGATCACCGACTATACATATACAGGTATGTATATGTATCGACTCAGATGATAGGCGGTTTCCTTACCTGTAGTTCAGCTTGTTAGTTCAGCCGTATAGTTTAGTGTAGTTGTTAGATTAGATTAGACTTCTTACCTATTTCAAAAACTAACGAATCGTGGCATTTTTAAAGACAGCTCAAAGGAATCTACGGATATTTCAAAAACGACGCATCTTTTCATAAAAACACCGTAGCCCCTATTTTCAAAACCCCATGATTCGTGTTATTCCAAAAGGCACCAGTCGTAGGACTTATATTAGATTATTGCAGATTAGTTATCGTTGTCTCTAGTATTCAGCTCCCGCACATTTTTGCTGTTCGCTTTGCCTCGCATATTTATTTTGCTGCATATTCCATTATTGCTATCATGCTGTTAGGACACCAGCACCATTACCGATGATGCGTATGTACCACGTACACCTACTTGCCGGCTCACACACATCTTCATCGGTAATTGCCATGTCACGTACACTTTAGAGAATATATTTGCTTAACTTAGCTTGTTAGCTAGTAGTTTTGACATGATATTAGTGTACTTTCCTTATATGCCATATTAGACATTTCAGTTATTACTTGCTACTTCATGCATATTGTTATTCATTGTTATACCGCACGCATGGATTCTCATGCCTTTATTCACTAGTTTATGTGCTATTGAGGTTTTGGACTCGGATTTCCTTCATATTTCTGGATTTGGGAACCGTGGAGATTTCAAAAGAGAATATGTAATTGTTTTAAAAACCCGGTTACCCTGGATATGATATTTCAGTGCGTCCACCATGTGTTTTCTCGGTGCTGAGAGCGACATGTGAGACCCGAGTTCGAGGAGTGGAGGAACCGTTTCGGGTACATGGTAGACCCGGTAAGGTACCCCGGGGCAAGAAGCTCGTGGTGATGACGATGAGCCTGGCAAGGGGAGACTACCTACCGGTGATATTACCCGACGCGTCGGATATCCGGAGGATACCGTCGTGGTCTTAAGATGGATGGTAGGGGCCGGTCTGGACTGGTGGCGCCCTAGATATTGTGACTTAGACATTGAGATTTATGTTTTGTGTCGATGCTAGACACTGTTTATGCTGATTTCATTTATGATACCTCATTTTAAAAATACAAAGGAAATCTCACTAATTTATGAATACAGTTCTTCATTTACAAGTATTCTGTTTTCATGCACTCATACCTCATTCATATGATATATTGCTACCTGAGGCACTGACACGGACACATGAGATCACACTCGGGTTAGATATTACCCTAGCCATTGTTATAGGCTGCATGATATTTATATATTTGAGGATATATTATGATCATTGACCTTGGTTGCGTTATTTATACGATTTCTGTGCGTAGATGTTTTTCTATTCACGAGTTGGCAACTCACCCCCGTTGTGCCCCAGTTTCTTGCAGGTTTGTCGTACAGGTTTCATTACGGCTTTGCTGGCACTATTTCCATTCCGGGTGGCTTGCTAATAGGTGGGTTATTTGTATCTCACCCATCTTTATATCTTGTATATTATTATTCAGTTGTATCTAGAAGTTCCATCAACCAAACATGTATTTATTGAGATAGAGACCAGTGTTGGTTATTCTTTCGACCTTAGAGTCGCTCGTTATATTTCTGGTGGTTTTGAGTTTCCTTTTGAGTTTTGATCCTCGCCGTTGGCGTTGTATATCATTTTGTTTGTGTGGTTGTGACCGTCGATTGACGAAGAGCTAGCTCCTGCTTGGGGATGCCCTTTTCTTGATTTCGTATACTATTCATGTTGTATCCCGTTTGGGGGCCAGTATTTACAAAGGAGACTCTGCAGAAATTTTCAATAAATTTTTGATGTTTTAAAAACCGCATAATTCGGCTTATGCTATTGAAATTACTAGCTTTGATTTGGTTTTTCCTGCAGTCTACTATTTTCTTGGTTTGGATTTCTGGGTTTTCGGTTTACTTAGATTACGTACGCCTCGAGACGTTCGTAGTTTAAGTGCCGGTCATGTTCCGTATTTTTGGGTCGTGACATCTCGACAACCACACATCAATATGGACTTAAGCATCCTTAAACCAACTCAAGGACTTAAGCGTCCTTAAACTAACTTATGGACTTAAGCGTCCTTAAACCAACTTTCGGACTTAAGCGTCCTTAAACCAACTCACGGACTTAAGCGTCTTTAAACTGGCAATAGACCACCATGTCCCTAAACTGGCAATGGACCACCACGTCCCTAAACTGGCAATGGACCACTATGTCCCTAAACTGGAACAATGGAGCCCCAAATGCTCTTTAGTCGGATCTAAACGATCCCGTTTAAGTTGAACTTAGCCTCAAATATGGCTAACGTATCCTTAAACCTTTCAAACAGACTTTAGTCCCAAATTGGACTATAGATCCTCCAATCAACTTTGGTTCAAGGATACATCTCTGAACTCCTCTGACATCTGTCGTTGTAATCCTTCAACATCGTCAGAGAGGTGATGGGTCCCGACGGCCATACATTCAATGGACCACTACGTCGCTAAACTGGAAAAATATAGCTCAAATGCTCTTTTGTCGGATCTAAATGATCCCGTTAAGTTGATCTTAGTCTCAAATCAGACTAACGTGTCTTTAACAAATGTTTGAGTTGATCTTAGCCTCAAATATGGCTAATGTATCCTTAAACCAAAAACCCCAAACCCAAATCTAAGAAAATACTGATTTGGACTAATCCACGTCCTACGGGAGACAACACAAATTAGTCTCCGTATACAATCCACGGGGAACCGAACACACAACAAACACCCACGACACGAAGTGACCATCTAGAGAAGGAGAAAGTTGTTACCGCGATACGGTAGCGTAATTAACTGCAGGGTCTTGCGACTGCAGTGAAGAGCGTCCCCACAATAAAAAACGCATAAAGCGAGGGGGAATCTGACGAAGTCTGCTACATCGGCCGCATCCGTTTAAACCTTCGATACATGGTGTCATAAATCAACTTGGCATCTACGGAGAGGTGGACGGATAGCACCTATTAGCATCTGCCCCGAATTTTAAGCAAGACGTCCATGTCTTGGCCGCCATTCGGAGGGGAACAGAGTGTCCAGCTTTGACACTTAAAACATCATGAAACCCGTGTCCAGCATCGACACGTAAATCCTCATATCTTAGGCGCCGCATCCTCAGATCGGCCCTCAGGCGCCGCATACTCTGGTCGGCCCTCATAACCATCTCATGACTCCGGTCGGTATCCTCCGGATAACCTCCGAGTCTAAATACTATCACCGGTAGGTGGTGCTCCCCTGCCAGGCTTACCGCCTAACAGTACGAGTCTTCTTGCCCCGGGGTACCTCACCGGGTCCACCATGTACCCGCAGACGGTGCCAACCGCTCCTCATATCGGGTTTTACATGCCAATCTCAGAACCGAGAAAACACATGGTGGACGTCTCGAAATTTCATATCAAGAGAAACCGGGGTTTTAAAACAATATATACTTTCCTTTGAAATAACCACGGATCTCAAATCCAGAAATCTCATGAAAACAGCATCTCAATGCATATAATCGTAAAGTATGATGTATGCAAACATATAGCAGAAATGTGAGCATATCCGTATATAATGCAGCATGGAACAGTGATGTGACAATATCAGTATATCATGCGACATATCATAATGATGTGAGCATAGCAAGTATATCATGCAACATAGAATAATGATGTGAGCATAGCAAGTATATCATGCAACATAGAATAATGATGTGGCAATTCTACTGTGTAAGTGACATAGCATTTATAGATGACGAAGTGTGTGAGCCGACCAATCTGTATAAGTGTAACATACGCATCATCGATAATGGTGTAGGTGTATTAGCACAGGTATATGTAATGCAATGAAAATGACATGAATGTAGCATAAGGTACAACATAAATGAAATGCTATAAGCTTACGTATCTAATCTAACATCTACACATGAACCATACGATCAGTTTTTAAAAGATGCGAATCAAAGTTTTGAAAGTAGGGGCTACGGTGTTTTTAAGGAAAATGCATCATTTGAAAATCCGTAACGTCCCTCAAAGTATCTATTTAAGAGATGCATACGATTCTTCAGTTTAGAAATATGTATGGTTCGGATGACGCATTTACGTCGGCTATTTAGTCTTATAGTATCCAATACGGCAATATCATCGAACATCATCCTCAAATCATGAGCGCGGATCATCCATCCGGTAACTCACATCGCCTACGGTAATCCTTCGTACGGTGACATTTAACAAAAATAGGGATCTATCGACCTATACGACAATGAGGGTACATATCTCAAGTCTCGTACGACATATCACTCATTATTCTCATAAATATGGATATATCTCAAGCCACATCCGTATCAAATCTCATGTCCTGTTATTTTGCATAAATGTCATCTCTTATTGTATATAACGTTCTCACAACATGCTATTATAAATCTTATATCAATCGTATCCGCTCGTATCATCTTATCTCATCATATTGATATCTCAAATCTCGTCATCACATAATAATCATATTATATCACTTCTAACTATCCTTTTAACCATATCCCTAATTTCCTAATATAGGTTTCCTTAACCATATCCTATATATCGTTTTCCATCAAAATTTGTGGGGGTGTTATACGCCATCCACCTGACTTCTCCCGTAGATATAAATCTACTCACATGAGGATCTTCTTGTTCATCCGTGGTCGATGTGCTCCGTCGTCTCGGAATCCATGCGAAGGCACCTACAATAAATACACAATCGCAATTGCTATTAACATCAAGTCCAGAAAACCAATACGACACACGGTGCGCGCATAGGTTAGAACCTATTGCCTACGCATGCAAAACAATCAAACAACCCTTGTTGTTGAGGTACAAATGCCCAACAACCAAATACAAATCCAAACATTAAAACCAAGCATTCAAAGCTCGGAAAACATAGCCAAAAACACCGCAATATGCTCCCAGATATATCTCAGGTAAAATTGGGACTAAACTAGCAAGTATAGGAAGTTGTATATGGAGTATGTGAGCTATTGAACCAACCTAGACACCAAACACCAAATTTTGGCCTGCCACATAGCAAGAAAATCCGGCCTGTTCGGCCCTGTAGGCTCCGTTGGGGTTCGTTATTTCAGGATGGTCTCCTATTGGTCTAACTAGGTCTCTGGAGTTGCTAGTTTTTCAGGTAAACGTTCCATGTCATCCCAGATTCCCTGTAATCCCCAATTTGTACATAAAACCGACATGGAACAAATCTTATGTTCGTATTATCTGTTCTAGGTCCACAAATCGATCTCTAGAGTCTTGTACACACTCACAGCAGATCACGAGTCCACAAAATCACCCAAATCCTCGCTAGGAACTTCCAAGTTCACAAATCCACACTTAAACAAATTCTAAACAAAACTAGAATGCTTGGAAACTTAAAACTAAACTAAATGAAAGGAATATACCTCTTGGATGCAACTCAAGAAAAATCCTAGCTTCCCAAAGTCTCCAAAATCCAACTTTGAAAGGTTCAAAGTGTTGAGGATGAGGTGGGGATCAACTTTAAGGAAGAGGGTGTTGTTAGTGTATATGCCCTAGAGGCCATTACTGTATCATACTAGTTTGTATATTACTTAATTGAAGCATGGGATATTCACCTTGTATAGACAATCTTGCTCAAAATAGCAGTATGGTACTTGGATTGTTTCTGCTTTAATGTGTACATGTGTTTATTTTAGTATATCATCTATACACATTAGTGGAGCCCTTAGGATCTTTGCTTGATTACCAGCATTGTGATGGCAGTCACACTCGTGGGGCTGGGTAATCCACAAGCACATCCTTTTGCAGGTCCCTAGTCGTAGGACTATCGAGACAGGGCATCGATACTCCGGAGTAGACTAGCGTATGCGCTTCTCATCCCAGCAAGGGAGATAGTCTGTAACACCCGAGCCCAATAATACTGTTTCTGGTACTAGTTGAGTGTTATACATTGCACAGTTCAATTATCCTAATGGTTTGGTGCTTATTGCTAAATTTTAACCGGTTAAGTCATTTTGGCTCATAACAAATTTTAACACCTAAAATGAAATTAAAAGTATCCATGTTGGCCTACTCGTCGCCACTAGTCACGTGGTAGCGTCCGCGTGTCGAGATTTCTTTCCGTTCGGTTAAACGGGCAAGTTTGGACGCCTACGCACGCGTACAAGTGTCCGATTTGGGGGCATGCATTTTAATCATTAAACACCTCTTTTCAAAATTTGGAACTCGCTTAAAATCCTATAATTTGAATTTGAAACATTTGGGCGCAACCCGGGCGCGATTTGGAAATGTTTCATTTAGCGCCAAAATCCTAAATTAACAAAATATTCAAACCTATGTTATTTCGTTTCTATAACAAAATTTTACTGTTGCTTAATCTTTATAATAATTTTCTAACAACTAAAGAAATCTGCCGCAGCCAATCGCGAGGCGTTTAAGTCTTCGTGGGCCCCGCATCCCATCTCTCTCTCTCTCCATCTCTCTCTATCTCTCTCTATTTTCTCATTCTCTCTCTTCCTCTAAATCTCCCTCTCTCTCCTCATCAAATCTCTCTCTCTCCCTCTATATATTATTACCCACTGTTCCTCCTTCCTCTTCTCGATCACGAGAAATAAAACCCACGAGAACCTCAAACCCTAACCCCAGCCGCGTCGCGACCTCGCCGCCGACCTCCACGTGACCTCCCCGTCACCATCCTCACCTCCACGGCATCGACCGCAGCCTTCCTCCTTTCTTCCCGAGCCTGCAACCCAACCCCACGACGCCACCGTCACCTGCACCGCCCACCGCCGGCGACCCCACTTCCTAGTCGGCCCCCGCTCGTCCTCCTCATCACCTGCGCATCAGCCCCGACCTCCCTCCTCCTTCCCTCGCCGGCGCTACATCAGAACCCGAACCCAAACCCATCGCTTAACCCTCTAGTTCGCCGGAGAAGCCCCGTCGACCCTCGTCGTCGTTGCCTGCGCCACCGCCGACCACTTCCTCTCCCCCTGCAACCCAAACTAGGCCTCTACCTTCCCCCTACTCCCAGCACGACCCGACCCAGCCGCCTCCAGCACTGCAGCCGCGTTTCCTGTTCACCGCCGGCGCGCCCATCGCCGTCGGGCCCGTCGTAGTTGCCCCTGTTTCTTCCCTGTAAGCATCCCTTACCTTTCCTTTTGGGCTAATCCCCCTCGCTGGTCGTTTGTTTGCGTCTATCACGTTCGCTAACTTCGTTGCTTTTGACTTTGCCGGAATCCGGCCATGCCGTCGTTTGGACCCGACGCTCCAGCGAAGTACCCTGGTCCGTGTGGTCCCGCTGTTCGCCGTTTGGGTGTACACCGTATCGCGTCCGTACCGTGCACTAGATCGCGCTGCAGATCGTGACCGTATCGCGTCCGTACCGTGCACTAGACCGCGCCGCAGATCGCGTCCGTATCTCGCACCAGACCGCGCCGCAGATCGCGTCCGTATCGCGCACCAGACCGCGCAGCAGATCACGACTAGACCCAGTACCGTGTCGTGCCGTTTCACACGCCGTATCGTGACTTGTGCATCAGGCCGCTTGCATCTCGACCCTTGTTCTGAGGCAAGATTTCTTGCTACATGCTACGTTAAACTAATTAAATGCTTGACTCACAAACTTGCTATATTAACTAGTATTGCTATTTATCTCATTGGATGAAATATGATGTATATTATAATACTGCCACCTAAATCGTATTTTGCCACCTAACCTTTATAACAACTACCTGCTAATCATTTTACTATTTAGAGGTTAATAGTCGCACACTTATATCTTTATTGCCTGCTGTTATTAATATTGCGCTACACTGTGATTATTGCACCCCAAGGGTGCTCGAACCTGTTAATAAGAGAATACAAAGCATCACTGTGTTTACATGGAATAATATTGTTATTTACTGTTCCTGCTGTTGTTCCTTATTCGTTACTATACCTGTTATCAGCATACATTTGATTGCATCACATATTGACCCGATCTTGATACACCTGACACATGTACTGATACACCGGACATGATACCATATACATACCGACTAAACCTATTGGACTACAAACCTGACTTGGGGTCCTTTTGGTCCATTCCTGCTGTCTATCCAGACAGACCTGCTTTTACCGGATTTTGTGTTGACATTAATCCTGGACTACTGAATACCTGACCTGACATACATAACTTGGGGGTATGGGGAAATCAAAGGTGAAACCGACTTGTAACTCAACAGTTCGATACTTGTTCTGATCAGTCTTACGGGCTTGGCCAGTCCGGGAGTGATGATGCTGACATCACTCATCCATCCTACTACCTATTACTGCTTAGCGGCACGTCTCGGATTCAGCCCCGAGGACCTTGACCGTGGTCCCGGGCACGCACGGGATACTATTGAGTTACATCGACGATTCATCAAGTGATTTCAAAGACTATAGAGTAGAAACCTGATAGGACAGTTTAGTCACCATTGCACATTACCCTGCTCTGTTATTTCTTAGTACTGCTTTATTCATGTTCATACCTGCATTGTTTATTACCATGTTTATATTATATTATTTGGTTGACATGACGCGCTGACGTCTGGGTTTTGCATGGCCCAGATTCTTTACCACTGTCGCTGACCGAGCAGGAGTACTTCAGCCAGTAGGCTGATTTGTGAGTTCTGCAGTGGTTAGTTCATTTATTGCATTTTATTTCCAGGTTCGATCCCGCATTATGGGACGTACCTTTCCATTATTGTATTGGATCATTGCTTCCGCATTTATTTTTCATTGACTCTTATCATTATGGATTTGGACATGTGTTAGATAGTTTATTTATCTTGTTCTTGATATCTCTACAACCGTAATGTGACTGTGGATGGATACTTCCTACCCACAGGTAGCATGGTTGGCTATGTCACGTGCCCAATCTTGCGTACTCTGGGAAGCGGGGCATGACATGGTTCTTTTGGTATCAGAGCCATAGGATAGTCGGGTTGATTCTTTTGTAGTTGGGTATTGTACCCAACACACGAATCAGAATACCCGTGTTTAGGAAACATGTCCTGCCACCTTGACCGTTTATACCATTCTTGAATCACATTCTTCCGGTTCATGTCGACGTGCAAACTTACTTTGCATGTTAACTCGAAAACCTGATTTCTTGTTATCTCTAGGACTTAGGCGACTTGAGTGGAGTTAAGTAATTGCGGCTATGATACCGCGGCATAGCTACAATGCGGTACTCTATTTAAGTATCTCGGAGTTCTAGCCTTGATCCACATTCAGAATCTATCATCATGCTAATGTTGGGTGTTTTGAGTTCAGGATTATGACAGGTAAGAAGTTGAAGACGTACCAGAGGCGTGTGAACGAAGCCGCCATGCTTGGAGTGATAAGAGAAATGCTGGAAATCAAAGGAACAGACCGAGCTGATCCAACAGCAAGCGGACTTGTTTCAGGAAGGTTTGCAGATCGTTCAGCAGTCTGTAAATGATGTTGGAACTAGACCAGTTGACCGAGTAAGGACCGTAGCAGATTTCAGACTTTTGGATCCGTCTACTTTCACTGGTCTGGAGGAGCCGTTGCCAGCCGAGCAGTGGCTAGTGACACGGAGAATTTGCTGATTGCGGCATAGATCCCAGAGGACAAGAGAGTTGTTGTGGTGCGCTTTCAGCTAGTGGTTTACGCCGAGAGTGATGGCTTGTGGAGGAGACCCGCCTGCCCAAGCCAATCAGTTGGGTTGTTTTCTCTAAAAATTTCCTGGAGAAATTCTTCCCGCGGACTGCACGGGAGGAAATGAAAAAGAAGTTCATCGGACTAAGGCAGAATGGAGCGACCGTGGACGTGCATGCAGTAGAATGGACGAGACTCAGTAGTCTCGCTGGACCTTTCGCGGCCAACGATGTAGACAGCAGTTGTGGTAAGGAAGCAGTCCTGTCGGGCCAGTCTAGTTTAGGGCTAGGCCGACAAACAGTGTTCTTGCGACAATGGAAGTTGATAGTAAAGAAGAGCGGGCAGTTGTTCGTGACTTTATGGATGTGTTTGAAGATATATCAGGCTTACCGCCGAAGCGAGATGTGGAGTTGGCGATTGACCTTAGTCCTGGTGCAGCGCCAGTGTCTAAAGCTTACTATCCAATGGCACCAGTGGAATTGAAAGGAGTTAAGAAGCAAGTTGGTGAATTACTCGAGAAAGGTTGGATTCGAAGCAGCAACTCGTCTTGGGGAGCTCCAGTTCTTTTAGTAAAGAAGAAGGATGGCACGAGAAGGATGTGCATTGATTATCGAGAATTGAATCGAGTGACTATTAAGAATAAGTACCCGATCCCTCGCATTGGAGAACTTTTTGAGCAGCTTAGTGGCGCGAGGGTATTCTCGAAACTGGATTTGCGATCAGGATATCATCAGGTCTGAGTAAAAGCAGAAGACATTTGCAAGACGGCGTTTCGAACTCGATATGGACATTTCGAGTATCTAGTGATGCCCTTCGGAGTGACGAACGCGCCGGCAATATTTATGGATTTGATGAACAGAATCTTTTCACCATTCTTGGACCAGTTTATTGTGGTATTTATTGACGATATTCTGGTGTACTCGAAGAGTCCGGAGGAGCATGCTGAGCATTTGAAGATCGCACTACAGACACTGAGACAGGAGGAATTGTATGCGAAAATGAGTAAGTGCGAATTTTGGCTGGAAGAAGTGAAGTTTCTGGGGCATGTTGTGTCGGGCGATGGAATCGCCGTCGATCCTGAAAAGGTTGCAATGGTTCGAGATTGGCCTATTCCAAGAAACGTGGCTGAGATAAGAAGTTTCCTTGGTTTGGCCGGATACTACAGGAGATTTGTGGAGAACTTCGCTCGTTTGGCAGAACCGTTGACCAAGCTTACGCGCAAGGAAGTACCTTTTGTTTGGACGGATGGATATGCATTGGCCTTCGAGACGTTGAAGCAGAAGTTGATAACCGCCCCGATCCTGACCGTACCAGATAATTCAGGAGGACTGGTGATTCACAGCGACGCATCTGGAAAAGGATTGGGATGTGTTTTGATGCAGAATGGGAAAGTCGTCGCTTACGCATCAAGACAATTGAAGACTCATGAGAAGAATTATCCGACTCATGACTTGGAGCTTGCAGCTGTGATCTTCGCCTTGAAAATTTGGAGACACTACCTTTTGGGCGAGAGAGTCGAAGTCTTTACAGATCACAGGAGTTTAAAGTATGTGTTCACTCAGAAGGAGTTGAACATGAGGCAACGCAGATGGTTGGAGCTGATGGCCGACTACGACCTTGATCTTAAGTACCATCCGGGAAAAGTTAACGTCGTGCCAGATGCTCTAAGTCGGTTACCAGCAATTCAGGTATTGACTGCACAGAAGGAGATCATTACGGATTTTCGGAGATTTGACTTGGAGGTTGTGCTACCATATGCTACGGGACAGTTGATGCAGTTGCAAGTACAGTCGTCCTTAGTTGAGAAGAGTAAGGTGGCGCAATCGCAGGATCCTAGGCTGCAAAAGTTTCGAGAGCAGGTTGAAGCCGGACTACGAACCAATTTACTGATCCATGAAGATGGTTCGTTGAGGTATGGTAGCCGTGTGTGTGTGCCAAAAGGGGAGGTGCGTGAAGAGCTCATGAAGGAGGCACACAGTTCAGCTTACTCTGTGCATCCAGGAGGGACAAAGATGTACCGAGATTTTCGACAGCACTTCTGGTGGGAAGGTATGAAACGGAAAATTGCTCGCTTCGTGGCTAAGTGCTTGGTGTGTCAGCAAGTCAAGGCTGAACACCAAAGGGTTGCTGGTTTGTTGCAACCACTTCCGATCCCTCAGTGGAAGTGGGAACATATAACCATGGATTTCGTGACGACTTTACCGCAGAGTCCAAAAGGCAACAATGCAGTATGGGTGATTGTCGATTGGTTGACCAAGACAGCTCACTTTATTCCTTTTCGGGTTGGTCAATCGACAGAGACTTTGGCAGAGCGGTACATGCAGGAGATTGTAAGATTGCATGGAGTACCGGTGAGCATCGTGTCCGATCGGGACACTCGGTTCTTGTCGCACTTCGGGAGGAGTTTACAAGAATGTTTGGGGACTCGATTGAAGTTTAGCACAGCTTATCATCCTCAGACTGATGGACAATCGGAGAGAACGATCCAGACCCTTGAAGTTATGTTGAGGGCTTGCATGTTGGACTTCAAAGGTTCTTGGAAGGATCATCTACACCTGGTGGAGTTTTCGTACAACAATAGCTTCCAAGCGACTATTCAGATGGCTCTGTTTGAAGCGTTGTATGGTCGTAAGTTCCGTTCACCGGTTTGTTGGGATGATGTTGGTGAACGAAGGTTACTAGGACCAGATTTGGTGGTACAGACAGTCGAGAAGGTGAATACAATCAGGAAGCATATGAAGGCAGCTCAAGACAGACAGAAAAGTTGGGCCGACACGTCAAGAAGACCTCTAGAGTTCGCCGTGGGTGATTTGGTATTCCTGAAGATATCACCGACTAGAGGGGTGATTCGCTTTGGAAGTCGGGGAAAGCTTAGTCCTCGATTCGTTGGACCCTTCGAGATATTGGAGCGTGTTGGAGAGGTAGCGTACCGTTTGGCGTTACCACAGTCTTTGGCAGGAGTGCACGATGTGTTTCATGTGTCTCAACTACGGCGGTATGTTCGTGATAAAACTCATGTCTTGGATCATTCGGAATTGACTGTACGGGAGGACCTAACTTTTGAGGAGCGACCAGTTGAAATCAAGGATCGAAGAGAAAAGGTTCTTAAGAGCAAGGTTATCCCTCTTGTACTAGTTTCTTGGGGTAATCGATTGCATGGAGAATCCACTTGGGAGCGAGAAGACGAGATCCGACAGAAATTTCCACACCTTTTCCTGTAGTTTGCTATCTTGTATTCTTGGAATTTCGAGGACGAAATTCTTTTTGTAGTTGGGTATGATGTAACACCCGAGCCCAATAATACTGTTTCTGGTACTAGTTGAGTGTTATACATTGCACAGTTCAATTATCCTAATGGTTTGGTGCTTATTGCTAAATTTTAACCGGTTAAGTCATTTTGGCTCATAACAAATTTTAACACCTAAAATGAAATTAAAAGTATCCATGTTGGCCTACTCGTCGCCACTAGTCACGTGGTAGCGTCCGCGTGTCGAGATTTCTTTCCGTTCGGTTAAACGGGCAAGTTTGGACGCCTACGCACGCGTACAAGTGTCCGACTTGGGGGCATGCATTTTAATCCTTAAACACCTCTTTTCAAAATTTGGAACTCGCTTAAAATCCTATAATTTGAATTTGAAACATTTGGGCGCAACCCGGGCGCGATTTGGAAATGTTTCATTTAGTGCCAAAATCCTAAATTAACAAAATATTCAAACCTATGTTATTTCGTTTCTATAACAAAATTTTACTGTTGCTTAATCTTTATAATAATTTTCTAACAACTAAAGAAATCTGCGACAGCCAATCGCGAGGCGTTTAAGTCCTCGTGGGCCCCGCATCCCATCTCTCTCTCTCTCCATCTCTCTCTATCTCTCTCTATTTTCTCATTCTCTCTCTTCCTCTAAATCTCCCTCTCTCTCCTCATCAAATCTATCTCTCTCCCTCTATATATTATTACCCACTGTTCCTCCTTCCTCTTCTCGATCACGAGAAATAAAACCCCCGAGAACCTCAAACCCTAACCCCAGCCGCGTCGCGACCTCGCCGCCGACCTCCACGTGACCTCCCCGTCACCATCCTCACCTCCACGGCATCGACCGCAGCCTTCCTCCTTTCTTCCCGAGCCTGCAACCCAACCCCACGACGCCACCGTCACCTGCACCGCCCACCGCCGGCGACCCCACTTCCTAGTCGGCCCCCGCTCGTCCTCCTCATCACCTGCGCATCAGCCCCGACCTCCCTCCTCCTTCCCTCGCCGGCGCTACATCAGAACCCGAACCCAAACCCATCGCTTAACCCTCTAGTTCGCCGGAGAAGCCCCGTCGACCCTCGTCGTCGTTGCCTGCGCCACCGCCGACCACTTCCTCTCCCCCTGCAACCCAAACTAGGCCTCTACCTTCCCCCTACTCCCAGCACGACCCGACCCAGCCGCCTCCAGCACTGCAGCCGCATTTCCTGTTCACCGCCGGCGCGCCCATCGCCGTCGGGCCCGTCGTAGTTGCCCCTGTTTCTTCCCTGTAAGCATCCCTTATCTTTCCTTTTGGGCTAATCCCCCTCGCTGGTCGTTTGTTTGCGTCTATCGCGTTCGCTAACTTCGTTGCTTTTGACTTTGCCGGAATCCGGCCGTGCCGTCGTTTGGACCCGATGCTCCAGCGAAGTACCCTGGTCCGTGTGGTCCCGCTGTTCGCCGTTTGGGTGTACACCGTATCGCGTCCGTACCGTGCACTAGATCGCGCTGCAGATCGTGACCGTATCGCGTCCGTACCGTGCACTAGACCGCACCGCAGATCGCGTCCGTATAGCGCACCAGACCGCGCCGCAGATCGCGTCCGTATCGCGCACCAGACCGCGCAGCAGATCGCGACTAGACCCAGTACCGTGTCGTGCCATTTCACACGCCGTATCGTGACTTGTGCATCAGGCCGCCTACATCTCGACCCTTGTTCTGAGGCAAGATTTCTTGCTATATGCTACGTTAAACTAATTAAATGCTTGACTCACAAACTTGCTATATTAACTAGTATTGCTATTTATCTCATTGGACGAAATATGATGTATATTATAATACTGCCACCTAAATCGTATTTTGCCACCTAACCTTTATAACAACTACCTGCTAATCATTTTACTATTTAGAGGTTAATAGTCGCACACTTATATCTTTATTGCCTGCTGTTATTAATATTGCGCTACACTGTGATTATTGCACCCCAAGGGTGCTCGAACCTGTTAATAAGAGAATACAAAGAATCACTGTGTTTACATGGAATAATATTGTTATTTACTGTTCCTGCTGTTGTTCCTTATTCGTTACTATACCTGTTATCAGCATACATTTGATTGCATCACATATTGACCCGATCTTGATACACCTGACACATGTACTGATACACCGGACATGACACCATATACATACCGACTCAACCTATTGGACTACAAACCTGACTTGGGGTCCTTTTGGACCATTCCTGCTGTCTATCCAGACAGACCTGCTTTTACCGGATTTTGTGTTGACATTAATCCTGGACTACTGAATACCTGACCTGACATACATAACTTGGGGGTATGGGGAAATCAAAGGTGAAACCGACTTGTAACTCAACAGTTCGATACTTGTTCTGATCAGTCTTACGGGATTGGCCAGTCCGGGAGTGATGATGCTGACATCACTCATCCATCCTACTACCTATTACTGCTTAGCGGCACGTCTCGGATTCAGCCCCGAGGACCTTGACCGTGGTCCCGGGCACGCACGGGATACTATTGAGTTACATCGACGATTCATCAATTGATTTCAAAGACTATAGAGTAGAAACCTGATAGGACAGTTTAGTCACCATTGCACATTACCCTGCTCTGTTATTTCTCAGTACTGCTTTATTCATGTTCATGCCTGCATTGCTTATTACCATGTTTATATTATATTATTTGGTTGACATGACGCGCTGACGTCTGGGTTTTGCATGGCCCAGATTCTTTACCACTGTCGCTGACCGAGCAGGAGTACTTCAGCCAGCAGGCTGATTTGTGAGTTCTGTAGTGGTTAGTTCATTTATTGCATTTTATTTCCAGGTTCGATCCCGCTTTATGGGACGTACCTTTCCATTATTGTATTGGATCATTGCTTCCGCATTTATTTTTCATTGACTCTTATCATTATGGATTTGGACATGTGTTAGATAGTTTATTTATCTTGTTCTTGATATCTCTACAACCGTAATGTGACTGTGGATGGATACTTCCTACCCACAGGTAGCATGGTTGGCTATGTCACGTGCCCAATCTTGCGTACTCTGGGAAGCGGGGCGTGACACAGTCTGTCCCACAGCCGTCAGTACGTCGTACTTGAGATACTATGCGGGTGCTCGTTAGGTTACGAGTACACTGGACAGGACTCGTCGGGAACTGTTGGTTGGTACTATACCTATCGTTTGTTATCAGTTCCCAGGTGACATGAGTACAGCTTAGTCCGTTGACTTGACACTGTCACTTCGTCTCGAGTGTGTTCCCACTGTACTTAGATTACTACCCTACCACAGCTCAGAGGAGACGTGCAAACAGGTAGTAATTGGGTGCAGTCCCGAAGCACTTGGTGGCAGTGACGGTTAGACAGGATTCATCACTCCCGGTGTTAGGGGCTGATATCGCGCTGTGTCTAAGAGAGCTATTTCACAAAGTCCCTGGCCAGGGCAAGCGAGATATACTGGTAGGTTTCCAGTGTTATCTCAGGATGTTCTGGGCTACTCTCCGACACGACTTGTACCGTATTAGGGGACTGACGTTTACCGCCCCCCTAGGCCCGCCATGCGATATTCTCCGATTAACAGACCGGACTGTACGCAGATTGTCATATTCAGGCTCAGTAGAAGTTCAGATGGGTTTCACCTCATCGGTCTTCTTATCGGCATCTACCTGGGGGCCGTTACGCACAGCTAGTGCCGCTTGTGGCCTGTGGTTAAACCCACTGCCAGCGTAGTGTCGAGTCATTAGAGTCCCACACAGAGAGCAATTCGCCTTTAGGCAAAAGAGTAAAGGTCGCATGGTTTTACGACAGTATTCGGTCACATTCGTGCACTTGTGCACGGTTAGTGTCCGGGCAGATATCACTAGCGGGATTTGGTTTAAGCCAGATCCTAGTGTACGTTTTGGGATTGGTTTTATCTCGTTTGTATTCGTGTTCCTCGGAACGCGGATGTGGGTGTGTATGCACAGTTGACAGAGAGACAGAGGCAGAGGATTCTCATTAGGGTTGTTGACTGTTGACTTTTGCTAAACCCTAATGAAAATAAGAAATATGTTTAAAAGTAATATTAATTAAGTATTATTGTGACATGGTTGTTGATGGTTGACTTTGTTTACCGGTTGACTAGGTTGGACTTGTTGACCATCATCATGACAATGGCTATCATTTCTTGGCATTGACCTTGGCTTGCTTTTTTGTTCACACGTTGCATTTAATGCAAGAAATGATATGGCCACTTGATATGATAACAACCATCACATAATACTCAATTATTATTATGTGTTATGATGATTTTGGATTATGAGAGCTTGGAAGGCAAAAGTCTTGCTCATTCTTTCATTTCCTTTCTCTCTCATGCTTGAGCTCTCCCTCTCCCTCTTGCTCTCTCTCTAGTTCATTTTTCACTTGTCTCATGTGTTGAGAAGAAAGAACCATAGAGATAAAACCCAACACACTCCTCTACTCATCCTATTTCATAAGGTTTAGCAAACCAAGTGTTCTAGTTTCCTCAAGATTGAGGTTGAAGCCAAAGGTAGAAGCTTTCAGGTGGATCCATCTTCGGCACAAAGAGAAGACGAGGAGAGAACCATCCGACCACCACAAGGAGACCAAGAGAAGGAGTTCAAGTTAAGGTATAACCCCTAACCGAGTAGGTAAAACTCTTGTTAGGTTTGTTAGATAGTTGTTTAACAAAGATCCGTATTTTGAGTCCATGTTACCACCCTAGAAAAAATCGTTTTTGAACATTTCCACAAGCCCGTAAGTACCAGAAGAGGTAACGTGGAGTTACAGTGGTATCAAATCCAGGTTAAACACTATCTAACATGTTAGCAAAGTAACTAGAAGTTCGATCGGAGAAAAAGTCACGAAACACACCCGAAAAGTATAGTTTCTGCCTATTTTTTTTCTTGTTCCAAAAATAATAAATCTTACACTAAAAATCGGCTCAGGCTTTTTATAACAAACTGTAGAAAATTGGTCCAGGGAATCTGTCACGACCCGAAAGTACGGAACGTGACTGGCACTTAGATTACGAGACGTCTAAAGGCGTACCGTAACCTAAGTCAGCCAAAGCCCAGAAAATCTAAAACAAAATCAAAAGAGAGTGAAGGAAAACCTTAAACGAAAACGGTTTTGAAATTAATTAAGTTGCATAGAATCCTTTTTTTTAAAAAAACATCAAAAATTCCCGAAAATTTCGGCAGAGTCTCACCTGTATTTTCTATCCCCCAAAATGGGTACAACAAGATAATAAACCTGTAATCATAAAAATGGCATCCCCAAGCGGGAGCTAGCTCTTCGCCCAAGGCGTATCACAACCACATGCAATATAATAGTAATATCAAGAAAAGAGCATAAAGAAACGCAAAATATCATAAAACACAACGCCGGCTCAAGTGAGCTCGACCCAAAAGAAACCACATATATACAATCTCTCAGCCTCATCACTAGGACGCATATACAATATAAAGTGGTAGATGGAGAATACTAGATACAATGATAAAGCAAAAAGAAATAAAGTGTGCTCGCAACCCACCTACAGGCGATGTCGCGAGTCTGAGCAAAAGGAACTGATGATAAGATAGCCCGCCGCTACAAGACTGACGGGTCTGACCTGCAAGACACTATGGTACAACGGGGGTGAGTTGCCAGCTCGTGAGTAAATATAACATCTAATAAGGCAATCGTAAGAATGCACGCAATGCACCACAACATGCATGTCCATATGTGATATAATAGCTCTAGTATGCATGCACATGTATGCAATGTCATTTCTAACTCCTTAAGTGTTTTAAATGCTAAGGGTACTGCGTTCTTAACTTTAGAAAATGAATATCTGTATAATAGCTAAGTACCATCAAGAAATCATCTGAAAACCCGTGTCAAGCATCGACACCAAATAGGAATCATATATGTCTCAATATCGGGCTCCGTCAGTCCGGATCAGCCCATATCATAAATCTCACGACAACGGTCGGTATCCACCGGATATCCGCCGCGCCGGACATCACCGGTAGGTAGTCTTCCCCTGCCAGGCTCATCGTCTACAACTCGATCTTCTTTCCCCGGGGTACCATACCGGGCCCACCATGTACCCGAGACGGTTCATCCACTCCTTGAATCGGGTCTCGAAATCCAACAGAAAACATGAAAACTCATGGTGGACGACACATACATCACGAGAAAACCGCAACTTTGTTTCTAAAAAATGATAAATATAAGCTTTTGTTAAATTCTTGCGGTTTTCCCCAAAAATCCAGAAATCGCAGCAATACTGAAATCCTCAAGAAAATCATAATGTTCACATGTTATATATGATAAATGTCTATGATCTCAATGTATATGATGTGAGATTTGGCTAGAAATCTATGTAGATATGATGGTAATGCGAGGTATATGCATGCGATGCAATTTCATATATCAAGTATGAACGCAGGTGACGATATTAAGATAAACAGGTTCTATAGTGCACGTGGCATGGCAATTACCAAAGGCGTGTGTGTCACATGAATAGTGCGCGTGCAACAGATGCCAATGGTAAGGTGTTCGTGTCTTACGAAATGATATCGTATAAGTATAGATGAATGTCCATGTAATCTAATATATTGTTCGCTATAAAGGTATGCAGTATACATGAATGGATAAGCTAGCTAAAAATATAAATCTTGCAAAAAGTAGGGTAATCCTAACTAGGGGGGCGTCTCGCGCCATTCAGACGATTCCCCCATAGATGAATACATCTACTCACCTGAAATCCCCGTTAAACCGACCCGACCACCGCCTTGCCTTTACGCGCCGTGTCCGAAGTTTCCCCGACCGATCCTATATTTGCACAGTATCAAGCATAAGATTACAAAACCTAAAACAATGCAAGTCACAACATACAATTATCGACGCTCCCGAATTAAACATAGCATGCACTCGGTGCGCGGAAAAACGCACGAAAATCGCTAACCTTTAACTAGAATCGTCATTTCGGGGAAATCGACAAAACTACAACCCGACGAGACGAAACCCCGCGTTCGCGCACTCTAATAGTCCTATACGAAGCTAATTATATCGCTAAAATGCAATTTGATCGCATTCTAATTTTTATAAAAATCTAGTAAGCAATTTCAATACCGATTCGATACAAACATCGAAATTTTATCGATTTAGCGAGCGTATCATTACACAATTTACCACTCAAACCAATTAGAAAACCAAACCCTAACTTAATCCATCAACCATGCTTCAAACCCTAGTTCAAAATCAATTCCATTCTTGATTTTTTTATGAACAATTAATTACAACTAAATTAATACTTCAAAATTGAATTTTAGCACACATAAACTACAACTTAACAAACTAGTTTAGGATTTACCTCACAAGTGGAACCCTAGCATGATCAAGTCACCAAGAAAGCCTCCTTTCATCAAGTTTTTGAACTAATTTGGGTGAGGAGAGAGTGGATTAGGGTTTAGCTTTGAATGGAGATGGAAATTTGTGAATTTTCATTGAATTTTAGCAAAGAAATGAAGCAAGAAATGAAGTGAGAAATGAAGGGGGAGCTGCTGAAATTCAACCAGCAGGAAGAGGAGGAGGGTGTGGGGAAATTTGGAGAAGTTTCTAGGTCAATAAACACCCCATGTTCTCATTTAATGCTTTCATATCAACAATTTACAAAAAAAACCTCATTTTACATCATTTTTCCATTAAATTTCCCACCCTAAAACCAAAAGTTTGCAAGTCATGATATAATTTTATTAACACCATATTTTATCTTATAAAGACTCCTAATTATGAAATTTACCTAATTAAATTTGTATTTATCACTAATTTAATGTATTTAAAAAGGCTTAAAATAATAAAAAAATAATTAATTACGAATTTTTTTTTATTTAACTAGATAATTATAAGTGACATTTTAGTGACAAAATTATAGTAATATCTTGTCTAAATTTTGTATAATTAGGTCTACAATGAAAAATACCTATTTTGACTTTTTACGGAAAAAGCCGAAAAATTAGCCGATTACCGAAAAACTGCCTAAACGATTTTCGAAGGGTTACAATCTTCCCCCCTTAAAGAAATTCGGTCCCCGAATTTAGAATTTAACTACGCGTACCTTCAAAAAGATGGGGATATCTCTTCCTCATATCGACCTCGGTCTCTCAGGTGACCTCCTCGCTGTTCGGGCCACGCCAAAGGACCTTGACGGACGGTATAACCTTCGACCTTAATTTCTTCACCTGCCGATCCAAAATGACAACCGGCTTCTCGGTGAAAGAAAGATCACACTCTAGCTGGATCGTCTGGTGCTGAATCGCCTGGGAAGGATCATGAAGGTACTTACGGAGCATCGAGACATGGAACACGGGGTGAACATCGTGGAAGCTAGGCGGAAGAGCTAACCGATAAGCGACTGGACCAACACGCTCTAGGATCTCGAAAGGACCAACATATTTAGGACTCAGCTTCCCTTTCCGCCCAAATCTCATCACACCTTTCATCGGAGAGACCTTCAGGAAAACATGATTGCCAACAGCGAACTGGAGTCGGCGACGACGCTTGTCAGCATATGATTTCTGCCTGCTCTGTGCCGCTCTCATCCTGTCCCGAATCAGCAGTATCTTCTCGGTCGTCTCCTGTATGATCTGCGGCCCCAAAATACTGCTCTCCCTGAGCTCTATCCAACATACAGGCGATCGACATCTCCTCCCATATAAAGCCTCGAAAGGTGCCATCTGAATCGTCTCCTGGAAGCTATTATTGTAGGAAAACTCGATCAAAGGAAAATGACGATCCCAGCTACCACCGAAATCTAAAACACAAGCTCTGAGCATGTCCTCAAGAGTCTGAATAGTACGCTCTGACTGACCGTCAGTCTGCGGATGAAAGGCTGTGCTAAAACTCAATCGGGTGCCCAAAGCTTCCTGGAGTTTCTGCCACAATCGGCTGGTAAACTGGGTGCCACGGTCGGACACGATGCAAGTCGGAACACCATGCAGTCGCACTATCTCATCAATATAAACCTGGGCGTACTGAGAAAATCCAAAAGTGGTCTTCACTGGCAGAAAGTGAGCCGCTTTCGTCAGTCGATCCACAATCACCCAAATAGAGTCATACCCTCGACTAGTCCTGAGTAGACCCACAATGAAGTCCATAGAGACCTGCTCCCACTTCCACTCAGGGATGGGCAAAGGCTGTAACTCGCCGGCTGGCCTCTGATGCTCGGCCTTGACTTGCTGACAAGTCAGGCACCTGGACACAAAGTCTGTAATATCCTTCTTCATCCCGTCCCACCAGTAAACCTCTCTCAAATCACGGTATATCTTGGTGGAACCTGGATGCACACTATATACTGATCTATGTGCCTCCTCGAGAATATCACGCCTCAGTCCCTCTGAATCTGGCACACACAGTCGAGTCCCAAATTGAAGTATCCCCTGATCATCAATCACGAACTCAGAAAATCTGCCCTGCCGAATCTGCTCAATAATCTCTAAGATACGGGCATCGCCGGACTGTGCCTCGCGGATACGGTCAAGTAACTGTGGGCGTGCTCTGAAATGGGCCAGCTGTCCCCCTGTAGGAGTAAACTTGAACTGCACTCTGCTATCACATAACACCTGCTAATCCGCCGTCGACTGCATCTGTACTGCGCTCAAACAAGATAAGCTACCTCTGGGCCTCCTACTCAAAGCATCTGCCACCACATTCGCATTGCCCGGATGGTATAGAATCTCGCAGTCATAATCCTTCACCAGCTCCATCCAACGGCGCTGTCTCAGGTTCAGATCTCGCTGCTGGAAGATATACTTCAAACTCTTGTGGTCAGTGAATATCTGGCACGACTCACCGTATAGGTAATGTCTCCAGATCTTAAGTGCAAATACCACTGTAGCCATCTCTAAATCATGGATGGGGTAGTTCTGTTCGTGTTTCCTCAGCTGCCGAGAAGCATACGCGATAACTCTGTCGTGCTGCATCAATACACATCCCAACCCCACTCGAGAAGCATCACAATATACCACAAACCCGCCTGATCGTGAAGGCAATGCTAACACTGGTGCAGTAGTCAGACGAGTCTTCAACTGCTGGAAACTATCCTCACATGCCTGGGTCCAATCAAAAGGAACCCCCTTCCGGGTCAACCCGGTCAATGGTGCAGCAATGCGGAAGAAATCCTGGACGAAACGTCGATAATAGCCGGCCAGACCTAGAAAGCTGCGAACCTCTGTAACTGATACTGGTCTAGGCTAACGCTGAACTGCCTCGATCTTCTTCGGGTCCACACAAATACCGTCTCTCGTCACCACATGACCCAAGAAGTCGACACTGTCTAACCAGAATGCGCACTTGGAGAATTTGGCGAACAGCTGATGCTCCCTCAAAATCTGCAATGTGATACGTAAGTGCTGCTCATGCTCCTCCCGGCTTCGAGAATAAACCAAGATGTCGTCAATGAACACAATAATGAACTGATCGAGATACGGCCTGAATACACGGTTCATCAAATCCATAAATGCTACCGGGGCATTGGTGAGCCCGAACGACATCACCAAGAACTCATAATGACCATATCGAGTACGGAAGGCAGTCTTCGGAATATCCTCCTTCCGAACCCGCAACTGGTGATAACCTGATCATAAATCAACCTTCGAGAAGAACCCTGCACCCTGGAGCTGATCGAATAAGTCATCAATGCGGGGTAGGGGATACCTGTTTCGCACAGTAACCCGGTTCAGCTGACGATAATCAATGCATAAGCGCATACTTCCGTCCTTCTTCTTGACAAACAAGACGGGAGCACCCCAAGGTGACACACTCGGTCGAATAAGCCCTTTGTCCAGCAAGTCCTGTAACTGATCCTTTAGCTCTCTCAGCTCCGCCGGGGCCATCCGATAAGGCGGTATAGAGATAGGCCCCGTGCCAGGGATCAAGTCAATACAGAACTCAATCTCGCGCTTTGGTGGCAGACCAGGCAGCTCGTCAGGGAATACATCAGGAAACTCTCTCACAACAGGGACCTGGTCCAACGGAACCTCTGTGGAGCTAGTATCACAAATATAGGCTAAGAATCCCTGACACCCTTTCCTTAAGAGCTGACTAGCGCGAAGAGATGAAATCAAGCTGGGAAGGGTAGCGCTACGATCTCCCTGAATAACAAGAACCGGCTCACCAGGAAAACTGAATCTGACTGCTTTTTCACGGCAGTCCACGGATGCATAACAGGTGGCTAGCCAGTCCATACCAAGAAGAACGTCAAAGTCTAGCATATCGAGGAGAATCAAATCTACTGAAGAATCTCTCTCCCCGATACGAACGGAACACGATCGGTACACAAAACGGGCAACAAAAGACTCGCCTACCGGGGTAATAACGACAAGCGGCTGATCTAACGAAGAAGACTCTCGGCCCAACCTCGGTGCAAAGTACGTGGATACATAGGAATGTGTGGAGCCTGGATCAAATAATACCCGTGCATCAAAAGAACATACTGGCAGAGTACCTGTTACGACGGCATTGGATGCCTGTGCATCCTGAGGAGTCAACGCGAACACTCGGGCCTGTCTACCACTAATAGCTTGCTGTCCTCTGCCTCTACCTCGGCCTCTGCCTCTGCCTCTGTCGCCTCGTCCTCTCTGAACCGGACCGCCATGCCCACGACCTCTAGAAGCATCTGGCTGGCGTGAAGCATCATCAGGAGTAGGAAGTAAAGCTCTCTGAGAAGGTGGTGAGGGTGGTAAAGTCACATGCGGGACTGTCGCCGCTCCCTGGCGTCCCATGGTACAGTCTCTGACACGGTGGTACTGACTCCCACACCGAAAACATCCTGAAGACGACTGCTGGGTCTGTGGATATGAACCAAATAACTGACCTCGTCTCAATCCTCTACCTCCACCATCTCCCGAAAATAATCTATCACGATGTCTGCCCATCTGCCGCTGAGCTGGCGTATCAGTACGGATCCTCTTCGGCCCAGAAACGACCGGAGTCTCAGAAATATGCTCCTCCAAAAGTAAGGCTGCATCCATCGCGGCTGCGTATGTATCAAAGTGCTGGGTGCCGATGGCAAGGAATAGCTGTGTATCAAGCTGTTCAAATCAGATTTTTGCATTTTCATACCGCCCAATTTTTATCACATTGCATATCGGTAGATACTCTTGAGCCGTGTTTGCTAGTCAATTGCAGGATACAGGTTCTCGGTTCTAAAACGGTGAAATTCATGAAAAACACGACAAAATCCGGGTTCCTACCAACCACAGATAAAACACGGTCTCCGCTCTTCATCCGTATGTTGCCAGATACCAGTTTAGGAAGACAAAATGGCAAATCGATTGTCACCTTCATGCACAAGGCTCAATGGCAACAACAAGCTCCAAGAAATCTACGCGGAGCTCGAGGCAATCATGCAAAATCTTGACAAAAAGTCCACCTTTCCCTCAACAGAAATTCTGGAAAAATCGTGGAGCCAAATTGAGAAAATACATGTACCAGAATTATGTACACTGAAGAACAGGGAAGCACAAAAAAGAAGAGGGCCCAACTCCTATAAAGGGCCGCGGATCCGCGGCCAATAGGGGGTATAGGCCGCGGATCCGCGGCCATATAGTGGCGGCAGGCAAAACTTTTCCAGGGGTATTTTGGTCTTTGTATATGTGTTCTGGTGGTTGCCCTAGATTTCCATTCTCCAGCCTATAAATAGCCCAGAACTTTGTGAAGGAAAGGGTCCATTCTTGTATTTTCTTTTTGCTAGGTTTTAGATTACATGTTCTTCTTCTTCTCATCTCTTCTCCATTAAACTTGAGTGAGCTTTGTGAGTGAAGAATGGTGAATAAAGAAGATCATTTTATTATCATGCTTGTCTTACTTTTGCTATAATTGTTATAATTTTAATTCGTTAAGTAGTTGTTGTTATTTTCTTGTTGTTTCTTTCTTCTCTCTTTTTCGTTATCCTTAATACGACAATGATGCTTACGCTCGATCCTCGCCAAGGTGAGGTCGCAAATAGCTAGTCGTATTCTTCTAATCTCCTTCTTTCTATCTTCCTCTTTTGTTTTGTTTTATTTTTCCATATCATGATGTGTGGGTAGTTCATACTTGTTAGGGTAGGATAAGGGATGTTTGAGAGAAGGAAATCTCTCTCACTCTTTCCTTGCCCAACAGCTTAAATCGACTCCCGTTAATTGAACCGCAATCCGCTCCTTACGGCACCCTATCCTACATGATAGCGGTGATCCCGTAGTGAGACCGGTTGTGGTTGAATTAACCGGAGGTTATGGCTAAGAGCCAAGAACGGACGGACAAGCAACAAAAGGAAGGACTTATGCGTTGGAAAGCCTAGCTTATACTCGCAAGTTCCTTCCTAGTCGTGCTAATCCCCGTTGTTGCCGATTACCGTAACACCGATATTAAGATGGGCAACGAAAGATGTGGAGACTCCTAACTCAAACTAACCTAATCCTAACCCTAACAAGCTCTCTTTAAAACATCAACTTAACACTTAGATAACCACAACAAAATCTGAAAAACCGGACTTAACTCGTTAAAGCACATAGAAAAAGACTCCCATCTCCCTGCGGACGACCCGTACTCAACCGGCTAGCTACAAGCGAAACCGTCTTGATTGCGGTATTTTAACTAAAACTTGAACACGCACAATCGCTATCAATCAAATGGCGCCGTTGCCGGGGAGACGGTAGTTTATTTCCTTGTGTAATTTCGGGTTAATTTGTGAATATAACCGAAAAACAAAACAAAAAAATATACATTGTAAAAAACCATCTTGTTGTTTTTGATTAGCTTTTGTGCAAGTGTGCAGGAAAATACGAAGTTCAAGATCGGCGCCAAAAGACGTCGGATAAGACGGAGTTCAAGTACAGTACCAAAGATGTGGGAAGATAGACCTACATTTCGCGGCTACACCGCGACGGACCAAAACGGAACAAACGGTCTACTGTGAAAATCTGGAGCATATACAGTGATCAAACACAGATTCAACAACTACAGAAAAGCAGAGGAGACAAAGACCAGAACACCCCAAAATTTTTGAGCTCCAATTCATCTATACAGCCGCGGAACCGCGGCCTAAGGTGGTGTTTGGCCGTGGATCCGCGGCCATTTAGTGGTTTCAGGGTACCATTTTCTCTGGGTAACTTCCTCTCCTCTCTCCCACTCCTCTGGACTCCACTGAATTGTGTTTTCTGCAGATTTCTTTGCGCAAACTCTTCTCCCCCTTCCAATAAACTGTTCTTGTGCAGGATTCTTTGCGCCGCAAATAAAAAAAAAATTGGTTGCAGTTGATTTGTTACCGCTTTGCATTCTTTAATACGGACTTAAGGGGCTTGAAACCAATCCAGATTGGGTGGGGATTTCATCACCCTTCCCAGGACCCCAAAAATCACAAAAGCATATGCATTGTCCATTGTAAATTAAAAAATACTAGACTTCAGCCCTAAGGACTTCGCGCTCATTAGGAGAAGATAAACCGTGTTTAGAACCTCGCTTAACGGTATATTGTTTACGGGGTGTCTAGGAAAGTGTTAAAGGCGCAACCGCCGAAAGAGAAAGGGTTATTTAATTAAGGAACTTCGCGAAAGCGTTGGACAACCTCCCCTTATCTCTGCACTTACCTGGCCTCGTGATCAGTGTATTTTTAAGCCCGTTTCTCGACACTGTTTAACTTCGACAATCAGGTTCTGGAGCAGGTCTTGTAGACCTAGGTTACCCTAGATCTAGGTGTGATTGTGCATATCTTGTTTGCGATTGCTTGAGCCGTATTTCCGTACATATTTCTGTAAATCTCTTTCTAAAAAAAAAAGAAAAAAAAATCAAAAACTTTTACAAAAACTTGCCCTTTTGTCGCCAAATCCAATTTCACCCACCACCCATCGCCTTTCTCCATTGACGTTTTCTTACCCTCACCTTCTCCGCTTTGACTATACTAAACTCGTTTAGTATATGTCCGCTTGGACTCGGGACACTAGCGCCCGTCTAGTCTGCGTTACGTTGGTCGCAACCGACTACGCGATCGACTCCGAAGTCGATACTCCGTCCACTCCTCTTTCACCCCTTCCTTTACCGGCCAACTCCGACGTTGACCGGAATTCTGTTCATACATCTTCACCTTCACCTTCACCAACCTCTTCTTCCGCGATGTCAGGATTTAATCCGAACATCTCTTTGACCACCCCTGGATTGGCTCCACCTCCTACGGAGACCAATATCCCACCACCACCGCCTGTTGTAGCGCCGCAGCGAATCGCGCTCCAGGATCGTTTCTATCCCACCCGTTCTGCACTTCCCACCTGCCTTTCTCTTCCTCCGGCCAATGGGGACAACTTTGAAATTAAGCCCCACTTCATCAACATGCTTCCACGTTTTCATGGGCTTGAATCTGAAGATGCCTATATCTTCATCAACAAATTTCAAAACGTCTGTGCCATGATGAAAACCACCCAGCTGTCGGACGATGCTATACGTCTACGGGTCATTCCGTTCACTTTATGCGATCTTGCTGAAAAATGGCTGTATAGCACCGCGTCCCATTCCATAACCAGCTGGGACGAGTTTGTTAAAGCGTTTCTGAAAAAATTCTATCCGAATCATAAAACCGCAAGGATTCGAAATGAAATCAACCAATTCTCCCAGCTTCCTTCTGAACCCTTCTGGAAGTGCTTTGACCGATACAAAGACCTTCTTGTTCAGTGTCCTCACCACGGTATAGAGAAATGGCAACTTTGCCAAACCTTATACGAGGGACTGAACCCAGCAACGAAGCAGTTGTTGGAAACCATCTATCAGGGCCACTTCCTATCAAAATCTGACGAGGAAGCGTGGCAATTCTTTGACGACCTTGCGGAGCAAACGCTACAATGGGAGAGCACCAGACCGACTTCTTCTTCTTCTACCTCCACTTCTACCGGTCAGTCTAGGGTAAGAATCCACCAACTTGACGTCTCTATTGCGATGAAAGCTGAAATGGCTGCAATAACAAGAAAGCTTGAAGCGATAGAGAGCAAATTTTCTGCTCCTGCTCCTGCCCCTGTTCTCCCCCTCCGTACCATTTGCGCTTGTTGTTCCGATCCTTCCCACTTGACCGAAGAGTGTCCTTACAATCCACCCTCGCAAGGACAGGATCAGGTTAATGCTGCCTTCCAGCAAAGACCGAAGAATGATCCATACTCTTCCACCTACAATCCCGGTTGGAGGAACCACCCCAATTTCGCCTGGAATCAGAATCAGAATCAATTCCAGGGCAACAATTTCCAAAGGGCCCCTCCGCCGCAACAACAAGCGCAACAACAAACTCAACACCAATATCAGCAGCCCTTCCAACCCCAACCTTTCCAAAATCAGACGACCAACTTTGCACCAAACAATTCTTTTCCACCAAACAACTTTGTTCCGTCAAACAACGATAAGGTTTCCTCGCTCGAGCGAAGTCTGGAGGCGTTTGTTAAACAATCGACTCAATCCACCGCCAACATCCAGTCTTCCATTCAATCCTTAGTGCAACACACTGCCGCACACGGGCAAAGCATCAAGACCATCGAGGCCCAGATTGCACAGCTGAACGCGGCCTTAAGCGAGCGAGAAAAGGGGAGGCTCCCGTCCCAGCCACTTCCAAATCCCGGTCACCCACATAATGAATATGTTGCTCTTGAACAACAAAACCATAATGTGAGTGCCGTGACCACACTGAGATCGGGGAGGATGCTGCAAAACAACATTGGCAAACGGATCAACAATGACACCCCGGCCGCTTCTTCTTCTTCTTCTTCTTCTTCTTCTTCGTCTTCTGAGCCTATTCTCCGTTCTTCACAAGGCTCCCCTCCCTCTTCTTCTGCTCTGAACGGACCCACTTCTCATTCCACGAAGACACCTATTCTGGGATCCGTTCCAACTCCACAATCTCCTCCTCCAGCATTAGACTCAACCAATTTTCAAAATGTTCCATTTCCAAACCGGTTGAGGTCTAATAAACAAAATTCTCAAATGGAGAAGATTCTGGAGTTATTTAAGCAGGTTAACATTAACATTCCTCTTTTAGATGCTGTCCAACAAGTCCCGTCCTACGCAAAAATCTTAAAAGACTTGTGCACGAAAAAGAGGAAGTCTCAGGTACCCAAGAAAGTTTTCTTGGCTAGTGCTGTGAGTGATGCCCTTACCCAATCTTTACCACAAAAACGGAAGGACCCTGGCTGTCCTACGATTTCAATTACTATTGGGGATAAGAACATCAACCGCACACTATTAGATCTTGGTGCCAGTGTTAACCTGCTTCCGTATTCAGTATACGAGCAATTAGGCGTCGGAGATCTGAAACCCACACACTGCACTCTCCAAATAGCCGACCGATCGATCACCCATCCTAGGGGTGAGCTAGAGGATGTGTTAATAAAAGTCGGGGACTTCATATTCCCCGTTGACTTCATTGTATTAGATACACAGCCTGTAGCTAACCCCCGGAATCAAATTCCGGTGATACTCGGTCGCCCATTTCTCGCAACCTCAAATGCTGTGATCAATTGTCGTAATGGTTCGATGAACCTCTCTTTTGGAAATATGACGATTGAACTCAACATTTTTAGGTTGGGGAACCAGCCCGCCGAACCTAATGCTCATATATTGGATGTCTGCTCGATCCAGGAGATCACCCCAGAAGAGTGTGAATTCGAGGAGTTTCTGTTTGATCACGATAATCTTGACGCCACTAGTGCGTTTCTCTTCGAACCTGCTGCTGTTTTTGCGCCCGACAACGACTACGAGTGTTTCACGTTCTCGAATGATCTTAGCCGCGTACAACCCGAGTTTGAACCCTTCGACTTTCTGGATGAGTTACCTGAACCATCCAACTCGGTTGCCTACACTCGCTTTGAACCTTTGCTGGAGTCCTTTGAGTTCGAGACCTTTGCACCAATCTTGCCTTCCATCGTTTCACCTCCAACGCTCGAACTCAAGCCTTTGCCATCTCACCTTAAGTACGTTTACTTAGGTGAGAACGAGACCCTCCCTGTCATCATCTTGGCTTCTCTAGCTCCCGAGCAAGAGAAAGCCCTTCTCGCGGTCTTGCACAGCAACAGGCAAGCTTTTGGCTGGTCCATGGCGGACATCAAGGGGATTAGTCCCCTGATCGTTGAGCATCACATTCATCTGATGGATGATGCCAAACCAGCCCGGGATCCACAAAGACGTCTTAATCCAGTCATGAAGGAGGCTGTGAAGAAGGAGATCGTCAAATGTCTAGATAGTGGTGTCATTTACCCTTTCTCTGATAGCCAGTGGGTTAGCCCCATTCATGTTGTCCCCAAGAAATCGGGCATCACGGTCATAACCAACGAGGCGAATGAGTTAATCCCTACTCGCACCCAAACTGGGTGGCGAGTTTGCATTGATTACAGAAAACTCAACGCCGCAACGCGGAAAGACCACTTTCCGCTACCTTTCATTGACCAGATGCTTGAACGATTGGCTGGACACGAGTACTACTGCTTTCTTGATGGCTACTCCGGCTATAATCAAATTCCCATCGCCGAAAAAGACCAGGACAAGACCACATTCACTTGTCCTTTCGACACGTTTGCATATCGTCGCATGCCCTTTGGGTTATGCAATGCGCCCGCTACTTTCCAGCGGTGTATGATGGGAATTTTCTCAGACATGGTGGAAAAATTTCTGGAGATTTTCATGGATGACTTCTCCATCTTCGGCGACTCCTTCAACGAGTGTTTGCTGCATCTTGACGCTGTCCTTACCCGATGTAAGGACAAGAATCTCACTTTGAACTGGGAGAAATGCCACTTCATGGTGCGCGAAGGTATTGTCTTAGGACATATCATCTCGCAAAATGGCATAGAGGTTGACAAAGCAAAGATTGAGGTCATTTCCAATCTGCCTCCTCCCCGATGCGTCAGAGATATCCCAGCCTTCCTTGGCCATGCCGGTTTCTATAGACGGTTCATCAAGGACTTTAGCAAGATTGCTAGGCCCTTGACTCTTTTGCTGGCCAAGGACACACCATTCGACTTCAACTCGAGCTGTGTGACTGCCTTCGAGTCACTGAAACGCTCACTCACTTCTGCTCCCGTTCTTTCCTCACCTGACTGGACGCACCCATTTGAGATTATGTACGATGCATCCGAATTTGCCATTGGTGCTGTCCTTAGACAACACATCAACAAGATGCCGCACGTAATGTATTATGCGAGCCGAACCCTGAACGACGCACAACTCAATTATACAACAACTGAGAAGGAATTCTTAGCTGTTGTATTTGCTTTAGAAAAGTTCAGGCCCTACCTCATCGGCTCTCCAGTCATTGTCTACACTGACCATTCTGCTCTGCGCCATCTTTTTGCGAAGAAAGATGCAAAATCTCGGTTAATCCGTTGGATCCTCTTGCTTCAAGAGTTTGACCTTGTCATTAAGGACAAACGAGGATGTGAAAACGTGGTTGCTGACCATCTCTCACGACTTCCTTCTTCGCCTTCGCTTCCAATTCCGATCAACGACGTTTTCCCGGATGAACAGCTCTTGACAGTATCTTGCGAACCCTGGTTCGCAGATATTGTGAACTATTTGGCCACGGGATTACTACCGACTGAATGGTCAAGTCAGGACAGACTTCGCTTCTTATCCCAAGTAAAACACTTTTACTGGGACGAACCCTATTTGTTCAAGTACTGTCCCGACCAGATTATTCGTCGGTGTGTCCCTGATGAGGAATTCAAGAGTGTGCTGTCGTTTTGCCACGACCAAGCATGTGGCGGGCATTTTGGGCCCAGAAAGACAGCTGAGAAGATCTTGCAATGTGGTTTCTACTGGCCACAACTCTTCAAAGACGCTCATGACTATTGCAAGACTTGCTCCCGGTGCCAACACATGGGCCGGATATCCCGGAGGAACGAGATGCCGCTCCAACCGATCTTGGTTGTGGAGATTTTCGATGTTTGGGGGATAGATTTCATGGGGCCGTTTCCCAGCTCTTTTGGGAACTTGTACATCCTTCTCGCTGTTGATTACGTCTCTAAATGGGTCGAGGCTGTGCCCAGCCGGACTAACGACAACAAGGTTGTCGTTAGGTTCCTTAAAGAAAACATTTTCTCCCGGTTTGGGCACCCCCGAGCGATCATTAGCGACAATGGAAGTCATTTCTGCAATAAAACTTTCGAAGCTTTGATGTGGAAATACTCCATAAATCATAAGCTCTGTACGCCCTACCACCCCCAAACCTGCGGGCAGGCCGAAGTTTCAAATCGGCAAATCAAGCAGATACTGGAGAAGACGGTTTCCAAGAACCGTAAGGATTGGTCTCTGAAACTCACTGATGCCCTTTGGGCATTTAGAACCGCTTATAAGACCGACCTTGGCATGTCTCCCTATCGGCTTGTGTACGGAAAAGCCTGCCACCTTCCTGTCGAAATAGAGCATCGCGCATTTTGGGCGATAAAGGAGCTGAATCTGTCTCTCGAGGATGCGGGCAGCCATCGGAAGCTGCAGTTGAACGAACTGAATGAGCTTAGGGATGAGGCTTACGATAACGCGGTTGTCGTTAAGAATCGAACGAAGGTGTTTCACAATAAACACCTTTTGCGCAAAACGTTCGTACCAGCAGGTACTGCTTTACGACACCCGACTTCACTTCCATCCAGGAAAGCTCAGATCTCGCTGGAAAGGGCCGTATTTTGTGCGGAATGTGTATCCGCAGGGCACTGTGGATTTGGAGAATCCAAAGGACGGTTCACTTTTCAAAGTAAACGGACACCGATGCAAACCGTACCTTAGCGCCGAACCAACAGAGGAGCTCCTGTTCTTACAGGAGCCGGTTTACCCTGAATGATCTTCCTCTGCCTACCTCCAAACTTCGGTTATCCAGCCAAGAACAGTGGACACTGTTCCAAACAAGTTTGGGGGTATGTACAAACCATTTTGTATATATTTGTGTATATTCTTTTTCTTTTCTTTAAAAACAAAAAAAAAACACATAAAAATTGTGTTTCGCTAACCGACAAATTTTGACCCTTCAAATGATCTCTTCATGCAATGACAGTGAGGACACTGTCCAGTTTAAGTTTGGGGGTACGCTCGGTACGCATTTCTTACCTTCGCATTCATATGTATATTTTTGCATCTGCATATTAAAATCCATAAAATCCATAAAAATTTGAAAATTTTCTAAAAATATAAAAACCTTTTTGTCAAGTTAGCTTGTGGAAAAACTCTGATTCAAAATTTCGACGGTTTTTGTTTGAAAAGATAGGAATAACTAAATCTTATGTTTATATTTTGAAAACCTGAAAGATAACTCTCCTTTGAAGTTAATTATAGCTGATATAAGTCTTTACATCACACTACACGTGTCGTGAGTTTTTGGGAATTAGATGACAAGTCTTTTATGTTGAAAAACTTTTAAACAGATAAATGATTTTCTGAGGATCAAATAGGTTTGTTCTGAAATAAGTAATGCCAAGAATAGTTTAAGAAGTAAAGCGAATATGAAGGAATGTTATTGATGCCGTAATTGGAACTAAGTCTGAAAAATAACCCATCTAAAACTTGATTGGAATGATTACACACCGAACCCACTAAACACGTCTTTTATCCAAAAAATAATTGAATTGCCGGTTATATCTCCGTTCGTATTAAATCATCTGATTTTCACGCCAAACTGTCTTTTGTTTTTGGACCTAGGTAACTTGAGTAATTAAGTCCGCTGGGGTGTTTCTACACCTAATGCCCTAAAACCAACTGGTTTGGGTGCATTGGCCCAAAGCTCGCTAAGAAGCCTAGAAAGTCCAGTTTAAAACAAAGTCAAGCAAGTGTTCTCTCCGAGTTAAAATTCCTAACGGTTCTTTGTGTGAGAATAATCTTGATAAAAGACAGGCTTTTATAAAAAAAAATTTAACGGAGATATGAAGGTTTTATTCTGTGATAAAGACTATTGCACGTTCACAGAGGTGTGTATGAAATGAAAACAAGAAAAAGGTGGAGTGAAGAATACGACTTAGTTTCCTGTTAAGGAAGATAGAAATTCTGAAGTTGAAACCTTACTGGAAAACGAAACTTGAAAAATGCTTAACTCTTTATAAAACTTTTGTGATCCTTTTAAAATTGTTATCTGGGCTTTATTGTGCGACATGATGACTTTATTCGATCTTTCGGGAACTTAACGACACTATTTGCACTGCACGTAAAGACATATAAAATCTGTAGTTAAATAAGAAGCGAGGTGTGAAAAATAAAGGTTCGATGGTCTAGACTTAAGATTATAGAATTGTTATTTTCTAAAAACAAAACTGTAGGGTTTGAATCTTAGTTATTTTACAAAACCAACTTGACCGGATTTTGTGGGTAGTATCCGCTGAAAACCCTCAGGAGACAACACTCCTCCTACTAGGGACACCTAGAGGTTTAACGGTTTGTTGCACATGCGCAGTGCAATCGCGTTCCCCGCGAAAGTGAGGTTCGGAAATTTTTTGTGAATAAATTGGCTTTGCTCTGGACGAGCAAATGATAAGTTTGGGGGTATTTGTTCATATCAGATTTTTGCATTTTCATACAGCCCAATTTTTATCACATTGCATATCGGTAGATACTCTTGAGCCGTGTTTGCTAGTCAATTGCAGGATACAGGTTCTCGGTTCTAAAACGGTGAAATTCATGGAAAACACGACAAAATCCGGGTTCCTACCAACCACAGATAAAACACGGTCTCCGCTCTTCATCCGTATGTAGCCAGATACCAGTTTAGGAAGACAAAATGGCAAATCGATTGTCACCTTCATGCACAAGGCTCAATGGCAACAACAAGCTCCAAGAAATCTACGCGGAGCTCGAGGCAATCATGCCAAATCTTGACAAAAAGTCCACCTTTCCCTCAACAGAAATTCTGGAAAAATCGTAGAGCCAAATTGAGAAAATACATGTACCAGAATTATGTACACTGAAGAACAGGGAAGCACAAAAAAGAAGAGGGCCCAACTCCTCTAAAGGGCCGCGGATCCGCGGCCAATAGGGGGTATAGGCCGCGGATCCGCGGCCATATAGTGGCGGTAGGCAAAACTTTTCCAGGGGTATTTTGGTCTTTGTATATGTGTTCTGGTGGTTGCCCTAGATTTCCATTCTCCAGCCTATAAATAGCCCAGAACTTTGTGAAGGAAAGGGTCCATTCTTGTATTTTCTTTTTGCTAGGTTTTAGATTACATGTTCTTCTTCTTCTCATCTCTTCTCCATTAAACTTGAGTGAGCTTTGTGAGTGAAGAATGGTGAATAAAGGAGATCATTTTATTATCATGCTTGTCTTACTTTTGCTATAATTGTTGTAATTTTAATTCGTTAAGTAGTTGTTGTTATTTTCTTGTTGTTTCTTTCTTCTCTCTTTTTCGTTATCCTTAATACGACAATGATGCTTACGCTCGATCCTTGCCAAGGTGAGGTCGCAAATAGCTAGTCGTATTCTTCTAATCTCCTTCTTTCTATCTTCCTCTTTTGTTTTGTTTTATTTTTCCATATCATGATGTGTGAGTAGTTCATACTTGTTAGGGTAGGATAAGGGAAGTTTGAGAGAAGGAAATCTCTCTCACTCTTTCCTTGCCCAACAGCTTAAATCGACTCCCGTTAATTGAACCACAATCCGCTCCTTACGGCACCCTATCCTACATGATAGCGGTGATCCCGTAGTGAGACCGGTTGTGGTTGAATTAACCGGAGGTTATGGCTAAGAGCCAAGAACGGATGGACAAGCACCAAAAGGAAGGACTTATGCGTTGGAAAGCCTAGCTTATACTCGCAAGTTCCTTCCTAGTCGTGCTAATCCCCATTGTTGCCGATTACCGTAACACCGATTTTAAGAGGGGCAACGAAAGATGTGGAGACTCCTAACTCAAACTAACCTAATCCTAGCCCTAACAAGCTCTCTTTAAAACATCAACTTAACACTTAGATAACCACAACAAAATCTGAAAAACCGGACTTAACTCGTTAAAGCACATAGAAAAAGACTCCCATCTCCCTGCGGACGACCCGTACTCAACCGGCTAGCTACAAGCGAAACCGTCTGGATTGCGGTATTTTAACTAAAACTTGAACACGCACAATCGCTATCAATCACAATCCCTCTTACAAACCTCTTTATCCTCTTCTCTTCTGTGTCGACTAGGTACGGAGCATATCGAGACAACTGGGTAAACTGTATATCATACTCCGACACTCTCATCCCAGGAGTCTTGCGCAAAGACTCAAAACTATGGACTCGAGCATCTCGGACACTCTCCGGAAGAAAACGGGCAAGAGATGCAGATGTAAACTCATCTCAGGTCATAGAAGGTAGACCTGCAGCTCGGCCTCTCTCTACTGAATCGTACCATGTCTGGGCAAGACCCTCCAGACGAAAACTCGCAAACTCCACCAATCTATCATCAGAACACCTCAACGAATGGCAAATCCGAGCCATCCTATCAAGAAACGCCTGTGGGTTCGCATCTGTACCGGTAAAAGCTGGAGGTCTCAATCTCATGAACTCCTGAAGTGAAACAGGGATAGTCTCCGTAGTAGCAGCAGGAGTGACCATCTGTGCAGCAGGTACAATCGTGGTCTGTGCGGTGGAAGGAACGTGCTCGGATCTCTGTGCCCGACTGGACTCAACTAAAGATCCCATCATCTGCCGCAACTCTTGCATGCCGGCCTCTAGTCTGGCAATACGGTCTGGATAAGGCGGATCAGTATGACCCTGAGGGGTAGGCGTATCATCCCGCTCGATCCTCGCCTCAGACGGGCCCGCCCGAATCTCATCCCTAGCGGCAGCCCGCTGAGCTCTCGTAATCTTTGGCGGCATCGAAGCTGGAATAAGAAACAGGACTGATAAGGACATTGCAATTGAATCAAGGAATGCAAGGAATCAAGAAAGGAAATACAAGCAATTATGTCCTAAGGTCACTTAGACGGAGTACCGTATCGTAAGTATGCCGCGGATCATACCCACGCTACGCCACTCTGCTTAAGTCACCTACTCCATCTACCAAGGTCGTACAACACTCAGAAAGGTAAAGCCTAAGCTCTGATGCCAACTTTGTCACGACCCGAAAGTACGGAACATGACTGGCACTTAGATTACGAGACGTCTAAAGGCGTACCGTAACCTAAGTCAGCCGAAGCCCAGAAAATCTAAACCAAAATCAAAAGAGAGTGAAGGAAAACCTTAAACGAAAACGGTTTTGAAATCAATTAAGTTGCATAGAATCCTTTTTTTTAAAAAAACATCAAAAATTCCCGAAAATTTCGGCAGAATCTCCCCTGTATTTTCTATCCCCCAAAATGGGTACAACAAGATAATAAACCTGTAATCATAAAAATGGTATCCCCAAGCGGGAGCTAGCTCTTCGCCCAAGGCGGATCACAACCACATGCAATATAATAGTAATATCAAGAAAAGAGCATAAAGAAACGCAAAATATCATAAAACACAACGCCGGCTCAAGTGAGCTCGACCCAAAAGAAACCACATATATACAATCTCTCAGCCTCATCACTAGGACGCATGTACAATATAAAGTGGTAGATGGAGAATACTAGATACAATGATAAAGCAAAAAGAAATAAAGTGTGCTCGCAACCCACCTACAGGCGATGTCGCGATTCTGAGCAAAAGGAACTGATGATAAGATAGCCCGCCGCTACAAGACTGACGGGTCCGACCTGCAAGACATTGTGGCACAACGGGGGTGAGTTGCCAACTCGTGAGTAAATATAACATCTAATAAGGCAATCGTAAGAATGCACGCAATGCACCACAACATGCATGTCCATATGTGATATAATAGCTCTAGTATGCATGCACATGTATGCAATGTCATTTCTAACTCCTTAAGTGTTTTAAATGCTAAGGGTACTGCGTTCTTAACTTTATAAAATGAATATCTGTATAATAGCTAAGTACCATCAAGAAATCATCTGAAAACCCGTGTCAAGCATCGACACCAAATAGGAATCATATCTATCTCAATATCGGGCTCCGTCAGTCCGGATCGGCCCATATCATAAATCTCACAACAACGGTCGGTATCCTCCGGATATCCGCCGCGCTAGACATCACCGGTAGGTAATCTTCCCTTGCCAGGCTCATCGTCTACAACTGGATCTTCTTGCCCTGGGGTACCATACCGGGCCCACCATGTACCCGAGACGGTTCATCCACTCCTCGAATCGGGTCTCGAAATCCAACAGAAAACATGAAAACTCATGGTGGACGACACATACATCACGAGAAAACCGCAACTTTGTTTTTAAAAAATGATAAATATAAGCTTTTGTTAAATTCTTGCGGTTTTCCCCAAAAATCCAGAAATCGCAGCAATACTGAAATCCTCAAGAAAATCATAATGTTCACATGTTATATATGATAAATGTCTATGATCTCAATGTATATCATGTGAGTTTTGGCTAGAAATCTATGTAGATATGATGGTAATGCGAGGTATATGCATGCGATGCAATTTCATATATCAAGTATGAATGCAGGTGACGATATTAAGATAAACAGGTTCTATAGTGCACGTGGCATGGCAATTACCAAAGGCGTGTGTGTCACATGAATAGTGCGCGTGCAACAGATGCCAATGGTAAGGTGTTCGTGTCCTACGAAATGATATCGCATAAGTATAGATGAATGTCCATGCAATCTAATATACTGTTCGCTATAAAGGTATGCAGTGTACATGAATGGATAAGTTAGCTAACAATATAAATCTTGCAAAAAGTAGGGTAATCCTAACTAGGGGGCGCCTCGCGCCATTCAGACGATTCCCCCATAGATGAATACATCTACTCACCTGAAATCCCCGCTAAACCGATCCGACCACCGCCTTGCCTTTACGCGCCGTGTCCGAAGTTTCCCCGACCGATCCTATATTTGCACAATATCAAGCATAAGATTACAAAACCTAAAACAATGCAAGTCACAACATACAATTATCGACGCTCCCGAATTAAACATAGCATGCACTCGGTGCGCGGAAAAACGCACGAAAATCGCTAACCTTTAACTAGAATCGTCATTTCGGGGAAATCGACAAAACTACAACCCGACTAGAAGAAACCCCGCGTTCGCGCACTCTAATAGTCCTATACGAAGCTAATTATATCGCTAACATAACGCAATTTGATCGCATTCTAATTTTTATAAAAATCTAGTAAGCAATTTCAATACCGATTCGATACAAACATCGAAATTTTATCGATTTAGCGAGCGTATCATTACACAATTTACCACTCTAACCAATTAGAAAACCAAACCCTAACTTAATCCATCAACCATGCTTCAAACCCTAGTTCAAAATCAATTCCATTCTTGATTTTTTTATGAACAATTAATTACAACTAAATTAATACTTCAAAATTGAATTTTAGCACACATAAACTACAACTTAACAAACTAGTTTAGGATTTACCTCACAAGTGGAACCCTAGCATGATCAAGTCACCAAGAAAGCCTCCTTTCATCAAGTTTTTGAACTAATTTGGGTGAGGAGAGAGTGGATTAGGGTTTAGCTTTGAATGGAGATGGAAATTTGTGAATTTTCATTGAATTTTAGCAAAGAAATGAAGCAAGAAATGAAGTGAGAAATGAAGGGGGAGCTGCTGAAATTCGACCAGCAGGAAGAGGAGGAGGGTGTGGGGAAATTTGGAGAAGTTTCTAGGTCAATAAACACCCCATGTTTTCATTTAATGCTTTCATATCAACAATTTACAAAAAAAACCTCATTTTACACCATTTTTCAATTAAATTTCCCACCCTAAAACGAAAAGTTTGCAAGTCATGATATAATTTTATTAACACCATATTTTAGCTTATAAAGACTCCTAATTATGAAATTTACCTAATTAAATTTGTATTTATCACTAATTTAATGTATTTAAAAAGGCTTAAAATAATTAAAAAAATAATTAATTACGAATTTTTTTTTATTTAACTAGATAATTATAAGTGATATTTTAGTGACAAAATTATAGTAATATCTTGTCTAAATTTTGTATAATTAGGTCTACAATGAAAAATACCTATTCTCACTTTTTACGGAAAAAGCCGAAAAATTAGCCGATTACCGAAAAACTGCCTAAACGATTTTCAAAGGGTTACAGAATCGGTCAAACCGCCGCGGAACCGCGGCAGGAGCATTCTCCCGCCGCGGATCCGCGGCCGAGTTGACTCGGTCGTGGGCGAATTTTCTTGCAGTGTGTTCAATGGGGTGTTTTGGGATTTTTACAATATGTTTTCTCTGCCCAGATTTTCCAGAAAGCAAAATTTGTTTTTGGGGCTTAAAAATCCGTATTTTGATCGAACTTCTAAAGACTTAAGCTAACGGGTTGTATCTGTGATGTGATATATGTATTGAACGTCTTCTAATCGCTATACGTCGATTAGTGGGGGTTATACATATCTGTGATCTGTAATGTTGATGGTATGTGTATATGAATTCATTGGATTGTCGCGGATGAATAGCCGGGGGGTTGTGAGATGAGAGTTTTCTTTTTCTTTCAATTCATGTAATTTGTAATTGATGTAATATTATTTATATGGCCGCACAACCGGGATGGGGTTGTAGCCGTCATTGTATAATTTCTTTTACTGTTTTTGCTCCTAGGATAGACCCAAGGTGGGGTGCACAAACTACCGGGTATCTCGAAGTGCCGATTGGCCTACTCACGGTGTTGAGGGAGATTGCTTCGCTTCGGGTACTTGGCGGGTAGTTTGCTTCACCCGTAGGGGTCTAGGGTGGGGTCTTGGCTATTCATCGCGACCGTGTAATCCGCTCATCGTTACAGGCTCGTACGGATTGCGGATTCCTAGTATATCCAATGTGTTCATCTGTGATCTGGAATGGCTATCATTGCATGTGACGAATGGGCATATCTATATATGATATCTATTTAGGCGTTGCTTATGTTATGCATCCACACTAGTCCAGCCCCCGCTCTGTCGTCAGTTAAGTAACCTAACGGGTAATGACCGGACCCCATGGCGAATGCGGATGGCATAAGCGTACGTCATATTTTCGTTGTTTTCTGCAATGGTAGGATTAAATGATGGGACGCATTAAATTAATGCAAGAAAATAAACCAAAATTAAGTCGTTGGAACACTTTCTGAACCGCTCGGTTTCTTTTCAAAAACAACTTTTAAACGCGGAGCTTAAGCTACTCCTTTTAAAAGCTATCTCGTTCCATCGATTATATCAAGTTCACTACGTTCACGGTTTTGCCAAAACCATTCGTAGCCCTCCGTCGTTTCACATGGATAGTCAATAGTATTCAAGCTATGTTTGTTGGCCAAAGTCAAGGCATAGTGATTGGTAGCTATTGGGTATTCATGTGCAGCATAGATAGATGTATTGGTTTGGGACAGTCGTACTGCCTTGTTGGCCAAAGTCAAGGGTAGGTGCGGGTGGGTTCAAATTAACCTGGAGAATGACGGGTAGAACTTGACATGTGACTTATGATTTGTTGGCCAAAGTCAAGGTCATAAGGGCATGGGGCAAAAATCCACATCGGGAGTTTCAAAAGAATTGAAACTTGCTAGCGCTGCATACCATTTGGAGTGTGATGATTCTGGTAGGATTCCTTCAGTTTTGTCACGCAATAACATTTGGATCCCGATCCTACTGTGAGTATATGCTACTCCTCGGGAAATTTCTCACTTAACGATCAATGCTATAAACCAAGTAGGTGTCAAGAAAGGTGTTAGCGGGGATATGCCCACAGGGAAAAAAGGTTATTTAATTAAGGAACTTCGCGACAGCGTTGGAAAACCTCCCTCGAAGTACCGACACTAACCTGGCTAAACGGTTAAGCAAGTATTGTACGGTGAGATTGCCTGACTAATTCTTCCTTTTTGGTTTGAGGAGGGATTCGAGAGACAGTGGGAGCTATCTTGTTTAGACAAATTAAAAACCACTCTAAACTTGCAAGTGCTTCATGCTAAAGTGTTTCTTCTCTCTCTCCTAATTGCAGCGACCAAACATCATGACTGGACTTAAGTTACTACTAGATAAAAACATACTGACAGGGCCAAACTACAAAGATTGGCTCAGGAATGTCAAAATGGCAATCAATTATGACAAGTTGGGGTATCTCCTCACCACCAAAGCTCCCCCTGTCCCAGGTCCCAAAACCAGCGTCGCGGATAGGGAAATCCGTAAGACCTGGGAAATCGATTGCGCGAAGGCCAAGTGCCTCGTGCTTGCCTCTATGGACAATGAACATCAGAGGAGGCACGAGAATATGGACCTTGAATCCATATTTCTCCATACAAAAGAACTGTATGGAGAGCAATCCCGTATCGCCAGATACGAAGTCTCGAAAAAGCTTTTTTCGGCGAGATTGGCCATCGGATCATCGGTAGCGGAACACGTGCTTAAGATGATTGGCTTCATTGAGGAGCTCGCGGACCTTGGGACCACGTTAGAGAACGAGCTCTACACGGACTTGATTCTCCAGTCCCTTCCTTCCACTTACGCCCAGTTTATCCTGAACTTCAACTTGCAAGAAAAAGAAGTTGAACTTTCAGAACTCCTCAACATACGGAGGAGTGCAGAGGGCACCCTACAGAAAGGTAAGGAAACATCCACTTTGTTTGTAGGAGGATCTTCCTATTCTAGGTCCAAGGCGAGAGCCAAGGGAAAGAAGAAGAAAGCCCCGCCAAACCAAGGGGCGGTGTTAGTAAAGTGGATACGAAGGGAAAGACAAAGGCAACAAAAGTAGCGGGAAAGCTTGTGGGAAAGGAAGAATGCTTTTACTGTCACAAGAGTGGACACTGGAAAAGGGATTGCAGGGCTTGGAAGGCCAGAACCCAGGATCTGAAGCAAGTTGCGGCTTCAGCTTCAGGTGTGTATGTTATTGAAAATTGTCTATCAATAAACTCTACATCCTGGGTATTGGATACCGGATCAGGATCTCATATCTGTAATTCTATACAGGCACTGAGAAGGCGTAGGGTTTTGAAGGCAGGTGATATGACCCTCAGAGTTGCAAACGGAGCTGGCATGGATGCTGAGTCCGTGGGGGACTATCACCTGGGGTTGTGAGATGGACACGTTTTGGTTTTGCGTGATTGTTATTTTGTACCCAATGCAACCTGTAATATCATATCTGTATCTTTATTATCTAATGAAGGCTATGAATTTGCATTTGTAAGTAATGTTGTGAACATTCACCTTAATCAAGTTTTGATTGGGTCAGGTACATTAAGCAATGGTATATACGTATTAAACAAACCACAGATTTTCAATGTCCAGAATACACACAAAAGAAAGTCTCCGGAAATAAATCAGGCTTTCTTATGGCATTGTAGACTGGGTCACATCAAAGAGAGAAGGTTGACGAAGTTACATACAGAAGGATATTTGGATCCGTTCGAATATCAATCATATGCCACTTGTCAATCCTGTCTCAAAGGAAAGATGACAAAGACTCCGTTCACTGGACACGGAGTAAAAGCGAGCGAGCTCTTAGGACTCGTACACAGCGACGTGTGCGGTCCAATGTCTACACATGAGCGAAGCGGTTATTCTTACTTCATTACTTTTACGGATGACTTTTCAAGGTACGGATATGTTTTCTTAATGAAACATAAATCCAAAACCTTTGGAAAATTCCAGGAATATAAGAATGAAGTAGAAAAACAAACAGGCAAAAGTATCAAGACACTGAGATCTGATCGAGGTGGTGAATACTTAAGTGCCGAGTTCCTGGATTACCTAAAAGAGAATCAAATTCTCTCTCAGCTTACTCCTCCATACACTCCGCAACATAACAGTGTATCGGAGAGACGGAACCGGACCCTATTGGATATGGTACGTTCCATGATGAGTAACGCTGAGTTACCGCGATCATTCTGGGGATATGCACTAGAATCAGCTGCATACTTTTTGAACCGAGTTCCAACTAAGACTGTGCCTACCACACCATATCAGATGTGGTGTGGGAAGAAACCCTATCTTAAGCACATTAAGACATGGGGATGTCCAGCTTTTGTCAAAAAGCAGCATGCGGAAAAACTCGAGGCATGCTCAGTACAGTGCAAGTTTGTGGGATATCCAAAAAACTCCAAGAGATATTTTCTTCTATTGCGAAGAGGAACAAAAGAATTTTGTTTCTCGTCATGCCCACTTCTTGGAAACTGAGTTTTTGGAAAATCAGATAAGTGGGAGTGCAATAGAACTGGAAGAAATTTCAGAACCACGAGCTATTACTTAAAGCGTAGTAGAACCAGAGGGTTCGAAAGATCAGGACATTCCTGCGCCGCTCCGCAGGAGTAGTAGGCAGTCTCATCCGCCCGAGAGATACTACGGTTTTCTCATAGACGGGGATAGAGAGGATTGCATCATTGATAGTGATGAGCCGACTAGCTTCTAGCAGGCCATTCAGAGCGTCGACTCGGTAAAATGGCTGGATGCAATGCGGACCGAAATGGAGTCCATGTACACCAAAAAAGTATGGACGTTGGACGTTGCTCCAGATGGGGTAAAACCCGTAGGATGCAAGTGGATCTTCAAAAGGAAGATTGGTGTAGATGGACAGGTTGAGACCTACAAAGCTAGACTTGTTGCAAAGGGTTTTCGTCAAAGACCTGGTTTGGACTATGACGAAACCTTTTCTCCAGTGGCTATGCTGAAATCCATTCGGATCCTTCTTGCCATTGCTGCCTTCCACGATTATGAGATTTGGCAGATTGACGTAAAGACCGCTATTCTGAATGGAAATTTAGAGGGGTGCGTCTATATGGACCAGCCAGAGGGTTTCATTAAGAGTGGGAGCAGCGGAAAGGTGTGCAAGTTGCTTCAGTCCATCTATGGACTAAAGCAGGCATCGCGGAGTTGGAACATCTGTTTTGATGAGACGGTCAAATAATTTGGCTTTATCAAAAATCCAGATGAACCATGCATCTATAGTAAATTTGTAGCAAGGACTGTCGTATTCCTCGTATTGTACGTGGATGACATTCTTTTGATAGGAAATGACATTCCTATGCTACAATCTGTCAAGGGATTCTTGTCACACAGGTTCTCCATGAATGACCTGGGTGATGCCTCTTACATTCTGGGGATCCGGATCTATCATGACAGATCCAAGAGGATATCAGGACTTTCACAGTCCAGGTACATCGACAACATACTGAGAAGATTCAGTAATGAAGATTCCAAGCGCGGTAATCTACCGGCTTGTCACGGGATCACCCTCTCCAAGGAGATGTCTTCCAAGACTGATTTGGAAAGGGATCGCATGTCTATTATACCATACGCTTCTGCGGTAGGCTCTATAATGTATGCGATGTTGTGTACCAGACCAGATGTAGCTTATGCACTGAGTGTGGTAAGCCGGTATCAGTCAAACCCTGGGGAGAAAACACTGGATAGCGGTAAAGAACATTCTCAAGTACCTAAGAAGGACTAAGGAGATGTTCTTGGTGTATGGCAGAAAAGACCTCCAGATCGAGGCCTTTACTGACTCCAGCTTCCAGAGTGACAAGGATGATTCCAAGTCCATGTCGGGTTATATCTTTACCTCAATGGAGGGGTGGTGTGTTGGAAGAGTTCCAAACAGGAAACCGTTGCTGACTCGACGATGGAAGCGGAATATATCGCTGCTGCAGATGCCGCAAAAGAAGCCGTCTGGATAAGGAAGTTCTTAACAGAACATCAGGTGGTTCCGTCCATTGTTGATCCAATACCTCTGTATTGCGACAACAACGGGGCTATAGCTTTAGCGAAGGAACCCAGGTCCCATCAGAAGTCCAGACACATCTTGAGGCGGTATCACCTGATCAGGGAGATCGTGGGTCGCCAGGAGATCGAGGTTCGGAGAGTTGCCACGGAAGATAACACTGCTGATCTACTCACGAAGGCCTTACCCCAGACTCAATCCGAGCGGTTGATCGAGATAATAGGTTTTCGATATGCCAGTACATGGCCTTAGTGCAAGTGGGAGATTGTTAGTGTATATGCCGTAGAGGCCATTACTGTATCATACTAGTTTGTATATTACTTAATGGAAGCTTGGGATATTCACCTTGTATAGACAATCTTGCTCAAAATAGTAGTATGCTACTTGGTTTTTTTTCTGCTTTAATGTGTACATGTGTTTATTTTAGTATATCACCTATACACAATAGTGGAGCCCTTAGGATCTTTGCTTGATTACCAGCGTTGTGATGGCAGTCACACTCGTGGGGGCTGGGTAATCCACAAGCACATCTTTATGCAGGTCCCTAGTCGTAGGACTATCGAGACAGGGCATCGATACTCCGGAGTAGACTAGCGTATGCGCTTCTCATCCCAGCAGGGGAGACGGTCTGTCCCACAACCGTCAGTACGTCATTCTTGAGATAGAATGCGGGTGCTCGTTAGGTTACGAGTATACTGGACAGGACTCGTCGGGAACTGTTGGTTGGTACTATACCTATTGTCAGTTATCAGTTCCCAGGTGATATGAGTACAGCTTAGTCCGCTAAATTGACACTGTCACTTCGCCTCGAGTGTGTTCCTACTGTACTTAGATTACTGCCCTACCACGGCTCAAAGGAGTCGTGCAAACAGGTAGTAGTTGGGTGCAGTCCCGAAGCACTTGGAGGCAGTGACGGTTAGAAAGGATTCGTCTCTCCCTGTATTGGGGGTTGATATCGCGCTGTGTCTAGGAGAGCCATTACATAAAGTCCCTGGCCAGGGCAAGCGAGATATACTGGTAGGTTTCTAGTGTTATCTCAGGGTGTTCTGGGCTACACTCCGACACAACTTGTACCGCTATTAGGGGACTGACGTTTACCGCCCCCTAAGCCCGCCATACGATATTCTCGAACGAACAGACCGGACTGTACGCAGATTGTCACATTCAGGCTCAGTAGGAGTTCAAATGGGTTTCACCTCGTCAATCTTCTTATCGGCATCTACCTGGGGGACGTTATGCATAGCTAGTGCCGCTTGGGGCCTGTGGTTAAACCCACTGCCAGCGTAGTGTCGAGTCTTTAGAGTCCCACACAGAGAGCCATTCTCCTTTAGGCAAAAGAGTAGAGGTCGCATGGTTTTGCGACAGTGTTCGGTCAAATCCGTGCACTTATGCACGGTTAGTGTCCGGGCAGTTATCACTAGCGGGCTTTGGTTTAAGCCAGATCCTAGTGTACATTTTGGGATTGGTTTTATCTCGTTTGTATTCGTGTTCCTCGGAACGCGGATGCGGGTGTGTATGCACAGTTGACAGAGAGACAGAGGCAGAGGATTCTCATTAGGGTTGTTGACTGTTGACTTTTCCTAAACCCTAATGAGAATAAGAAATATGATTAACAATAATATTAATTAAGTATTATTGTGACATGGTTGTTGATGGTTGACTTTGTTGACCGGTTGACTAGATTGGACTTGTTGACCATCATCATGACAATGGCTATCATTTCTTGGCATTGACCTTGGCTTGCTTATTTGTTCACACATTGAATTTAATACAAGAAATGATATGGCCACTTGATATGATAACAACCATCATATAATACTCAATTATTATTATGTGTTATGATGCTTTTGGATTATGAGAGCTTGGATGGCAAAAGTCTTGCTCATTCTTTCATTTCCTTACTCTCTCATGCTTGAGCTCTCCCTCTTCCTCTTCCCCTCTCTCTAGATCATGGTTCACTTGTCACATGTGTTGAGAAGCAAGAACCATAGAGATAAAACCCAACACACTCCTCTACTCATCCTTGTCACGACCCGAAAGAGCACATGACTGGCCCTTGAACCATATGAAGTCTATAGGACTCCATCTGATCCAAGTAAGCCAGAAGCCCAGAAATCTAAAACCATTTTAAGAGTAAAGAAACATATATTGTAAATTATTTTCCCTTGAGGCATTTTATCTAACACTTACTTCGCATAAACAAAGAGTACAACCAACACAAGCAATATAATATACAACGTCGAAGGACGAGGATCAAACTCAAAAGAAACTCACAATAACATGAAAACCTTAACACTACTAAGCGCGACTCTAAGGTCGAAATAATACATCACTAGCGTCTGAGTCTGAAACAATATAAAAGTTTTGGTTGATGGAATTTCTAGATACAAAGAATAATACATATACAAGGGTGGTTCTGATGGAAAGAACCCACCTACCAAGCAAATCACCCGCAAAGGAAGTAATGTGCCGGAAATGTCGCTATGGAACCTGTACGGCAAAACCTGCAAGAACTGTGGCACAACGGGGGTGAGTTGCCAACTCGCGAATAGAAAATATCTACAAGCAGAAATAGGAAGCATGACATAAACCTAAGCCAAAACGATCAGATATAATATAAACCTCAAATGAATAATTTTGAAGCATAGTAAAGCGGCAATGTAACATCTGAACATAAGTGTAGTGCCAAGTACTCGTGCCAGTGCCTCACGTAACAATATATCATAAATATGATGTATGCATGCGGTAAAATGAAAACAGGAGATATCATGAATGAAATCATCAGAAAATCAACGTCGAGCATTGACACAAACTATATATCTCAATATCAAGTGAAACCCATATACCATGTATCCGACATGTATGCAGCATTCATGAAGGTACTCTATCAGATACTACTAATATGTGATGCAATGCATATACAATAAATGTGGGGTAGGGGAGATATAATATAGCATCGACCATAAAGACCCCGAGCACATAGGCTCCTCTCAAATCGAGCTCATAGGCTCCGAGCACATAGGCTCCTCTCACATCGAGCTCATAGGCTCCGAGCACATAGGCTCCTCTCACATCGAGCTCATAGGCTCCGAGCACATAGGCTCCTCTCATAATGCATATGTAAATTTGCATAGATCATCATGAAGATATATTAAGTATGCGTATATATATATCAGCGTCCCATACCACTAATATATATATACTCTATGGATATACATATATATTTCGGCGTCCCATACCACTGATATATATACGCAGGAGTAAAAAAATCCAGAATCATCATATGCAACCATATCACAGTGCGAAATCCATGAATTATAATACATGCAACAAGAACACTAATATAAGCATGCAACTATGTAAAGGCATATGCACAAGGAATATGAATCAATAACATATGAGCATGCAATGCAATACGAGCCGCAGAATAAATGGTAAATGAATAATAATGCAGCTTGCCATTTGAAATAAGACAAATCGGGGTTTTTGTAATAGGTATGACTTGGGTCTAGTCTAACATCTATTATGCAATCCACAGATCTAAGTATCAAGTCAACCGGGAGGGGTATGGAATCCACCTAAATCTAAATTGATATAAATATATATACATATAATAGTCGGTGATCCAACGTCAATAGTATCGCGTACAATACAGTATATCATATGACAATCCTCAAGTCATGAGTGCGGATCTATCATCAATATAAAGCTCGTACGGTAAATCGTCGTACGGCATCCCAATAGCTGGGTACGGGTCAATATCACATTATCTCATCAAGTACCTGGTATTCTTATCATCATAACACATAATCTGGGATACTGAATCTAAGTCTAGTACAAATCGATACCATCTATATAATTATTAATGCGTGGGTAAAACACATGCCCAAAGGCCCGCTAAGAATCACATATCGTATCCCAAATACGAATTATATCAAATCACCGATCTCACGGCACCAAGCCCAATATCATCGACTCATCTCCAAAGTCATCCAATATCATTATCAACACAGTGTAAGTATAGTGAATATGCAAGGGTGTGCGTGTGGGTGTAAACCTATTCTAGGGTTCGTGGCTATGAACTACACTAGTTTAATTCTAAGCCTAAACTATCCATTAAACACCTAACACAATATCCATGACACACTATAACTATCATATAGTATATCAACTACGGACTGCGGGGGTGCTATACGTCATCCCCCGACTTCCCCCTGTAGATATAATCTGCTCACCTTGCGTCTTCATTGTCGACGTCACCACGCGTTTGCTTGTCGTCCCGAAGTCTTCATGGTGTACCTACACATTAACGTATCGCAAATGTGTATCAAAACCAATTCCGAACTAAAACGGCATACGAATCTCAAAACGATACGCTAAGATCTATAGGTTAGAACCTATGGACAACGCCTTCCAAACCCATCAACAACCCTCGATATCGTCTTATAAACGCCAAATAGTCGAGGTAAAACACAATACAGAAATTCAGAATTAAAAATACGGAATACGGGAACACGAATCCAAAACAGCAATTAAGGAAATAGGCTCCACATTTCACCCAAGGTCAAATTAGACAAATCTATACATGCCAGGGGCCTAAACTACAGATGTAGGAGCAGCAGAACCAAAACGACCCAAATTGGTGCAGGTCTGGCCGCAATTTGCTGCCAGATGGAATTAATTGGCAGCCGGGTCATGGAGTTAGGAGCTAGGGTCTTGGTGGTAGCTTCCTGGGTGCCTGCACATGTCACTGTCCATTCAATTTTATTTTAGGATGTCTCGGGTGATAGCAGATCTCATAAAAGCTTCCCAGATTTCATAACTTTTCCGATATCGGCTTCTAAATCCATATTTCGGGTTTCAACTCTCAGGTTGGGGTCTCAATTCACGCACTAGGGTATTTATCTAACCTCAACTGAGCTCAATTTCACATTACAACCCAAAATTCCCTCAAACCCTAACTAGGTTTTTCTCCAATCCATAAAAACACACAATATCGGTTCTAAACTAAACATGGGGTATATGTAATACTAAAACTAAGCTAAGGGTTCAGTAAATACCTCATTTGGCAACTCAAGAATTTTCTTGAGTTGCCCCTAGTGGCCAAAATCTTTGCTTTCTTGGTCCTATGTGTAGATCTCTAGCTTATGCACATTTTTTGTGAAATGAAGATGGGGTGTTGGTGTAGTTTTCATGGTGATTTGGGGCTAATGAAGAGGAGAGGGAGATGAGGGGCAGCAGCAGCAGCTGAAGGGGAAGAGGGAGAGAGAAAGTGAGTTGAGGAAGTGAAGGGAAAATGGCTAAGTCAAAGCTACCCCCTCTCTTTTCTCTCTCTCATCTACCTACCACCATATATTAATCCTTTTCCTTTTTCCTTTCTTTTCTTTCCCCTCAAATTCCTTCTCACTCAAATAGTGAACCCCAAAATAAAACCATGGCAAGAAAAATGCAACACAAGTGTAGGAAATGATATGTGCATGTTTTGCACAAGATTGCCGGAAAACCCGATTAGCAATTTTTTAATCGCGATTAGCACTCAATTAGCATATAACTAATCATAACAACTTAAAAATGGTATAATTCTCTAAATTACCTTATTTTCGAATTTTCCATAATTTTTCCAAATTTTTCACCATTTATCTGTATTTAATTATACCAAATTATTAAAATATTCAATAAAGTAATATTAATTTATAAAATTTCCCGAAAATGATATTTTATTATTTTGAAATGTTACAATCTACCCCCGTTAAATAAATTCGGTCCCCGAATTTAAATTTAAACCCCTAAGTACTAAAACATTTCAGCAAAAATCCAAATTGTCGGGGCTCCGCAAACATCAATCCTAAGGCGTATATAAGAATACCCCGTGTGTCAGGTGCGCACGAAAAAAAAATCCACATAAGTACCATACAGGTGCAACGGGTGTGCACACAACATCTGTCATAGGCAACGTGTGTGCCTGACAGCAAAACCAGGTGCATCTGACATGCACAAGGAAACCCGATTTTGTGCATCTGGTGTGCACCAAAATCGTACCTCAAAACACTAAGGGTGCATCCAATGCTAGCAGCGCAAGATATCTACTTGCCTCTTGCTCACGGTCTGGCGTCTTCTGTCTCAGGGTCCTTATCTCCTCTGCGGATTACCAATTTCCAATTAATCGGCTCATCGGCCCTGTCAGGTGTGCTAACGGGGACGATTCCGTTCTGGCACTTCTCTGGTCATCTCTCGGTCAATCCTCACGACCACTTGTAAAGTAGCATGTCACTGGCATCGGCCTCTGGTCCTCTGAATACACATTACACATCCGATCCTGGGTGCAAATTGTAGGGTTCCTAGGCACACCCATGAGGTTCTACAAGTGATCAAACATGGCCAATTCAAAAATTTCCTATGAACCAAGTAACCCTAAGCAAGATCGTAACTAGAGGATAAGCGATGCAAGCAAGTAAACAACTTTATTGCTAAAGGAAAGTGACTACAACCGTTGTAGATCCGGTGCTCCACTTCCTTGGCTCCGTGATGACGTCCCTCCGCTGTACCCATCGGAATCCTAGACTCTCACGGTGGTTTCATAGGAGAAAAGATCGGGCTAGGTCGTCGACTTCGATGCCGAAGATGATCTACGTCGAGGCAACTCAAGATCAAGCTCCAACTTCACTAAGTCATGAAACTAGTGAAGAAAACACCCTATACTACATGGCAAGTCGTAGAGGATGAAGAAATAGGAAGTGGGTTCACTTTGGATTTGGATTTCTCACTCTTTTTCTCAAGTCACCATTGAAGGTAGCAAAGGTTTTCTTCATCTTAAGAAGAAGAAGAAGAAGAAAAGAATATGATAAGAATATTGAAAATAGAAAATAAAGTGATTCTTATCATATAGCAACCATGGTTATGTGTAGAGAATAAACTAGGGTTAGGTTTAATGGTTAGGTTAAGGCTAAGAAACAAAATGGTCAAAGCTTCAAAGCTTCATGAAGTTTCAAGAATGAAACAAAGTTAGCCACCATTTTATTCTTGCCAAAATAAATGAATAATAGAATAAATAAATAAGTAAAGATTACAAAACCCTAACCATTAACCTAGAAAAGGTTTAAAGCATACACATACCGAAGTTTGCATGTATCATCAAACTTGATACAAACTAGTGCACAAAACTATATCATATATACAATGTGCACTTCAAGTGAGAAAATCCATCTAAAGTGAACAAATATTAGTTAATGCAAAGTAATATATCAAATATATAATTATACATTGAATCATTAAATCAACACTTGATTTAACGATCCGGTCATATCGCATATGACCGACTAATATCCAATGTGTCGACTTATCGAATCAATCCTCGATTCGATAACTAGGTTATATCACATACAACCATTCGATACATCCATCGCGAGAATAGAATAAGGTATCACAAACACGCATTATTCTCGGTCCCGCACATATCTCATATGCGCTCCTATTTCGTTTCGCTTGAGCCAGGAAACCTCTGTGTAGGACTCTAAAGACTCGTCAATACGCCGGCAGCAGATGATGATCATATTAAACACCCACAAGCCGCAAGCGGTCTGCTAAACGTAACGGACACCCCGGTATTGAGGGATCAGAAGATCGACGAGCAAGCTCGCTCACACTCCTGTGAATCCAACCAGTAACACTTACCGTACAGTCCAGTCTGTTCGTCTGATATGTCGCATATCTCGCCTAGGGGTGGTGAACGTCAGACCCCAGTAGCTCGATAAGTCATGCCGATATAAGGTCCATAACATAGCATGAAACTACTGATAACACTTACCAGTAGATCACTGCAACACTGGCCAGGGATTTCCAGTTATGGCCAGTCGAGCATAGCGCAACATCAACCCCCAATACCGGGAGAGACGAATCCCCTCCTATCGCTCATTGCCTCCATGTGAATCGGGACTGTACCTAAAAATTGTTAGTTATATGTATGCCCTAGAGGCCATTACTATACATAGGATGTATATTGTAGTGGATGCTTGGACATATATAGGGAGGCCTTTCTTGCTCGACATGATAGTATGCTATCTGGTTGATCTTTACCTTAACGTGTACACTGATTGTCTCTCTGTTACATGTTGGTAAAGCCCTTAGGATGTGTACTTGACTACCTGGACTATGATGCGGATCATACTAGTGGGGACATGGTAGTCCATAAGTACATCCTTCAAGGTCCCTAGTCATGGGTGTATCGAGACGGGGCATCGATATACCAGAGTAGACTAGCGTATACCTTCTCGACCCATACAGATGGGCGATAGATGTGTTAGTTGTATGTATGCCCTAGAGGCCAGTATTGTACAGATGATGTATATTATATTGGATGCTTGGACATATATAGAGATGACTTTCTTGCTCGACATGATAGTATGCTATCTGGTTGCCATTTATCTTAACATGTACACTAGTCTCTTTATACTGTCTTATAGTTACATGTTGGTAAAGCCCTTAGGACATGTACTTGACTACCTAGACTATGATGCAGATCATACTAGTGGGAACATGGTAGTCCATAAGTACATCCTTCAAGGTCCCTAGTCGTGGGTATCTCGAGACGGGGCATCGATTTACCAGAGTAGACTAGCGTATACGCTTCTCGACCCATGTGATGGGCGATGGATGATCCCATATCCATTGGTGTTTGACATCAGAGATGGTATACGGGTGCTCAGTGGAAACTGGGTACACTGGACGGACTCGCCGAGAACTCCCAGATGGTATTATACCTCACGTCAGATGGCAGTTCTCAGGTGACACTTGTACAGATTAGTCTGTAGACCCGAGATCGTCATAGAGTCTTGTGTGATTCCCACTGTGCTTTGATCTCCACCTTACCACGTCCATGAGGGCGTGCAAAACGGTGGTCTTTGGGTACAGTCCCGAATCACATGGAGGCAATGAGCGATAGGAGGGGTTTCGTCTCTCCCGGTATTGGGAGTTGATGTTGCGCAGTGCTCGATTGGCCGTAACAGGGAAGTCCCTGGCCAGGGCTGATCAGAGATTTGCTGGTAAGTGTTACCAGTAGTTTCTCGACCCGTTACGAGCCTCACATCAGCACGACTTATCGGGTTATTGGGGTCTGACGTATACCACCCCTAGACTTGATATGCGACGTATCTGACGAAGAGACTTGACTGTATGGTAAGTGTTACTGGTCGGATTCGCAGGAGTGTGAGCGGGCTAGCTCGTCGATCTTCTGATCGCTCAATACCCGGGTGGCCGTTACGTTTAGCAGACCGCTTGCGGCTTGTGGGTGCTTGATATGATCATCATCTGCTACCGGCGTATTGACGAGTCTTTAGAGTCCTACACAGAGGTTTCCTGGCTCAAGCGAAACGAAATAGGAGCGCATATGAGATATGTGCAGGACCGAGAATGATGCGAGTATGTGATACCGCATTTCATTCTCGCGATATATGTTTCGATTGGTTACATTCGATATGACCTAGTTATCGAATCATTGATTCGATAAATCGATGCATTGAATACTAGTAGGTTATGTGCGACATGACCGGATCATTGAATCAAGTGTTTATTTAATGATTTAATGTATAATTATATATTTGATATATTACTTTGCATTAACTAGTATTGGTTCACTTTAAACGGATTTTTCTCACTTGGATTGCACATTGTATATGTGATATACTTTCGTGCACCTTTTTGTATCATGTTTGATGATACTTGATCTTTATGTTAAGTGTATAGAATTAATCCATGGTTAATATGATAATTAGGGTTTTGCATTTCCATTTATTTATTTATTTGTTTATTTATTTATTTGGAAATGAATATGATAAGAATGGTGGCTAAGTTTGTTTTATATTGAAGCTTCATGAAGCTTTGACTTTGCTAACCATCCTTATCTTCATGCTTAACCCTAACCCATCAAAGTGACCATGGTTAATTCTCTACACTTAACCCTAGTTCAAGTTATGATAAGTATTTGATTTATATTTATTTATATCATAAGACTTATCATAATTTTTTCTAGAGCTCATCTTCTTCTTCTTCTTCAAGCTTGCTACTCCAATGGCAACTTGAGCTTTAGTGAGTTAAATCCAAATCCAAAGTGAACCCACCTCCTATTTCTTCACCCTCTACCTCTTGCCAAGTTGTTTTGGGTGTTTACTTCACAAGTTTCACAAGTTTGTGAAGTCGGAGCTTGAGTTTGTGCAACCTCGACGTAGATCGTCTTTGACACAAAGCCGACGAGCTATTCCGCTTGCTTTCCCGATGAAGCCGATGATCGAGTCGAGGATTCATGATGGACAGCGAGGACATGACGTTGCGGAGCCGTGGAGGTGGAAATCCGGATCTACAAAGGTTGTATATCCGTATCATAGTAGTAAACTGTTAACTAGCTTTCTATTTCGCCTAAACATCTAGTTAAAGATCCGTAGTCTAGGGTTTCTCGGCATTAAAAATTTTAATTTGGCATGTTCGATGCCTTGTGAGAACCCACTAGGGTGCCTAGGAACCTTTCACTGGTATCAGAGCCTAGCTAGAGCCTTAGGCGAAGTCCCGACGACGTTTGAAACCCGATCGAACCGAAATCCAAAACCTAAAAATGCTCTCTGGACTTTTTCTAAAAATTCGGATTTTTGTCAATTAAAAATATGTAGAAAATCAAGAAGGGTGTTATTAGAATTACTGTGAAATTCGAGGGGGTAATTCAACTTTTCCACCGCGGAAGAGCGGCACATGCTAGGCATGTGCCGCGCTTCCGCGGCCGTACTGTTCCCTTTCATAATTATTTCTGCACAGTAACTCTTGTAATATACTTCTATGTTTTCTGGGATATTTTTATTGTGACTTTACAGAAGAGTATTTTGGGGTACTATTGGGAATCAGTATTTCGATCGGATTATCAAATTTCGTCTTTGGTGTTTTTCCAGATAACTGTAGAATATGTTAAAGAGTTCGACCGGATATAAATACCCAGGTTTTCCCCTTCCGAATAATTCCAAGTGTTGGACTTTTCTGTGGTTAAAAGACGTTCGAAGTAGTGCAAGTAACGCGATGGTCCCTCTAGAAGACACAAACCTTAACTCGATTATGTGACCGTCTTGAACTGCCCTTTGAACCTTCGGGTTTGGGGCAGTACGGCGTGCCACATGTGAGGCGTTGGCTTGACCCTTCTACGGCTGGACCGTTGGTACTGAGGCATGAAGTGAATGTCTTTGAACCTATTTCATGTGTTGATCGGTGTCGGGAAAACTTGGGTGTTCGATTGTTCGATCGAAAAGTTTAACATTTTCTGTTTATCTGGAATGGGATACAATAATTGGAATTCACAAGTAGTTATGTGATAACTAAATGAATGTTATAAATCTAGCAATTTAGTCCCATATGATATTGAAAAGAGTTTTCGATAATGAGACTAAAATGCGGGGTTTGTAACTGTTAGGCATGTGATGTCTAAAGTGGTTGCGGATTCCAATTGTTGTAGTTTTACACTTTCTTTTCTGTGACCGTAAGTGTAGCATGTTCATATCGCCGGTTTCGTTGCTATACGTCAACGACAATTGGGGTATGCATACTTACTTACGTTGATGACATGTGATGTTATGTGTTGCTGGATATGTTATATTGGATCGTCGTGTTTGAATAGCCGGGGTTTTTTTATGTGAGATGAGTGTTTTTCATTTTCATTCATGTAAAAACTTGTATGTAATATTCTTTTATTCGGGGCACTTCCAGGATGCGGGAGTTGTCACCCTTTGTATATTATTTACTTTTCTGCACTAGGATAGACCCAAGGAGGGGAGCACAAGTAACCGGGTTCTGGGGTCCAGTGGGAGACCAACTCGAGGAGTCGAGTCCGGGTCCCCTAACCCTAGAATTGGCAGGGTTGCTTGCCGCTCTCGTAGGGGTCTAGGGGTGTGGGATTGGCTATTCATCACGACCGTGGAATCCGTGTTTTATACTGGCTCGTATTGAAAACACGGACGTCTTAGTATATCCAATATTTCATATGTTTATTCTGCTGCGATATCTGTGATGTGATTCTGTGATGGATATAGTATATAGTATATATGATATATTATATAGACGTTACTTATGTTTTACACCCGCGCTAGCCCTGCCCTGCTCTGTCGTTAGTTACCTAACCTAACGGTGCACGAGGGGACATCGAGGCGAATGCGGATGGCATAAGTGTACGTCATATCTATCTGTGATGTTTAGGTATTTAAATGATGGGACTTCATTAATGTGATTAATGAAAGATAAGAAACCTAAGATGTTGTGGAATCGAATTTTAAAATAAAACAGGTAGCTACAGTTCTTGCTTTGCATAGCGGTATATATGATATACCCCGCACCTCATTCGACGAGGAAAGGACCGAGATCCCTTCACCGGGAGTGACTCCTTTAGCAATAACTGGCAGATGCTACACACTCGGTTTGCTTTTGACTGCTTTTGCATTTTTGCTTTGCACAGCGATATATATGATATATCCCGCACCTCATTCGACGAGGAAAGGACCGAGATCCCTTCACCGGGAGTGACTCCTTTAGCAAAACTAGAAAAGCCTCAAAATCACTCCATTTCAAAACTTTATTTGATTCTACAACGATATCAAGTTCATTACGCTCATGGTTTTTATGAAAAACCTGCGTAGCCCTCCGTCATTTCAGATAAGTATTAGTTAGTATTCGTGCTGCGGTAGTTTGGCCTCCGTCAAGGCGCAGTGTACGGTAGCTAACTAGTGCTTATCTGCTAGCATATGATGCGATTGGATTAGGGTATTCGTACGGCGTTGTTTGGCCTCCGTCAAGGGTCGTGCGGGTGGGTTTAATTCAATCAGGAAATGACGGGTTGAACTTGACTAGCGGACTATGGGTTGTTTGGCCTCCGTCAAGGTCATAGGACGCTAGGGGCAAAATATTATCGGGAATTTCAAGTGTTGAAATTTGCAATGAGATTGCATACCTTCTATGAGATAGTTGGATCCCGATACCCGCTGCGAGTAAGAGTTACTCCTGGGAGAGTTTTACACATTGCAATTAGCCGATCAAGTAGGTGTCTAGAAAGGTGTTAACGAGGTTACGCCTCTGGGAAAACGAGGTTTACATTAATTAGGTTCGTGCGAAAGCACGGGGGACCTCCCTCAAAGTACCGACACTGGCCTGGCTGAAAGATTGGCGAACTTGTAGTGTGTAATTAATCCCGGCTAGTCTTTCCTTTTAAGGTTTGGAGGAAGATTTGATAAAAAGCAGTGGGAGCCATCCTGATTAGATAAGATAATAACCAATCTGATCTTGCACGAGCATACGCTAAAGTGTTTTCTTCTCTCTCTCTCCAGGTAGTGACCATTTCATGCCTTAATAAAGATAATAATATGGATGTATTGACCGAACCCGCATGTCATACTGTGCTGGGGAACGTTGGTTCCGTTCTTTCTTATAAGAGTTATAGGAATGAACAGGATATAGGGGAATACCAGGATTCCCATGCCACCCGAATGAAGAAAGTACATGTTGATGCATTTTCTTCGGGTGTGTTCGTTACTGAGAACTGTTTCTCCATTTGCTCTACGTCCTGGGTATTAGATACCGGGTCGGGATCCCATATATGTAATCAGTTACATGGGCTAAGGAAAGGTAGAGAACTTGGAGAAGGTGATAAAGACATTAGAGTTGGAAATGGTGCAATTGTTGCAGCTAAGACTGTCGGGGAATATCACCTTGTATTACCAACTGGTAATACATTGGTTCTGAACGAATGCTATTACATGCCGAACCTGATATGCAACATTATATCGGTTTCTTTATTAAGCAAAGAAGGATATAATTTTGTATTACAGGACAATGTTATGAACATTTTCCGTAACCAAAAGTTGGTTGGATCAGGCACGTTGTGCAATGGCATTTATGTTCTAAACCAATCAACAGTCCTCAGTATAACAAACACACACAAGAGGAAGAGTTCTGAACTCAACGAATCCTTCTTGTGGCATTGTAGACTGGGTCACATCAATGCGACACGACTAGCTAAGTTGCATAAGGATGGATATTTAAATCCATTTGAATTTTCATCCTATGACACTTGCCAGTCATGTCTCAAAGGCAAGATGACCAAGACTCCGTTTACGGGACACGGAGAAAGAGTTACCGAACTCTTAGGACTGATACATAGTGATGTATGCGGTCCCATGTCTACACATGCCGGGGATGGTTCTTCATACTTCATTACATTCACTGACGATCTCTCTAGGTTCGGGTATGTGTTCCTGATGAAACACAAATCAGAAGCTTTTGAGAAATTTAGGGAATATAAACAAGAAGTTGAGAACCAAACCGGAAAAAGTATTAAAATCCTTCGATCTGATCGAGGAGGAGAATACTTAAGCAATGAATTCCTGGGCTTCCTAAAAGAGAATGGGATTCTCTCTCAGCTGACTCCTCCATATACACCACAGCACAACGGTGTATCAGAACGGAGGAACCGCACCCTATTAGATATGGTGCGCTCTATGATGAGTACAGCTGAGTTACCTATTTCCTTCTGGGGATATGCACTGGAGACTGCTGCATACCTACTGAATAGAGTTCCGACCAAATCAGTGCCTACCACTCCATATGAGATATGGAATGGCAAGAGACCATGTCTTAATTTTATTCAGATATGGGGTTGTCCGGCCTATGTTAAAACACAAAATCCGGACAAGCTCGAGGCAAGGTCTGTTCTATGTAAGTTTGTTGGATATCCCAAACATTCGCGAGGGTATATCTTCTACCACTCCGAGGAACAAAAAGTGTTTGTTTCTCGACATGCCACTTTCTTAGAAAAAAGTTTTCTTATGAAACAGATAAGTGGCATTGAGGTAGAACTGGAAGAGGTTCCAGCAATACAGACTACAACAGAAGATTTGGTTGAACCAGAGGATTCCGTAGTTCCCGATGAACCCCAGCCTCTCCGCCGATCTAGTAGGGTTCTTCGCCAACCTGAGAGATACTACGGTTTTCTCATTGATGGTGGCAGTGAGGATTGCATCATGGAGGATGATGACCCAACTAGCTTCGAGCAGGCCATCACTAGTGGGGACTCAGTGAAATGGCTGGATGCTATGCGGTCCGAGATGGATTCCATGTACACCAACAAAGTATGGACTTTGGAAGTTGCTCCTGAAGGGGTAAAACCCATTGGGAGCAAGTGGATCTTTAAGAAGAAACTTGGTGTAGATGGGAAAGTGGAGACTTTCAAAGCTAGACTTGTAGCAAAGGGTTTTCGTCAAAGACCAGGTGTGGACTATGACGAAACCTTTTCTCCAGTGGCTATGCTTAAATCCATCCGAATCGTGCTTGCCATTGCTGTCTTTCATGACTACGAAATCTGGCAAATGGATGTTAAGACCGCCTTTCTAAATGGTGATTTAGAAGAGTGCGTGTACATGACTCAGCCAGAGGGCTTCGTAGACAGTGGGAGCAGCGGGAAGGTGTGCAAGCTGCTTAAATCCATTTATGGATTAAAGCAAGCATCGCGGAGTTGGAACATCTGATTTGATGTCGTTATCAAAGAGTTTGATTTCGTCAAAAATCCAGATGAACCTTGTATCTACAAGAAGGTGGCAGAGAGTAAGGTTGTCTTCCTCGTATTGTACGTGGACGACATACTCTTGATAGGAAATGACATTCCTATGCTGCAATCGGTCAAGCTCTTCTTATCACAAAGATTCTCAATGAAAGATCTTGGTGATGCCTCCTGCATATTGGGGATCAGGATCTATAGAGATAGATCCAAACGGATTTTGGGATTGTCCCAATCCAGGTACATTGACACCATACTAAAGAGGTTTAGTATGGAAGAGTCCAAGCGTGGGAACTTGCCCACGATCTCTGGAGTCACTCTCTCCAAAGAGATGTCTCCTAAGACTGATTTGGAGAGAGCTCGCATGCAAGGGATACCCTATGCTTCGGCAGTAGGCTCTATCATGTATGCGATGCTATGTACCAGACCTGATGTAGCATACTCACTAAGCGTAGTGAGCAGGTATCAAGCTGATCCTGGAGAGAGTCACTGGACAGCTGTGAAGAGCATTCTCAAGTACTTGCGAAGGACTAGAGATATGTTCTTGGTGTATGGTAACGGAGAACTCCAAGTGGAGTCCTTTACCGATTCGAGCTTCCAGAGTGATAAGGACGACTCTAAGTCGCAGTCGGGCTTTGTCTTTACCCTTTACGGAGGGGCGGTTAGCTGGAAGAGTTCCAAGCAGGAAACCGTGGCAGACTCGACAATGGAAGCTGAATACATCGCTGCCAACGATGCTGCTAAAGAAGCTGTCTGGATCAAGAAGTTCATTACTGAACTTGGAGTGGTTCCATCCATTGAGCATCCAATACCTTTGTATTGCGATAACAATGGAGCGGTGGCTTTGGCCAAGGAACCCAGGTCCCATCAGCGGTCCAGGCATATTCTGAGGCGGTATCACCTGATCCGGGAGATAGTTGATCGCCGGGAGATCGAGGTCAGGAGAGTTGACACGAAGAACAACACGGCGGATCCACTCACGAAGGCCATTCCCCAGATACAGTTTGAGAGACTCTTCGGGATGCTCGGTATGAGATACTACAGCAGCTGGCCCTAGTGCAAGTGGGAGATTGTTAGTTGTATGTATGCCCTAGAGGCCAGTATTGTACAGATGATGTATATTATATTGGATGCTTGGACATATATAGAGATGACTTTCTTTCTCGACATGATAGTATGCTATCTGGTTGCCATTTATCTTAACATGTACACTAGTCTCTTTATACTGTCTTATAGTTACATGTTGGTAAAGCCCTTAGGACATGTACTTGACTACCTAGACTATGATGCAGATCATACTAGTGGGAACATGGTAGTCCATAAGTACATCCTTCAAGGTCCCTAGTCGTGGGTATCTCGAGACGGGGCATCGATTTACCAGAGTAGACTAGCGTATACGCTTCTCGACCCATGTGATGGGCGATGGATGATCCCATATCCATTGGTGTTTGACATCAGAGATGGTATACGGGTGCTCAGTGGAAACTGGGTACACTGGACGGACTCGCCGAGAACTCCCAGATGGTATTATACCTCACGTCAGATGGCAGTTCTCAGGTGACACTTGTACAGATTAGTCTGTAGACCCGAGATCGTCATAGATTCTTGTGTGATTCCCACTGTGCTTTGATCTCCACCTTACCACGTCCATGAGGGCGTGCAAAACGGTGGTCTTTGGGTACAGTCCCGAATCACATGGAGGCAATGAGCGATAGGAGGGGTTTCGTCTCTCCCGGTATTGGGAGTTGATGTTGCGCAGTGCTCGATTGGCCGTAACAGGGAAGTCCCTGGCCAGGGCTGATCAGAGATTTGCTGGTAAGTGTTACCAGTAGTTTCTCGACCCGTTACGAGCCTCACATCAGCACGACTTATCGGGTTATTGGGGTCTGACGTATACCACCCCTAGACTTGATATGCGACGTATCTGACGAAGAGACTTGACTGTATGGTAAGTGTTACTGGTCGGATTCGCAGGAGTGTGAGCGGGCTAGCTCGTCGATCTTCTGATCGCTCAATACCCGGGTGGCCGTTACGTTTAGCAGACCGCTTGCGGCTTGTGGGTGCTTGATATGATCATCATCTGCTACCGGCGTATTGACGAGTCTTTAGAGTCCTACACAGAGGTTTCCTGGCTCAAGCGAAACGAAATAGGAGCGCATATGAGATATGTGCAGGACCGAGAATGATGCGAGTATGTGATACCGCATTTCATTCTCGCGATATATGTTTCGATTGGTTATATTCGATATGACCTAGTTATCGAATCATTGATTCGATAAATCGATGCATTGAATACTAGTAGGTTATGTGCGACATGACCGGATCATTGAATCAAGTGTTTATTTAATGATTTAATGTATAATTATATATTTGATATATTACTTTGCATTAACTAGTATTGGTTCACTTTAAACGGATTTTTCTCACTTGGATTGCACATTGTATATGTGATATACTTTCGTGCACCTTTTTGTATCATGTTTGATGATACTTGATCTTTATGTTAAGTGTATAGAATTAATCCATGGTTAATATGATAATTAGGGTTTTGCATTTCCATTTATTTATTTATTTGTTTATTTATTTATTTGGAAATGAATATGATAAGAATGGTGGCTAAGTTTGTTTTATATTGAAGCTTCATGAAGCTTTGACTTTGCTAACCATCCTTATCTTCATGCTTAACCCTAACCCATCAAAGTGACCATGGTTAATTCTCTACACTTAACCCTAGTTCAAGTTATGATAAGTATTTGATTTATATTTATTTATATCATAAGACTTATCATAATTTTTTCTAGAGCTCATCTTCTTCTTCTTCTTCAAGCTTGCTACTCCAATGGCAACTTGAGCTTTAGTGAGTTAAATCCAAATCCAAAGTGAACCCACCTCCTATTTCTTCACCCTCTACCTCTTGCCAAGTTGTTTTGGGTGTTTACTTCACAAGTTTCACAAGTTTGTGAAGTCGGAGCTTGAGTTTGTGCAACCTCGACGTAGATCGTCTTTGACACAAAGCCGACGAGCTATTCCGCTTGCTTTCCCGATGAAGCCGATGATCGAGTCGAGGATTCATGATGGACAGCGAGGACATGACGTTGCGGAGCCGTGGAGGTGGAAATCCGGATCTACAAAGGTTGTATATCCGTATCATAGTAGTTAACTGTTAACTAGCTTTCTATTTCGCCTAAACATCTAGTTAAAGATCCGTAGTCTAGGGTTTCTCGGCACTAAAAATTTTAATTTGGCATGTTCGATGCCTTGTGAGAACCCACTAGGGTGCCTAGGAACCTTTCAAGATGATCCCATATCCATTGGTGTTTTACATCGGAGATGATATACGGGTGCTCAGTGGAGACTGGGTACACTGGACGGACTCGCCGAGAACTCCCCGACGGTATTATACCTTACGTCAGATGGCAGTTCTCTGGTGACACTGGTCCAGAGTAGTCTGTTGACCCGAGGTCGTCATAGAGTCTTGTGTGGTTCCCACTGTGCTTTGATTTCTACCTTACCACGTCCAAGAGGGCGTGCAAAACGGTGGTTTTTGGGTACAGTCCCGAATCACATGGAGGCAATGAGCGATAGGAGGGGATTCGTCTCTCCCGGTATAGGGAGTTGATGTTGCGCTGTGTTCGATTGGCTATAACCGGAAATCCCTGGCCAGGGTTGCTGATATTCACTGGTAAGTGTTACCGGTAGTTTCTCGAACTGTTATAGACCTCATATCGACACGACTTATCGAGCAATTGGGGTCTGGAGTTTATCACCCCTAGGCGAGATATGCGACATATCAGATGATCAGACCGGACTGTACGGTAAGTGTTACTGGTTGGATTCACAGGAGTATGAGCGGACTTGCTCGTCGATCTTCTGATCGCTCAATACCCGGGTGGCCGTTACGTTTAGCAGAGCGCTTGCGGCTTGTGGGTGTTTGATATGATCATCACCTGCTGCCGGCGTATTGACGAGTTTTTAGAGTCCTACACAGAGGTTTTCTGGCTCAAGCGAAACGAAATAGGAGCGCATATGAGATATGTGCGGGACCGAGAATTATACCAGTATGTGATACTGTATTCTATTCTCGCGATTTGTATCATTGGTCGGTTATATGTGATATAGCCGGGTTACCGAATCAAGTGTTGATTCGATACATTGGTACACTTGATATTAGTCGGTTATATGCGATATGACCGGATCGTTAAATCAAGTGTAGATTTAATGATTTAATATATAATTATATATTTGATATATTACTTTGCATTAACTAGTATTAGTTCACTTAAGATGGATTTTCTCACGTGCACATTGTATATGTGATATATTTTTGTGCACTTGATTGTATCATATTTGATGATACATGATTGTTTTGGTGTATGTTTAGTTTAAACCATAGTTATGTTAATGGTTAGGGTTTTTATTTACTTATTCATTTATTTATTTATTCATTTTGGAAAGATAAAGAGAATGGTGGCTTATTTTGTTGTTTTGTTGAAACTTCATGAAGTGTTGAAAGCTTGACCATTCTTGTTCTTTTCCTAAACCTAACCATTAAACCTAACCCTAGTTTATTCTCTACACTTGACCATGGATGCTATATGATAAGAATGACTTATTTTCTATTTTCCAAGAATACTTATCATATTCTTTTCTTCTTCTTCTTCTTCAAGAAGAAGAAAGCTTGCAACCATCAATGGTGACTTGATGAAAAGATTGAGAAATCCAATTCTAAAATGAACCCACTTCCTATTTCTTCATCCTCTACCACTTGCCAAGTAGTATAGGGTGTTTTCTTCACAAGTTTCATGGCTTAGTGAAGTTGAAGCTTGATCTTGTGTTGCCTCGACGTAGATCATCTTCGGCATCGAAGTCGACGACCTAGCCCACACATTTCTCCGATGAAGCCAACGCTTGAGCCCGGGATCCGATGATCGCAGCGAGGGGACTTCATCACGGAGCTATGGAGGTAGAGAACCGGATCTACAAAGGTTGTATTTTCGTTATCTCTTAGTTAAGTTGTTAACTAGTTGCTTGTTTCGCCTAAACTCTAGTAGACGATCCGTATTAGGGTTTCACGGCACCGGAAATTTTTGAAATTGGCATGGTTGATGCCTTGTGAGACCTCATTAGTGTGCCTAGGAACCCTACAGTGGTATCAGAGACTAGCTAGAGCCTTAGGCGATGTGTAGACGAAGTTAGAAACCCGGTCGAACCGAAACCCTAATTCAAAATTGCTCTCTGTACATTTTTTGAAATCGGGGATTTTTCAGAATTAAAAATATGTAGAAAACTCAGCAGGAGTTTCTAAGAATTACTGTACAAAACGGAACCCCTAATTCGAACAAATAGCAGTGGAACCGCGGCAATATCGTGGCTAATGCGGCGGTTCCGCGGCCGTACGGTCGTTTCATTAATTAATTTTTGCATAGTAATTCTTATATTTTGGTGCTGTATTTTCTGGGAATTTTTAAATATCACTCAAGAGTTGAGTTTTCTGGGTTGTATTGGGAGTTCGTAAATTCGATTGGATTATCAAATTTTGTCTATGTGTTTTTCTGGGTAATTTTAGAATATGTTAAAAAGTTCGACCGGATATAAATACCTACTTTTTCCCCTGCCGGGAAAATTCCAAGTGTTGGATTTTTCCGTAGTTTAATGACGTTCTAAGTAGTGCAAGTAACGCGATGGTCCCTCTAGAAGACAACAAACCTTAACTCGATTATGCGACCATCTTGAACTGCCCTTTGAACCTTAGGGTTTGGGGCAGTACGGCGTGCCACATGTGAGGCGTTGGCTTGACCCTTCTACGGCTGGACCGTTGGTACTGAGGCATGAAGTGAATGTTTTTAAACTTATTTCATGTGTTGATCTGTATCGGGAAAACGTGGGTGTTTGAATGTTCGATCGGAAAGTTTAACATTTTCTATTTATCTGGAATGGGATACAATAATTGGAATTCATAAGTAGTTATGAGATAACTGAATGAATGTTATAAACATAGCAGTTTAGTCTATCTTGATCGGCTGCAACGGAATTTTGATGTGATCAAAAGTCCGTCGCAATCACGTAGTGTACGCGGATACTCGCCGGATAAACTTAATAGATAGCTACACCCCTTAGCCCCGACCAAGTGACTGTAGGAGAACCCCGTCGCCGAAAGCATCCATCCGGGTGCTCGCGGTAGCGGTGTTCCGCCTTGGTGCACTTCGTCGACGGTATCGGGGGTGCGGCCGTCTACTAAAGTTTGTGACGAGCATTCGATCAGGATGTCGGGAATCGTGTTGAATTGCCCGACTTAATATTGAAAAGTGTTTTCGATAATGAGACTAAAATGCGGGGTTTATAATTGTTAGGCATGCGATGTCTAAGTATTTCATTTGATTAAGGATGCGATGTCTAAAGAGGTTGCGGATTCCAACTGTTGTAGTTTTACACTTTCTTATCTGTGACCGTAAGTGTAATATGTGATATCGCCGGTTTCGTTGCTATATGTCAACGACAATTGGGATGGGCATATTTACTTACGTTAATGACATGTGATGTTATGTGTTGCTGGATATGTTATATTGGATCGTCGTGTTTGAATAGCCGGGGTTTTTTATGTAAGATGAGTGTTTTTTCATTTTTATTCATGTAAAAACTTGTATGTAATATTCTTTTATTGGGGCACTTCCAGGTTGCGGAAGATGTCACCTTTTGTATATTATTTACTTTTCCGCACTAGGATAGACCCAAGGAGGAGGGCACAAGTAACCGGGTTCTAGAGTCCAGTGGGAGACCAACTCGAGGAGTCGAGTCCGGGTCTCCTAACTCTAGAATTGGTATGGTTGCTTGCCGCTCTCGTAGGGGTCTAGGGGTGTGGGTTTGGCTATTCATCGCGACCGTGGAATCCGTGTTTTATACTAGCTCGTATTGATAACACGGACGTCCTAGTATATCCAATGATTCATATGTTTCTTCTGCTGCGATATCTGTGATGTGATCATGTGATATGTTCTTTGATAGATACTGTATATAGTATATATGATATGTTATATAGACATTACTTTTGTTTTACACCCGCGCTAGCCCTGCCCTGCTCTCCCGTAAGTTACCTAACCTAACGGTGCACGAGGGGACATCGAGGCGAACACGGATGGCATAAGTGTACGTCGTATTTATCTGTGATATTTTGGTGGACTTAAATGATGGGACTTCATTAATGTGATTAATGAAAGTAAAAGAAACCTAAAGATGTTGTAGAATCGAATTTCAAACATAAAACAGGTAGCTACAGTTCTTGCTTTGCACAGCGGTATATATGATATATCCTGCACCTTATTCGATGAGGAAAGGACCGAGATCCCTTCACCAGGAGTGACTCCTTTAGCAATAACTGGCAGATGCTACAACCCTCGGTTTGTATTTTGATTGATTCTATAGTTTCTGCTTTGCACAGTGATACATATGATATATCCCGCACCTCATTCGACGAGGAAAGGGCCGACGATCCCTTCATCGGGAGTGACCCCTTTAGCAAAACTAGAAAAGCCAAAAAAACACTCCATTTTAAAATCATTTGATTCTACAACGATATCAAGTTCATTACGCAATAGGTTTTCAGAAAAACCTGTCGTTACCCTCCGTCATTTCAGTTAAGTAGTAGTTAGTATTCATGCTGCGTTTGTTGGCCTTTGTCAAGGCGTAGTGTGTGCGGTAGCTGACTGGTGCTTATCTGCTTATGCATATGATGCAGATTGGGTTAGGGTAGTCGTGCGACCTTGTTGGCCTTTGTCAAGGGTCGTGCGGGTGGGTTTAATTCAATTAGGAAATGACGGGTTGAACTTGAGTAGCATCCTATGGTTTGTTGGCCTTTGTCAAGGTCATAGGAGGTTAGGGGCAAAATTATCGGGAATTTCAAGTGTTGAAATTTGCAATGAGATTGCATACCTTCTATGAGATAGTTGGATCCCGATACCCACTGCGAGTAATTGTTACTCCTGGGAGAGTTTTACACATTACAATTAGCCGATCAAGTAGGTATCTAGAAAGGTGTCAACGGGGTTACGCCTTTGGGAAAACGAGGTTTACATTAATTAGGTCCGTGCGAAAGCACGAGGAACCTCCCTCAAAGTACCGACACTGGCCTGGCTGAAAGATTGGCGAACTTGTAGTGTGTAATTAATCCCGGCAAGTCTTTCCTTTTAGGGTTTGAAGGAAGACTTGATAAAAACAGCGGGAGCCATCCTGATTAGATAAAATAATAACCAATCTATTCTTGCAATAGCATACGCTGAGTGTTTTCTTCTCTCTTTCCAGGTAGCGACCATATCACGCCTTAATCAAGATAATAATACGGATATTTGACCGAACCCGCTTGTTATACTGAGCTGGGGAACGTTGGTCCCGCTCCAACTTATAATTGTTATAAGACAGAGCAGGAAATTGGGGATTACCAGATTTCCCGTGCCGGCCAAACGAAGAAAGTGCATGTTGATGCATCATCTTTGGGTGTGTTCATTACAAAGAACTGAGAACGGGTGATAAGTTTCATGAGACAGAAAACGGGGCAAGTGTTGCAGCCAAGTCTGTTGGTCACTGTCACCCTGTATTACCAATACATTGATTCTGAACGAATGTTATTAGATACCGAACCTGATATACAAAATCATATCACTCTCTTTATTAGTAAAGAAATGATAAAATTTTGTATTGTTGGATAATGTTTTGAACTTTTCCTATAAAGGTTGATCGGTTCAGGCACGTTATCTAAAAGTATTGATGTTCTAAATCAAACTACAGTTTTTAGTATACAGAATACACACAGGAGGAAGAGTTCAGAAATGAACGAATCCTTCTTGAAGCATTGTAGACTAGGTCATATCAATGCGACCCGACTAGATAAAGTTACATGTAGATGCATATTTAAATCAGTTTGAATTTACATCTTGTGAAACTTGCCAGTCATGTCACAAAGTTATAATGACACCAGCTCTGTTTATTGGAAACAGAGAAAGAGTTAGTTAAATCTTAGGATGATACATGTTGATGTATAAAGGTCCCCTGTCTACACATGTCAAGACCAGTTCTTTGTACTTCATTACATTCTCTGATGATCTCTCAAGATTCAGACATATGTTCCTGTTGAAACACAAGTCAGAACCTTTTGAGGTATTCACAGAATATAAGTTAGAAGTAGAGAACCAATACGGGTATAAGTATTATGTCCTTTGATGAGATCAAGGAGGAGAATACTTGAGCACGGAATTCTTGGACTTTTCTAAAAGAGAATGAGATTTTCTCTCAGCATTACTCCTCCGAATACACCATAGCACGTTGGTGTATCGGGGCGGAGCAATCACACCCTATATGATAAGGTGTGCTCTATGATGAGTACTACTGAGTTACTTATTTCCTTATGGGAGTTATGCGCTTGAGAAGCTGCATACCTATTGAATAGGGTTCCAATCAAATCAGTTGCCTACAGCTTCTTATGTGATATGAAAAGGGAAGAACCCATATCTTAAGTTGGTTAAGATTTGGGGTTGTCCGGACTATGTCTAAAAGCATAATCCGGACAAGCTCGAGGCAAGGTCTGTTATGCACAACTGGAAAGGTTCCAGCTATGCAAACTACAGCAGATAATTTGGTAGAACCAAAGGATTCAGTAGATACCAACGAACCTCAGCCTCTCCGCCGATCTAGTAGGGTTCCTCATCCGCCTGAGAGATACTCCGGTTTCTCGATGACAGTGGGAGCAAGGATTGCATCATGAGATGATGACCCAACTAGTTTCGAGCTAGCCATCAGGAGTGGGACTCTGTAAGAATGGCTGGATGCTTAGCGATATGACATGGAATCCTTATACACTAACAAAGTATGGACTTTGGTTGCTATATCTGAAGGGTTAAATCCCCATCAGGAGCAAGTATATCTTGAGAAGATTACTTGGTGTAGATGGAAAAGTTGAGACTTTCAAAGCTAGACTTGTTAAAGGTTTTCATCATCAACCAGGCGTGGATAATGATGAAACCTTTTCTGGGGCCTATGCTTAAGTCCATCCAGATCCTACTTGCCATGGCTATATACCATGACTACGATATCTGGCGGTTGGGTGTCGTGACTCCTTTTCTAAAATGATGTTTAAGAAGAGGGCGTCTATAAGTACACAGCCAGAGGGCTTTGTAAACAGTGGGAGCAGCGGAAACGTGTACAAGATGCTTTATACGATAAAGCAGGCATCGCGGAGTTGGAACATCTGTTTTGATGTAGTAGTCAAAGAGTTTGACTTCATCAAAATGGTAGATGAACCTTGTATATAAAAAAAGGTAGTAGGGAGTATGGTGGCGATCCTCGTAGAGTACGTGGATGACATACTCTTGATAGGGAAAGAGTTTCCTATGCTACGCTCGGTCAATCTCCGCTTATCACAAGGATTCTCCATATAGGATCAAAGTGATACCTACTAAATCCTGGAGTTTGGATCTATGAGATAGATCTAATTGGATGTTAGAAAACTCACTAGATGTAGTGAGATGGTATCAATCGATCTTGGGGAGAATCACTGGAAAGGTTCCAGGGTGATAAGGACGACTGAATGTCAGTCACAGGCATTGTCTTTACCCTCAGTGGATGGACGGTATGTTGGAAGAGTTCCAAGCTAGATACCGTGGCTTACTAGACGATTAAAGGCAAGATACATCGCTACTTAAGATGCTACCAAAGAAGCTGTCTGGGTGTATATTAGTTCATGAGATGAACTTAGTTCCTCCCATTGTGTGACAATGGAGTTGTGGCTTATGCCAAGGAACGTCAGTCCCATCAGTGATCCAGACATATTCTAAGGCAGTATCACCTGATCATGGAGATGGTTGATCTCCAGGGTGATCGAGGTTAGGAGAACAGACTAAGAGGACAACATGGCGAATCCACTCACAAAGGCATTTTCCCAGAGAGAGACTTTTATGGGATGGTTGAGTATGAGATACTACAACCACTTCTATCAGATGGCCATAGTGCAAGTGGGAGATTGTTAGTTATATGTATGCCCTAGAGGCCATTACTATATATAGGATGTATTTTGTAGTGGATGCTTGGACATATATAGGGAGGACTTTCTTGCTCGATATGATAGTATGCTATCTGGTTGATCTTTACCTTAACGTGTACACTGATTGTCTCTCTGTTGCATGTTGGTAAAGCCCTTAGGATGTGTACTTGACTACCTGGACTATGATGCGGATCATACTAGTGGGGACATGGTAGTCCATAAGTACATCCTTCAAGGTCCCTAGTCGTGGGTGTATCGAGACGGGGCATCGATATACCAGAGTAGACTAGCGTATACCTTCTCGACCCATACAGATGGGCGATGGATGATCCCATATCCATTGGTGTTTGACATCAGAGATGATATACGGGTGCTCAGTGGAGACTGGGTACACTGGACGGACTCGCCGAGAACTCCCAGATGGTATTATACCTTACGTCAGATGGCAGTTCTCTGGTGACACTGGTACAGAGTAGTCTGTTGACCCGAGATCGTCATAGAGTCTTGTGTGGTTCCTACTATGCTTTGATTTCCACCTTACCACGTCCAAGAGGGCGTGCAAAATGGTGGTTTTTGGGTACAGTCTCGAATCATAAGGAGGCAATGAGCGATAGGAGGGGATTCGTCTCTCCCGGTATAGGGAGTTGATGTTGCGCTGTGTTCGATTGGCTATAACCAGAAATCCCTGGCCAGGGTTGCTGAGATTCACTGGTAAGTGTTACCAGTAGTTTCTCGAACAGTTATAGACCTCATATCGACACGACTTATCGAGCTATTGGGGTCAGACGTTTACCACCCCTAGGCGAGATATGCGACATATCAGATGATCATACCGGACTGTACGATAAGTGTTACTGGTTGGATTCATAGGAGTGTGAGCTGGCTTGCTCGTCGATTTTCTGATCGCTCAATACCCGGGTGGCCGTTACGTTTAGCAGACCGCTTGCGGCTTGTGGGTGTTTGATATGATCATCACCTGCTGCCGGCGTATTGATGAGTCTTTAGAGTCCTACACAGAGGTTTCCTGGCTCAAGCGAAATGAAATAGGAGCGCATATGAGATATGTACGGGACCGAGAATTATACCAGTATGTGATACTGTATTCTATTCTCGCGATTTGTATCATTGGTCGGTTATATGTGATATAACCAGGTTACCGAATCAAGTGTTGATTCGATACATTGGTACACTTGATATTAGTCGGTTATATGCGATATGACCGGATCGTTAAATCAAGTGTTGATTTAATGATTTAATGTATAATTATATATTTGATATATTACTTTATATTAACTAGTATTAGTTCACTTAAGATGGATTTTCTCACTTGATGTGCACATTGTATATGTGATATATTTTTGTGAACTTGATTGTATCATGTTTGATGATACATGATTGTTTGGGTGTATGTTTAGTTTAAACCATGGTTATGTTAATGGTTAGGGTTTTTATTTACTTATTCATTTATTTATTTATTCATTTTGGAAAGATAAATAGAATGGTTGCTTATTTTGTTGTTTTGTTGAAACTTCATGAAGTGTTGAAAGCTTGACCATTCTTGTTCTTTTCCTAAACCTAACCATTAAACCAAATCTTAGTTTATTCTCTACACTTGACCATGGTTGCTATATGATAAGAATGACTTATTTTCTATTTTCCAAGAATACTTATCATATTCTTCTCTTCTTCTTCTTCATCAAGAAGAAGAAAGCTTGCAACCATCAATGGTGACTTGATGAAAAGAGTGAGAAATCCAATTCTAAAGTGAACCCACTTCCTATTTCTTCATCCTCTACCACTTGCCAAGTAGTATAGGGTGTTTTCTTCACAAGTTTCATGGCTTAGTGAAGTTGGAGCTTGATCTTGTGTTGCCTCGACGTAGATCATCTTCGGCATCGAAGTCGACGACCTAGCCCACACATTTCTCCGATGAAGCCGACGCTTGAGCCCGGGATCCGATGATCGCAGTGAGGGGACTTCATTACGGAGCTATGGAGGTGGAGAACCGGATCTACAAAGGTTGCATTTTCGTTATCTCTTAGTTAAGTTGTTAACTAGTTGCTTGTTTTGCCTAAACTCTAGTTAACGATCCGTATTAGGGTTTCTCGGCACCGGAAATTTTTGAAATTGGCATGGTTGATGCCTTGTGAGACCTCATTAGTGTGCCTAGGAACCCTACAAAAACCACCTGTTTTCACGACTCTGTAGAGCCGTGGTAGGGTGGAAATCAAAGTACAGTGGGAGACACACAAGACTCTATGACGATCTCGGGTCAACAGACTAAGCTGTACCAGTGTCACCAGAGAACTGCCATCTGACATGCGGTATAATACCATCTGGGAGTTCTCGGCGAGTCCATTCAATGTACCCAGTCTCCACTGAGCACCCGCATACCTTCTCTGATGTCAAACACCAATGGATATGGGATCATCCATCGCCCATCATATGGGTCGAGAAGATATACACTAGTCTACTCTGGAATATCGATGCCCCGTCTCGATATTCCCACGACTAGGAACATTGAAGGAAGTACTCATGGACTACCTAGGCCCCACTAGTATGATCTGCATCATAGTCCTGGAAGTCGAGTACACATCCTAAGGGCTTTATCAACATGTAACAGAGAGATAGAAAGTGTACATGTTAAGATAAAGAGCAACCAGATAGCGCACTATCATGTCGAGCAAGAAAGTCCTACCTATATATATCCCAGCATCCACTACAATATACATCCAATGTACAGTAATGGCCTCTAGGGCATACATATAACTAACAATCTCCCACTTGCACTAGGGCCATCTATAGCAGTGGTTGCAGTATCACATACTCAACCATCCCATAAAAGTCTCTCTTTGGGAAAAGGACTTTGTGAGTGGATCCGCCGTGTTGTCCTCTGAGTCAACTCTCCTTACCTTGATCATCCTGGATTTCAACTATCTCCATGATCAGGTGATGCTTCCTCAGAATATGTCTGGGTCACTGATGGGATCATGGTTCCTTGGCCAAAGCCACACTTCCATTGTCATACAATGGTGGGAACCTAGTTCATCTCATGAACCAATATACACCCAAACATCCTCTTTGGTAGCATCTTTAATAGCGATGTTACCAGCCTTTATCGTCTAGTTTGCCACGGTATCTAGCTTGGAACTCTTCCAACATAGCGTCCCTTTACTGAGGGTAAAGACATTGCCTGCGACTGACATTCAGTCGTTCTTATCACCCTGGAACCTTTCCAATGATTCTCCCCAGGATCAACTGATACCATCTCACTACAACTAGTGAGAATCCTAACATCCATTTAGATCTATCTCATAGATCCAAAACCCAGGATTTAGGAGGTATCACTTTGATCCTATATGGAGAATCTATGTGATAAGAGGAGATCGACCGATTGTAGCATAGGAAACTCCTTTCCTATCAAGAGTATGTCATCCATGTACTCTACGAGGATCATTACCATACTCCATACTACCCTTTTGTACATACAAGGTTCATCTACCATTTTGATGAAGTCAAACTCTTTGACTACCACATCAAAACAGATGTTCCAACTCCGCGATGCCTGCTTTATCCTGTAAAGCAACTTGCACACGTTTCCGCTGCTCCCACTGTTTACGAGGCCCTCTGGCTGTGTACTTATAGACGTTCTCTTCTAAATTAGTATTTAGAAAAGCAGTCATAACACCCAACCACCAGATATCGTAGTCATGGTATGTAGCAATGGCAAGTAGGATCTGGATGGACTTAAGCATAGCCCCTGGAAAAGGTTTCATTATTATCCACGCCTGGTCGATGATGAAAACCTTTAACAAGTCTAGCTTTGAAAGAATCAACTTTTCCATCGACACCAAGTAATTTTCTTAAGATATACTTGCTCCTGATGGGGATTTAACCCTTCAGATATCGCAACCAAAGTCCATACTTTGTTAGTGTATATGGATTCCATCTCAGATCGCTAAGCATCCAGCCATTCTTACAGAATCCCTACTCTCGATGACCTGCTCGAATCTAGTTGGATCATCATCTCATGATGCAATCCTCGCTCCCACTTTCATCGAGAAACCGAAGTATCTCTCAGGCAGGTGAGGAACCCTACCAGATCGGCGGAGAGGCTGAGGTTCGTCGGGAACTTTTGAATCCTTTGGTTCTGTCAAATCATCAGCAGTTTTGTATAGCTGGAACCTTTCCAGTTCTACAGAACTGACCTTGCCTCGATTTTGTCCGGATTTTGCTTTTGACATCGGCCGGACAATCCCAAATCTTAACTTACTTAAGAGATAGGCTGTTCCCATACCATATCTTATATGGAGTGGTAGGCACTGATTTGATTCGGATCTAATTCAATAGGTATGCATCTTCTCAAGTGCACAACCTCAAAAGGAAATAGGTAACTCAGTAGTACTCATCATAGAGCACACCATATCTAATACGGTGCGATTGCTCCGCCCTGATACACCGTTGTGCTGTGGTGTATTCAGATGAGTAATACGGAGAGAGAATCTCATTCTCCTTTAGAATAATCCAGGAATTCTATGCACAAGTATTCTCCTCCCTGATCTTATCATAGGACATAATACTTATACCCGGTTTTTGGTTCTCTATTTCTAACTTATATTCTGTGAATATCTCAAAAGGTTCGGACTTGTGTTTCAACAGGAACATATGTCTGAATCTTGAGAGATTATCAGAGAATGTAATGAAATACAAAGAACCAGTCTTGGCATGTGTAGACAGGGGATCTTACATACATCATCATGTATCAATCCCAAGGGTTTACAAACTCTTTCTCTGTTTCCAATAAACAGAGCTATGGTCATCTTATCTTTGTGACATGACTGGCAAGTTTCACAAAATGTAAATTCAAACTGATTTAAATATGCATCTAAAATGTCACTTCAGCCAGTCGGGTCGCATTGATATGACCTAGTCTACAATGCCTCAAAAAGGATTCGTTCATTTTTGAACTCTTCCTCTTGTGTGTGTTTCGTATACTAAGAACTGTTGTTTGATTTAGAACATCAATGCTTTTAGATAACGTGCCTGAACCGATCAACTTTTGATATAGGAAATGTTCAAAACATTATCCAACAATACAAAATTTTATCATTTCTTTACTTCTAAAGAGACTGATATGATTTTGTATATTAGGTTCGGTATCTAATAGCATTTGTTCAGAATCAATGTATTGGTAATACAGGGTGACAGTTACCAACAGACTTGGCTGCAACACTTGCCCTGTTTTCTGTCTCATGAAACTTATCACCCGTTCTCAGTTCTCTGCCTTTCTATAGCCCTATGTAACAGATTACATATCTGGGGTCCTGATCCGGTATCAGATACCCAGGATGCAGAGGATACTGAGAAACAGTTCTATATAATGAACACACCCGAAGGAGATGCATCATATGCACTTTCTTCGTTTGGGCGGCATGGGAATTCTGGTATTCCCCTATTTCCTACTCTGTCTTATAACAATTATAAGTTGGAGCGGGACCAACGTTCCCCAGCACTGTATAACAAGCGGGTTCGGTCAATACATCCATATTATTAACTTGATTAAGGCGTGATATGGTCGCTACCTGGAGAGAGAGAGAAGAAAACACTCTGCGTGCGCTCTTGCAAGATTAGATTGGTTATATATTTTATCTAATCAGGATGGCTCCCACTGTTTTTATCAAACCTTCCTTCAAACCCTAAAAGGAAAGACTAGCCGGGATTAATTACACTCTACAAGTTCGCCAATCTTTCAGCCAGGCCAGTGTCGGTATTTTGAGGGAGGTTCCCCGTGCTTTCTCACAGACCTAATTAAAGTAAACCTCGTTTTTCCAGAGGCGTAACCGCGTTGACACCTTTCTAGACACCTACTTGATCGGCTAATTGCAAAGTGCAAAACTCTCCCAGGAGTAACAATTACTCATAGTGGGTATCGGGATCCGACTATCATATAGAAGGTATGCAATCTCATTGCAAATTTCAACACTTGAAATTCCCGATAAAGGTTTTTACCCCTAGCACCTATGACCTTAACTATGGTCAACAAATTATAAGTACTAGTCAAGTTCTACCCGTCATTTCGTGATTAATTAGACCCACCCACATGACCCTTAACTAAAGTCAGCAAAGTCACGCGACTGTCCTAACTAATCGCATCATATGCAGTGTAGGAAGACATCACTTAGCTACCGTACACTGTGCCTTGACTATGGTCAACAAACACAGCACGAATACTAAGTACTCTACTTCCTAAAATGACGGAGGGTTGCGAATGGTTTTTATGAAATCCTTTAACACTTTGAACTTGATCTCGTTGCGGAATCAAATGGTTTTTAAATGGAGTGTTTTTTAGGCTTTTCTAGTCTTGCTAAAGGGGTCACTCCCGGTGAAGGGATCGTCGGCCTTTTCCTCGTCGAATGAGGTGCGGGATATATCGTATATATCACTGTGCAAAGCAGAAACTATAGAAGCAATCAAAAGACAAATTGAGTGTGTGGCATCTGCCAGTTATTGATAAAGGAGTCACTCCCGGTGAAGGGATCTCGGTCCTTTCCTCATCGAATAAGGTGCAGGATGTTCTACCAGGAACACCGCGATGCAAAGCAAGAACTGTAGCTACCTGTTTTATTTTGAAATTCGATTCCACAACATCTTTTAGGTTTATTTTCTTTTATTAATCACATTAACGAATATCCCATCATTTAAGTCCACCTAAACATCACAGATAAATATAAGGTACGCTTATGCCATCCGCATTCGCCTCGATGTCCCGTCTGCACCGTTAGGTTAGGTAACTAACGGCAGAGCGGGGCAGGGCTAGCGCGGGTGTAAAACATAAGCAACGTCTATATAATATATCATATTTACTATATACTATATCTATCTGAACAAATCACATGATCACATCACAGATAACGCAGCAGAAAATTATCATATGAAATATTGGATATACTAGGACGTCCGTGTTTTTAATACGAGCCGGTATAAAACACGGATTCCACGGTCGTGATGAATAGCCAATCCCACACCCGTAGACCCCTACGAGAGCGGAAAACAACCCTACCAATTCTAGGGTTAGGAGACCCGGACTCGACTCCTCGAGATGGTCTCCTACTGAACCCTAAAACCCGGTTACTTGTGCACCCCTCCTTGGGTCTATCCTAATGCGGAAAAGTAAATAATATACATCAACAGTGACATCTTCCGCAACCTGGAAGTGCCCCAATAAAAGAATATTACATACAAGTTTTTACATGAATGAAAATGAAAAACACTCATCTCACATAAAAAACCCCGGCTATTCAAACACGACGATCCAATATAACATATCCAGCAACACATAACATCACATGTCATCAACGTAAGTAAACATGCGTATCCCAATTGTCGTTGACATATAGCAACGAAACCGGCGATATTACATATTACACTTACGGTCATAGAAAACAAAGTGTAAAACTACAACAGTTGGAATCCGCAAACTCTTTAGACATCGCATGCCTAACCAAATGAAACTCCTTAGACATCGCATGCCTAACAATTATAAACCCCGCATTTTAGTCTCTTTATCGAAAACTCTTTTCAATATCAAGTCGGGCAATTCAACAGGATTCCCGACATTCTGATCGAATGCTCGTCGCAAACTTTAGTAGACGGCCGCACCCCCGATGCCGTCGACGAAGTGCACCAAGGCGGAACACCGCTGCCGCGAGCACCCGAACGGATGCTTTCGGCGACGGGTTCTCCTACAGTCACTTGGTCGGGGCTATGGGGTGTAGCTGTCTATTAAGTTTATCTGGCGAGTATCCGCATACGCTACGTCGTTGCGACGGACTTTTGATCGCATCAAAATCCAGTGGCAACCGATCAAGTGAGACTAAACTGCTATGTTTATAACATTCATTCAGTTATCTCATAACTACTTGTGGATTCCAAATATTGTATCACATTCCAGATAAAATAGAAAATGTTAAACTTTCCGATCGAACAATCGAACACCCAAGTTTTCCCGAAACAGCTCAACACATGAAATAAGTTTAAAAACATTCACTTCATGACTCAGTACCAACGGTCCAGCCGTAGAAGGGTCAAGCCAACGCCTCACATGTGGCACGCCGTACTGCCCCAAACCCTAAGCTTTAAAGGGCAGTTCAAGACGGTCACATAATCGAGTTAAGATTTGTTGTCTTCTAGAGGGTCCATCGCGTTACTTGCACTACTTAGAACGTCTTTAAACTACGGAAAAATCCAATAATTGGAAATTTCCCGGCAGGGGAAAAAGTGGGTATTTATATCCGGTCGAACTTTTTAACATATTCTAGAATTACCCGAAAAAACACATAGACAAAATTTGATAATCCGATCGAATCTGTAAACTTCCAATACAACCCAGAAAACTCAACTCTTGATTAGAATTTAAAAATTCCCATAAAATACAACACCAACAGATAGAAATTACTGTGCAGATAAAATGACATGATGCTCCAATATGGCCGCGGAACCGCCGCGCATGCCATACTCGTTCCGCGGTTCCGCGGCCACGTGGCCAAGTTACACTCACGTGCTTCACAGTAATTCTTAAAAAAGCCTGCTGAATTTTCTGGATATTTGTAATTCACAAAAATCGACAATTTACAAAAATGTACAGAGAGTGGATTTTGTATTAGGGTTTCGGTTCGATCGGACTTCTAACTCCGTCTACTCATCGCCTAAGGCTCTAGCTAGGCTCTGATACCACTGTAGGGTTCCTAGGCACACCCATGAGGTTCTACAAGTGATCAAACATGGCCAATTCAAAAATTTCTTATGAGCCAACTAACCCTAAGCAAGATCGTAACTAGAGGATAAACGATGCAAGCAAGTAAACAACTTTATTGCTAAAGGAAAGTGAGACAGCCTTTGTAGATCCGGTGCCCCACTTCCTTGGCTCCGTGATGACGTCCCTCCGCTGTACCAATCGGAATCCTAGACTCTCGCGGTGGTTTCATCGGAGAAAAGATCGGTCTAGGTCGTCGACTTCGATGCCGAAGATGATCTACGTCGAGGCAACTCAAGATCAAGCTCCAACTTCACCAAGTCATGAAACTTGTAAAGAAAACACGCTATACTACATGGCAAGTGGTAGAGGATGAAGAAATAGGATGTGGGTTCACTTTGTATTTGGATTTCTCACTCTTTTTCTCAAGTCACCATTGAAGGTAGCAAAGGTTTTCTTCATCTTGAAGAAGAAGAAGAAGAAGAAAAGAATATGATAAGAATATTGAAAATAGAAAATAACGTGATTCTTATCATATAGCAACCATGGTTAAGGGTAGAGAATAAACTAGGGTTAGGTTTAATGGTTAGGTTAAGGCTAAGAAACAAAATGGTCAAAGCTTCAAAACTTCATGAAGTTTCAAGAAAGAAACAAAGTTAGCCACCATTTTATTCTTGCCAAAATAAATGAATAATAGAATAAATAAATAAGTAAAGATTACAAAACCCTAACCATTAACCTAGACAAGGTTTAAAGCATGCACATACCCAAGTTTGCATGTATCATCAAACATGATACAAACTAGTGCACAAAACTATATCATATATACAATGTGCACTTCAAGTGAGAAAATCCATCTAAAGTGAAGAAATATTAGTTAATGCAAAGTAATATATCAAATATATAATTATAAATTAAATCATTAAATCAACACTTGATTTAACGATCCGGTCATATCGCATATGACCGACTAATATCCAATGTATCGACTTATCGAATCAATCCTCGATTCGATAACTAGGTTAGATCACATACAACCATTCGATACATTCATCGCGAGAATAGAATACGGTATCACATACACGCATTATTCTCGGTCCTGCACATATCTCATATGCGCTCCTATTTCGTTTCGCTTGAGCTAGGAGACCTCTGTGTAGGACTCTAAAGACTCATCAATACGCCGGCAGCAGATGATGATCATATCAAACACCCATAAGCCGCAAGCGGTCTGCTAATCGTAACTGCCACCCGGGTATTGAGCGATCAGAAGATCGACGAGCAAGCCCGCTCACACTCCTGTGAATCCAACCAGTAACACATACCGTACAGTCCGGTCTGTTCGTCTGATATGTCGTATATCTCGCCTAGGGGTGGTAAAAGTCAGACCCCAGTAGCTCGATAAGTCATACCGATATAAGATCCATAACATAGCATGAAACTACTGATAACACTTACCAGTAGATCACTGCAACCCTGGCCAGGGATTTTCAGTTATGGCCAGTCGAGCATAGCGCAACATCAACCCCTAATACCGGGAGAGACGAATCCCCTCCTATCGCTCATTGCCTCCATGTAGATCGGGACTGTACCCAAAAACCACCTGTTTGCATGACTCTGTAGAGCTATGGTAGGGTGGAAATCAAAGCACAGTGGGAGACACACAAGACTCTATGACGATCTCGGGTCAACAGACTAAGCTGTACCAGTGTCACCAGAGAACTGCCATCTGACGTGAGGTATAATACCATCTGGGAGTTCTCGGCGAGTCCGTTCAATGTACCCAGTCTCCACTGAGCACCCGCATACCATCTCTAATGTCAAACACCAATGGATATGGGATCATCCATCGCCCATCACATGGGTCGAGAAGATATACGCTAGTCTACTCTGGAATATCGATGCCCCGTCTCGATATTCCCACGACTAGGAACATTGAAGGATGTACTCATGGACTACCTAGGCCCCACTTGTATGATCTGCATCATAGTCCTGGAAGTCGAGTACACATCCTAAGGGCTTTATCAACATGTAACAGAGAGACAGAAAGTGTACATGTTAAGATAAAGAGGAACCAGATAGCGCACTATCATGTCGAGCAAGAAAGTCCTACCAATATATGTCCCAGCATCCACTACAATATACATCCAATATACATTAATGGCTTCTAGGGCATACATATAACTAATACAAATATTATGGCAGCAGTGTCGTAGAAGGAATCCCGCTCAAGGTCTCTTCCGATCTTTCCTATGCCGGTCTGTACGGAGGCTGGTACTTTTGCATATCTCTTTTCTCGCTCGATGAACATCTGTATCCTCAGCACAGCATTTTCTCAGAAATCGGTCGCATCCCAACGCCTCTGTAAGTATATCAGGTCTCTAGTCTCGACGGGAAGTATTGACAGCTCGTCAGCGTCTCACTCGAACCTCTAGTTCCACTTGTCACTATCGTTGTCCACTATGACGTCACGCCATGTTATCTACCCACTTCACTGTTCTCAGCCATGGTCAATCCGAAGTCTCTCGCACGGACTCGAAATCGCGTACTCTGTAGCTTCATCATTCTGTAGAAGATGTCTGGCTGAACAGGTCCTCGGGAACACGTCCCAACCATCGGATGAATACTCAATACTCGTCTGTCCTCGATCAACTCGCAACGCATCTGGGTAAGGCCTTTATCCGAGCCTGGTCAACTATCTCGTCGACGATGCCGAACTCTGGCCTGCTGGGTGTGCGCAATATGACCACTCCTGGGTCTAGGTGTTCTCGTATAGTATTCCAGAAAGGTCCTGTCGAGGTCTCTCTCAAATCTCATTCCTGCCGAATTGCCCGGAAGTCATCATCCATTGCTGAAGCAAATTCTTGTTCCGGAATGGCTGCATACTCGTCGCAACTCCTTCTGGAAGGTATATCCATATACAATGCCTCTGCGTGCGTATCGCATCTCTGATGTCAGTGGAGTGGGACGTCATCGCGTCGAAATCTCTTGCGAACTCTCTACTTCACTCTGCTTCAATGTCGACTGATTTGGACTCGTCTCATCATGGCTGCACAGACTGCGCTCTAACGGCTATCCTCATATCTGGAGTCTCCCCAGCAGTGTGTTCCATCACATGATATCCAAATGATGTCGAATCATCCGACCGAATCGTCAGACCCTCATAATCCCCCAAGAGATCAGCATCTTGGGTACAGTTTAATAGTATCGAGTACATACCACAGCATCAGTGGTCCAGCCGTAGATGGACAAACCTAAGCCTCACTAATTGTAGGGTTCCTAGGCACACTTGTGAAGGTTCATAAAGCATCAAACTTGCCCGAATAAAATTTTACATGTGCCGAACAACCCAAAGACGGGATCTTTGCTAGATAATTAGGGTTTAGCATGCAAGATAACATCTTTAAAGCTAAGTGTGAGGGATTAAAACCTTTTTAGTCCGCTCCTTCACTTCACAAGCTCCGAGTAGAAGTCCCTTCGCCGTGATCCACGATCTCCCGGACTCAAGAGAGGCTCCACGACTCGAACGATCCATGCTAGCTTGAAGTGTTCCGATTCTCCGATGATCTACGTCGAAGTTGCTATAACCCAAGTTTTCTCACTCTAAAGAGATGAAGACCCTAATCTAATGGGCTAGATTAGATGAGGATGATGGATTAGTATTTATGCTATCTTTTTAATTCACTTTCTCACAATAAATCATCACATAAGGAATTTCTAGTGAGCTCTCTCTTTTTTAAAAACCAAAAAGAGAAAAAGATGAAGAATGAAAGAATAATCCTTTTGAGATGAATAGCAGTCAAGTGTATATGATTGATTATAGAACCATGGTCAAGGATGAGAGGTTAAAACTTGTAGAGAATAAACTAGAGTTAGGGTTTAGTTAGGTTAAGGATAAGTATCAACCATAATATCTTAACCACGACAAAATAGAATCCTTCTAGAATGAACAAGAAGAAGCTAACCCTAATCAAACCCTAATCCCTCTTTATCATCCTTAAACATGTTTTATAATAAATCATATCATGTCACAATAATATATATCACATATATATATTATATATTTGCAACAAAAGAAAATAATACATTTAACATATATTGTATATATATCAATGTATTAATCCGGTGAGAAAAAGAAATAATAAAGCGAGCCAATATTAGATAATGTAATACAATATATCATATATATCATTATACATTAAATCATCGAATCAACAATTGATCCAACGATCCGTCTATATCGAATATAACCGACTAATATATCATGTACCGATTCATCGAATCAACACTTGATTCGATGTCCCGGTTCATATCTAAATATCGCAAGAATATAATACGGTATCTCATATCGCATTATCCTCGGTCCTGCACATATCACATATGTGCCTCTACTCCGTTTTGCCTGAGCCAAGAAACATCTGTGTAGGACTCTAAAGAATCGTCAATACGCCGGTAGCAGGTGATGATCATATCAAATACCCAAAAACTGCAAGCGGTCAGCTAACCGTAACAGCCAACCAGGTATTGATCGATCAGAAGATCAACAAGCTAGCCTGTCCGTTCTCCTCTGAATCCATTCAGTAACACTCCCGTACAGTCCGGTCTGTTCGTCTGATATGTCGCATATCAAGTCTAGGGGTGGTATACGTCAGACCCCAGTAACCGATAAGTCGTGTCGATGTGAGGCTCATAACAGGTCGAGAAACTACTAGTAACACTTACCAGTATATCTCTATATCAGCCCTGGCCAGGGACTTCCAGTTATAGCCAATCGAACACAGCACAACATCAACTCCCTATACCGGGAGAGATGAATCCCCACCTATCGCTCATTGCCTCCATGTGATTCAGGACTGTACCCAAAAGCCACCGTTTTGCACGCCCCCTTGGACGTGGTAAGGTGGAAATCAAAACACAGTGGGAATCACACAAGACTCTATGACGATCTCGGGTCTATAGACTACCCTGTACCAGTGTCACCGGAGAACTGCCATCTGACGTGTGGTATATCACCATCTGGGAGTTCTCGGGGAGTCCGTCCAGTGTACCCAGTCTCCACTGAGCACCCGTACACCATCTCTGATGTCAAACACCGATGGATATGGGATCATCCATCGCCCATCATATGGGTCAAGATGTGTATACGCTATTCTACTCTGGTGTATCTATGCCCTGTCTCGATATACCCTCGACTAGGAACAGTTATAGGATGTACTCATCGACTACTATGGCCCCACACTAGTATGATCTCATCATAGTCCCAGTAGTCGAGTACAGATCCTAAGGGCTTTATCAACATGTGAGAGTAAGACAGTAAACCAATACAAGTCAACATGTTAAGATAAAGTGAAACCAAATAGCATACTATCATGACGAGCAAGAAAGTCCTCTCTGTATATATCCAAGCATCCATCATAATATACATCATATGTACAACAGTGGCCTCTAGGGCATATACATAACTAACACTAATGGCGCCGCGGAACTGCCGCAAACCCTAAGGTTCAAAGGCTTTCACACGGTCATTAAGTCGAGTTAGGGTTTCATTCTTCTAGAGGGTCCATTGAATCGCTTGCATGTCTTTCCGAATACTTTAAACTTGGAAAATAGGCTCCTGACAATCGATCGTCTCAATCGACTCTCAATGAATCTGCACGAAGTCGCCTCTAGCTGGAATCATTCTATCTGATGACCTCGCATCGGGGTAGGCGAACAATCCACATATCCTAATTATTCGTCCTCCATGACTAACGACCTTCTATCATCTCATAGTACAACTCGTACCGCAATAGCTCCAACATCCGGGGCAACATCTCATTGTTCGCAGCAACAACTGGCTCCTTCGCCTGTACGCAGAACAACACCTCAATCCTCCAGGAAAGGTGATACACTGTCGGTCATCTCTAAATTGGTCTGCTCTAGATCTGAGTAAGACTCTCCATACGGGAAATCTTCAACTCAACTGGGCCTGCTCCGGCGCATAAATCGGACGAATCACCTTCGTCTCTTAAATCGGGTAGATAAGCTATCATCTGTCTCATATCTGCCTGGAAGCTCCGGCGATCTCAGCTCGTAAGCTCCGGAAGCGACATCCTATCAATCTCTGCAACAGCTGGTCCATCTGTCTGCACGGTAGGCAACATCATACACTCTGAGGTATGCTATACATCAACAGTCCTCTCTCAACTGACAGCCCTAACAATGGCCTGATCATCCGGTGTAAAACCAAGCTCTTGCCTCCATTAGAGGTCACAATCACCAGTACTAACTCGAGACGTTCCCATGTCACCAGAAAACACAAAGGTTGGCCCACGTACCAGACGAGCTCGCCATGATCGTAACCCTAGCAGCAGCCCAACTGCGCTCAAACAATGGCGACAGGAACCTCATTCGAGTATCGAAGAGAGCAGATCAATGGCAAGAAAGAAAACAATAGATCCGGAGTGGATACATGATCCTAAGAAGGAACTGTTGCGCCACGGCAGCGCCCCGGCCGTCTATCCGAGGACAAAATGCGGAATCAAAATTTTCTTAACTTTTAAACTGGCGCTACCGCGGACAATATACCCGGATCGTAACCATTAACCGATACTAGCTAACAAGAGAAAAGGTGAGAGATATACCGAGTGATCCGAGTCCTCCGGTCTTCTCGTCATCGTCCCGATCTACTGCGGAAACTCCGGTCGTCGCCTACTTGCCGGAAGGGCACCACATCGTCTGTATCTTTTACGGGCTCCCGCCTCTATACCGAGGCAACTCGGGCATGAAGCTGGCAAGTCGACATGCCCAAGATGTGCTATAGAATGTGGTGTAGATCATGCTAGTCTCATTTGGGGTTTGTAGTTGCCTTGATGGAGGAATGGAATTTTCAAGTGGAGCTAGAATGTGTGTAGTATGAAAAAAATGAGATGAACAAATTTTTCCTTCATATAAATGAAATGATCCCCTCTCATTTTTCCTCCCCTCATCCAATGTGGCCGGCCATTCTCCATGGTGGAAAATGGTGGAGGGAAATAAGACATAAGGGAGGTGAGTGTAGGATAAAGAGAATGGTGACTATATCCAAAACATCATCATAACAAATGCACCTCAAACCCATACCCTTTCTTATCTCAATTAATGCAAGTAATGGTGCATCAAAAGAAAAGATGGAAAAGGAATCTAAAGATGCTATCATAATGAATACAATTGCAAGAAACCCCCTCCACAAATGTTATTTGCACAATTGCAAATAACCCCCTCCATCGGAAAAGTCCGGCCGGGAAAGAACAAAGGAAAACCGACCGGAACGGAATGCAAACTGGCAACTCCAGAAAACTGGTCCCGTAATAAATTACAGGAAAACCCCGATACTGTGCATACACACCCGCATCTGTATTCCGTCCGGATACAAATGCAATGAGACAAAATCTACACTGTACTAAACTAGGATCCGGCTTAAAATAAAGCCGGCTAGTAATATCCGTCCGATCCTGATCCGTGCAATACCGCACGTATCTGATCGAACCCTGCCATATAACCATACGGCCACTAGTACTAACCGTCCGATCCTGATCCGTGCAATACCGCACGTATCTGATCAAACCCTGCCATATCTCCATACGGCCTCTACAGCGTTTCGCCCGAAAGCTGAGTAACTGAATGTGTGGTGGACTCTAAAGACTCGTCAATACTATGGTTGTGGATTTAACCACCAGCACGTCAGAGGTATAAGCCAATACGTGACGGGCCACCAGCTATTGACCAAAAGGGACGTCGATGAGGGAACTCATCCTGACACCCTACTGAGCCTGTCAGTGACAATATCCGTACAGTCCGGTCCGTTCGTCTATGAGCATCGCATGGCGGGCCTAGGGGGTTGGTAAAATTCAGACCCCCAAAGGCGGTACAACTCGTGTCGGAGTGAAGCCCAGAACACCCTGAGATACTACTGGAATACCTACCAGTAAATCTCCTGCCTCGGCCGAGGGCTTTGTGTAATGGCTCTCCTAGACACAGCGCGACCTCACCCCCAATACCGGGAGAGACGAACCCCTGCAGATCCGCTCACTGCCTCCATGTGGCTCGGGACTGTACCCAACTAAAACCTGTTTGCACGACTCCTTTGAGCCGTGGTAGGGTAGTAATCAAAGCACAGTGGGAACTCACACGAGACAAATGACGATCTCAGGTCGATGAACTAACCTGTACACATGTCACCTGGGAACTGCTATCTGACGTATGGTATAATCCCAACTAGCAGGTTCCCGGCGAGTCCTGTCCGGTGTACTCATAACCCAATGAGCACCTGTATACATCTTAGGTAAACCAACTGACACCAGTGGCTTGTGAGACCGGCCACCGCCCCTCGTCGGGGTCTCGACTGTATACACTAGTCTACTCTGGAGAATCGATGCCCTGTCTCGAAACTCCCACGACTAGGGACCTTTTAAGGATGTGCTTATAGACCACCAGCTCTCACGTATATGATCGCCCTCATACTGCTGGCAGTCAAGCAAGAATCCTAGGGGCTCTATCAGCGTGTAATAGCGACCTGTAAGGTCACCTGAAGCAGTACACGATGATAAAGGTAAACCAGATAGCATACTATCATCTCGAGTAAGACTGTCCTCCTGGGATAGGTCCTCCCTCAATCATTGCAATCACGTGCCTGTGATCCAATAATTGTCTCTGAGGGCACTATCTCCAACAATCTCCCACTTGCACTCAAGGCTAATTATTGCGATGTCGCATACTCACAGCCCGTGTGATACCGAACACCCAACTCCTCTACTAGTCAGTCTCACAAAGCTCGTTTGCGAAACTATAGCATTCGAGGAATAGCTTCAGTGAGTGGATCTGCTGTGATGTTTCTTTCTATGTCTCTCTATATCTCAAGTTCGCAGAGAAAACTATCTCCCGAAATGAGCAATACCTGTCTTAGAATGTGTCTGGATATCTGATGGGACCTAGCTCATAAATGAACTCCAAATCCAAACTTCTTAGACTGTATCGATGACTGAACTTAATCAGTACCCAGCGCCATGCCTCCCTCAGTATTGCCTTGGACCACCTGTCCAAAATACTGCTCCTCGTCTGGGGGAGAAACTATAACTCTGACAGCCACTCTGCCATCCATGTCACCTTGGAAGCGTGGAATGATAACCGTCTCCTAAAAGAGGCTGCCGTTATTAAATTCCTAGAACATTCACTTATGTTCTAAAACTGCTTCCAACTGTTTCTCCAGGATTGGGTTAATATCAACTTATTGCACCTACTGCAAGAACAACATCTGGCGTGGTACTTGACATCTCATGATTGACTCAATTGCCTAAGCAAGTGATCTGTCAATCATGCGTATCCCTCTCCCCTTTAGTCTGTAAGAAACCTTTAGAGAGGGTGACTCCATTACCTGCAGGTGTACTACCGTGCCAGGAGTCGTCCATTCTAAATACTCATAGAATGCTGTCAAGGTATCCAGATTAGGAAACCACCCAAATCTAGATCTAAAACCATAGATCTAGTAACCAGAATATCTGATATAATATCCAAGTCCTGTGTGGAGAAACCACTGTGTGACAACCAAGGTATAACCGATCGTAGTATAGGAGTTTCCTTTCCTACTCTGTGTATGTCATCCAAAACCAGGACATCACACCCTACTACCTTCTTAAAAGGTCCATCCCCTATTCTGATGACGTCAACCCTATGACTGTCACATCAGAAATAGATGATCTATCTCCGCTATATCTGCTTTAGTCTATAGACATAAGCCTGATGTCCACCAATGCTTCCGCTGCTCCCACTGACTACAACAACCCTCTGGCAGAGTCATATAGACGTACACTTCTGAAGCTAGTTCAGAACGACGCTATACTCATCCTCCTGCCGGGTCTCGCAGCCTGGAACAACAGCAATGGCAAGTGTGGGTAAACAAGAACTTCCCTGTCACCGTCCTTGAGGCTACCGGAGTACCTCTCGGGTGCCTGAAGTTACCCACCGAATCTGCGGATTGGCTAATGGAATGTCAAGCCAGATTGAATCTTTAGGTTCTTATGAAATCTTCAGTAATCGTTTGCGGTTCTGGAATCGCTTCCAGTTCTACCATACTCCCACTTCTGTTTTCTGAAAAAAACCATTTCCTTTTTAAAAATGTGGCGAGTCAAGAACAATATCTCTATTGATCTTCCAGATGGTAGAAAGTCAACCCTCGTCATAGCCTGGGTCAACCCGCAAACCGACATTACAGAAACGTGCCTTGAGTTGTCCAGTGTCTGGTTTTAATCACAAGCCGGACAACGCCCCGTACCTTAACATCGTTAAGATATGAACTGTTCTATATCCAATATAGAACCAGAGGCACTGATTTAATTGAACCAGATTCAAATCATGCAGCTGTCTCCAGTGCATGTCAACTAAATGGAAGGAGGCCGATCAACGTTACTCAACTTAGGAATGCTTCCAATTATGAGTAACCTGAAAGAGAAGCAATTTTTCTTTATCATTACTATCAACTGAATACCATACACAAGTATCTACATCTTCGATCACTTTGAAGAATCCCGATACTTGCTACACCTGGTACTCTACTCTATTCAAATACCTATAACTTCTCAAAACTTAGACCCTGTGTTTCTACGAAACACATGTCTAAGAACTAGAGAAGTTAAAAGTAAACAGAATATAGTATGAGGACCAACCCCTCTGTCCTAATGGACACTGGACAACATACAATACTCTGTATAAGTCCGTTGAGTCTAACAACTCTTTCACTGCGCGTCGTAGGTTGAAAACTGTACTTATGGTTAAGAAGAATTACACCGCTGTTTGATGCTCCTTACCTAACCATCCACTGATATAGGTAAATGTCATAGACATAATTTCAAAAGGTATATCTCACTCTATAAAAATAGATGTACAGATATATCAATTTGAAATTGGTGCATAACAACGGATATTCAAAATAAAATATTTGCCGACCGGCAAACAGCCCAGGTGATCTCCTCAAATATCACCGATTACAACGAATCCCGATATAATGAGGATGATCACCCTATTCCCAATAACTTACTCCCACTCATCATCTGTAAAACCATACAGATGTGAGAATCAAACCTGGTAAATACATACACTGGAGCAAGTGTCTAATCAGGAAATCAGTTTTCTTTTGACAGTACACAGTTGAACTGAAACATTGAAATGTTTCGATAGGGTATCCTGGTATTCCTAGTAATGCCTCTACCATTATCCAGATTCACAACTGTAACCGTATATCTCTTTGCCATCTGTCCAAATCCCTTTATATGTCTTTAGTCATTACCGTCTGCACACCCCCTTAGGCCAAATGGTTTTCTTCCTTCCCTACCGTTCGGCACCAGCCTATGGTTTGGAAGAAGACTATCCAATAAGCATAATGGGTGTACTGTCCTAATCCTAGGAGCACTCGCAATGCGAGAGAAGGTGAAGATAAAAGACAACCGAATAAACCTTATTCCTATTTCTCCTAAACTAGAATCCATCCCCGAACTGGAACAAGTTCCTTTCGAGTTCGTATATAACCATACGATGGAGTATCCAAAAACTTGGGATCTTCGTAGTGATACGGAGTGTCCTGGAGAAATACAAAGGTGATTTAGGATTGGCGAAGAAATACTCGGTTTGGTTGTGAATAGCAGTCGCAATTTACTTTGCCCTCTTACCAATCCCTTTCTTTGTCTTAACTTAATACCTTCTGCACACCATCGTTATACTAATTGGTTTTCTTCATTCCCCACCGTTCGGCACCAGCCTAAGATTTGGAAGAAGACTATCCAATTTGCATAATAGGTGTACTATCTCCTAAACCAAGGAGTACTCGCAATGAGAGAAGGTGAAAAGAAAAGACAACTGAATAATCCTATTCGTTTTCTCCAGAACCAGAAACCATCCTCGAATTCCTTCGAGTTCGTATATAACCATATGATGGTTTTGTCCAATGGAAGTGGACGTTCGTAGTAATACGGGGTGTCCTGGAGAAAAGAGTAAAAGTAGGAGTGGCAATGAGGTTTGCAACTCTGACAATCCAAAAGCCAGTGTTAAGAAGGTTCGGTCAACTTGGTTACTGAGTCATAGTCCAGGGTCGGGTCAATGGTCGCTGCCAGAGAGAGAGAGAAAAGAAACACTCAGCGTGCACTCTATCCTAGATCAGAATGGTTACCAATTTATCTAATCTGGAAACCTCCCACTGTTACCTCAAATTCTTCCCCAAACCTGAAAGAAGAATTAGTCGGGGTCACCCGAAGAGTAAACCAACTCATCAGTGGGAATCGGGATCCAACTATCATCGCATGATAACATGACGGAATCCACTCACGTCACCACACTCCAGAAGGTATGCGCATGTCTGGCAAGTTTCAGTTCTTTTGAAACTCCCGATGTGATTTTTACCCCAAGCGGTTTATGACCTTGACTAGGTCAACAAACCAGAAACCGCCAGTCAAGTTCAACCCGTCATTATTCTGGATTGCATTAAACCCACCCGTACGTGCCCTTGACTAGGTCAACAAGGCCGCACGACTGTCTTAACCAATCCCACTTATGCAACAAACAAGTACCACTTAGCTACCGAACACTACGTCTTGACTAGGTCAACAAACGCAGCACGAATACCAAATAATACCTGTAGGAAATGACGGAGGGCTACAGCTGGTTTTTGGCGAAAAACCTTTAACGTAATGAACTTGATATCGTCGAAGGAACTGCATAGCCTTTTATAAAAATATAGTGACGAAAACCTTTGCTAAAGAGGTCACTCCCGGTGAAGGGATCTCGGCTCTTTCCCCGTAGAATGAGGTGCAGGATATTCCAACTGAATACCACGATACAAAGCAAAAGTAATCGGCTATAGTGAAGTTAATGCCCTGACGCAAACTTCTGTCCAAGGGGTCACTCCCGGTGAAGGGATCTCGGCCCTTGCCTCGTCGACTGAGGAGCAGGATATTCCAAATGAATACCACGATGCAAAACAAAAGTGAACGTCCTTGCAATAACAGCTTTTTGAAAAGTGTTCCAACAACATCAGAATAGGTTTGTTTATCTTGCATTGATCCGAATCAACGCAGTCCCAACAATTGATCACACCACAAAGAACGAAAATATACTGATGTACGTATATGCCATCCGCATTCGCCACTGGGTCCCGTCATTACACGTTAGGTTAGCTAACTAACGACAGAGCGGGGACTGGATTAGCGCGGATGTAAAACATATACAACATCTACTAATATATATACCAATATATTATATTCGCTCAAGGCGTGATAAAATGCAACATCACAGAAATGTACAGCATCACAGAACAATACAGATATCTGGAAGCCCCGGGTTTCACAGAGCCGCTGCTGAAACCCGACGTTCCCCTGGTCATGTGGATAGCCTGTGCAATGAAAACCTAGACCCCTACGGGCTCGGCAAGTCACCCGCCAAAATCTGAAGCGAGGCAGCCCCCTTCAGCACCATGAATGGACCACCCAGCACTTCACGGAATCCGGTAACTTGGGCACCCCTCCTGGGTCAACCTGTACCCCCTACGAGTGCGGCGAATAGCCCGCCAATCCTGGAGTGAAGCCCCCTCCGTCCCAATGCCATGAGATGCGGGCTTGTTGCCCTCCAGAACCCGGCTATCCGTGCACCCCACCGTAGGGCAATCCTAGTACAGAAAGTAAAATATACATACACCGGGTACATCGACCGCAACCAGGTCGTGCCCCAAAAGAATAATACAAAAAGGCAGTGACGGCAGTCCACATGTCGGACGCTCGGCCCGCAATATCAAATGTACATATAAAGCAAAACAGTACTAGCATTGCATCCAGGCTATCCCCACGACCGATCCGCAACAACACAGCATAAACACAGAACATCAACGTGAAAATCACGTTCGCAAATCCGTCTAACCGGGCTATAGCAGTTAGACAGGATTTACCGATCAAGTGATATTCACGGTCGCAGATATAATGTAAATACTGTGAAATAATGTGTTTAAAATATCCAATCGATCAAAAATTAACAAGTGGCCCGCCAAGTAATGCTGTAGCACTCACAGAAATTCTGGGCCCAATATTAATATTCCAAAACCCCAAAAATTAGCCCAGAAGCCCACTGGAAAAATATGATACAGTGAAGACACCAATGCGCGGCGGAACCGCGGCCCAAGGGGGGTTTGGCCGCGGTTCCGTGCTTGAGTGATCGACTGACTGTGTTGAATTTTTCCAGTAGTCTTAAAATTTCCAGTACATTAGTTTTTTACAACCTGAAAAATTTTTAGAGCCCGGAAAAAATCGACAGAAAACTGATGCACAAGAAATGTGGTTTTTGGGATTTTGTTCGATCGGAAATGTAAAACACACTAGAACAAGCTAGGCAAGGTTAATGGCGTGGCTCTGATACCATGTTGCGCCACGGAAGCGCCCCGGCCGTCTATCCGAGGCCAAAATGCGGAATCAAAATTTTCTTAACTTTTAAACTGGCGCTACCGCGGACAATATACCCGGATCGTAACCATTAACCGATACTAGCTAACAAGAGAAAAGGTGAGAGATATACCGAGTGATCCGAGTCCTCCGGTCTTCTCGTCATTGTCCCGATCTCCCGCGGAAACTCCGGTCGTCGCCTCCTTGCCTGAAGGGCACCACATCGTCTGTATCGTTTACGGGCTCCCGCCTCTATACCGAGGCAACTCGGGCTTGAAGCTGGAAAGTCGACATGCCCAAGATGTGCGATAGAATGTGGTGTAGATCATGCTAGTCTCATTTGGGGTTTGTAGTTGCCTTGATGGAGGAATGGAATTTTCAAGTGGAGCTAGAATGTGTGTAGTATGAAAAAAATGAGATGAACAAAATTTTCCTTCATACAAATGAAATGATCCCCTCTCATTTTTCCTCCCCTCATCCAATGTGGCCGGCCATTCTCCATGGTGGAAAATGGTGGAGGGAAATAAGACATAAGGGAGGTGAGTGTAGGATAAAGAGAATGGTGACTATATCCAAAACATCATCATAACAAACGCACATCAAACCCATACCCTTTCTTATCTCAATTAATGCAAGTAATGGTGCATCAAAAGAAAAGATGGAAAAGGAATCTAAAGATGCTATCATAATGAATACAATTGCAAGAAACCCCCTCCACAAATGTTATTTGCACAATTGCAAATAACCCCCTCCATCGGAAAAGTCCGGCCGGGAAAGAACAAAGGAAAACCGGCCGGAACGGAATGCAAACTGGCAACTCCAGAAAACTGGTCCCGTAATAAATTACAGGAAAACCCCGATACTGTGCATACACACCCGCATCTGTATTCCGTCCGGATACAAATGCAATGAGACAAAATCTACACTGTACTAAACTAGGATCCGGCTTAAACTAAAGCCGGCTAGTAATATCCGTCCGATCCTGATCCGTGCAATACCGCACGTATCTGATCGAACCATGCCATATAATCATACGGCCACTAGTACTAACCGTCCGATCCTGATCCGTGCAATACCGCACGTATCTGATCGGACCCTGCCATATCTCCATACGGCCTCTACAGCGTTTCGCCCGAAAGCTGAGTAACTGAATGTGTGGTGGACTCTAAAGACTCGTCAATACTATGGTTGTGGATTTAACCACCAGCACGTCAGAGGTATAAGCCAATACGTGACGGGCCACCAGCTATTGACCAAAAGGGACGTCGATGAGGGAACTCATCCTGACACCCTACTGAACCTGTCAGTGACAATATCCGTACAGTCCGGTCCGTTCGTCTATGAGCATCGCATGGCGGGCCTAGGGGGTTGGTAAAAGTCAGACCCCCAAAGGCGGTACAAGTCGTGTCGGAGTGAAGCCCAGAACACCCTGAGATACTACTGGAATACCTACCAGTAAATCTCCTGCCTCGGCCGAGGGCTTTGTGTAATGGCTCTCCTTGACACAGCACGACCTCACCCCCAATACCGGGAGAGACGAACCCCTGCAGATCCGCTCAGTGCCTCCATGTGGCTCGGGACTGTACCCAACTAAAACCTGTTTGCACGACTCCTTTGAGCCGTGGTAGGGTAGTAATCAAAGCACAGTGGGAACTCACACGAGACAAATGACGATCTCAGGTCGATGAACTAACCTGTACACATGTCACCTGCGAACTGCTACCTGACGTATGGTATAATCCCAACTAGCAGGTTCCCGGCGAGTCCTGTCCGGTGTACTCATAACCCAATGAGCACCTGTATACATCTTAGGTAAACCAACTGACACCAGTGGCTTGTGAGACCGGCCACCGCCCCTCGTCGGGGTCTCGACTGTATACACTAGTCTACTCTGGAGAATCGATGCCCTGTCTCGAAACTCCCACGACTAGGGACCTTTTAAGGATGTGCTTATAGACCACCAGCTCTCACGTATATGATCGCCCTCATACTGCTGGCAGTCAAGCAAGAATCCTAGGGGCTCTATCAGCGTGTAATAGCGACCTGTAAGGTCACCTGAAGCAGTATACGATGATAAAGGTAAACCAGATAGCATACTATCATCTCGAGTAAGACTGTCCTCCTGGGATAGGTCCTCACTCAATCATTGCAATCACGTGCCTGTGATCCAATAATTGACTCTGAGGGCACTATCTCCAACAGGAACAGCATCAATGAAAGTATAATCACGGAACTAATAACATCGAGGATCTCAAATGGATGTATAATCATGGATATGAAGAGAATCACTGATCTCGAAAATATATGCATCCAAAGGTTCCTTAAGCGGAGTAGCGTATCGTAAGTATTCCACGGAACATACCCACGGTACGTCACTCTACTTTAGTCACATATTCCATCAACTAAGGGTCATCCTACGCGACGAAAGTTCGGGTCTAATACCCCCTCGACTAAGTCTAAGTTCCGTAAGGTCAAGCCTAAGTTCCGTGTATATATAGACGCCCTAGGCTCCACATAGTCAAACTTATACTCGAACCAAGGTTAACATAGCGCTCTGATACCAACTTTGTCACGACCCGAAAGAGCACGTGACTGGCCCTTGAACCATATGAAGTCTATAGGACTCCATCTGATCCAAGTAAGCCAAAAGTCCAGAAATCTAAAACCATTTTAAGAGTAAAGAAACATATATTGTAAATTATTTTCCCTTGAGGCATTTTATCTAACACTTACTACGCATAAACAAAGAGCACAACCCACACAAGCAATATAATATACAACGCCAAAGGACGAGGATCAAACTCAAAAGAAACTCACAATAACATGAAAACCTTAACACTACTAAGCGCGACTCAAAGGTCGAAATAATACATCACTAGTGTCTGAGTCTGAAACAATATACAAGTTTTGGTTGATGGAATTTCTAGATACAAAGAATAATACACATACAAGGGTGGTTATGATGCAAAGAACCCACCTACAAAGCAAATCACCCGAAAAGGAAGTAATGTGCCGGAAATGCCGCTATGGAACCTGTACGGCAAAACCTGCAAGAACTGTGGCACAACGGGGGTGAGTTGCCAATTCGTGAATAGAAAATATCTACAAGCAGAAATTGGAAGCATGACATAAACCTAAGTCAAAACGATCAGATATAATATAAACCTCAAATGAATAAGTTTGAAGCATAGTAAAGTGGCAATGTAACATCTGAACATAAGTGTAGTGCCAAGTACTCATGCCAGTGCCTCACGTAACAATATATCATAAATATGATGTATGCATGCGGTAAAATGAAAACAGGAGAGATCATGAATGAAATCATCAGAAAATCAACGTCGAGCATTGACACAAGCTATATATCTCAATATCAAGTGAAACCCATATATCATGTATCCGACATGTATGCAGCATTTATGAAGGTACTCTATCAGGTACTACTAATATATGATGCAATGCATATACAATAAATGTGGGGTAGGAGAGATATAATATACCATCGACCATAAAGGCCCCGAGCACATAGGCTCCTCTCAAATCGAGCTCATAGGCTCCGAGCACATAGGTTCCTCTCACATCGAGCTCATAGGCTCCGAGCACATAGGCTCCTCTCATAATTCATATGTAAATTTGCATAGATCATCATGATGATGTATTAAGTATGCGTATATATATATCAGCGTCCCATACCACTAATATATATATACTCTATGGGTATACATATATATTTCGGCGTCCCATACCACTGATATATATACGCAGGAGTAAAACAATCCAGAATCACCATATGCAACCATATCACAGTGCGAAATCCATGAATTATAATACATGCAACAAGAACACTAATATAAGCATGCAACTATGTAAAGGCATATGCACAAGGAATATGAATCAATAACATATGAGCATGCAATGCAATGCGAGCCGTAGAATAAATGGTAAATGAATAAAAATGCAGCTTGCCATTTGAAATAAGACAAATCGGGGTTTTTGTAATAGGTATGACTTGGGTCTAGTCTAACATCTATTATGCAAACCACAGATCTAAGTATCAAGTCAACCGGGAGGGGTATGGAATCCACCAAAATCTAAGTCGATAAAAATATATATACATATAATAGTCGGTGATCCCGCCTCAATAGTATCGCGTACAATATAGTATATCATATGACAATCCTCAAGTCATGAGTGCGGATCTATCATCAATATAAAGCTCGTACGGTAAATCGTCGTACGGCATCCCAATAGCTGGGTACGGGTCAATATCACATTATCTCATCAAGTACCTAGTATTCTTATCATCATAACACATAATCTGGGATACTGAATCTAAGTCTAGTACAAATCGATACCATCTATATAATTATGGATGCGTGGTTAAAACACATGCCCAAAGGCCCGCTAAGAATCACATATCGTATCCCAAATATGAATCATATCAAATCACCGATCTCACGGCACCAAGCCCAATATCATTGACTCATCTCCAAAGTCATCCAATATCATCATCAACACAGTGTAAGTATAGTGAATATGCTAGGGTGTGCGTGTAGGTGTAAACCTATTCTAGGGTTCGTGGCTATGAACTACACTAGTTTACTTCTAAGCCTAAACTATCCATAAAACACCTAACACAATATCCATGACACACTATAACTATAATATAATATATCAACTACGGACTGCGGAGGTGCTATACGTCATCCCCCGACTTCCCCCTGTAGATATAATCTACTCATCTTGCGTCTTCATTGTCGACGTCACCACGCGTTTGCTTGTCGTCCCGAAGTCTTCATGGGGTGCCTACACATTAACGTATCGCAAATGCGTATCAAAACCAATTCCGAACTAAAACGGCATACGAATCTCAAAACGATACGCTAAGATCAATAGGTTAGAACCTATGGACAACGCCTTCCAAACCCATCAATAACCTTCGATATCGTCGTATAAACGCCAAATAGTCGAGGTAAAACACAATACACAAATTCAGAATTAAAAATACGGAATACGGGAACACGAATCCAAAACAGCAATTAAGGAAATAGGCTCCAGATTTCACCCTAGGTCAAATTAGACAAATCTATACATGCCAGGGGCCTAAACTACTGATGTAGGAGCAGCAGAACCAAAACGACCCAAATTGGTGCAGGTCTGGCCGCAATTTGCGGCCAGAGGGAATTAATTGGCGGCCGGGTCATGGAGTTAGGGGCTAGGGTCTTGGTGGTAGCTTCCTGGGTGCCTGCACATGTCACTGTCTATTCAATTTTATTTTAGGATGTCTCGGGTGATAGCAGATCTCATAAAAGCTTTCCAGATTTCATAACTTTTCCGATATCGTTTTCTAAATCCGTATTTCGGGTTTCAACTCTCAGGTTGGGGTCTCAATTCATGCACTAGGGTATTTATCTAAGCTCAACTGAGCTCAATTCCACATTACAACCCTAAATTCCCTCAACCCTAACTAGGTTTTTCTCCAATCCACAAAAACACACAATATCGGTTCTAAACTAAACATGGGGTATAAGTAATACTAAAACTAAGCTAAGGGTTCAGTAAATACCTCATTTGGCAACTCAAGAATTTTCTTGAGTTGCCCCTAGTGGCCAAAATCTTTGCTTTCTTCGTCCTATGTGTAGATCTCGAGCTTGTGCACATTTTTTGTGAAATGAAGATGGGGTGTTGGTGCAGTTTTCATTGTGATTTGGGGCTAATGAAGAGGGGAGGGAGATTAGGGGCAGCAGCAGCAGCTGAAGGGGAAGAGGGAGAGAGAAAATGAGTTGAGGAAGTGAAGGGAAAATGGCTAAGTCAGAGCTACCCCCTCTCTTTTCTCTCTCTCATCCACCTACCACCATATAATAATCCTTTTCCTTTTTCCTTTCTTTTCTTTCCCCTCAAATTCCTTCTCACTCAAATAGTGAACCCCAAAATAAAACCATGGCAAGAAAATTGCAACACAATTGTAGGAAATGATATGTGCATGTTTTGCACAAAATTGCCAGAAAACCCGATTAGCGATTTTTTAATCGCGATTAGCACTCAATTAGCATATAACTAATCATAACAACTTTAAAATGGTATAATTCTCTAAATTACCCTATTTTAGAATTTTCCAAAATTTTTCCAAATTTTTCACCATTTATCTGTATTTAATTATACCGAATTACTAAAATATTCAATAAAGTAATATTAATTTCTAAAATTTCCCGAAAATGATATTTTATTATTTTGAAATGTTACAATCCTAGTTCACAAGGTTTAGCAAATCAAGTGTTCTACTTTCCTTAAGATTGTGGTTGAAGCCAAAGGTAGAAGCTTTCACGTAGATCCATCTTCGGCACAAAGAGACGACGAGGAGAGAACCATCCGACCACCACAAGGAGACCAAGAGAAGGAGTTCAAGTTAAGGTATAACCCCTAACCGAGTAGGTAAAACTCTTGTTATGTTTGTTAGATAGTTGTTTAACAAAGATCCGTATTTTGAGTCCATGTTACCACCATAGAAAAAATCTTTTTTCATCATTTCCGTAAGTCCGTAAGTACCGGGAGAGGTAACGTGGACTTACAGGTGTTGGGTTTTGGTGAAGAAATGGAGATGATTCTTGGAGGTGAAGGTGGAGGGAGATGAGGATGAAGGAGGTGAAGCAAACAAATGGGGAGGAGATGAATGGTTGCCCTCCTCTTTCTCTCTTATTCCCACCCTCACTCACAAGCCATGCCTCATGTTGTCCCATCTCTCTCTCCTCAATAAAACACTTTCTTTTCTTTTCTAAATACCAAATATCAACACATACTAATGAAACAACATGCAACAAAAATGCAATGTGTCATGGTGCACTAACCATGAAAAAATGTAGAAACACGAATTTGGCTTAATCGCGATTAGTAGTGCACTAATCAATTTTTATTCAAATTTCATATAATAATTTATTAAAATACCAAATCCGATAAATATATTTTTAAATGAATAAATTATTTTAATCTCCAATTATTTCACAATTATTGGTATATATTTATACCATTTTACGAAAACCCCAATTTCGCAAATCGGGTAGTTTTCGCGAAATATATTATTTTAATATTAAATTCCAAAAATAATATTTTATATTTTCTGAAATGTTACAATCTTCCCCCTTAAATAAATTCGGTCCCCGAATTTAAATTTAAAATCCCAAATACTAAAACATTTCAAAATTCAACTCAATCAATGGGGCTCCGAAATCACGGAAGATATAGAAATACTACAGCGCGTCGCGTGCGCCTAAAAACGAGTACGAAACTCAAAATCGAACTCCATCAAGCATCACGCAAATCATCAGATTTTCACGCATATCATCGGAGTTATAATGGAGATACAGATCTCGAAATCCACTACTGAAATCCAATATGCACTAGTCAAGTACTATAATACGTGTATAGTACGCATCCTTGGAAAAACCTTCAAAAACTGAATAAATCACATGCAAAATCCTTTCTGAATCGCTGTGTGATGCGTAACTCATGGCACAAGTTACGGACGCTCATTTGTAAAGTAATAAATATAGGTTCATATAGGTTTTGCTAAAATATACGTTCCGCCCTTTTGAAATGTCCCAAAAGGTTTTCCTTTGTAAACATTCATGTCGCTCACGGATACGTAGGAAATAGCGAGACTATATCTCTTTTTCGAAAACCTCCTGGTAAACCTTTTATGCATGCAAAGTACTCAGGAATTGTCCTCAGATCAGTACTGTTCGGCTACTACATAATATAGTGCCCATCATGAAAACAAGGTGCTCAAAAGAAAAATCAGCCTCGAAAGGCGTATCCAATATCCACGTGCGTCTGGTGCGCACGGAAATCAAATCCAAATACCGGTGCCACAATATGTACAAAAGCAAAACTAAGTGCAACGGGTGTGCACGAAAGCATCTGTCCGGTGCAACGGGTGTGCACGACAACCACATCTAGTGCATCTATAGTACATGAAAATCTCAATCCAGTGCAACTAACATGCACGAATGAAAATCCCATTCGAGTGCATCAGGTGTGCACAAAATCCAATACCTAGCACCTAATATGTGCAAAAAACCAACCCAAGCGCATCAGGTCCATAATTAGCATCTAGTGCAGTAGCATACACGAAAACGAACGTCAAGTGCCAACGCGCACAAAACACAAATCTGGTAACACAAATGCTCAAAGACATAAATCGGGTGCAACCAAGGTACGGAGTATAAATCCGGTGCAACCAATGCACGAAATACTAAGCTGGTGCAACAATGCACGAAATAACAATCTCGTGCAACAAATGCACGAAATACGAATCTGGTGCAAAAAACGCACAAAATACAAATCCGGTGCATCCAGTGCACAACATACAAATCCAGTGCATCTAGTCACGAAATACAAATCCGGTGCATCCAGTGCACGAAATACAAATCTAGTGCAACAAATGTACAAAATGAAATTCTAGTACAACAAATGCACGAAAACTCATTAATAACTCAAATGCGTATAAAAAGCAACACCGAGTGTACCAAGGTGTATAAAATCATAACCGCATGCAACTGCGTGCACAAAATACTTATCAATACACTGCAAGCACATGTAAGCTATACCGAGTGCAAAAATCAAATCGAGTGCGTACCACATGCATAATATCAAATCAACCTTATGAAATCCACGAAATCATAAACACGTGCAGCCCAGGCATAAAATCAATATCAAGTGCAATAAATATGCACATATCGCAAACCGATGTAGCGGTGCATAAACATAAATCAAGTGCAATGACTGTGCACAAAATGTAAATAACCGGCAGGTGCAACCATGGTGCAAGAAATCAATATCATGAAACTCAATCTTCAAAACTCAAATCCAAGCAATATAAGCGTGATACTCGGATCACAAACACAAATCGCAATAAATGACATTGAGGTATACCTCCTACAATGTCGAAAAATATCGGTGCGTTCAAAACTGGCAGAGCAAGAACATCCGCTTTCCTTTTGCTCACGGTCTGGCGTCCTCTGTCTCTTGGTCCTCATTTCTCTGTGGATTACCAATCTCGCAATCCACTGGCTCATCGGCCCGGTCCGGTGTACTAACGGAAACGATTCCGCTCTGGTACTCCTCTGGTCATCTCTTGGCCAATTAGCATGACCACTCGTAAAGCAGCACATCACTGGCGTCGGCCTCTGGCCCTCTGAATACACGTGACACAACTTATCCTGGGTGCAAATCTTATCGCAGCAGCGTCCTGGAAGGAACCTACTCAAGGTCTCTTCCGATCTTGCCTATGCCGAACTATACGGAGGCTGGTACTCTTACATAATCATCTTCTCGTTTTCTGGACATCTGCGTTCTCAGCACAGCATTTCCTCGGGAACTGGTTGTATCCCAACGCCTCTGTATACATATCAGATCTCCAATCTCAACGGGGAGTAACAACAACTCTTTAACATCTCGCACGAACTTCTTGTTTCAATCGTCTTCATTTTCGCACACGTCGATGTCACGTCATGCTATCTGCGTACTGCAAATGTTCTCGGCCACAGTCAATCCGGAATCTCTCACACGGACTTGAAATCACGAACTCGGAATTTTCATCATTCTGTAGAAGATATCTAGCCGAACACGACCTAGGGAACTCGTCCCAACCATCAGAGGAATACTCTATACTCGTCTGTTCTCGATCAGCTAACAACGCATCTGGGTGAGGTCCTCTATCCAAAACTGGTCAACCTGCTGATCTCCTATCGGATCATCCAACGAACAACGTCATCTCTAGATCAATCTACTCTAGATCTGAATAAGATTCTTCACACTGGAAATCTTCAACTCAACTGGGCCTGCGTCGACGCAAGAAATTTGACGAATCACCTTCGTCTCTCAACTCAAGATAGACTAGCTATCATCTGTCGCATCTCTGCCTGAAAGCTCCAGCGATCTCAGCTCGTAAGCTCTGGAAGCGACATCTCATCAATCTCAGCAACGGCTGGGTCATCTGTCTACACGGTAGACGACATCACAACTCTGAGGTAGGCTGTACATTAACAGTCCTCTCACAACAGGCAGCCTCTAACAGTGGCCCGACCATCCCGTGCAAAACCAAACACTCGCCTCAAACAAGCGGTCACAACACAAATACCAATTCGAGACGTTCCCATGTCACCAGAAAACACAATGGTCAGTCCTCGTCCATGACGAGCTCGCCCTGACCACATCACTAGCAGCAGCTCAATATGCGCTCAGACCATGGTGACAGGAACCTCAAGCAAGAATCGATGAAGATAGATCAAAGGGATGAAAAGAATCAACTGATCCCAAAATGGATACATGATCATAAGGAAGAACGGAATAAATGAGAGTATGATCATGGAAACGAATAAAATCAAGGATCTCAAATGGATGTATAATCATGGGGACGAAGAGAATCACAGATCTCAAAATATGCACATCCTAAGGTTTCTTAAGTGGAGTATCGTATCGTAAATATGCCACAGAACATACGTACGATACGTCACTCTACTCATGCTACCTACTCCATCAATCAGGGTCAGCCTATGTAACGAAAGTTCGGCTCTAATACCCCCATGTTCAAGTCTAAGTTCCGTAAGGTCAAGCCTACGTTCCGAAATAAATTACGCCCTAGACTCAACATAGTCAAACCTAGACTCGAATCAAGGTTAAACCTAGCGCTCGGATACCAACTTTGTCATGACCCAAAATTTTGTTTGTGACCGACACTTAAATCACGCCACGTCTAAAGGCGTAACGTAAATTAAGTAAGCCGAAGCCCAGAAATCTAAACATTTTTAAGAAAATAAAAGAGGTGAAGATTTGAAATAAAGGTATGATGAAATCAAAGGTTTTCTTAAATGCATAGATAATGGAACATAAAAAATGCAAGTGGATTTTATTAGTTGAAAGACATGATTCGTCTTTTAAAAATTTGGGCAGCACCTCCCTTGTATATTTTGATCAAAAACCACATATACATGATAATATAAAAGGCATCCCCAAACGGGAGCTAGCTCTTTGCCAAACGGCGGAATCACAACTACGCTAGTCATAATATAAGCATACGACGCCCAACGGCGAAGATCAACACAAAAGGGTAAAGAATAAAGCAAGACATCAACCCACCAAGCAACATATAACCCATCGCTCTAAGTCTCGCAACTATAAGTCTTGCTAAGTTTTACTACATATACAAATACTAGTTTCTGATTGATGGAGTTAACTAGATACAACAGGAATAATAAATACAAGGGTGGCATGATCCAATGTGTACCACCTACCAAAGCAGATCACCTGAAAGCAAGCAGTGTGCCAGCGATGCCGCTACTGATCCATGCGGTCAACCTGCAAGAACTGTGGCACAATGGGGGTGAGTTGCCTACTCGTGAGTAGAAAATATCATCAGGTAGAAATCGAATAAAACAACGATTCTTAGGTCAACTATATCATGAAGTTAATACTATGATATCTAGGGTGACCGTATATGTAAATATGTGCCAACAATATAATCAATGCCTAGCAGCATGTGGCTAACATCTACATGTCCATCAATGACACAACAACATCATGCATTTAAATATCATGAAAGCATATGCATGTAGATATGAGGATATCAACTAACGTGTGTCCATCAATGACACATCAAAATCATGGAACCTGAGTGTCCAGCATCGACACTCGAAACATCATGAAATCCGTATCCAGCATCGACACGTAAATCCTCATATCTCAGGCGCCGTATCCTCAGATCGGCCTTCAGGCGCCGCATACTCTGGTCGGCCCTCATATCCATCTCATGACTCCGGTCGGTATCCTCCGAATAACCGCTGAGTCCAAATACTATCACCGGTAGATAGTGCTCCCCTGCCAGGTTCACCGCCTAACAATACGAGTCTTCTTACCCCCGGGTACCTCACCGGGACCACCATGTACCCGCAGACGGTGCCTACCGCTCCTCGAATCGGATTTCACATGCCAATCTCAGAACCGAGAAAACACATGGTGGACGTCTCGAAATATCATATCAAGAGAAACCGGGTTTTTAAAACAATATATACTTTCCTTTGAAATAACCAAGGTTCTCAAATCCAGAAATCTCATGAAAACAGCATCTCAATGCATATAATCGTAAAGCATGATGTATGCAAACATATAGCAGAAATGTGAGCATATCCGTATATCATGCAACATGGAACAGTGATGTGACAATATCAGTATATCATGGGACATATCATAATGATGTGAGCATAGCAACTATATCATGCTACATAGAATAATGATGTGGGCATAGCAAGTATATCATGCAACATAGAATAATGACGTGGCAATTCTACTGTGTAAGTGACATAGCAATTATCGATGATGAAGTGTGTGAGCCGACCAATCTGTGTAAGTGTAACATACTCATCATCGATAATGGTGTAGGTGTACTAGCACAGGTATATGTAATGCAATGAGAATGACATGAACGTAGCATAAGGTACACGTAAACAAAATGCTATAAGCATACGTATCTAATCTAACATCTACACATGAACCATACGATCAGTTTTTAAAAGATGTGAATCGTAGTTTTGAGAGTAGGGGCTACGGTGTTTTTGAGAAAAATGCATTATTTAAAAATCCGTAACGTCCCTCAAGGTATCTATTTAAGAGATCCATACGATTCTTCAGTTTGGAAATATGTATGGTTCGGATGACACATTTACGTTGGCTATTTAGTCTTATAGTATCCAATACGACAATATCATCGAACATCATTCTCAAATCATGAGCGCAGATCATCCATCCGGTAACTCACATCGCGTACGGTAATCCTTCGTACGGTGACATTTAACAAAAATAAGGACCTATCGACCTATACGACAATGAGGGCACGGATCTCAAGTCTCGTACGCCATATCACTCATTATTCTCATAAATATGGATATATCTCAAGCCACATCCGTATCAAATCTTATATCCTGTTATTTTTAATAAATGTCATCTCTTATTATATATAACGTTCTCACAACATCCCACTATAAATCTTATATCAATCGTATCCGCTCGTATCATCTTATCTCATCATATTGATATCTCTAATCTCGTCATCACATATTATTCATATCATATCACTTCTAACTATCCTTTTAACCTTATCCCTAGTTTCCTAATATAGGTTTCCTTAACCATATCCTATATATCGGTTTCCATCAAAATTTGCGGGGGTGCTATACGCCATCCACCCGACTTTCCCCGTAGATATAAATCTACTCACCTGCGGATCTTCTTTTTCTCGACTATTCGATTTGCTCCGTCGTCTCGGAATCCATACGAAGGTACCTACAATAAATACACAATCGCAATTGATATTAACATCAAGTCCGGAAAACCAATACGGCATACGGTGCGCTCATAGGTTAGAACCTATAGCCTACGCATGCAAAACAATCAAACAACTTTTGTTGTTGACGTACAAATGCCCAACAACCAAATAAAAATCCAAACATCAAAACCAAGCATTCAAAACTCGGAAAACATAGCCAAAAACACCCCAATATGCTCCCAGATTTATCTCAGGTTAAATTGGGACTAAACTAGCAAGTATAGGGAGTTGTATATAGAGTATGTGAGCTACCGAACCAACCTAGACACCAAAAACCAAAAATTGGCCGGCCACATAGCCTGAAAATCCATCCTGCTCGGCCCTGTAGGCTCTGTTGGGGTTCGTCTTTTCAGGGTGGTCTCCTATTGGTCTAACTAGGTCTCTGGAGTTGCTAGTTTTTTAGGTAAACGTTCCAGGTCATCCCAGATTCCCTGTAGTCCCCAATTTGTACACAAAACCGACATGGAACAAATCTTAAGTCCGTATTCTCTGTTCCAGGTCGATCTCTAGGGTCTTGTACACACTCACAACAAATCCCGAGTCCACAAAATCACCCAAATCCTCTTTAGGAACTTCCATGTTCACAAATCCACACTTAAACAAATTCTAAACTAAACTAGAATGCTAGGAAACTTAAAACTAAACTAAATGAAAGGAATATACCTCATGGATGCAACTCAAGAAAAACCCTAGCTTCCCAAAGTCTCCAAAATTCAACTTTGAAAGGTCCAAAGTGTTGAGGATGAGGTGGAGATCAACTTTAATGAAGAGGGTGTAGGGTTTTGGTGAAGAAATCAAGATGATTCTTGGAGGTGAAGGTGGAGGGAGATGAGGATGAAGGAGGTGAAGCAAACAAATGGGGAGGAGATGAATGGGTGCCCTCCCTCCCTCTCTTTCTCTTATTCTCACCCTCACTCACAAGCCATGCCTCATGTGGTCCCCCCACTCTCTCTCCTCAATAAAATACTTTCTTTTCTTTTCTTTTCTAAATACCAAATATCAACACATACTAATGTAACAACATGCAGCAAAAATGCAACGTGTCATGGTGCACTAACCATGGAAAAATGTAGAAACACGGATTTGGCTTAATCGCGATTAATAGTGCACTAATCAATTTTTATTCAAACTTCATATAATAATTTATAAAAATGCCAAATCCGATAAATATATTTTTAAATGAATAAATCATTTTAATCTCCAATTATTTCACAATTATTGGTATATATTTATACCATTTTACGAAAACCCTAATTTCGCAAATCGGGTAGTTTTTGCGAAATATATTATTTTAATATTAATTTCCAAAAATAATATTTTATATTTTCTGAAATGTTACAGGAACCAATCTTTATAGTTTGGCTATGTCAATATATTTTTATCTAATAGTAACTTAAGGCCCGTCATGTTTGGTCGCTGCAATTAGGAGAGAGAGAAGAAATACTTAAGCATGATGCTCTTGCAAATTTAGATTGGTTTCTAGTTTATCTAAACAGGATGGCTCACACTGTTTCTCGAATCCTTCCTCAAATCATAAAAGATGAATTAGTCAGGATTAATCTCACCGTACAATACTTGCTTAACCGTTCAGCCAGGCCAGTGTCGGTAATTCGAGGGAGCTTTTACGACGCTTTCGTGAGGTTCCTTAATTAAATAACCTCTTTTCCCTGGGGGCGTAGCCCCGCTAACACCTTTCTAGACACCTATTGGTTTATGGCATTGATCGTTAAGTGAAAAAATCTCCCGAGGAGTAGCATATACTCACAGTAGGATCGGGATCCAAATATCATCATGTGATAAAGTTGAAGGAATCCTACCAAAATTATCACACTCCAAATGGTATGCAACACTAGCAAGTTTCAGTTTCTTATGAAACACCCGATGTGAATCTTTGCCCCATGCTCTTATGATCTTAATGAAGGCCAACATATCATAAGTCACATGTCAAGTTCTACCCGTCATTGTCCAGGTTAATTTGAACCCACCCGTACATACCCTTGACGAATGCCAAAATAGAAGTACGACTGTCCCAAACTAACGCATCTATCTATGCTACAAATGAATATTCAGTAGCTACCAATCACTATGCCCTGACAAAGGTCAAAATAAATTGGTTGAATACTATTGAATATCCAACTGAAATGACGGAGGGCTGCGAATGGTTTTGGCGAAACCGTGAACGTAATGAACCTGATATAATCGAAGGAACTTGATAGCTTTTAAAAGGAATGGTTTAAGCTCCGCATTTTTAAAAGTTTTGTTGTTTTGGAAAAACCGAGTAGTTTTAAAATTGTTCCAACGATTCAGCTTTGGTTTGTTTTCTTTACATTAATGTAATGCAGTCCCATCAATTAACTTACCATTGCAGAGAAAAACGAAAATACAACGTACGCTTATGCCATCCGCATTCGCCACGGGGCCCCGTCATCACCCGTTAGGTTACTTAACTAACAACAGAGCGGGGGCTGGACTAGCGCGGATGCAAAACATAAGCAACGTTTACTAGATATCATATATAGATATATACATTCATCTCATGCAATAATAGGCATTACAGATCACAGGTGAACATATTGGATATACTAGGAATTCTGCGTTTCGTTTGAGCCAATGAAAGACGGATTCCACGGTCGTGATGAATAGCCAAACGCCACCCTAGACCCCTACGATGGGGTAAACTACCCGCCAAATTCCCGAAGTGAAGCAACATCCCTCAACAAAGTGAATAGGCCACTCGGCACTTGAGAACCCATTAGTTTGTGCACCCTACCTTGGGTCCATCCTAGGAGCAAAAACAGTAAATGAAATAATACAACTGTTAGTGTATATGCCCTAGAGGCCATTACTGTATCATACTAGTGTGTATATTACTTGATGGAAGCTTGGGATATTCACAGTTGTATAGACAATCTTGCTCGAAATAGTAGTATGCTACTTTGTTTGTCTCTGCTTTAATGTGTACATGTGTTTCTTTATTATATCACCTATACGCATTAGTAGAGCCCTTAGGATCTTTGCTTGATTACCGGCGTTGTGATGGTGATCACACTCGTGGGGGCTGGGTAATCCACAAGCACATCCTTATGCATGTCCCTAATCGTGGGATTATCGAAACAGGGCATCGATACTCTGGAGTAGACAAGTGTATGCGCTTCTCATCCCAGTGCAGGAGGCGGTCTGTCCTACAGCCATCAGTACGTCGTACTTGAGATAGTATATGGGTGCTCGTTAGGTTACGAGTATACTGGACAGGACTCGTCGGGGACTGTTGGTTGGTATTATACCTATCGTCAGTTAACAGTTCCCAGGTGACATGAATATAGCTTAGTCCGCTGACTTGACACTGTCACTTCGCCTCAAGTGTGTTCCCAGTGTTCTTTGACTACTACCCTACCACGGCTCTACTGAGTCGTGCAAACAGGTAGTAGTTGGGTGCAATCCCGAAGCACTTGGAGGCAGTGACGGTTAGATAGGATTCGTCTCTCCCGGTATTGGGGGTTGACATCGCGCTGTGTCTAGGAAAGCCATTACACATGTAGTCCCTGGCCAGGGCAAGAGAGATATACTGGTAGGTTTCCAGTGTTATCTCAGGGTGTTCTGGGCTACACTCCGACACGACTTGTACCGCTATTAGGGGACTGACGTTCGCCACCCCTTTAGGCCCACCATGCGATGTATCAGACGAACAGACCGGACTGTACGGAGATTGTCACATACAGGCTCAGTAGGAGTTCGGATGGGTTTACCTCATCGGCTTTCTTGTCGACATCTACCTGGGGACCGTTACATACAGCTAGTGTCGCTTGCGGTCTGTGGTTAAACCCACTCCCAGCGTAGTGTCGAGTCTTTAGGGTCCCACACAGAGAGTTTCCCAGCACTGAGCAAAACGTGTAGAGGCCGTATGGTTTTACGGCAGGGCTGCGATCATTTACGTACACTTGTGTGCGTATGCTGTTCGGGCAGGCAATACTAGTGGGCTTTCGTTTAAGCCGGATCCTAGTACTGGACAGATGGATTTATTTTGTCTTCTGTGCATTCGCATTCTACGGAATGCGGGTGCGGGTGTGTATGCACGGTTTTGAGGAGCGATAAAGGAGGAGGTGCCTCATTGGGGTTTTGGCAGTTGGTTCGGCCAAAACCGTTATGTGGCAGGCTCATTAGGGTTTTGACAGTTGATTCGTTCAAAACCATTTTGAGGTGGGCTCATTAGGGTTTTGGCAATTCGTTCGGTCAAAACCATTATGAGCCGGAGACATTATTTACTAATCCATTTAGTGATAATTATGTGATGGCTAATTGCTTTGACCATTTGACCACCTTGACCACTCTTGACTTTGTTGACCCGTTGACCAAAGTTGACCATTGACCTTCATAAGAGGTCTACACTCTTCTTTGGTTTTCTTTTTCATTTTGGATTATGAAAATGGTCATTGGATTATGAAAATGGTCAAATCAATGTAGCATCAACTTTATCATGATAGGATTGGTAATGATGGTGTTTAGTATCATTATGCAACCATGGTTCATTTTCTTTGGTTAAGTTTTTCATTTCTCTTTTCTCATTCTCTCTCTTTGAAGTGAGAACAAAGAAAGAGCTCCTTGGTTGCTTCACCTCCTTCATCTTCCTCCTCTTCATAATTTCTTTTGATCTCATGTGTTGAGAGAAAAAGAATCCACATAGACAAATACCTCCATCTTTCTCTTCTACACAACCTAGGGTATCAAGACTAGCGATCTTGTTGCCCTAGTTGCCTCGGCTCGAGGTGGAGCTCGGTGTACAACTCTCGGGTGGATCGTCTTCGACTCAAGAAGGCTGCGGAGGTGACCAAAGTCCGGATCAATCCTCGGAGCATGGATCGACGAGCGGGACAGCGAAATGAAGACCCGAAGGACCGGTATCGTGAGGTATAATTTCTACGGCATAGTAGTTAACACCTATTATGGTTTGCTAGTTTCTAGTTTAGCAAAGATCCGGCCTTTACGATCCATGTTACCAAGTAAAGAAAAATTTTTGTTTTACCGTTTCCGCAACCCCGAAAGTACCGGGAGAGATAACGTAGACCTAACAGTGGTAGCAGAGCCTAGCTAAACATAAACTAGCAAGTTAGCAAAGTGTTTAGAATATCGATCGGAAAAAATTTGCAAAACACGCCCGAGAAAACCCAAGTTTCTGTCGATTTTTTATATTGTTCAAAAAATAATTTAACATACATGAAAAATCATCTCAGGGTTTTGTTAAAACACACAGCACAAATGAGCTGCTGACTCGGCCAACTCACCGTGGAACCGCGGCCAAACCATGGGTTTGGCCGCGGATCCGCGGCCGAGTTGACTCGGCCGCAGCTCCGTTTTGCTGCAGTATTCTATTTGGGTTGTTTTGGGATTTTTAGTACATGTTGTTTCTGCCCAGATTTTCTAGAGTGCAAATTGATTTTTCGGGTGGTTACAAATCCGTATTTTTGATCGATATTCCGTAGACTTTAGCTAATGGATATTTTCTGTGATGTGATATATGTATTGAACGTCTACTAATCGCTATACGTCGATTAGTGGGGGTTATACATATCTGTGATCTGTAATGCTGATGGTTTGTGTATATGAACTCGTTGGATTGTCGCGGATGAATAGCCGGGGTGGATGTGAGATGAGAGTTTTTTTTCTTTCATTCATTGTAAAATTTGTAAATTGATGTAATATTATTTGTATGGCCGCACAACCGGGTCGGGGTTGTAGCCGTCATTGTATAATTTCTTTTTACTGTTTTTGCTCCTAGGATAGACCCATGGTGGGGTGCACAAACTACCGGGTATCTCGAAGTGCCGAGTGGCCTACTCACGTCGTTGAGGGAGGTTGCTTCGCTTCGGGTACTTGGCGGGTAGTTTGCCGCACCCGTAGGGGTCTAGGGTGGGGTTTTGGCTATTCATCGCGACCGTGTAATCCGCTCTTCGTTGCAGGTTCGAACGAATCGCAGGTCCTAGTATATCCAAAGTGTTCATCTGTGATCTGGATTGGCTATCATTGCTAAATATCTATATATGATATCTATTTAGGTGTTGCTTATGTTTTGCATCCGCGCTAGTCCAGCCCCTGCTCTGTCGTTAGTTAAGTAACCTAACGGGTGATGATGGGGCCCCGTGGCGAATGCGGATGGCATAAGCGTACGCCATATTTTGGTTGTTTTCTGCAATGGTAGGATTAATTGATGGGACGCATTAAAAATTAATGCAAGAAAATAAACCTAAAAGACGTTGTTGGAACAATTTTTGAAAAAAAAAGGATGTTATTGCAAGGACGTTCACCTTTTGTTTTGCACAGAGGTATTCGGTTATGAATGCCCAGCACCTCAGTCGACGAGGCAAGGGCCGAGATCCCTTCATCGGGAGTGACCCCTTGGACAAAAAGTTTGCGTCAGGGTAATAACTTCACTAGAGTCAATTATTCTTGCTTTGCATCGAGGTATTAAGTTTGGAATATCCTGCACCTCATTCGACGAGGAAAGAGCCGAGATCCCTTCACAGGGAGTGACCTCTTTAGCAAAAGTTTTCGCCACTATATTTTCAAAAGGGCAATCATGTTCCTTCAACGATATCAAGTTCATTACGTTAACGGGTTTTTCGCCAAAAACCCAGCTGTAGCCCTCCGTCGTTTCGGATTGATATTATTTAGTATTCGTGCTGCATTTGTTGACCTAGTCAAGGCGTAGTGAACGGTAGCTAGATGATATTTTTCTGTGGATTGCAAATGTGATTTGTTAGGACAGTCGTGCGGCCTTATTGACCTAGTCAAGGGCACGTACGGGTGGGTCTAATGCAATAAGGATAATGACGGGTAGAACTTGACTAACGGTTTATGGTTTGTTGACCTAGTCAAGGTCATAAACCGTTAGGGGCAAAAACTACATCGGAAGTTTCTAAAGAAACTGAAACTTGCAGATTTAGCATACCTTCTGGAGTGTGGTGACTAGAGTGGATTCCATCTAGATCATCACACAATGATAGTTGGATCCCGATCCCACTGATGAGTTGGATTACTCTCGGGAGATTATTTCACTTAACGATCAATGCTATAAACCAAGTAGGTGTCTAGAACGGTGTTAGCGGGGTTACGCCCCCAGGTAAAAGAGGTTATTTAATTAAGGAACTTCGCGAAAGCGTTGGAAAACCTCCCTCGAAGTACCAACACCAGTCTGGCTGAAAGGTTAAGCAAGTACTGTGATGTGCGATTAATCCTGGCTAGTTCTTCTTTTAAGGTTTTAGGAAGAATTTGAGGAAACAGTGGGAGCCATCCTGGTTAGATAAACTAATAAACCAATCTAATCTTGCAAGAGCGCACGCTAAGTGTTTCTTTTCTCTCTCTCCAGGTAGAAACCATTTCACGCCCAAATCAAGATAATAAAATGTATCGCTTGACCGATCTGAATTCTTATTCGGGGCTGGGGAACGTTGGTTCGGCTCTAACTTGTGACAACAGTCATAAGTATGAGCAAGGGAAAGATTATTGTATGGATTCCAAGGATACCCAGTTGAAGAAGAAGCATGGTTTTGCATCTACTTCAGGTGTTCTTGTAATTGAGAACTGCTTTACGGTCAGCCCTACCTCCTTGGTACTTGATACCGGATCAGGATCTCATATCTGCAATTTATTGCAGGGACTGAGAAAAAGTAGGAAAGTTGCACCTGATGATATGTCGCTCAGAGTAGCGAATGGAGCACAAGTAAATGCTGCTGCCGTCGGTGATTATCATCTAGTATTGCCAAATGGCAAGACTATGATTTTGAACGATTGCTACTATGTACCTTCCATGGTTTGCAACATAATATCAGTTTATTTACTCAATAAAGATGGATATAACTTTGTTCTTGATAGAAATATCATGAAAATCTACCTTCATAAGGTAATGGTTGCAGAAGGTACACCGTGTAATGGTATCTACGTTCTAAATCAGAATACAGTTCTCAATATACAAAACACACGCAAGAGGAAGAATTCAGATACGAATGAATCCTACTTGTGGCATTGTAGACTTGGTCATATCGGAGAGAAAAGACTGAGTAAGTTGCATAAAGATGGACTCTTGGATACGTTCGAGTTTTCATCTTAGGAAACTTGTCAGTCTTGTCTTAAAGGAAAGATGACCAAATCTCCATTCACCGGACATGAAGAAAGGGCAGCAGAGCTCTTGGGACTCATTCACAGTATGTGGTCCGATGTCTATACATGCAAGGGGTGGGTTCTCGTACTTCATAACATTCACTGACGATCTCTCTAGGTTCGTATATGTGTATCTGATGAAACACAAATCTGAAGCTTTTGAGAAATTCAAGGAATTCAGAAACGAAGGAATCGTACCCTACTGGATATGGTTCGCTCCATGATGAGTAATGCCGAGTCGCCTCTTTCATTTTGGGGACATGCGCTATTGACAGCAGCATATCTATTGAATGATGTTCCGTCTAAATCTGTGCCTAAGACCCCGTTCGAGATGTTGAATGGAAAAGGGCCATATCTTAAAAGATTTAAGATATGGGGTTGTCCGTCTTATGTTAAAACACATAAACCAGATAAACTAGAGGCACAGTCAGTTTTATGTAAGTTTGTGGGATATCCAAAGAATGGTTATGGATATCTATTCTACCACACCAAGGAACAAAAGGTGTTTGTTGCTCAGCATGCCGTTTTCTTAGAAACGGAGTTTCTTACAAAAGAAATTAATGGGAGCACGGTAGAATTGGAAGAAATTCAGCAACCACAAACTGAAACTGAAGATTTGACAGAACCTCAGGATTCAATAACCCCAGACGAACCTCAGCCACTCCGCAGATCTGGTAGGATTTCTCATCCGCCCGAGAGATACTACGGTTTTCTCATAGATGGGGATCGAGAGGATTGCATCTTGGAAGAAGATGACCCTACCAGTTTCAGGCAGGCCATTATCAGTAGGGACTCTGATAAGTGGCAGGAAGCAATGCAATCCGAAATGGAGTCCATGTACACCAATAAAGTATGGACCTTGGATATTGCTCCACCTGGGGTAAAACCTGTTGGATGCAAATGGATCTACAAAAGGAAACTTGGTGTGGATGGGCAGGTGGAGACCTATAAGGCTAGACTCATTGCAAAAGGTTTTCGTCAAAGACCTGGTTTGGACTATGACGAAACATTTTCTCCAGTGGCTATGCTGAAATCCATTCGGATCCTACTTGCCATTGCTGTCTTCCATGACTATGAAATCTGGCAGATGGACGTTAAAACGGCTTTTCTAAATGTAGGGTTCCTAGACACACTAATGAGGTCTCAAAAGTGATCAAACATGCCCAATTCAAATTTTTCATGTGCCTACAAACCCTAATACGGATCGTTAACTAGATAATAAGGCGATACAAGCAAGTAACTACTTTATTGCTAAAGGAAAATGACTACAAACTTTGTAGATCCGGTCCTCCAACTCTCTAGCTCCGTGTTGACGACCCTCCGCTGTACCCTTCGGATCCCGGACTCTTGCGGTGGTTTCATCGAAGAATTGATCGGGCTAGGTCGTCGACTTCGATACCGAAAATGATCTACGTCGAGGCAACTCAAGATCAAACTCCAACTTCACCAAGTCATGAAACTTGTGAAGAAAACACCCTATACTACTTGTCAAGTGGTAGAGGATGAAGAAATAGGAAGTGGGTTCACTTTAGAATTGGATTTCTCACTCTTTTTCTCATTTCACCATTGATGGAAGCAAGCTTTTCTTCATCTTGAAGAAGAAGAAGAAGAAAGAATATATGATAAGTATTATTTAAAATACAAAATAAGTGGATTCTTATCATATAGCAACCATGGTTAAGTGTAGAGAATAAACTAGGGTTAGGTTTAATGGTTAGGTTTAGGAAAAGAACAAGGATGGTCAAGCTTTCAACACTTCATGAAGTTTCAACAAAACAACAAAATAAGCCACCATTCTATTTATCTTTCCAAAATGAATAAATAAATAAATGAATAAGTAAATAAAAACCCTAACCATTAACATAACCTTGGTTTAAACTAAACATACACCCAAACTATCATGTATCATCAAACATGATACAAACAAGTGCACAAAAATATATCACATATACAACTTGTGCACATCAAGTGAGAAAATCCATCTAAAGTGAACAAATACTAGTTAATGCAAAGTAATATATCAAATATATTATACATTAAATCATTAAATCAACACTTGAGTTAACGATCCGGTCATATCGCATATAACCGACTAGTATCCAATGTATCGGCTTATCGAATCAATCTTCGATTCGATAACTAGGTTATATCGCATACGACCATTCGATACATCCATCGCGAGAATAGAATACGGTATCATATACACGCATTATTCTCGGTCCCGCACATATCTCATATGCGCTCCTATTTCGTTTCGCTTGAGCCAGGAAACCTCTGTGTAGGACTCTAAAGACTCGTCAATACGCCGGCAGTAGATGATGATCATATCAAACACCCACAAGCCGCAAGCAGTCTGCTAAACGTAACGGCCACCCGGGTATTGAGCGATCAGAAGATCGACGAGCAAGCCCGCTCACACTCCTATGAATCTAACCAGTAACACTTACCGTACAGTCCGGTCTGTTTGTCTGATATGTCGCATATGTCGCTTAGGGGTGGTAAACGTCAGACCCCAGTAGCTTGATAAGTCTTGCCGACGTAAGGTCCATAAAAATCGTGAAACTACTGATAACTCTTACCAGTATATCACTGTAACCCTGGCCAGGGATTTCCTGTTATGGACAGTCGTGCATAGCGCAACATTAACCCCCAATACCGGGAGAGACGAATCCCCTCCTATCGCTCATTGCCTCTATGTGAATCGGGACTGTACCCAAAAACCACCTGTTTGCACGACTCAGTAGAGCGGTGGTAGGGTGGAAATCAAAGCACAGTGGGAGACATACAAGACTCTATGACGATCTCGGGTCAACAGACTAAGCTGCACCAGTGTCACCAGAGAACTGACATCTGACGTGAAGTATAATACCATCTGGGAGTTCTCGGCGAGTCCGTTCAGTGTACCCAGTCTCCACTGAGCACCCGCATACCATCTCTGATGTCAAACACCAATGGATATGGGATCATTTATCGCCCATCACATGGGTCGAGAAGATATACGCTAGTCTACTCTGGAATATCGATGCCCCATCTCGATATTCCCACGACTAGGAACATTGAAGGATGTACTCATGGACTACCCAGGCCCCACTAGTATGATCTACATCATAGTCCTGGAAGTCGAGTACACATCCTAAGGGCTTTATCAACATGTAACAGAGAGACAGAAAGTATACATGTTAAGATAAAGAGAAACCAGATAGCGTACTATCATGTCGAGCAAGAAAGTCCTACCTATATATGTCCCAGCATCCACTACAATATACATCCAATGTACAGTAATGGCCTCTAGGGCATACATATAACTAACAATCTCCCACTTGCACTAGGGCCATATGTAGCTATAGTTGTAGTATCTAATACTCAACCATCCCCTTAAAGTCTCTCTTTGGGAAAAGGCCTTCGTGAGTGGATCCGCCGTGTTGTCCTCTGAGTCTACTCTCCTAACCTCGATCATCCTGGAGATCAACTATCTCCATGATCAGGTGATACCGCCTCAGAATATGTCTGGGTCACTGATGGGATCGGGGTTCCTTGGCCAAAGCCACACTTCCATTGTCATACAATGGTAGGAACCTAGTTCATCTTATGAACCAATATACACCCAAACTGCCTCTTTGGTAGTATCTTTAATAGCGATGTTACCAGCCTTTATCGTCTAGTTTGCCACGGTATCTAGCTTGGAACTCTTCCAACATACCGTCCCTTTACTGAGGGTAAAGACAATGCCTGTGACTGACATTCAGTCGTCTTTATCACCCTGGAACCCTTCCAGTGATTCTCCCCAGGATCTATTGATACCATCTCACTACATCTAGTGAGAATCCTAGCATCCAATTACATCTATCTCATAGATGAAAACTCAGGATTTAGGAGGTATCACTTTTATCCTATTGGAGAATCCTTGTGATAAGCGGAGATTGACCGAGCGTAGTATAGGAAACCCCTTTTCTATCAAGAGTATGTTGTCCACGTACAATACGAGGATGGCCACCTTACTCTCTACTACCTTTTTGTACATACAAGGTTCATCTACCATTTTGATGAAGTCAAACTCCTTGACTACCACATCAAAACAGACGTTCCAACTCCGCGATGCCTGCTTTATCATGTAAAGCAACTTGCACACGTTTCCGCTGCTCCCACTGTTTACGAAGCCCTCTGGCTGTGCTCTTATAGACGTTCTCTTCTAAATCATTATTTAGAAAAGTAGTCATGGCACCCAACCATCGTAGTCATGGTATGTAGCAATGGCAAGTAGGATCTGGATGGACTTAAGCATAGTCCCTGGAAAAGATTTCATCATTATCCACGCCTGGTCGATGACGAAAACCTTTAACAAGTCTAGCTTTGAAAGTCTCAACTTTTCCATCTACACCAAGTAATCTTCTCAAGATATACTTGCTCCTGATGGGGATTTAACCCTTCAGATACAGCAGCTAAAGTCCATACTTTGCTGGTGTACATGGATTCCATCTCAGATCGCTAAGCATCCAGCCATTCTTACAGAGTCCCTTCTCTTGATGACCTGCTCGAATCTAGTTGGGTCATCATCTCATGATGCAGTCCTCGCTCCCACTGTCATCGAGAAACCGAAGTATCTCTCAGGCAGGTGAGGAACCCTACCAGATCGGCGGAGAGGCTAAGGTTTGTCGGGGATTATTGAATCCTTTGGTTCTGTCAAATCATCAGCTGCAGTTTGTATAGCTGAAACCTTTCCAGTTCTACAGAACTAACCTTGCCTCGATCTTGTCCGGATTTTGCTTTTGACACATGCCGGACAATCCCAAATCTTAACTTACTTAAGAGATAGGCTCTTCCCATACCATATCTGTTAGTTATATGTATGCCCTAGAGGCCATTACTGTACATTGGATGTATATTGTAGTGGATGCTTGGACATATATAGGGATGACTTTCTTGCTCGATATGATAGTATGCTATCTGGTTGCACTTTACCTTAACGTGTACACTGATTGTCTCTCTGTTACATGTTGGTAAAGCCCTTAGGATGTGTACTTGACTACCTGGACTATGATGCGGATTATACTAGTGGGGACATGGTAGTCCATAAGTACATCCTTCAAGGTCCCTAGTCATGGGTGTATCGAGACGGGCCATCGATATACTAGTGTAGACTAGCGTATACCTTCTCGACCCATATAGATGGGCGATGGATGATCCCATATCCATTGGTGTTTGACATCAGAGATGATATACGGGTGCTCAGTGGAGACTGGATACACTGGACGGACTCGCCGAGAACTCCCAGATGGTATTATACCTTACGTCAGATGGCAGTTCTCTGGTGACACTGGTACAGGTTAGTCTGTAGATCCGAGATCGTCATAGAGTCTTGTGTGATTCCCACTGTGCTTTGATTTCCACCTTACCACGTCCAAGAGGGCGTGAAAAACGGTGGTTTTTGGGTACAGTCCCGAATCACATGGAAGCAATGAGCGATAGGAGGGGTTTCGTCTCTCCCGGTATAGGAAGTTGATGTTGCGCAGTGCTCGATTGGCTATAACAGGAAGTCCTTGGCCAAGGCAGCTTTAAGGATTTACTGGTAAGTGTTACCAGTAGTTTCTCGACCCGTTATGAGTCTCATATCGACACGACTTATCGAGTTATTGGGGTCTGACGTTTACCACCCATAGACGAGATATGCGACATATCAGACGAACAGACCGGACTGTACGCTAGTGTTACTCGTTAGACTCACTGGAGTGTGAGCGGGCTTGCTCGTTGATCTTCTGATCGCTCAATACCCGGGTGGTCGTTACGTTTAGCAGACCGCTTGTGGCTTGTGGGTGTTTGATATGATCATCACCTGCTGCCGGCATATTGACGAGTCTTTAGAGTTCTACACAGGGGTTTCCTGGCTCAAGCGAAACGAAATAAGAGCGCATATGATATATGTGCGGGGAGAATAATACCAGTCTGTGATACTGTATTCTATTCTCGCGATTTGTTACATTGATCGGTTGTATGCGATATTGCCGGGTTATCGGATCAAGTGTTGATTCGATAAGTTGTTACTATTGATATTAGTCGGTTATATGCGATATGACCGGATCGTTGAATCAAGTGTTGATTTAATGATTTAATGTATAATTATATATTTGATATATTACTTTACATTAACTAGTATTGGTTCACTTAAGATTGATTTTCTCACTTGAAAGTGTACATTGTTTATATGTGATATATGCAAGTGTACATGTTTGTATCATGCTTGATGATACAAACAAGTTGTGTGTATGAGACTTAAACCATATCAAGGTTGGATTAGGGTTTACTATTTTCCTAAACAAATAACAAAAGAGAGTGACTTTGGTCAAAGTTATCAAGCTTAATGAAGCTTGATGAACATTGACAAAGTCAACTCTTTTGTCATTTGTTCAAGATATTAGCTAATCCAACCCTTAACCTTATGCTATGGTTAATTCTCTACATGAGTTAAGCATGAGGGCTTAACTCAACCATGGTGCCATCATATATTGGATAAGTTTCACTTTGGATATTATTGATATGATACTTTCTTCTTCTTCATCTTCATTAAGCTTGAAAAAGCTTGCTAGGTCCAATGGCATCATGAGAAAAAGAGTGAGAAATCCAATTCTAAAGTGAACCCACATCCCATTTCTTCATCCTCTACCACTTGCCATGTAGTATAGGGTGTTCTCTTCACAAAGTTTTCGACCAAGTGAAGGAATAGCTTGAGTTTGAGTCTCCCCGACATAGATCATCTTCGGCCTCGAAGTCAATGACCTAGCCCAATCATTTCTCCGACGAAACCATTTCTAAAGTCCGGGATCCGATGATCGCAGCGGAGGGACGTCAACACGGAGCTATTGAAGTGGTGGACCGGTTCTACAAAGGTTGTAATCCCTTTCACTTAGTAGCAAAGTCGTTTGCTTACTAGCTTTTCGCCTTTACATCTAGTTAACGATCTTGCTAAGGGTTGTTCGGCACCTAGAAAATTTTTGTTTGGCATGGTTGATGCCTTGTGGAACCTTCTTAGTGTGGCTAGGAACCCTACAGTGGTATCAGAGCCTAGCTAGAGCCTTAGGCAAAGTGTAGACGATGTTAGAAATCCGATCGAACCCCGAAACCCTAACTTTTAACCCTCTCTGGACATTTTCTGAAAATGTGGATTTTTCCAAATTAAAAATATCCAAAAAATTCATCAGGGTCTTATGGGAATTACAGTGAAATTCGTAGGCCTAAGTCCATTAAACTGCGGCGGAACCGCGGCAATACCCTACCTTGGGCGGCGGTTCCGCGGCAATTTAGTGGCGTTTTCCTATCTTCTTTGCACAGTAATATCCTATATTGAGTGCTGTATTTTATGGGAATTTTTAAAGTTTGCTTAAGAGTTGAGTTTTCTGGGTTGTATTAGGAGTTCGACGATTCGATCGGAATCTTTAACTTTGTCTGTGTTTTTCCGGATAATTTACAATATGTTAAAAAGATCGACCAGATATAAATACCCACTTTTTCCCCTGTCGGGAAATTTCAAAGAGTTGGATTTTTCCATAGTTTGAAAACGTTCTAAGTAGTGCAAGTAACGCGTTGGACCCTCTAGAAGACAACAAACCTTAACTCGATTATGTGACCGTCTTGAACTGCCCTTTGAACCTTAGGGTTTGGGGCAGTACAGCGTGCTACATGTGAGGCGTTGGCTTGACCCTTCTACGGCTGGACCGTTGGTACTGTGGCATGAAGTGGATGTTTTTGAACTTGTTTCAAGAGTTGAGCTGTTTCGGGAAAACTTAGGTGTTTGAATATTCGATCGGAAAGTTTAACATTTTCTATTTATCTGGAATGGGATACAATATTTGGAATCCATAAGTAGTTATGAGATAACTGATTTGGATGTTATAAACATAGCACTTTAGTCTCACTTGATCGGTTGCCACGGAATTTTGATGCGATCAAAAGTCCGTCGCAATCACGTAGCGTACGCGGATACTCGCCGGGTAAACTTAATAGGCAGCTACACCCCATAGCCCCGACAAAGTGACTGTAGGAGAACCCCGTCGCCAAAAGCATCCATCCGGGTGCTCGCGGCAGCGGTGTTCTGCCTTGGTGCACTTCATCGACGGCGTAGGGGGTGCGGCCGTCTACTAAAGTTTGCGACGAGCATTCGATCAAAATACCGGGAATCTTGTTGAATTGCCCGACTTGATATTGAAAAGTGTTTTCGATATAGAGACTAAAATGCGGGGTTTATAATTGTTAGGCATGTGATGTATAAGGAATTCAGATGGTTAGGCATGCGATGTCTAAAGGGGTTGCGGATTCCAACTGTTGTAGTTTTACACTTTCTTTTCTGCGACCGTAAGTGTAATATGTGAAATCGCCGGTTTCGTTGCTATATGTCAACGACAATTGGGATACGCATGTTTACTTCCGTTGATGACATGTGATGTTATGTGTTGCTGGATATGTTATATTGGATCGTCGCGTTATGAATAGCCGGGAGGTTTTATGTGAGATGAGAGGTTTTATTTTCATTCATGTAAAAATAACTTGTATGTAATATTCTTTTATTGGGGCACTTCCAGGTAGCGGAAGATGTCACCCATTGTATATTATTTACTTTTCCGCACTAGGATAGACCCAAGGAGGAGGGCACAAGTAACCGGGTTCTGTAGTCCAGTGGGAGACCAACTCGAGGAGTCGAGTCCGAGTTTCCTAACTCTAGAATTGGTAGGGTTGCTTGCCGCTCTCGTAGGAGTCTAGAGGTGTGGGTTTGGCTATTCATTGCGATCGTGGAATCCGTGTTTTATACTGGCTCGTATTAAAAATACGGACATCCTAGTATATCCAATATTTCATATGATTCTTCTGCTGCGATATCTGTGATGTGATCATTTGATATATTCTGTGATAAATACTGTATATAGTATATATGATATATTATATAGACGTTACTTATGTTTTGCACTCGCGCTAGCCCTGACCCGCTCTGCCGTTAGTTACCTAACCTAACGGTGCACGAGGGGACATCGAGGCGAATGCGGATGGCATAAGTGTACGTCGTATTTATCTGTGATGTTTAGGTTACTTAAATGATGGGACATCATTAATATGATTAATGAAAGAAAAAGAAACCTAAAGATGTTGTGGAATCGAATTTTCAAAACAGGTAGCTACAGTTCTTGCTTTGCATCGCGGTGTTCCTTGTTGAACATCCTGCACCTTATTCGATAAGGAAAGGACCGAGATCCCTTCACCGGGAGTGACTCCTTTAGCAATAACTGGCAGATGCTACACACTCGTTTTGTCTTTTGATTGCTTCTATAGTTTCTGCTTTGCACAGTGATATATATGATATATCCCGCACCTCATTCGACGAGGAAAGGGCCGACGATCCTTTCACCGGGAGTGACCCCTTTAGCAAAACAAGAAAAGCCTCAAAAACACTCCATTTTAAAATCATTTGATTCTACAACGATATCAAGTTCATTACGCTCAGGGTTTTCTGAAAAATCTGCGTAGCCCTCCGTCATTTCAGATAGATATTATTTAGTATTCGTGCTATGTTTGTTGACTTAGTTAAGGCATAGTGTACGGTAGTTAAGTAATGTTTATCTGCTAAAACATGAGATGTGATTGGATTAGGGTATTCGTACGGCCTTGTTGACTCAGTTAAGGGTCGTACGGGTGGGTTTAATTCAATCGGGAAATGTACGGGTTGAACTTGACTTGCGATTTATGGTTTGTTGACTTTGTTAAGGTCATAGATCGCTAGGGGAAAAATATTATCGGAAATTTCAAGTGTTGAAATTTTCAATGAGATTGCATACCTTCTATGAGATAGTTGGATCCCGATACCCACTGCGAGTAATTGTTACTCCTGGGAGAGTTTTACACATTACAATTAGCCGATCAAGTAGGTGTCTACAAAGGTTCAACGGGGTTACGCCTCTGGAAAAGCGAGGTTTACATTAATTAGGTTTGTGCGAAAGCACGGGGGACCTCCCTCAAAGTACCGACACTGGCCTGGCTGAAAGATTGGCGAACTTGTAGCGTTTAATTAATCCCGAATAGTCTTTCTTTTTAGGGTTTGAAGGAAGATTTGATAAAAATAGTGGGAGCCATCCTGATTAGATAAAATAATAACCAATCTATTCTTGCAAGAGCGCACGCAGAGTGTTTTCTTCTCTCTCTCTCCAGGTAGCGACCATATCACGCCTTAATCAAGATAATAAAACGGATATATTGACCGAACCCGCTTGTTATACTGAGCTGTGGAACGTTGGTCCCGCTCCAACTTATAATTGTTATAAGACAGAGCAGGAAATAGGGGAATACCAGATTTCTCGTGCCACCCAAACGAAGAAAGTGCATGTTGATGCATCATCTTCGGGTGTGTTCGTTACACAGAACTGTTTCTCAGTATCCTTTACGTCCTGGGTATGTGATACCAGATCAGGATCCTGCATATGTAATTTGTTACATAGGGCTACAGAAAGGTAGAGAACTGAGAACGGGTGATAAGTTTCATGAGGCAGAAAACGGTGCAAGTGTTGCAGCCAAGTCTGTTGGTCACTGTCACCCTGTATTACCAGAATACATTGATTCTGAACAAATGTTATTAGATACCGAACCTGATATACAAAATCATATCAGTCTCTTTATTTAGATAAAGAAGGATATAATTTTGTATCGTTGGATAATGTTTTGAACATTTCCTATATCAAGAGTTGATCGGTTCAGGCACGTTATCTAAAAGCATTGACGTTCTAAATCAAACCACAGTTCTTAGTATACAGAACACACACAAGAGGAAGAGTTCAGAAATGAACGGATCCTTCTTGAGTTATTGTAGACTGGGTCATATCAATGCGACCCGACTAGCTTAAGTTACATTGAAGATGCATATTTAAATCAGTTTGAATTTACATCTTATGAAACTTGCCAGTCATGTCACAGAGATAAGATGACCATAGCTCTGTTTATTGGAAACAGAGAAAGAGTTAGTGAACTCTTGGGATGATACATATGATGTATGAAGGTCCCCTGTCTACAAAAGCCAAGACCGGTTCTTTGTACTACATTACATTCTCTGATAATCTCTCAAGATTCAGACATATGTTCCTGTTGAAACACAAGTTCGAACCTTTTGAGATATTCATAGAATATAAGTTAGAAGTAGAGAACCAAAATACGGGTATAAGTATTATGTCCTTTGATGTGATCAAGGAGGAGAATACTTGAGCACGGGATTCCTGGACTATTCTAAGAATGAGATTCTCTCTCAGCATTACTCCTTCGTATACACCATAGAACGATGGTATATCGGGACGGAGAAATAACACCCTATGTGATATGGTGTGCTCTATGATGAGTACTACTGAGTTACCTATTTCCTTTTTGGAGTTATGCACTTGAGAAGTTGCATACCTATTGAATAGGGTTCCGATCAAATCAGTTGCCTATAACTTCATATGTGATATGGAAAGGGAAGAGCCCATATCTTAAGTTAGTTAAGATTTGGGGTTGTCCGACCTATGTCTAAAAGCAAAATCCGGACAAGCTCAAGGCAAGGTCTGTTATGTACAACTGGAAAGGTTCCAGCTATACAAACTACAGCAGATGATTTGGTAGAACCAAAGGATTCAGTAGATACCAACGAACCTCAGCCTCTCCGCCGATCTAGTAGGGTTCCTCACCCACCTGAGAGATACTTCGGTTTCTCTATGACAGTGGGAGCGAGGATTGCATCATGAGATGATGACCCAACTATTTTCGGGCTGGCCATCAGGAGTAGGACTCTGTAAGAATGGCTGGATGCTTAGCGATCTGAGATGGAATCCTTATACACTAACAAAGTATGGACTTTGGTTGCTTTATCTGAAGGGTTAAATCCTCATCAGGAGCAAGTATATCTTGAGAAGATTTCTTGGTGTACATGGAAAAGTTGAGACTTTCAAAGCTATACTCGTTAAAGGTTTGCGTCATAGACCAGTTGTGGCTAATGATGAAACCTTTTCTGAGGCCTATACTTAAGTCCATCCAGATCCTACTTGCCACGGCTACATACCATGACTACGATATCTGGCGGTTGGGTGTCATGACTGCTTTTCTAAATAATGATTTGGAAGAAAGCGTCTATAAGTACACAGCTAGAGGGCTTCGTAGACAGTGGGAGCAGCGGAAACGTGTGCAAGATGTTTTATGTGATAAAGCAGGCATCGCGGAGTTGGAACATCTGTTTTGATGAGTTAGTCAAAGAGTTTGACATCATCAAAATGGTAGATGAACCTTGTATATACAAAAAGGTAGTAAGGAGTATAGTGGTGATCCTCGTAGAGTACGTGGATGATATACTCTTGATAGGGAAGGAGTTTCCTATGCTACGCTCGGTCAATCTCCGCTTATCACAAGGATTCTCCATATAGGATCAAAGTGATACCTACTAAATCCTGGGTTTAGGATCTATGAGATAGATCTAATTGAATGTTAGGATACTCACTAGTTGTAGTGAGAAGGTATCAATCGGTCCTAGGGAGAATCACTGGAAAGGTTCCAGAGTGATAAAGATGACTGAATGTCAGTCACAGGCATTGTCTTTACCCCAGTGAAGGGACGGTATGTTGGAAGAGTTCGAAGCTAGATACCGTGACATACTAGATGATTAAAGGCAAGATACATCGTTACCAAAGATGCTACCAAAGAGGAAGTCTGGGTGTATATTAGTTCATGAGATGAACTTCGTTCCTCCCATTGTGTGACAATGGAGTTGTGGCTTATGCCTAGGAACGCCCGTCCCATCAGTGATCCAGACATATTCTTAGGCAGTATCACCAGATCATGGAGATGGTTGATCTCCAAGGGGTCGAGGTTAGGAGAGTAGACTCAGAGGACAACACGGAAGATCCACTCACGAAAGGCCTTTTCCCAGAGAGAGACATTTATGGGATGGTTGGGTATGAGATACTACAACCACTGCTGTCAGATGGCCCTAGTGCAAGTGGGAGATTGTTAGTTATATGTATGCCCTAGAGGCCATTACTGTACATTGGATGTATATTGTAGTGGATGCTTGGACATATATAGGGATGACTTTCTTGCTCGATATGATAGTATGCTATCTGGTTACACTTTACCTTAACGTGTACACTGATTGTCTCTCTGTTACATGTTGGTAAAGCCCTTAGGATGTTTACTTGACTACCTGGACTCTGATGCGGATTATACTAGTGGGGACATGGTAGTCCATAAGTACATCCTTCAAGGTCCCTAGTCGTGGGTGTATCGAGACGGGGCATCGATATACCAGTGTAGACTAGCGTATACCTTCTCGACCCATATAGATGGGCGATGGATGATCCCATATCCATTGGTGTTTGACATCAGAGATGATATACGGGTGCTCAGTGGAGACTGGGTACACTAGACGGACTCGCCGAGAACTCCCAGATGGTATTATACCTTACGTCAGATAGCAGTTCTCTGGTGACACTAGTACAGGTTAGTCTGTAGACCCAAGATCGTCATAGAGTCTTGTGTGATTCCCACTGTGCTTTGATTTCCACCTTACCATGTCCAAGAGGGCGTGCAAAACGGTGGTTTTTGGGTACAGTCCCAAATCACATTGAGGCAATGAGCGATAGGAGGGGTTTCGTCTCTCCCGGTATAGGGAGTTGATGTTGCGCAGTGCTCGATTGGCTATAACAGGAATTCCATGGCCAAGGCAGCTTTAGGGTTTTACTGGTAAGTGTTACCAGTAGTTTCTCTACCCATTATAAGCCTCATATCGACACGACTTATCGAGTTATTGGGGTCTGACGTTTACCACCCCTAGACGAGATATGCGACATATCAGACGAACAGACCGGACTGTACGGTAGTGTTACTCGTTGGATTCACTGGAGTTTGAGCGGGCTTGCTCGTTGATCTTCTGATCGCTCAATACCCGGGTGGTCGTTACGTTTAGCAGACCGCTTGCGGCTTGTGGGTGTTTGATATGATCATCACCTGCTGCCGGCGTATTGACGAGTCTTTAGAGTCCTACACAGGGGTTTCCTGGCTCAAGCGAAACGAAATAGGAGCGCATATGAGATATGTACGGGACCGATAATAATACCAGTATGTGATACTGTATTCTATTCTCGCGATTTGTGACATTGATCGGTTGTATGCTATATAGCTGGGTTATCGGATCAAGTGTTGATTCGATAAGTTGTTACTATTGATATTAGTCGGTTATATGCGATATGACCGGATCGTTGAATCAAGTGTTGATTTAATGATTTAATGTATAATTATATATTTGATATATTACTTTACATTAACTAGTATTGGTTCACTTAAGATTGATTTTCTCACTTGAAAGTGTACATTGTTTATATGTGATATATGCAATTGTACATGTTTGTATTATGCTTGATGATACAAACAAGTTGTGTGTATGAGACTTGAACCATATCAAGGTTGGATTAGGGTTTACTATTTTCCTAAACAAATAACAAAAGGGAGTGACTTTGGTCAAAGTTATCAAGCTTCATGAAGCTTGATGAACATTGACAAAGTCAACTCTTTTGTCATTTGTTCAAGATATTAGCTAACCCAACCCTTAACCTTATGCTATGGTTAATTCTCTACATGAGTTAAGCATGAGGGCTTAACTCAACCATGGTGCCATCATATATTGGATAAGTTTCACTTTGGATATTATTGATATGATTCTTTCTTCTTCTTCATCTTCATCAAGCTTGAAAAAGCTTGCTAGCTCCAATGGCATCATGAGAAAAAGAGTGAGAAATCCAATTCTAAAGTGAACCCACTTCCTATTTCTTCATCCTCTACCACTTGCCATGTAGTATAGGGTGTTCTCTTCACAAAGTTTTCGACCAAGTGAAGGAATAGCTTGAGTTTGAGTCTCCCCGACGTAGATCATCTTCGGCCTCGAAGTCAATGACCTAGCCCGCTCATTTCTCCGACGAAACCATTTCTAGAGTCCGGGATCAGATGATCGCAGCGGAGGGACGTCAACACGGAGCTAAAGAAGTGGTGGACCGGATCTACAAAGGTTGCAATTGTTAATGTATATGCCCTAGAGGCCATTACTTTATCATACTAGTTTGTATATTACTTAATGGAAGCTTGGGATATTCATCTTGTATATACAATCTTGCTCAAAATAGTAGTATGCTACTTGGTTTGTTTCTACTTCAATGTGTACATGTGTTTATTTTAGTATATCACCTATGCACATTAGTGGAGCCCTTAGGATCTTTGCTTGATTACCAGCGTTGTGATGGCAGTCACACTAGTGGGGGCTGGGTAATCTATAAGCACATCCTTATGCAGGTCCCTAGTCGCAGGACTATCGAGACAGGGCATCGATACTCCGGAGTAGACTAGCGCATGCGCTTCTCGTCCCAGTGTGGGAGACGGTCTGTCCCACAGCCGTTAGTACGTCGTACTGGAGATAGTATGCGGGTGCTCGTTAGGTTACGAGTACACTGGACAGGACTCGTCGGGAACTGACTGGTTGGTATTATACCTATCGTCAGTTATCAGTTCCCAGGTGACATGAGTACAGCTTAGTCCGCTGACTTGACACAGTCACTTCGCCTCGAGTGTGTTCCCACTGTACTTTGATTACTACCCAACCACGGCTCAAAGGAGTCGTGCAAACAGGTAGTAGTTGGGTGCAGTCCCGAAGCACTTGGAGGCAGTGACGGTTAGACAGGATTCGTCTCTCCCGGTATTGGGGGTTGACATCGCGCTGTGTCTAGGAGAGCCATTACACGAGTAGTCCCTGGCCAGGGCAAGCGGGATATACTGGTAGGCTTCCAGTGTTATCTCAGGGTGTATTGGGCTTCACTCCGACACGACTTGTACCGCTATTAGGGGACTGACGTTTACCGCCCCCCTAGGCCCACCATGCGATGTATCAGACGAACAGACCGGACTGTACGGAGATTGTCACATTCAGGCTCAGTAGGAGTTCAGATGGGTTTCACCTCGTCAGTCTTCTTGTCGGTATCTACCTGGGGACCATTACGCACAGCTAGTGCTGCTTGCGGTCTGTGGTTAAACCCACTGCCATCGTAGTGTCGAGTCTTTAGAGTCCCACACAGAAAGTTATTCGCCTTTAGGCAAAAGAGTAGAGGTCGCATGGTTTTGCGACATGTCGCATGGTTTTGCGACAGGGTTCAGTCACATCCGTACACTTGTGCACGTTTAGTGTTCGGACAGTTTACACTAGCGGGCTTTGGTTTAAGCCAGATCCTAGTGTACGTATTGGGATTGGTTTTATCAAGTTTGTATTCGTGTTCCTCAGAACGCGGGTGCGGGTGTATATGCACAGTTGGCGGAGAGACAGAGGCAGAGGATTCTCATTAGGGTTGTTGACCGTTGACTGTTGACTATTGACTATTGACTTTTTGCTCAACCCTAATGAGAATATGATATATGATTAACAATAATATTAATTAAGTATTGTGGTGACATGGTTGTTGAGGGGTTGACTTTGTTGACCGGTTGACTAGGTTGGACTAGTTGACCATCATGATGACAATGGCTATCATTTCATGGCAACGACTTTTCACTTGCTTGTTCTCTTGTGCAATATGAGTGCATGAAATGATTTAGCCATTTTGACTTGAACCATTTTACACAATACTTGATTACTATTTTTGTGATGATGGTTTTGGATTATGAGAGCCAAGTGAGAAAAGTTTTTCTCAATTTTTTTCTATCATTTTCATTCTCTCTCTTGTTCTTGAGCTCTCATCTTCTTCCTCTTGCTCTCCCTCTCTTTAGTCTATGGTTCACTTGTCTCATGTGTTGAGAACCAAGAACCATAGAGAAAATCCCAACACACTCTTCTCTACTCACTCTAGTTCATAAGGTTTAGCAAACCAAGTGAACTAGTTTCTTCAAAGACCGAAGAAGAAACCAAAGGTAGAAACTTTCAGGTGGATCGATCTTCGGTGCAAGGAGACGACGGGGTGAAGCCGATCCGGACAACCATCGAGGCTTGAAGACGAAGGAGTTCAAGAAAGAAAGGTATAACCCCCTAACCGGGTAGTTAACAACTCCTAGTTAGGTTGTTAGTTAGATGTTTAACCAAGATCCGGTTTTGAGTCCATGTTACCGCCTCTAGAAAATTATTTTTCACCAAATTCCGCATGCCCGAAAGTACCAGGAGAGGTAGCATGGACTTACAGTGGTATCAGAGCCTAGGTAAACACTACCTAACATGTTAGCATAGTAACTAGAAATTCGATCGGAGAAAAAGTCGCGAAATACACCCGGATTTCAAACTTTCTGTCGATTTTCAATGTGCTGCAAGAATTATTTGAGATATACCAAAAATTGACTCAGGGTTTTTAGAAGAAACTGCAAAAATTCGACCCACTGAATCGATCAACGCGCCGTGTTTCCGTGGCGGGAGCTTGCTCCCACCGCGGAACGGCGGCCGAGTTGACTCGGTCGTGGGGTTTTATTTTTGCAGTTTGTTCATAGGGGTATTTCGGGATTTTTGGAATATGTATTTTCTGCCCAGATTTTCCAGAACGAAAATTTTGTGTTTGGGGCCTGAAAATCCGTATTTTTGATCGAACTTCTAAAAGGCTTAAGCTGACGGGTTTTTCTGTGATGTGATATTTGTATTGAACGTCTGCTAATCGCTATATGTCTATTAGTGGGGTTATACAAATCTGTGATCTGTAATGTTATTGGAATGTGTATATGAATTCATTGGATTGTCGCGGGTGAATAGCCGGGGTTGTGAGATGAGAGTTTTCTTTTCTTTCAATTCATGTAAATTTGTAAATTGATGTAATAATTATTTGTATGGCCGCACAACCGGGTCGGGGTTATAGCCGTCATTGTATAATTTCTTTTTACTGTTTTTGCTCCTAGGATTGACCCATGGAAGGGGTGCACAAACTACCGGGTATGCCGAAGTGCCGAGTGGCCTACTCACGGAGTTGAGGGAGGTTGCTTCGCTTCGGGTACTTGGCGGGTAGTTTGCCGCACCCGTAGGGGTCTTGGGTGGGGTATTGGCTATTCACCGCGACCGTGTAATCTGCTTTTCGTTACTGGCTCTTACGAATTGCGGGTTCCTAGTATATCCAATGTGTTCATCTGTGATCTGAAATGGCTATCATTGCAATATATCTATATATGATATTATTTAGGCGTTGCTTATGTTTTACAGCCGCGCTAGCCCAGCCCCCGCTCTGTCGTTAGTTAAGTAACCTAACGGGTAATGACGGGGCCCCGTGGCGAATGCGAATGGGATAAGCGTACGTCATATTTTGGTTGTTTTCTGCAATGGTAGGATTAAATGATGGGACGCATTAAAAGAACTAATGTAAGAATATCACGCATTAAAAGAACTAATGCAAGAAAAATAAACCAAGTAAAAGTCGTTGGAACACTTTCGAAAAACCACTCGGTTCTTTTCAAAACTAACTTTTAAATGCGGAGCTTGAGCCACTCCTTTTAAAAGCTATCTCGTTCCATCGATTATATCAAGTTCACTACGTTCACGGTTTAGCCAAAACCATTCGTAGCCCTCCGTCGTTTCACATGGATGGTCAATAGTATTCAAGCTATGTTTGTTGGCCAAAGTCAAGGCATAGTGATTGGTAGCTATTGGGTATTCATGTGCAGCATAGATAGATGCGTTAGTTTGGAACAGTCGTACTGCCTTGTTGGCCAAAGTCAAGGGTAGGTGCGGGTGGAATCAAATTGTTAGTTGTATGTATGCCCTAGAGGCCAGTATTGTACAGATGATATATATTATATTGGATGCTTGGACATATATAGAGATGACTTTCTTGCTCGATATGATAGTATGCTATCTGGTTACTCTTTATCTTAACATGTACACTTGTCACTTTAAAATGTCTTATAGTTACATATTGATAAAGCCCTTAGGATGTGTACTTGACTACCTGGACTATGATGCAGATCATACTAGTAGGGACATGGTAGTCCATAAGTACATCCTTCAAGGTCCCTAGTCGTGGGTGTATCGAGACAGGGCATCGATATACCAGTGTAGACTAGCGTATACGCTTCTCGACCCATGAGATGGGCGATGGATGATCCCATATCCATTGGTGTTTGACATCAGAGATGGTATACGGGTGCTCAGTGGAGACTGGGTACACTAGACGGACTCGCCGAGAACTCCCAGATGGTATTATACCTCACGTCAGATGGCAGTTCTCAGGTGACACTTGTACAGGTTAGTCTGTAGACCCGAGATCGTCATGGAGTCTTGTGTGATTCCCACTTTGCTATGATCTCCACCTTACCACGTCCATGAGGGCGTGCAAAACGGTGGTCTTTGGGTACAGTCCCGAGTCACATGGAGGCAATGAGCGATAGGATAGGTTTCGTCTCTCCCGGTATTGGGGGTTGATGTTGTGCTGTGCTTGATTGGCCGTAACAGGAAAGTCCCTGGCCAGGGCTGATCAGAGATTTGCTGGTAAGTGTTACCAGTAGTTTCTCGACCCGTTATGAGCCTCACATCGGCACGACTTATCGGTTATTGGGGTCTGACGTATACCACCCCTAGACTTGATATGCGACATATCAGACGAACAGACCGGACTGTACGGTAGGTGTTACTGGTTGGATTCACAGGAGTGTGAGCAGGCTAGCTCGTCGATCTTCTGATCGCTCAATACCCGGATGGCCGTTACATTTAGCAGACCGCTTGCGGCTTGTGGGTGCTTGATATGATCATCATCTGCTACCGGCGTATTGACGAGTCTTTAGAGTCCTACACAGAGGTTTCCTGGCTCAAGCGAAACGAAATAGGAGTGCATATGAGATATGTGCAGGACCGAGAATGATGCGTGTATGTGATACCGTATTTCATTCTCGCGATGAATGTTTCGATTGGTTATATGCGATATAACCTAGTTTTCGAATCGTAGATTGATTCGATAAGTCGATACATTGGATACTAGTCGGTTATGTGCGACATGACCGGATCATTGAATCAAGTGTTGATTTAATGATTTAATGTATAATTATATATTTGATATATTACTTTGCATTAACTAGTATTTGTTCACTTTAATAGGATTTTCTCACTTGTAGTTCACAAGTTGTATATGTGATATACTTTTGTGCACTACAATGTGTCATGTTTGATGATGCATGTAAATTGGTTTTGTGTTAAGACTTAAACCATGGTTATGATAATAGTTAGGGTTTTGATTTATTTACTTATTTATTTATCTATTCTTTTTTGATAAATAAATAAAAGATAACAAAATGGTTTCTTTCATGAAGCTTGATGAAGCTTCATGAAGCTTTGACTAAAGTGACCATTTTGTCATCATCCTTAACCCTAACCATTCTCACTTGACCATGGTCTATTCTCTACACTTAACCAAGGTTAGAAGATGATAAGTATTGATTTTTATTATTCTTTTAACAATACTTATCATAATTCTAGCTTCATCTTCTTCTTCATCTTCAAGAGAGAAAGCTTGATGCCATCAATGGCAACTTGAGTTCTAAAGTGAGAAATCCAATTCTAAAGTGAACCCACCTCCTATTTCTTCACCCTCTACCTCTTGCCAAGTTGTTTTGGGTGTTTTCTTCACAAGTTTCACAAATTTGTGAAGTCGGAGCTTGAACTTGTGACGCCTCGACGTAGATCATCTTCGGCATGAAGCCGACGACCTTGCCCGCTCGTTTTTCCGATGAAGCCGACAATCGAGTCTAGGATTCGAGATGGACAGTGAGAGGACGCCTACGTGGAGCTAAGGAAGTGGAGAACCAGATCTACAAAGGTTGTAGCCTCTCTCCTTTAGTTAAGTTGTTAACTAGTTTAGTTTTTCGTCTAAATTTCTAGTTAACGATCCGTATTAGGGATTCTCGGCACCCGTAAAATTTGAAATTGGCATGGTTGATGCCTTGTGAGACCTTTTGAGAGTGCCTAGGAACCCTACAGTGGTATCAGAGCCTAGCTAGAGCCTTAGGCGAAGTCTAGACGACGTTTGAAACCCGAATACACATCGAAACCCTAACACATCATGCTCTCTGGACTTTTTCTGAAAACTGGGATTTTTCAAGATTAAAAATGCTTAAAAAATTCAGCAGGGAATTCTAAGAATTACGGTGCAAATTTTTTCCAATGAACAGTATATTGTGCGGCGGAACCGCGGCAGAAGCATGGCTTCTGCGGCGGTTCCGCGGCATACTGATGACGTCAGCCCTCCTCCTTTGCACAGTAATTCATCATTTCAGCAGCTGAGTTTTATGGGTATTTTTAATATTTATTCAAGAGTTGAATTTTCTGGGGTGTTTTAGAGCTTCGATGTTTCGATCGGATTATCATATTTCGTCTTTGTGTTTTTCCGGATGACTTTAGAATATGTTAAAATGTTCGACCGGATATAAATACCCAACTTTTCCCCTGCCGGAAAATATCCAAGTGTTGGATTTTTGTGTGGTTTAAGGATGTTCTAAGTAGTGCAAGTAATGCGATGGTCCCTCTAGAAGACAACAAACCTTAACTCGATTATGTGACCGTCTTGAACTGCCCTTTGAACCTTCGGGTTTGGGGCAGCACGGCGTGCCACATGTGAGGCGTTGGCTTGACCCTTCTACGGCTGGACCGTTGGTACTGAGGCATGAAGTGAATGTCTTTGAAGCTATTTCATGTGTTGAACGGTTTCGGGAAAACTTGGGTGTTCGAATGTTCGATCGGAAAGTTTGATATATTCTATTTATCCGGAATGGGATACAATAATTGGAATTCACAAATAGTTATGAGATAACTGAATGAATGCTATAAATCTAGCGGTTTAGTCTCATTTGATATTGAAAAGAGTTTTCGATAATGGGACTAAAATGCGGGGTTTATAACTGTTAGGCATGTGATGTCTAAGTATTTCATTTGATTAGGCATGTGATGTCTAAAGAGGTTGCGGATTCCAACTGTTGTAGTTTTACACTTTCTTTTCTGTGACCGTAAGTGTAATATGTGATATCGCCGGTTTCGTTTCTATATGTCAACGACAATTGGGATGCGCATATTTACTTACGTTGATGACATGTGATGTTATGTGTTGCTGGATATGTTATATTGGATCGTCGTGTTTGAATAGCCGGGGTTTTTTTTTTTATGTGAGATGAGTGTTTTTCATTTTCATTTATGTAAAAACTTGTATGTAATATTCTTTTATTGGGGCACTTCCAGGTTGCGGAAGTTGTCACCCTTTGTATATTATTTACTTTTCTGCACTAGGATAGACCCAAGGAGGGGAGCACAAGTAACCGGGTTCTAGGGTCCAGTGGGAGACCATCTCGAGGAGTCGAGTCCGGGTCTCCTAACCCTAGAATTGGTAGGGTTGCTTGCCGCTCTCGTAGGGGTCTAGGGGTGTGGGATTGGCTATTCATCACGACCGTGGAATCCGTGTTTTATACTGGCTCGTATTGAAAACACGGACGTCCTAGTATATCCAATATTTCATATGTTTCTTCTGCTGCGATATCTGTGATGTGATCATGTGATGTTCTGTGATAGATACAGTATATAGTATATATGATATATTATATAGACGTTACTTATGTTTTGCACCCGCACTAGCCCTGCCCTGCTCTGTCGTTAGTTACCTAACCTAACGGTGCACGAGGGGACATCGAGGCGAATGCGGATGGCATAAGTGTACGTCGTATTTATCTGTGATGTTTAGGTATTTAAATGATGGGACTTCATTAATGTGATTATTGAAAGAAAAGAAACCTAAGATGTTGTAGAATCAAATTTTAAACAAAACAGGTAGCTACAGTTCTTGCTTTGCATAGCGGTATATATGATATACCCTGCACCTTATTCGATGAGGAAAGGACCGAGATCCCTTCACCGGGAGTGACTCCTTTAGCAATAACTGGCAGATGCTACACACTCGGTTTGCTTTTGATTGTTTTTGAGTTTTGCTTTGCACAGTGATATATATGATATATCCCGCACCTCATTCGACGAGGAAAGGGCCGACGATCCCTTCACCGGGAGTGACCCCAGTAGCAAAACCAGAAAAGCCTCAAAATCACTCCATTTCAAAACTTCATTTGATTCTACAACGATATCAAGTTCATTACGCAATAGGTTTCAGAAAAACCTATCGTAGCACTCCGTCATTTCAGATAAGTACTAGTTAGTATTCGTGTTACGGTAGTTTGGCCTCCGTCAAGGCGTAGTGTACGGTAGCTAACTAGTGCTTATCTGCTAGCATATGATGCGATTGGATTAGGGTATTCGTACGGCGTTGTTTGGCCTCCGTCAAGGGTCGTGCGGGTGGGTTTAATTCAATCAGGAAATGACGGGTTGAACTTGACTAGCGGACTATGGGTTGTTTGGCCTCCGTCAAGGTCATAGGACGCTAGGGGCAAAATATTATCGGGAATTTCAAGTGTTGAAATTTGCAATGAGATTGCATACCTTCTATGAGATAGTTGGATCCCGATACCCACTGCGAGTAAGAGTTACTCCTGGGAGAGTTTTACACATTACAATTAGCCGATCAAGTAGGTGTCTAGAAAGGTGTTAACGAGGTTACGCCTCTGGGAAAATGAGGTTTACATTAATTAGGTTCGTGCGAAAGCACGGGGGACCTCCCTCAAAGTACCGACACTGGCCTGGCTGAAAGATCGGCGAACTTATAGTGTGTAATTAATCCCAGCTAGTCTTTCCTTTTAGGGTTTGAAGGAAGATTTGATAAAAACCAGTGGAAGCCATCCTGATTAGATAAGATAATAACCAATCTGATCTTGCACGAGCTTACGCTAAAGTGTTTTTTTCTCTCTCTCTCCAGGTAGCGACCATGTAATGCCCTAAACAAGATAATAATATGGATGTATTGACCGAACCCGCATGTTATACTGTGCAGGGGAACGTTGAACCCGTTCTATCTTATAAGTGTTATAAGAATGAACAGGAAACAGAAGAATATCTGGATTCTCACTCCACCCAAAAGGAGAACATGCATGTTGATGCATCATCTTCGGGTGTGTTTGTCATTGAGAACTGTTTCTCAGTTCACCCTACGTGCTGGGTATTAGATACCGGATCACGATCCCACATATGTAAGATGTTACATGGGCTGAGGAAAGGTAGAGAACTGGGAAAAGGTGATCATTCCGTTCAAGTAGGGAATGGGGCAAATGTTGCAGCCAAAGCAGTTGGCGAATATCACCTAGTATTACCAAGTGGTGATACACTGATTCTAAATGAATGCTATTATATACCGAACATGATGTGCAACATTATATCAGTTTCTTTATTAAGTAAAGAAGGATATAATTTTGTAGTAAAGGATAATGTTATGAACATATTCCTAGATCAAAAGTTGATTGCATCAGGCTCGTTACATAATGGCATATTCATTCTAAATCAAAATACAGTCCTCAATTTACAAAACACACACAAGAGGAAGAGTTCTGAACTGAACGAATCCTTCTTGTGGCATTGTAGACTGGGTCACATCAATGCGACACGACTAGCTAAGTTGCATAAGGATGGATATTTAAATCCGTTTGAATTTTCATCTTATGACACTTGCCAGTCATGTCTTAAAGGCAAGATGACCAAAACTCCGTTTACAGGATACGGAGAAAGAGTTACCGAACTCTTAGGACTAATACATAGTGATGTATGCGGTCCCATGTCTACACATGCCAGGGATGGTTCTTTGTACTTCATTACATTCACTGACGATCTCTCTAGATTCGGATATGTGTTCCTGATGAAACACAAATTAGAAGCTTTTGAGAAATTTAGAGAATATAAACAAGAAGTAGAGAACCAAACGGGCAAAAGTATTAAGATCCTTCGATCTGATCGAGGAGGAGAATACTTAAGTAACGAATTCAGAGATTATCTAAAAGAGAATGGGATTCTCTCTCAGCTTACTCCTCCTTATACACCATAACACAACGGTGTATCGGAACGGAGAAATCGCACCCTATTAGATATGGTGCGCTCTATGATGAGTGCAGCTGAGTTACCTATTTCCTTCTGGGGATATGCACTGGAAACTGCTGCATATCTATTGAATAGAGTTCCTACCAAATCTGTGCCTACCACTCCATATGAGATATGGAATGGTAAGAGACCATGTCTTAATTTTATTCAGATATGGGGTTGTCCGGCCTATGTTAAAACACAAAATCCGGACAAGCTCGAGGCAATGTCTGTTCTATGTAAGTTTGTTGGATATCCCAAACATTCGCGAGGGTATATCTTCTACCACTCCGAGGAACAAAAAGTGTTTGTTTCTCGACATGCCACTTTCTTAAAAAAAAGTTTTCTTATGAAACAGCCAAGTAGCATTGAGGTAGAACTGGAAGAGGTTCCAGCAATACAAACTATAACAGAAGACTTGGTAGAACCAGAGGATTCAGTGGAACTCGACGAACCCCAGCCTCTCCGCCGATCTAGTAGGGTTTCTCGTCCACCTGAGAGATACTACGGTTTTCTCATTGACGGTGGAAGCGAGGATTGCATCATGGAGGATGATGACCCAACTAGCTTCGAGCAGGCCATCACGAGCAGGGACTCAGTGAAATGGCTGGATGCTATGCGGTCCGAGATGGAATCCATGTACACCAACAAAGTATGGACTTTGGATGTTGCTCCTGAAGGGGTAAAACCCATTGGGAGCAAGTGGATCTTCAAGAAGAAACTTGGTGTAGATGGGAAAGTGGAGACTTTCAAAGCTAGACTTGTTGCAAAAGGTTTTCGTCAAAGACCAGGTGTGGACTATGACGAAACCTTTTCTCCAGTGGCTATGCTTAAATCCATCCGAATCATGCTTGCTATCGCTGCGTATCATGACTACGAAATCTGGCAAATGGATGTTAAGACAGCCTTTCTAAATAGTGATTTAGAAGAGTGCATGTACATGACTCAGCCAGAGGGCTTCGTAGACAGTGGGAGCAGCGGGAAGGTGTGCAAGCTGCTTAAATCCATTTATGGATTAAAGCAAGCATCGCGGAGTTGGAACATCTGCTTTGACGTCGTTATCAAAGAGTTTGATTTCGTCAAAAACCCAGATGAAACTTGTATTTACAAGAAGGTGGCAGAGAGTAAGGTTGTCTTCCTCGTATTGTACGTGGACGACATACTCTTGATAGGAAATGATATTCCTATGCGGCAATCGGTCAAGCTCTTCATATCACAAAGATTCTCAATGAAAGATCTTGGTGATGCCTCCTGCATATTGGGAATTAGGATCTATAGAGATAGATCCAAACGGATTTTGGGATTGTCCCAATCCAGGTACATTGACACCATACTAAAGAGGTTTAGTATGGAAGAATCCAAGCATGGGAACTTGCCCACGATCTCTGGAGTCACTCTCTCCAAAGAGATGTCTCCCAAGACTGATTTGGAGAGAGCTCGCATGCAAGGGATTCCCTATGCTTCAGCTGTAGGCTCTATCATGTATGCGATGCTATGTACCAGACCCGATGTTGCATACTCACTAAGTGTAGGGAGCAGGAGAGAATCACTGGACAGCTGTGAAGAGCATTCTCAAGTACTTGCGAAGGACTAAAGAGATGCTCTTGGTGTATGGTAATGGAGAACTCCAAGTGGAGTCCTTTACCGATTCGAGCTTCCAGAGTGATAAGGACGACTCTAAGTCGCAGTCGGGCTTTGTCTTTACCCTTTACGGAGGGGCGGTAAGGTGGAAGAGTTCCAAGCAGGAAACCGTGGCAGACTCGACGATGGAGGCTGAATACATCGCTGCCAACGATGCTGCTAAAGAAGCTGTCTGGATCAAGAAGTTCATTACTGAACTTGGAGTGGTTCCATCCATTGAGCATCCAATACCTTTGTATTGCGATAACAATGGAGCGGTGGCTTTGGCCAAGGAACCCAGGTCCCATCAGCGATCCAGGCATATCCTGAGGCGGTATCACCTGATCCGTGAGATAGTTGATCGCCGGGAGATCGAGGTCAGGAGAGTTGACACGAAAAACAACACGGCGGATCCACTCACGAAGGCGATTCCCCAGATACAGTTTGAGAGACTCTTCGGGATGCTCGGTATGCGATAATACAGCAGCTGGCCCTAGTGCAAGTAGGAGATTGTTAGTTGTATGTATGCCCTAGAGGCCAGTATTGTACAGAAGATGTATATTATATTGGATGCTTGGACATATATAGAGATGACTTTCTTGCTCGATATGATAGTATGCTATCTGGTTACTCTTTATCTTAACATGTACACTTGTCTCTTTAAACTGACTTATAGTTACATGTTGATAAAGCCCTTAGGATGTGTACTTGACTACCTGGACTATGATGCATATCATACTAGTGGGGACATGGTAGTCCATAAGTACATCCTTCAAGGTCCCTAGTCGTGGGTGTATCGAGACGGGGCATCGATATACCAGTGTAGACTAGCGTATACGCTTCTCGACCCATGAGATGGGCGATGGATGATCCCATATCCATTGGTGTTTGACATCAGAGATGGTATACGGGTGCTCAGTGGAGACTGGGTACACTGGACGGACTCGCCGAGAACTCCCAGATGGTATTATACTTCACGTCAGATGGCAGTTCTCAGGTGACACTTGTACAGGTTAGTCTGTAGACCCGAGATCGTCATGGAGTCTTGTGTGATTCCCACTGTGCTTTGATCTCCACCTTACCACGTCCATGAGGGCGTGCAAAACGGTGGTCTTTGGGTACAGTCCCGAGTCACATGGAGGCAATGAGCGATAGGAGGGGTTTCGTCTCTCCCGGTATTGGGGGTTGATGTTGCGCTGTGCTTGATTGGCCGTAACAGGGAAGTCCCTGGCCAGGGCTGATCAGAGATTTGCTGGTAAGTGTTACCGGTAGTTTCTCGACCCGTTATGAGCCTCACATCGGCACGACTTATCGGTTATTGGGGTCTGACGTATACCACCCCTAGACTTGATATGCGACATATCGGACGAACAGACCGGACTGTACGGTAGGTGTTACTGGTTGGATTCACAGGAGTGTGAGCGGGCTAGCTCGTCGATCATCTGATCGCTCAATACCCGGATGGCCGTTACGTTTAGCAGACCGCTTGCGGCTTGTGGGTGCTTGATATGATCATCATCTGCTACCGGCGTATTGACGAGTCTTTAGAGTCCTACACAGAGGTTTCCTTGCTCAAGCGAAACGAAATAGGAGTGCATATGAGATATGTGCAGAACCGAGAATGATGCGTGTATGTGATACCGGATTTCATTCTCGCGATGAATGTTTCGATTGGTTATATGCGATATAACCTAGTTATCGAATCGTAGATTGATTCGATAAGTCGATACATTGGATACTGGTCGGTTATGTGCGACATGACCGGATCATTGAATCAAGTGTTGATTTAATGATTTAATGTATAATTATATATTTGATATATTACTTTGCATTAACTAGTATTGGTTCACTTTAATAGGATTTTCTCACTTGTAGTTCACAAGTTGTATATGTGATATACTTTTGTGCACTAGAATGTGTCATGTTTGATGATGCATGTAAATTGGTTTTGTGTTAAGACTTAAACCATGGTTATGATAATAGTTAGGGTTTTGATTTATTTACTTATTTATTTATCTATTCTTTTTTGATAAATAAATAAAAGATAACAAAATGGTTTCTTTCATGAAGCTTGATGAAGCTTCATGAAGCTTTGACTAAAGTGACCATTTTGTCATCATCCTTAACCCTAACCATTCTCACTTGACCATGGTCTATTCTCTACACTTAACCAAGGTTAGAAGATGATAAGTAGTGATTTTTATTATTCTTTTAACAATACTTATCATAATTCTAGCTTCATCTTCTTCTTCATCTTCAAGAGAGAAAGCTTGATGCCATCAATGGCAACTTGAGTTCTAAAGTGAGAAATCCAATTCTAAAGTGAACCCACCTCCTATTTCTTCACCCTCTACCTCTTGCCAAGTTGTTTTGGGTGTTTTCTTCACAAGTTTCACAAATTTGTTAAGTCGGAGCTTGAACTTGTGACGCCTCGATGTAGATCATCTTCGGCACGAAGCCGACGACCTTGCCTGCTCGTTTTTCCGATGAAGCCGACAATCGAGTCTAGGATTCGAGATGGACAGCGAGAGGACGCCTACGTGGAGCTAAGGAAGTGGAGAACCGGATCTATAAATGTTGTAGCCTCTCTCCTTTAGTTATGTTGTTAACTAGTTTAGTTTTTCATCTAAATTTCTAGTTAACGATCCGTATTAGGGTTTCTCGGCACCCGTAAAATTTGAAATTGGCATGGTTGATGCCTTGTGAGACCTCTTGAGAGTGCCTAGGAACCCTACATAAATTAACCTGGAGAACGACGGGTAGAACTTGACATGTGACTTATGATTTGTTGGCCAAAGTCAAGGTCATAAGAGCATGGGGCAAAAAATCCACATCGGGAGTTTCAAAAGAACTGAAACTTGCTAGTGTTGCATATCATTTGGAGTGTGATGATTCTGGTAGGATTCCTTCAGTTTCGTCACGCGATGATATTTGGATCCCGATCCTACTGTGAGTATATGCTACTCCTCGGGAAATTTCTCACTTAACGAACAATGCTATAAACCAGGTAGGTGTCTAGAAAGGTGTTAGCGGGGCTACGCCCCCCGGGAAAAGAGGTTATTTAATTAAGGAACTTCGTAAAAGCGTTGGAAAACCTCCCTCGAAGTACCGACACTGGCCTGGCTGAACGGTTAAGCAAGTATTGTACGGTGAGATTGATCCTGACTAATTCTTCCTTTTTGGTTTGAGGAGGGATTCGAGAAACAGTGGGAGCCATCCTGTTTAGACAAACTAAAAACCATTCTAAACTTGCAAGAGCATCATGCTGAGTGTTTCTTCTCTCTCCTAATTGCAGCGACCAATCGACATGACTGGACTTAAGTTACTTCTAGATAAAAACATACTGACAGGGCCAAACTACAAAGATTGGCTCAGGAATGTCTAGATAGCAATCACTTACGACAAGCTGGGGTTGTAAGTCGATGTTCAACACCCCAATACTTGTGGGGAGGCGGAAATATGAATAACAATCAAGTTCTATGATCAAACATCGATTAACCGTACGAATCGTTTGCTATACAAGTTTTAACAAAAGCTTTAGAGTTTTAATCTACTATGCGAAGAGATTATACCAAACGGTTCTAGTCCTTCGTCTTGATGTTGTCTACGGCCTCTTTGGATCTCTACGTCCTCTTCGGCTTTCTCCCGTGATAGACGATCCACCCGAGAACCCTAATCCAAGCTATAACCTCTAAACTTGAGGTTACTTAGTTTCTCTAGTTGCTAAATAGAGTAGCTAAGATGATGTAGAGATAGTTTATGGAGTAATTAGTCTTTCCTAATCCTTGTTCTCAACTCATGAGGGGTAGGATTAGGGTTTGGTGAAGAAGAGAGAACTTGAAGAGAGAGAGTGAGAAGATGATAATGATAATATTATAATGAATAAAGCTTCTCACTTGATATATATGAAACATAATGAATTAAAAGAAATTAATAAAAAGATAATATTCATCATGTTTCATTAAATCAAGTGGGTGATTCATCATGTGAGTCATTAAGCAATTAATGATGCATTAATGATATGATGAATCACTCACAATGAGTCACTTAATCATTAAATGAAAATGCCACCTCTCTCTTTATGTCACATCCTTCTAGAAGCTTCTCGGAAAATTACGAGAACGCCCCTCTCATCCGTGAAAACACGGAAAAACTTTATACTGTATAAATCCAATAACCTGATACTAGAATCTGGCTTAAACCAAAGCCGGCTAGTAAAAACTGTCCGAATGTCGTACGTGCGTTCAAGCACGTATGCGTCCGAACCTTTGTCGTAAAACCATACGACCTCTATATCTTTTCGCCTGGGTTTGGGAAATCTCTGTGTGGGACTCTAAAGACTCGACTACTACGCTGGCAGTGGGTTTAACCACAGACCGCAAGCGGCACTAGCTGTACGTAACGGTCCCCAGGTAGTTGTCGATAAGAAAGCTGATGAGGTAACCCATCTGAAATCCTACTGAGCCTGTCTGTGACAATATCCGCGCAGTCCGGTCTGTTCGTCTAAGAGTATCGCATGTATGGTCTAGGGAGGTGGTGGATGTCATACCCCTAATAACCGTACAAGTCATGTCGGTATGGCTTTATCACCATCCGAGAATCTACTGATCAACCTATCAGTAATTCTCAATCAGCCCTGGCCAGGGACTTATGGTAATGACCAACCGATCACCGTGCGATATCAACTCCCTATACCGGGAGAGACGAATCCCTAACAGTCACTCACTGCCTCCACGTGGCTCGGGACTGTGCCCAACTGAAACCTGTTTGCACGACTCCTTTGAGCCGTGGTAGGGTAACAATCAAAGCACAGTGGGAACTCACACGAGACAAATGATGACCTTAAGTCAACGAACTATCTGCACACATGTCACCTGAGAACTGCTATCTGACGTTAGGTATAATACCATCCAGTCAGTTCTCGGCGAGTCCTGTCCGGTGTACTCACACCTAGTGAGCATCTGTATACAATCTTAGGTGAACACCACCAATGGATGCGGGACCAATCCATTGCCCCTCGTCAGGGTCTAGATATGTATACACTAGTCTACTCCGGAGTATCGATGCCCAATCTCGATACTCCTGCGACCAGGGACATCTAAGGGTGTGCCTATTGACTATCCAGCTCCCACTAGTATGACTACCATCACAACGCCGGTAGTCAGACAAACACCCTATGGGCTTTATCAACATATATATATAAATACCAAGTAAAATATATTATACGTTAAGACAAAGTCAAACCAAATAGCGTACTATCATATCAATCAAGACTGTCATGTACATACATATCCCAAGCATCCTATACAATGTAGGCCTCTAGGGCATATATATCCAACAATCTCCCACTTGCACTAAGGCCTATAATTGGCGCAATGAGTACCCACTGTCTCTACCAGATCCAGTTGCTTGCGTACCGCATGCCCAACATCTCAAAAAGCCTCTCGAACTGTACTTGAGGAAAGGCTTTGGTGAATGGATCTGCCGTGTTGTCTTTTGTGTCTACTCTCCGTATCTCGATCTCCCGACGATCCACGATCTCCCTGATCAGGTGAAACCGCCTTAAGATATGCCTGGATTTCTGATGGGACCTTGGTTCCTTCGCTAAAGCTACAGCGCCATTGTTATCGCAATACAAAGGTATTGGATTGGCAATGGATGGAACCACCTGAAGTTCAGAAATGAACTTCCTTATCCAGACAGCCACTTTTGCGGCTTCACTAGCAGCTATATACTCAGCCTCCATAGTTGAGTCTGCGACGGTATCTTGTTTGGAACTCTTCCAACTTACCGCCCCTCCATTGAGGGTAAACACAAAACTCGAAATAGATTTAGAATCATCCTTATCACTTTGGAAGCCGGAGTCGGTAAAAGCCTCTACCTGGAGGTCCTTATTGCCGTAAATCAAGAACATCTCCTTAGTCCTTCTCAGGTACTTGAGAATGTTCTTCACCGCTATCCAATGTTTCTCACCTGGGTCCGATTGATACCTGCTTACTACACTAAGTGCTTAAGCTACATCTGGTCTGGTACATAACATCGCATACATTATTGATCCTACCGCCGAAGCGTAGGGTATAATGCCCATGCGAGCCCTCTCTTCATCAGTCTTTGGAGACATCTCTTTGGAGAGGGTGATTCCGTGACAAGCGGGCATATTGCCGCGTTTGGAATCTTCCATACTAAATCTCTTTAGTATAGTGTCTATATACCTGGACTGTGAAAGTCCCAATATTCTATTAGATCTATCTCGATAGATCTTAATGCCCAGAATGTATGATGCATCTCCCAAGTCTTTCATAGAGAATTTCTGTGACAAGAAGAGGTTTACTGATTGTAGTATAGGGATATCATTCCCTATCAATAGTATGTCGTCGACGTATAAAACGAGGAAGACTACTGCTCCTTCTACAATCTTCCTATAAACACATGGTTCATCTATATTTTTGATAAAGTCAAATTCCTTGACTGTTTCATCAAAACAGATGTTCCAACTCCGCGATGCTTGCTTTAACCCATAAATGGATTTAAGCAATTTGCACACTCTTCCGCTGCTCCCACTGTCTAAGAAACCTTCTGGTTGATCCATGTAAACACTCTCTTCTAGATGTCCATTTAGAAAAGCTGTTTTTACATCCATTTGCCAGATTTCATAGTCATAGAAGGCAGCAATGGCAAGCATGATCCGAATGGATTTAATCATAGCTACTGGCGAAAAAGTTTCATCATAGTCCAATCCTGGTCTTTGACGAAAACCTTTTGCTACTAGTCTAGCTTTGTACGTTTCCACTTGTCCAAATGTACCAATCTTCTTTTTGAAGATCCATTTGCACCCAACTGGTTTTACCCCAGGAGGAGCAACTTCTAAAGTCCATACTTTATTGGTATACATGGATTCCATTTCGGATCTCATTGCATCCAGCCACTTTACTGAGTCGCTACTTGTGATAGCCTGCTGGAAACTAGTAGGCTCATCATCATCGATGATGCAATCCTCTCGATCCCCATCAAGAAGAAAACCATAGTATCTTTCAGGAGGATGAGAAAGCCTACTAGATCTGCGGAGTGGCGTTGGTTAGTCATGTTCTATTGAAATCTGAGATTCTTCTAAGTCCTCGGTTACAGCTTGAGGTTCTGGAATTTCTTCCAGTTCTACCGCGCTCCCACTAATTTCTATTGCAAGAAATTCTCTTTCTAAGAAGACAATGTGACGAGCGACAAACACCTTTTGTTCTTCAGTGTGGTAGACCATGTACCCCCTTGAATGCTTGGGGTATCCTACAAACTTGCACAAAACTGATCGTGCCTCGAGCTTGTCCGGATTATGCTTTTTAACATATACCGGACACCCCCATATCTTGATATACTTGAGATATGGTCTCTTCCCACACCACATTTCATATGGAGTGGTAGGTACAGACTTAGTTGGAACTCTATTTAATAGATATGCGGCTGATTTTAGAGCAAATCCCAAGAAGGAAAGTGGCAACTCAGCACTACTCATCATTGATCGCACCATATCTAATAGCGTGCGATTCCTTCTTTCTGATACACCATTATGCTGAGGTGTATAAGGTGGAGTAAGCTGAGAGAGTATTCCATTTGCTTTCAAGTATTCAAGGAAACTGGTACTTAAGTATTCTCCACTTCGATCAGATCGAAGTGTCTTGATGCTTTTACCAGTTTGTTTCTCTACTTCATTTTTATACTCCTTAAACTTCTCAAAAGCCTCGGATTTATGCTTTATTAAGAACACATGTCCATACCTAGAGAAGTCATCAGTAAAAGTGATGAAGTAGGAGTGACCACTTCGTGCATGTATAGACATCGGACCACATACATCACTGTGTACTAGTCCCAAGAGTTCGGTGGCTCTTTCTTCGTGTCCGGTGAACGGAGATTTCGTCATTTTTCCTTTGATACATGATTGACAAGTTGCATATGATGAATATTCAAACGAATCTAGATATCCATCTTTATGTAACTTAGTCAACCTTGTTTCATTTATATGACCAAGTCTACAATGCCATAGGAAGGCTTGATTCGAATCTTGAGCCTTTCTTTTACGCGTGTTTTGAATATTGAAAATTTGTGGTTGATTAAGTATGTATATGCCGTTTTCCAGTGTGCCAAACCCAATCAGTTCTTGATTTAGGAGAATGTTCATGACATTTCTTTCAAGCACAAAATTATATCCTTTATGAGACAATAAAGATACTGATATAATATTACACAACATACTGGGAATACAAAAACAGTTATACAATACCAAAATGTTTCCACTATTCAACCCTAGGTGATATTCCCCTATTGCAATTGCATCTACATGCATTCCATTGCCCATCCGGAGAGTCATATCACCTGCCCCCAGTACTCTACTATTTCTCAGATCCTGGAAAGAATTACAGATGTGAGAACCAGAACCGGTATCAAGTACCCATGAAGTAGAGTTAACTGAAAGACAATTTTCGATTACGAACACACCTGAAGTAGAAGCAACAACTTGCTTCATGTCCTTGGCTTTGAAGGCCTGACAATCCTTCTTCCAGTGCCCCTGCTTGTGACAATAGAAGCATTCGTTCTTTTCTGCCTTCACCCTTCCTGCCTTGTTCGTTCCCTGCACCTTCTTGACCCCACCCTTCGGTTTGGTGGCTTTCATCTTCTTCTTCCCTTTAGCTTTCGCTTTAGTTTTAGAAGAAGATGATTGGCCAACATACAGAACGGGGGTCTTCTCCTTTTTCAAGGAGGTCTCTGCTACCCTCAACATATTGAGGAGCTTTGGAAGATCCGCTTCCATTTCGTGCATGTTGAAGTTCAGCATGAACTGAGAGAAGGTGTGGGGAAGGGACTGCAAAATTAAGTCGATATACAAATCATTCTCTAGCACGCATCCCAGGTTTGCGAGTTCCTCAATGAGGATGATCATTTTGAGGACGTGCTCTCCAACAGGCGATCCTGGAGCTAACCTCATCTGGAAGAGTTTCCTTGAGGTTTCGTACCTCGCGATACAGGAGTGTTCACCATACAATTCCTTGCAATGGAGGAATATGGATGCAATATCCATACTCTCGTGCTGTTTCTGGAGTTCATTATTCATGGACGCCAGCATGATACACTTAGCTCGCTCACAGTCTAGATCCCAGGTTTTACGAACTTCCTTGTCCGCAACTGAGGAATCTGGTCCTGGGATAAGGGGAGGAACAGCGGTGGTAACATATGCAACTTTGTCATAAGTCAGCGCAATATTGACGTTTCTTAGCCAGTCTTTATAGTTCTGCCCGGTTAGTAAATTCTTTTCGAGTAATAGTTTTAGTCCAGTCATGGTAGCTGCCAGAGAGAGAGAAAAGAAAACACTCAGCATATGCTCTTGCAAGTTTAGATTGGTTTATTAATTTATCTAAACAGGATGGCTCCCACTGTTTCCTCAAATCCTTCTTCAAAACCTAAAAGAAGAACTAGTCAGGATTTAATCACACGTCACAATACTTGCTTAACCTTTCAACCAGGCTGGTGTTGGTACTTCGAGGGAGGTTTTCCAACGCTTTCGCGAAGTTCCTTAATTAAAGAACCTCTTTTCCCTGGAGGCGTAGCCCCTCTAACACCTTTCTAGGCACCTACTTGGTTTATAGCATTGATTGTTAAGTGAGAGAAATTCCCGAGAGTAATTCTACTCATCAGTGGGATCGGGATCCAACTATCATTGTATGATGCCCTAGATGGAAGCCACTCTAGTCACCACACTCCAGAAGGTAAGCTAAATCTGCAAGTTTCCTTTATGTTTGAAACTCCCGATGTGATTTTTACCCTAAGCTCTTATAGACGTTGACGTAGGCCAACAAGTCATAAGACGCAAGTCAAGTTCTACCCGTCGTTGTCCTGATCAATTTAAATACATCGTACAAGCCCTTGATGTAGGCCAACAAGGTGTACGTCTGTATTAAACTAATGCATCTATCTATGCAACAAATAGGCACACACACTGCTACCATACACTATGCCTTGACGTAGGCCAACAAGCATAGCATGAATACGATGTGCTGTCTATCTGAAACGACGGAGGGTTACGGCTGGTTTTTGGCAAAAAACCGTTAACGTAATGAACTTGATTTGATCGAAGGAACTAAGATAGCTTTTATTAAAAGGAGTGGTTTAAGCTCCGCATTTAAAATTTGCTTTTTCAAGAAAACCGAGTGGTTTTTAGAAATTGTTCCAACGATTCAGTTTAGGTTTTATTTTCTTTGCATTAATGATAATGCGTCCCATCTTTAACCTATCATTACAGATAACAACGAAAATATGACGTCCTCTTATGCCATCCGCATTCGCCACGGGGTCCCGTCATCACCCGTTAGGTTACTTAACTAACGACAGAGCGGGGGCTGGGCTAGCGCGGGTGTAAAACATAAGTGATGTCTAAATAGCTATCATATATATAGATATTTTACATTCGTCTGACGCAATGATATACATTCCAGAACACAGATAAACAATATTGGATTTGCAAGCAATCTGTATTTCTTTTGAGCCTGCAAGAAAAGACAGATTACACAGTTGTGATGAATAGCCATTACCCCACCCAAGATCCCTACGGGTACGGCAAACTACCCGCCCGGCAGTTTGTGTACCCCACCTTGGATCTGTCCTAGGAGCAAAAACAGTAAAAAGAAATAATACAACGGTGGCTACAACCGCAACCTGGATGTGCCCCGCAAAAAAAAAATATTACAACTTGTTACATTTACATCAAATGAATTAAAACAATAACCCATCACAAAACCCGGCTAATCACCACAACAGTCCAATACAGTTTATATACACAAACAGTTAAAATCCATTTCAGAAATATGCAACCCCCTGCCAACTGACATACTAGCAGTTAGGGAAGGTTTACGAACACATTATACAATCACAGATATAATCCAATATGCAAATACTGTACAATTTCGATCGATTAAACATCTTTAATATTGCTCCAAAAACTGCTCTGTAAATCTGAAACCTGAGCAAAATTAAAAATTACCAGAGAATCCCAAATATCACAGAGAACCACACCAAGAAAAATGGTTCCCTGAAACGTCAAAACGGCGGCGGATCCGCGGCGGGAACAGTGCTAGGCGCCGCGGATCCGCGGCTGAGTTGGCGATTCAGGGCACCAATTTTTTTGTGTGTTCTACTGCTATCATTTTAAGCTTTCAGAACAACCCTGAAAAATTTTTGGACTTCATTTAAATTTCGACAGAAACTTGATGTTTTTGGGGTTTTCCGGCTTCGTTTTTCCGTTCGAAATTCGTACAAATTTGCAATAAAGTTAAAACTTGTTTAGCTAGGCTCTGATACCACTGTAAGTCGATGTTCATCACCCCAATACTTGTGGGGAGGCGGAAATATGAATAACAATCAAGTTCTATGATCAAACATCGATTAACCGTACGAATCGTTTGCTATACAAGTTTTAACAAAAGCTTTAGAGTTTTAATCTACTATGCGAAGAGATTATACCAAACGGTTCTAGTCCTTCGTCTTGATGTTGTCTACGGCCTCTTTGGATCTCCACGTCCTCTTCGGCTTTCTCCCGTGATAGACGATCCACCCGAGAACCCTAATCCAAGCTATAACCTCTAAACTTGAGGTTACTTAGTTTCTCTAGTTGCTAAATAGAGTAGCTAAGATGATGTAGAGATAGGTTATGGAGTAATTAGTCTTTCCTAATCCTTGTTCTCAACTCATGAGGGGTAGGATTAGGGTTTGGTGAAGGAGAGAGAACTTGAAGAGAGAGAGTGAGAAGATGATAATGATAATATTATAATGAATAAAGCTTCTCACTTGATATATATGAAACATAATGAATTAAAAGAAATTAATAAAAAGATAATATTCATCATGTTTCATTAAATCAAGTGGGTGATTCATCATGTGAGTCATTAAGCAATTAATGATGCATTAATGATATGATGAATCACTCACAATGAGTCACTTAATCATTAAATGAAAATGCCACCTCTCTCTTTATGTCACATCCTTCTAGAAGCTTCTCGAAAAATTACGAGAACGCCCCTCTCATCCGTGAAAACACGGAAAAACTTTAGACCGTATAAATCCAATAACCTGATACTAGAATCTGGCTTAAACCAAAGCCGGCAAGTAAAAATTGTCCGAATGTCGTACGTGCGTTCAAGCACGTATGCGTCCGAACCTTTGTCGTAAAACCATACGACCTCTATATCTTTTCGCCTGGGTTTAGGAAATCTCTGTGTGGGACTCTAAAGACTCGACTACTACGCTGGCAGTGGGTTTAACCACAGACCGCAAGCGGCACTAGCTGTACGTAACGGTCCCCAGGTAGTTGTCGATAAGAAAGCTGATGAGGTAACCCATCTGAAATCCTACTGAGCCTGTCTGTGACAATATCCGCGCAGTCCGGTCTGTTCGTCTAAGAGTATCGCATGTATGGTCTAGGGAGGTGGTGGATGTCAGACCCCTAATAACCGTACAAGTCGTGTCGGTATGGCTTTATCACCATCCGAGAATCTACTGATCAACCTATCAGTAATTCTCAATCAGCCCTGGCCAGGGACTTATGGTAATGACCAACCGATCACCGTACGATATCAACTCCCTATACCGGGAGAGACGAATCCCTAACAGTCACTCACTGCCTCCACGTGGCTCGGGACTGTGCCCAACTGAAACCTGTTTGCACGACTCCTTTGAGCCGTGGTAGGGTAACAATCAAAGCACGGTGGGAACTCACACGAGACAAATGATGACCTTAAGTCAACGGACTATCTGCACACATTTCACCTGAGAACTGCTATCTGACGTTAGGTATAATACCATCCAGTCAGTTCTCGGCGAGTCCTGTCCGGTGTACTCACACCCAGTGAGCATCTGTATACAATCTTAGGTGAACACCACCAATGGATGCGGGACCAATCCATTGCCCCTCGTCAGGGTCTAGATATGTATACACTAGTCTACTCCGGAGTATCGATGCCCAATCTCGATACTCCTGCGACCAGGGACATCTAAGGGTGTGCCTATTGACTATCTAGCTCCCACTAGTATGACTGCCATCACAACGCCGGTAGTCAGACAAACACCCTATGGGCTTTATCAACATATATATAAAAATACCAAGTAAAATATATTATATGTTAAGACAAAGTCAAACCAAATAGCGTACTATCATATCAAGCAAGACTGTCATGTATATACATATCCCAAGCATCCTATACAATGTAGGCCTCTAGGGCATATATATCCAACAGGGGTATCTTCTTACCACCAAAGCTCCCCTGTCCCAGGTCCCAAAACCAGCGTCGCGGATAAGGAAATCCGTAAGACCTGGGAACTAGATTGCGCGAAGGCCAAGTGCCTCGTGCTTGCCTCTATGGACAACGAACATCAGTGGAGGCACGAGAATATGGACCTCGAATCCATATTTCTCCATACAAAAGAACTGTATGGAGAGCAGTCTCGTATCGCAAGATACGAAGTGTCGAAGAAGTTATTTTCGGCAAGGTTGGCCGTCGGATCATCGGTAGCGGAACACGTGCTTAAGATGATTGGCTACATAGAAGAGCTCGCGGACCTTGGGACCACGTTGGAGAATGAGCTCTATACGGACTTGATTCTCCCGTCCTTTCCTTCCACTTACGCCCAGTTTATCCTGAACTTCAACTTACAATAAAAGGAAGTTGAACTTTCAGAACTCCTCAACATGCTGAGGAGTGCAGAGGGCACCCTACAGAAAGGTAGGGAAACATCCACTTTGTTTGTAGGAGGATCTTCCTCTTCTAGGTCCAAGGCGAAAGCCAAGGGAAAGAAGAAGAAAGCCCCCGCTAAACCAAGGGGCGGTGTTAGTAAAGTGGATACGAAGGGAAAGGCAAAAGCAACAAAGAAAGTGAGAAAGCTTGTGGATAAGGAAGAATGCTTCTATTGTCATAAGAAGGGACACTGGAAGAATGATTGCAGGGCTTGGAAAGCCAGGACACAGGAATTGAAGCAGGTTGCGGCTTCAGCTTCAGGTGTGTATGTTATTGAAAACTGTCTTTCAATAAACTCTACTTCCTGGGTATTGGATACCGGATCAGGATCTCATATCTGTAATTCTTTGCAGGCGTTGAGAAACCGTAGGGTTTTGAAGGCAGGTGACATGACCCTCAAAGTTGCGAACGGAGCTAGCATGGATGCTAAGGCCGTGGGGGACTATCACCTGGGAATGTCAGATGGACATGTTTTGGTTTTGCGTAATTGCTTTTTTGTACCCAACGCAACTTGTAATATCATTTCTGTATCTTTGGATTCTAAAGAAGGTTATGAATTTGCGTTTGTAAGCAATGTTGTAAACATTCACCTTAATCAAGTTCTGATTAGGTCAGGTACATTGAGCAATGGTATATACGTATTAAACCAACCACAGATTTTCAATGTCCAGAATACACACAAAAGAAAGTCTCCGGAAATAAATCAGACTTTCTTGTGGCATTGTAGACTGGGTCACATCAATGAGAGAAGGTTGACGAAGTTACATACAGAAGGATATCTGAATGCGTTCAAATATCAATCGTATGCCACTTGTCAATCCTGTCTCAAAGGAAAGATGACAAAGACTCCGTTCACTGGACACGGAGTAAGGGCGAGCGAGCTCTTGGGACTCGTACACAGCGACGTGTGCGGTCCAATGTCTACACATGCGCGAAGCGGTTATTCTTACTTCATTACTTTTACGGATGACTTTTCAAGGTATGGTTATGTTTTCTTAATCAAACATAAGTCCGAAGCCTTTGGAGAATTCCAGGAATATAAGAATGAAGTGGAAAAACAAACCGGCAAAAGTATCAAGATCCTAAGATCAGACGAGGTGGTGAATACTTGAGTGCCGAGTTCCTGGACTATTTAAAAGAGAACGGAATTCTCTCTCAGCTTACTCCTCCATACACTCTGCAACATAACGGTGTATCGGAGAGACGGAACCGAACCCTTTTGGATATGGTACGGTCCATGATGAGTAACGCCGAGTTACCGCGATCATTCTGGGGGTATACGCTAGAATCAGCCGCATACCTTTTGAACCAAGTTCCCACTAAGACTGTGCCTACTACACCATATGAGATGTGGTGTAGGAAGAGACCCTATCTTAATCACATTAAGATATGGGGAAGTCCAGCTTTTGTTAAAAAGCAGCATGTGGACAAGCTCGAGGCACGCTTAGTACAGTGCAAGTTCGTGGGATACCCAAAGAACTCCAAGGGATATTTCTTCTACTGCGAAGAGGAACAAAAGGTTTTTGTTTCTCGTCATGCCTACTTCTTGGAAACTGAGTTTTTGGAAAACCAGATAAGTGGGAGCACAGTAGAACTGGAAGAAATTCCAGAACCACGAACTATTACTGAAAGCTTAGTGGAACCAGAGGGTTCAAAAGAACAAGACATTCCTACGCCGCTCCGCAGGAGTAGTAGGCAGTCTCGTCCGCCCGAGAGATACTACGGTTTTCTTATAAACGGGGATAGAGAGGATTGCACCATAGATTATGATGAGCCTACTACCTTCCAACAGGCCGTTCAGAGCGTTGACTCGGTAAAATGGCTGGATGCAATGCGGACTGAAATGGAGCCCATGTACACCAACAAGGTATGGACGTTGGACATTGCTCCAGACGGGGTAAAACCCGTAGGATGCAAGTGGATCTTCAAAAGGAAGATTGGTGTAGATGGACAGGTTGAGACCTATAAAGCTAGACTTGTTGCAAAGGGTTTTCGTCAAAGACCTGGTTTGGACTATGACGAAATATTTTCTCCAGTGGCTATGCTGAAATCCATTTGGATCCTTCTTGCCATTGCTGCCTTCCACGATTATGAGATCTGGCAGATGGACGTAAAGACTGCTTTTCTAAATGGAAATTTAGAGGAGTGTGTCTATATGGACCAACCAGAGGGTTTCATTCAGAGTAGGAGCAGCGGAAAGGTGTGCAAGTTGCTTAAGTTCATCTATGGACTAAAGCAGGCATCGCGGAGTTGGAACATCTGTTTTGATGAGACGGTCAAGGAATTTGGCTTTATCAAAAATCCAGATGAACCATGCATCTATAGTAAATTTGTAGCGAGAACTGTAGTATTCCTCGTTTTAAACGTGGATGACATTCTCTTAATAGGAAATGACATTCCTATGCTACAATCTGTCAAGGGGTTCTTGTCACACAGGTTCTCCATGAAAGACCTGGGTGATGCCTCATACATCCTGGGGATCCGGATCCATCATGATAGATCCAAGAGGATATTAGGACTTTCACAGTCCAGGTACATCGACACCATACTGAAAAGATTCAGTATGGAAGATTCCAAGCGCGGTAACCTACCGGCTTGTCACGGGATCGCTCTTTCTAAAGAGATGTCTCCCAAGACTGATTTTGAGAGGGATCGCATGTCTATTATACCCTACGCTTCTGCGGTAGGCTCTATAATGTATGCGATGTTGTGTACCAGACCGGATGTAGCTTATGCACTGAGTGTGGTAAGCCGGTATCAGTCAAACCCTGGGGAGAAACACTGGATAGCGGTAAAGAACATTCTCAAGTACCTGAGAAGGACTAAGGAGATGTTCTTGGTGTATGGCGGAAAAGAACTCCAGATCGAGGCCTTTGCCGACTCCAGCTTCCAGAGTGACAAGGATGATTCCAAGTCCATGTCGGGTTTTGTCTTTACCCTCAATGGAGGGGCGGTGTGTTGGAAGAGTTCCAAACAGGAAACCGTTGCAGACACGACGATGGAAGCGGAATACATCGCTGCATCTGATGCCGCAAAAGAAGCCGTCTGGATGAGGAAGTTATTGAAAGAACTTCAGGTGGTTCCGTCCATTGTTGATCCAATACCCATGTATTGCGACAACAACGGGGCTATAGCTTTAGCGAAAGAACCCAGGTCCCATCAGAGATCCAGACACATCTTGAGGCGGTATCACCTGATCAGGGAGATCGTGGATCGCCAGGAGATCGAGGTTCGAAGGGTTGCTTCAGAAGATAACACTGCAGATCCATTCACCAAGGCCTTGCCCCAGACTCAGTTCGAGCGGCTGATCGAGATGATAGGTCTTCGATACGCCAGTACATGGCCTTAGTGCAAGTGGGAGATTGTTAGTGTATATGCCCTAGAGGCCATTACTGTATCATACTAGTTTGTATATTACATAATGGAAGCTTGGGATATTCACCTTGTATATACAATCTTGCTCAAAATAGTAGTATGCTACTTGGTTTGTTTCTACTTCGATGTGTACATGTGTTTATTTTAGTATATCACCTATGCACATTAGTGGAGCCCTTAGGATCTTTGCTTGATTACCAGCGTTGTGATGGCAGTCACACTAGTGGGGGCTGGGTAATCTATGAGCACATCCTTATGCAGGTCCGTAGTCGTAGGACTATCGAGACAGGGCATCGATACTCCGGAGTAGACTAGCGCATGCGCTTCTCGTCCCAGTATGGGAGACGGTCTGTCCCACAGCCGTTAGTACGTCGTACTGGAGATAGTATGTGGGTGCTCATTAGGTTACGAGTACACTGGACAGGACTCGTCGGGAACTGACCGGTTGGTATTATACTTATCGTCAGTTATCAGTTCCCAGGTGACATGAGTACAGCTTAGTTCGCTGACTTGACACAGTCACTTCGCCTCGAGTGTGTTCCCACTGTACTTTGATTACCACCCTACCGCGGCTCAAAAGAGTCGTGCAAACAGGTAGTAGTTGGGTGCAGTCCCGAAGCACTTAGAGGCAGTGACGGTTAGACAGGATTCGTCTCTCCCGGTATTGGGGGTTGACATCGCGCTGTGTCTAGGAGAGCCATTACACGAGTAGTCCCAGGCCAGGGCAAGCGGGATATACTGGTAGGCTTCCAGTGTTATCTCAGGGTGTATTGGGCTTCACTCCGACACGACTTGTACCGCTATTAGGGGACTGACGTTTACCGCCCCCCTAGGCCTGCCATGCGATGTATCAGACGAACAGACCGGACTGTACGGAGATTGTCACATTCAGGCTCAGTAGGAGTTCAGATGGGTTTCACCTCGTCAGTCTTCTTGTCGGCATCTACCTGGGGACCGTTACGCACAGCTAGTGCCGCTTGCGGTCTGTGATTAAACCCACTGCCAGCGTAGTGTCGAGTCTTTAGAGTCCCACACATAAAGCTATTCGCCTTTAGGCAAAAGAGTAGAGGTCGCATGGTTTTGCGACAGGTCGCATGGTTTTGCGACAGGGTTCAGTCACATCCGTGCACTTGTGCACGTTTAGTGTCCGGACAGTTTACATTAGCGGGCTTTGGTTTAAGCCAGATCCTAGTGTACGTATTGGGATTGGTTTTATCAAGTTTGTATTCGTGTTCCTCGGAACGCGGGTGCGGGTGTGTATGCACAGTTGGCGGAGAGATAGAGGCAGAGGATTCTCATTAGGGTTGTTGACCGTTGACTGTTGACTATTGACTTTTTGCTCAACCCTAATAGGAATATGATATATGATTAACAATAATATTAATTAAGTATTGTGGTGACATGGTTGTTGAGGGGTTGACTTTGTTGACTTGTTGACTTTGTTGACCAGTTGACTAGGTTGGACTAGTTGACTATCATGATGACAATGGCTATCATTTCTTGGCAAAGACTTTTCACTTGCTTGTTCTCTTGTGCAATATGAGTGCATGAAATGATTTAGCCATTTTGACTTGAACCTTTTTACACAATACTTGTTTACTATTTTTGTGATGATGGTTTTGGATTATGAGAGCCAAGTGAGAAAAGTTTTTCTCATTTTTTTCTATCATTTTCATTCTCTCTCTTGTTCTTGAGCTCTCATCTTCTTCCACTTGCTCTCCCTCTCTTTAGTCTATGGTTCACTTGTCTCATGTGTTGAGAACAAAGAACCATAGAGAAAATCCCAACACACTCTTCTCTACTCAATCTAGTTCATAAGGTTTAGCAAACCAAGTGAACTAGTTTCTTCAAAGACCGAAGAAGAAGCCAAAGGTAGAGGCTTTCAGGTGGATCGATCTTCGGCGCAAGGAGACGACGGGGTGAAGCCGATCCGGACAACCATCGAGGCTTGAAGACGAAGGAGTTCAAGAAAGATATGTATAACCCCCTAACCGAGTAGTTAACAACTCCTAGTTAGGTTGTTAGTTAGATGTTTAACCAAGATCCGGTTTTGAGTCCATGTTACCGCCTCTAGAAAATTGTTTTTCACGAAATTCCGCATGCCCGAAAGTACCAGGAGAGGTAGCATGGACTTACAGTAATCCCTTTCACTTAGTAGCAAAGTCGTTTGCTTTCTAGCTTTTCTCCTTTACATCTAGTTAACGATCTTGCTATGGGTTGTTCGGCACCTAGAAAATTGTTGTTTGGCATGGTTGATGCCTTGTGGAATCTCCTTAGTGTGCCTAGGAACCCTATAATATCTTATATGGAGTGGTAGGCACTGATTTGAATCGAACCCTATTCAATAGGTATGCAGCTTCTCAAGTGCACAACCCCAAAAGGAAATAGGAAACTCAGTAATACTCATCATAGAGCACACCATATCTAATATTGTGCGATTGCTCCGCCCTGATACACCGTTGTGCTGTGGTGTATTCAGAGGAGTAATACGGAGAGAGAATCTCATTCTCCTTTAGAACAATCCAGGAATTCTATGCACAAGTATTCTCCTCCCTGATCACATTAAAGGACATAATACTTATACCCGTATTGGTTCCCTACTTCTAGCTAATATTCTGTGAATATCTCAAAAGCTTCGGGCCTATGTTTCAATAGGAACATATGTCTGAATCTTGAGAGATCATCAGAGAACGTAATGAAGTAGAAAGAACCGGTCCTGGCATGTATAGACAGGAGACCTTACATACATCATCATGTATCAGTCCCAAGAGTTCACTAACTCTTTCTCTGTTTCCAATAAACAGAGCTATGGTCATCTTATCTTTGTGACATGACTGGCAAGTTTCACAAGATGTAAATTCAAACTGATTTAAATATGCATCTAAAATGTAACTTCAGTCAGTCGGCTCGCATTGATATGACCTAATCTACAATGCCTCAAGAAGGAATCGTTCATTTCTGAACTCTTCCTCTTGTGTGTGTTCTGTATACTAGGAACTGTAGTTTGATTTAGAACATCAATGCTTTTAGATAACGTGCCTGAACCGATCAACTTTTCATATAGGAAATGTTCAAAACATTATCCAACAATACAAAATTTTATCATTTCTTTACTTATAAAGAGACTGATATGATTTTGTATATCAGGTTCGGTATCTAATAGCATTTGTTCAGAATCAATGTATTGGTAATACAGGGTGACAGTGACCAACAGACTTGGCTGCAACACTTGCCCCGTTCTCTGTCTCATGAAACTTATCACCCGTTCTCAGTTTTCTACCTTTTTGTAGCCCTATGTAACAGATTACATATCTGGGATCCTGATCCGGTATCAGATACCCAGGATGCATAGGGTACTGAGAAACGGTTCTGTATAATGAACACACTCGAAGGAGATGCATCATATGCACTTTCTTCGTTTGGGCGGCATAAGAATTCTGGTTTTCCCCTATTTCCTGCTCTGTGTTATAACAATTATGAGTTGGAGCGGGACCAACGTTCCCCAGCTCAGTATAACAAGCGGGTTCGGTCAATACATCCATATTATTATCTTGATTAGGGCATGGTATGGTCGCTACCTGGACAGAGAGAGAAGAAAACACTCTGCGTACGCTCTTGCAAGATTAGATTGGTTATTTATTTTATCTAATCAGGATGGCTCCCACTGTTTTTATCAAATCTTCCTTCAAACCTTAAAAGGAAAGACTAGCAGGGATTAATTACACTCTACAAGTTCGCCAATCTTTCAGCCAGGCCAGTGTCGGTACTTTGAGGGAGGTTCCCCGTGCTTTCGTACGAACCTAATTACAGTAAACCTCGTTTTCCCAGAGGCATAACCCCGTTGACACCTTTCTAGACACCTACTTGATCGGCTAATTGCAAAGTGCAAAACTCTCCCAGGAGTAACAATTACTCGCAGTGGGTATCGGGATCCAACTATCATATAGAAGGTATGCAATCTCATTGCAAATTTCAACACTTGAAACTCCCGATAATGATTTTTACCCCTAGCACCTATGGCTTTGGCTAAGGTCAACAAATCATAGGTACTAGTCAAGTTCTACCCGTCATTTCGTGATTAATTAGACCCACCCACATGACCCTTGGCTAAGGTCAACAAAGCCACATGACTGTCCTAACTAATCGCATCATATGCTGTGTAGGAAGACATCACTTAGCTACCGCACACTATGCCTCGGCTATGGTGGACAAACATAGCACGAATACTAAGTACTCTACTTCCTAAAATGACGGAGGGTTGTGAATGGTTTTTAAGAAAACCTTTGACGCTTTGAACTTGATCTCGTTGCGGAATCAAATGGTTTTTTTTAAATGGAATGTTTTTTAGGCTTTTCTAGTTTTGCTAAAGGGGTCACTCCCGGAGAAGGGATCGTCGGCCCTTTCCTCGTCGAATGAGGTGCGGGATATATCATATATATCGCTGTGCAAAGCAGAAACTATAGAAGAAATCAAAAGACAAACCGAGTGTGTAGCATCTGCCAGTTATTGCTAAAGGAGTCACTCCCGGTGAAGGGATCTCGGTCCTTTCCTCATCGAATAAGGTGCAGGATGTTCTACAATGAACACCGCGATGCAAAGCAAGAACTGTAGCTACCTGTTTTATTTTTGAAATTCGATTCCACAACATCAATTAGGTTTATTTTCTTTCATTAATCTCATTAATGAATATCCCATCATTTAAGTCCACCTAAACATCACAGATAAATATAACGTATGCTTATGCCATCCGCATTCGCCTCGATGTCCCGTATGCACCGTTAGGTTAGGTAACTAACGCCAGAGCGAGGCAGGGCTAGCGCGGGTGTAAAACATAAGCAACGTCTATATAATATATCATATATACTATATAATATATCCATCTGAACAAATCACATGATCACATCACAGATAACGCAGCAAAAAGTATCATATGAAATATTGGATATACTAGGACGTCCTTGTTTTCAATACGAGCCAGTATAAAACACGGATTCCACGGTCGTGATGAATAGCCAATCCCACACCCCTAGACCCCTACGAGAGCGGCAAGCGACCCTACCAATTCTAGGGTTAGGAGACCCGGACTCGACTCCTCGAGTTGGTCTCCCACTGGACCCTAGAACCCGGTTACTTGTGCTCCCCTCCTTGGGTCTAACCTAGTGCGGAAAAGTAAATAATATAAAAAGGGTGACAGCTTCCGCAACCTGGAAGTGCCCCAATAAAAGAATATTACATACAAGTTTTTACATAAATGAAAATGAAAAACACTCGTCTCACATAAAAAAAACCTAGCTATTCAAACACGACGATCCAATATAACATATCCAGCAACACATAACATCACATGTCATCAACGTAAGTAAATATGCGCATCCCAATTGTCGTTGACATATAGCAACGAAACCGGCGATATCACATTTTACATTTACGGTCACAGAAAAGAAAGTGTAAAACTACAACAGTTGGAATCCGCATCCTCATTAGACATCGCATGCCTAATCAAATGAAAAATTTAGACATCACATGCCTAACAATTATAAACCCCGCATTTTAGTCTCATTATCAAAAACTCTTTTCAATATCAAGTCGGGCAATTCAACAAGATTCCCGACATTTTGATCGAATGCTCGTCGCAAACTTTAGTAGGCGACCGCACCCCCGATACCGTCGACGAAGTGCACTAAGGAGGAACACCGCTACCGCGAGCACCCGAACGGATGCTTTCGGCGACGGGGTTCTCCTACAGTCACTTGGTCGGGGCTATGGGGTGAGGCTGTCTATTAAGTTTACCTGGCGAGTATCCGCATAGGCTACGTGATTGCGACGGACTTTTGATCACATCAAAATTCCGTGGCAACCGATCAAGTGAGACTAAAGTGCTTGATTTATAACATTCATTTAGTTATCTCATAACTATTTGTGAATTCCAATTATTGTATCACATTACGGATAAGATAGAAAATGTTAAACTTTCCGATCGAACAATTGAACACCCAAGTTTTCCCGAAATAGCTCAACACATGAAATAAGTTTAAAAACATTCACTTCGTGCCTCAGTACCAACGGTCCAGCCGTTGAAGGGTCAAGCCAACGCCTCACATGTGGCACGCCGTACTGCCCCAAACCCTAAGGTTCAAAGGGCAGTTCAAGACGGTCACATAATCGAGTTAAGGTTTGTTGTCTTCTAGAGGGACCATCGCATTACTTGTACTACTTTGAACGTCATCAAACTAAGGAATGATCCAACACTTGGAAATTTCCCGACAGGGGAAAAAGTGGGTATTTTTTTTCCGGTCAAACTTTTTAACATGTTCTAAAATTTACCCGGAAAAACAATAACGAATTTAAAATTCCCGATCGAATCGATGATTACAAAACGAACCCCAGAATGCACAACACATGTGTCAGATTAAAAATACCCATAAAATAGTAAACACATATATAGGAATTACTGTGAAAAGACCAGTCCCTAATACCTTTATATTGCCGCGGAACCGCCGCCAATGGTGGGTAATCGCCGCGGTTCCGCGGCCATATTGAGGAGTTAGGGGTTCGTTTTTCACCATAAATCCTAGTTTTCCCTGCTGAATTTTTCAGGAATTTTTAATACTGGAAAAACCCAGATTTTAAAAATTGACCATAGAGGGGTGTATTTTGTCGTATTTGGGTTCGATCGGGGTTTTAACTTCGTTAACGCATCGTCTAAAGCTCTAGCTAGGCTCTGATACCACTGTAGGGTTCCTAGGTACACTAATGAGGTCTCACAAGTGATCAAACATGCCCAATTCAAATTTTTCATGTGCCTACAAACCCTAATACGGATCGTTAACTAGATAATAAGGCGATGCAAGCAAGTAAACTACTTTATTGCTAAAGGAAAGTGACTACAATCTTTGTAGATCCGGTCCTCCACCTCTCTAGCTCCATGTTGACGACCCTCCGCTGTACCCTTCGGATCCCGGACTCTCGCGGTGGTTTCATCGAAGAATTGATCGGACTAGGTCGTCGACTTCGATGCCGAAGATGATCTACGTCGAGGCAACTCAAAATCAAACTCCAACTTCACCAAGTCATGAAACTTGTGAAGAAAACACCCTATACTACTTGGCAAGTGGTAGAGGATGAAGAAATAGGAAGTGGGTTCACTTTAGAATTGGATTTCTCACTCTTTTACTCATTTCACCATTGATGGAAGCAAGCTTTTCTTCATCTTGAAGAAGAAGAAGAAGAAAGAATATATGATAAGTATTATTTAAAATAGAAAATAAGTGGATTCTTATCATATAGCAACCATGGTTAAGTGTAGAGAATAAACTACAGTTAGGTTTAATGGTTAGGTTTAGGAAAAGAACAAGAATGGTCAAGCTTTCAACACTTCATGAAGTTTCAACAAAACAACAAAATAAGCGACCATTCTATTTATCTTTCCAAAATGAATAAATAAATAAATGAATAAGTAAATAAAAACCCTAACCATTAACATAACCATGGTTTAAACTAAACATACACCCAAACTATCATGTATCATCAAACATGATACAAACTAGTGCACAAAAATATATCACATATACAACTTGTGCACATCAAGTGAGAAAATCCATCTAAAGTGAACAAATACTAGTTAATGCAAAGTAATATATCAACTATATTATACATTAAATCATTAAATCGACACATGATTTAACGATCCGGTCATATCGCATATAACCGACTAGTATCCAATGCATCGACTTATCGAATCAATCTTCGATTCGATAACTAGGTTATATCGCATACGACCATTCGATACATCCATCGCGAGAATAGAAAACGGTATCACATACACGCATTATTCTCTGTCCCGCACATATCTCATATGCGCTCCTATTTCGTTTCGCTTGAGCCAGGAAACCTCTGTGTAGGACTCTAAAGACTCGTCAATACGCCGGCAGCAGATGATGATCATATCAAACACGCACAAGCCGCAAGCGGTCTGCTAAATGTAACGGCCACCCGAGTATTGAGCGATCAGAAGATCGACGAGCAAGCCCGCTCACACTCCTGTGAATCCAACCAGTAACACTTACCGTACAGTCCGGTCTGTTCGTCTGATATGTCGCATATGTCGCTTAGGGGTGGTAAACGTCAGACCCCAGTAGCTTGATAAGTCATGCCGACGTAAGGTCCATAACAATCATGAAACTACTGATAACTCTTACCAGTATATCACTGCAATCCTGGCCAGGGATTTCCTGTTATGGCTAGTCGTGCATAGCGCAACATCAACCCCCAATACCGGGAGAGAAGAATCCCCTACTATCGCTCATTGCCTCCATGTGAATCAGGACTGTACCCAAAAACCACCTGTTTGCACGACTCAGTAAAGCCGTGGTAGGGTGGAAATCAAAGCACAGTGGGAGACACACAAGACTCTATGACGATCTCAGGTCACCAGACAAACCTGCACCAGTGTCACCAGAGAACTGCTATCTGACGTGAGGTATAATACCATCTGGGAGTTCTCGGCGAGTCCGTTCAGTGTACCCAGTCTCCACTGAGCACCCGCATACAATCTCTGATGTCAAACACCAATGGATATGGGATCATCCATCGCCCATCACATGGGTCGAGAAGATATACGCTAGTCTACTCTGGAATATCGATGCCCCATCTCGATATTCCCACGACTAGGAACATTGAAGGATGTACTCATAGACTACCCAGGCCCCACTAGTATGATCTACATGATAGTCCTGGAAGTCGAGTACACATCCTTAGGGCTTTATCAACATGTAACAGAGAGACAGAAAGTATACATGTTAAGATAAAGAGCAACTAGATAGCGTACTATCATGTCGAGCAAGAAAGTCCTACCTATATATGTCCCAGCATCCACTACAATATACATCCAATGTACAGTAATGGCCTCTAGGGCATACATATAACTAACACTAAATGGCTGTTTGGAAGAGTGCGTTTACATGGATCAGCCAGAAGGTTTCGTAGACAGTGGGAGCAGCGGTATGGTGTGTAAGTTGTTTAAATCCATTTATGGATTAATGCAGGCATTGCGGAGCTGGAACATCTGTTTTGATGAGGCAATCAAGGAATTTGATTTCATCAAGAACGAAGATGAACCTTGTGTCTATAAGAAGATTGTAGGACGAACTGTCGTGTTCCTAGTCTTGTACGTGGACGACATTCTTTTGATAGGAAATGACATTCCTATGCTACAATCGGTCAAGCTATTTTTGCCACAACGGTTCTCCATGAAGGACCTGGGTGATGCCCCGTACATTCTGGGGATCAAGATCTATAGAGATAGATCCAAGAGACTATTGGGACTTTCGCAGTCCAGGTACATAGAGACCGTACTAAAGAGATTTAGTATGGAGGATTCCAAGTGCGGTAACATACCCGCATTGCACGGAATTACCCTCTCCAAGAAGATGTCTCCTAAGACTGACGAGTAGAGGGTTCGCAAGAGCACTATACCCTACGCTTTGGCTGTGGGATCTATAATGTATGCGATGTTATGTACAAGACCAGATGTAGCTTACGCGCTGAGCGTGGTGAGTCGGTATTAGTCAGACCCAGGTGAGGACCACTGGGTAGCAGTGAAGAACATTCTCAAGTACCTGAGAAAGACTAAGGAGATGTTCCTGGTTTACGGTAATGGAGACCTCAGGGTCGAGTCCTTCAGCGATTCAAGCTTCCAGAGTGACAAAGATGACAACAAGTCTGTCTCGGGTTTTGTGTTTACCCTCAATGGAGGGGCGGTATGTTGGAGGAGTTCCAAACAGGATACCGTCGCAGACTCGACGATGGAGGTTGAATACATTGCTGCAAGCGATGCCGTAAAAGAGGCGGTCTGGATGAAGAAGTTCATTAGTGAACTTCAGGTGGTTCCATCCATTGTTGACCCAATACCTTTGTATTGCGATAACAATGGGGCTATAGCTTTAGCGAAGGAACCAAGGTCCCATCAGAAATCCAGACACATCTTAAGGAGGTATCACTTGATCAGGGAGATCATTGATCGCCAGGAGATCGAGGTATGGAGAGTGGACACAAAAGACAACACGGCGGATCCATTCACGAAGGCCTTACCCCAGACTCAGTTCGAGCGGCTGATCGAGATGATAGGTCTTCGATACGCCAGTACATGGCCTTAGTGCAAGCGGGAGATTGTTAGTGTATATGCCCTAGAGGCCATTACTGTATCATACTAGTATGTATATTACTTGATTGAAGCTTGGGATATTCACAGTTGTATAGGCAATCTTGCTCGAAATAGTAGTATGCTACTTGGTTTGTCTCTGCTTTAATTTATACATGTGTTTCTTTATTATATCACCTATACGCATTAGTAGAGCCCTTATGATCTTTTCTTGATTACCGGCGTTGTGATGGTGATCACACTCGTGGGGGCTGGGTAATCCACAAGCACATCCTTATGCATGTCCCTAGTCGTGGGATTATCGAGACAGGGCATCGATACACTGGAGTAGACTAGCGTATGCGCTTCTCATCCCAGTGCGGGTGGCGGTCTGTCCCACAGCCATCAGTACGTCATACTTGAGATAGTATACGGGTGCTCGTTAGGTTACGAGTACACTGGACAGGACTCGTCGGGGACTGTTTGTTAGTATTATACCTATCGTCAGTTAACAGTTCCCAGGTGACATGAGTACAGCTTAGTCCGCTGACTTGACACTTTCACTTCGCCTCAAGTGTGTTCCCACTGTTCTTTGACTACTACCCTACCACGGCTCTACTGAGTCGTGCAAACAGGTAGTAGTTGGGTGCAGTCCCGAAGCACTTAGAGGCAGTGACGGTTAGACAGGATTCGACTCTCCCGGTATTGGGGGTTGACATCGCGCTGTATCTAGGAGAGCCATTACACATGTAGTCCCTAGCCAGGGCAAGCGAGATATACTGGTAGTTTTCCAGTGTTATCTCAGTGTGTTCTGGGCTACACTCCGACACGACTTGTACCGCTATTAGGGGACTGACGTTCGCCACCCCGTAGGCCCGCCATGCGATGTATCAGACGAACAGACCGGACTGTACGGAGATTGTCACATACAGGCTCAGTAGGAGTTCGGATGGGTTTACTTCATCGGCCTTCTTATCGACATCTACCTGGGGACCGTTACGTACAGCTAGTGCTGCTTGCGGTCTGTGGTTAAACCCACTGCCAGCGTAGTGTCGAGTCTTTAGAGTCCCACACAGAGAGTTTCCCTGCACTGAGCAAAACGTGTAGAGGCCGTATGGTTTTATGGCAGGGCTGCGATCACTTACGTGCACTTGTGTGCGTATGCTGTTCGGGCAGGCAATACTAGTGGGCTTTGGTTTAAGCCGGATCCTAGTATCGCACAGATGGATTTGTTTTGTCTTCTGTGCATTCGCATTCTACGGAATGCGGGTGCGGGTGTGTATGCACAGTTTCGAGGAGCGATGATGGAGGAGGTGCCTCATTGGGGTTTTGGCAGTTGGTTCGGCCAAAACCGTTATGTGGCAGGCTCATTAGGGTTTTGACAGTTGATTCGGTCAAAACCATTTTGAGGTGGGCTCATTAGGGTTTTGTCAATTCGTTCGGTCAAAACCATTATGAGCCGGAGACATTATTTACTAATGCTTTTAGTGATAATTATGTGATGGCTAATTGCTTTGACCATTTGACCACCTTGACCACTCTTGACTTTGTTGACCCATTGACCAAAGTTGACCATTGACCTTCATGAGAGGTCTACACTCTTCTTTGGTTTTCTTTTTCATTTTGGATTATGAAAATGGTCATTGGATTATGAAAATGGTCAAATCAATGTAGCATCAACTTTATCATGATAGGATTTGTAATGATGGTGTCTAGTATCATTATGCAACCATAGTTCATTTTCTTTGGTTAAGTTTTTCATTTCTCTTTTCTCATTCCCTCTCTTAGAAGTGAGAAGAAAGAAAGAGCTCCATGGTTGCTTCACCTCCTTCATCTTCCTCCTCTTCATAATTTCTTTTGATCTCATGTGTTGAGAGAAAAAGAATCCACATAGACAAATACCTCCATCTTTCTCTTCTACACAACCTAGGGTATCAAGACTAGCGATCTTGTTGCCCTAGTTGCCTCGGCTCGAGGTGGAGCTCGTTGTACAACTCTCGGGTGGATTGTCTTCGACTCAAGAAGGCCGCGGAGGTGACCAAATTCCGGATCAGCCCTCGGAGCATGGATCGACGAGCGGGACAGCGGAATGAAGACCCGAAGGACCGGTATCGTGAGGTATAATTTCTACGGCACAGTAGTTAACACCTCTTATGGTTTGCTAGTTTCTAGTTTAGCAAAGATCCGGCCTTTATGATCCATGTTACCAAGTCAAGAAAAATTTTTGTTTTACCGTTTCCGCAACCCCGAAAGTACCGGGAGAGGTAACGTAGACCTAACAACAACGGTGGCTACAAGCTCAACCCAGATGTGCCTCGAAAAAATAATATTACATCACTTTACAAATTTACATCAAATGAAAGAATGAAAACACTCATCTCACATCACCGGCAATTCATCCACGACGATCCAACAAGTTCATATACACAAACCAACATAACATCATCACAGATATGTGCAACCCCGAATAATCGACGTATAGCAATTAGTCGACGTTTCCAAACACATATACACATCACAAAGGTTGTAAAGTAACTATGACATTAGAAATCCGCACGCAATTAGCAAACTAAACTAATTTTCCAAAACTTGAAAATCCAGTGAGCTAAAGTTCCAAAATCGATCGTTTTAAGCCAATCCGGGAGTCGAAACGAACTCGAAACCCGCCCGAATCTTCGTGGAGAGTTAGAGCATGAAATTAACTTCAAGTTGGGGGCCTAGAGGGGGTACCACACCCCCGAGGCCACCACGAGATAGCTAGGGGGTGAGGCAGACCCGAAACTGCCTCAGGTGGGGCAGTTTCGGGTCGCCACCGCCAAGACAAACTTGTGGTGGTCTTGGGGAGTAGGCCCAGCCGTTCGGTCCCCCCTTGGGTGTCCCCGGCGTGCGTACGCTCCACCCCACGGCTTCTCGGTTCAATCCGTGAGCCCGCGGGGTGTGCAAACAAATCAAAACATCAATTTTGGAAACTGTTTTTGTCGGCAATTTTTGCGCGACAAAAACGGCGGATTTCTAACGTTGATTCAAGCTATCTAGGATTAATGAGAGGCTTTGATACCACTGTAAGTCGATTTCGCGCACCCCACGTGTTCGCGGGGAGGCGCAATTAGAAAAAAATGATTTTTACGGGCTTCGCAACACCGACTTGAAGCAAGGATCGAACATAAAACCCTAGCTAGCATACTCTATGAGGTTCAACTACTCGGATGAATGTTATACCTTATAGTATCATGTCCTTCTTGTCTCCTCGATGTCCTCCTTCACTTCATGAGCTCCTTGGAGTGAAAATGGATTGCGCCTCCTCGTCGGCTTCTCCAAGTCGTAGAAGATCCACCCGAGAGTTCTAACCTTAAGCTTAACCTCCATGTTGAGGCACCTAGGTCACTGGTGTGCTAAACTAAGTAGCCTAGAGAGAGTAGAGAGTGTTAATGTGTTTTGTTATGTCATAAACCCTAGGATTCTCAACTCATGAGACAATTAGGGTTTCTATTTTGAGGAAGATGAAGAGAGAGCTTGAGAGGAGAGAGAATGTGTTTGTGATAATAATAACTAAACTCATGAGCATGGCATCTATTTTTACTCTAATGCAAATGAAAAATATCTCACAAAAATATCTCACAAATATCTCACAAAATATCTAAGTCTTCTATGGTCACAAGAGTCCAAAAGAGTCAACATAAAGCCATGCTCAATTTCATTAAAATACCATGAAGTTTCCCTCTTCTCAATTATCCACCTCATTAAGCATTTAACCTAAAATGCTAAAACAAATACTGAGGTTTAATCATCTTAAAGCAAACTTGAACAATTACAAGAATGCCCCTCGCAACCGTATATACATATCCGTATCCGTGTTCCGAGAAACACGAATACAATGCGACATAACTAATCCAATAACCAAATACTAGGATCCGGCTTAAACCAAAGACCACTAGTATTTTCTGCCTGAACATCATATGCGCACAAGTACACATGTGTGATCGAACCCTGTCGTAAAACCATACGACCTCTACTCATTTCGCCCGAAGTAGGGAAACCCTCTGTTTGAGACTCTAAAGACTCGACAGTACACTGGAAGCGGCTTTAACATCAAGCATGTCAGCGGTACTAGCTGCATGTAACGGCTACCTAGGTATCTGTCGATAAGAAGGCCGACGAGCAAACCCATCCGAACTTCTACTGAGCCTGTCTGTGGCAATCTCCATACAGTCCGGTCTGTTCGTCTAAGAGTATCGCATATCGGGCCTAGGGGCGGTAAACGTCAGACCCCTAATAGCGCAATAAGTCATGTCGGAGTACAGCCCAAAACACCGTGAGAAACTACTTGAGTACCTACCAGTAAATTTCGCTTGGCCTGGCCAGGGACTTTGTGTAATGGATTTCCGAACACGGCGAGACATCAACCCCCAATACCGGGAGAGACGAATCATATCTATCAGCCACTTCCTCCAAGTGCTTCGGGACTGCACCCAACTACTACATGTTTGCACGACTCAATAGAGCTGTGGTAGGGTAGCAATCGAAGAACAGTAGGAACACACTTGAGACAAAGTAGCAGTGTCAAGTCGACGAACTAAGCTGTACTCATGTCACCCGGGAACTACTACTTGACGATAGGGATAGTACCAACCAGCAGTATCCACGAGTCCGTCCAGTGTAACTCATAACCTAATGAGCACCTACATACTATCTCCAATACGACGTACTGATGGTTGTGGGATAGACCATCTCCCCAGCTGGGATGAGAAGCGTATACACTAGTCTACTCTGGAGTATCGATGCCTGTCTCGATAATCCTATGACTTGGGACCTATATAGAGATGTACTTGTAGACTACCCAACCCCCACTAGTGTGACTGCCATCACAACGCTGGTAGTCAAGCAAAGATCCTAAGTGCTCTATCAATATGCATTAGCGATATGTTAAAAGAAACATTTACACATATTAAGATAGATACAAACCAAGTAGCATACTACCATATTGAGCAAGACTGTTATAAATCCATGTATATATTTCAAGCTGCCAAAATGTAATATACAAACTAGTACTATACAATAATGGCCTAGGGCATATTAAACTAACAATCTAGTGGTCCTACTAGGTCAATGAAGTTGTTTGATTTTCTCATAAATATCCCAAGTTGCTCCAGATTCCCTATAGTCCTCACAATTTTCACAAAACCGACATTGGAAAGATCTGAACTTAAGTTTTAGGGTTTAGTCTCTGGTTTGGTCCATAAAATCGACACTACAGTGGTTGTGGTCACTAATTACACTCAATTACATCCTCACAACTCAATATAAGCCCTAACTCTCATCTTGGAATTTCCCGACATCACATATTAACTCAAGATTAACTCTACATTATACTAGGATGAAAGGAAAACTAGAAACTTAACTAAGGGTGTAGGATTTACCTCATTTGGCAACTCACGAATTTTCTTGAGTTGCCCAAAGTCCTCAAAGTTGCAACTTGATTCCTCCAAGGTGTTTGTGGTGAGCTAGTGGTCAATTTTTATGAAGGGGGTATAAGGTTTTGTTTGAGTTTTAGGAATGACCGTGGGGGTAGAGGAGCAGGATGAGAAAGAGATGAAGAAGAAGAGGAAATGAGGAGGTGAGGAAAAGATAAGGGAGATGGTCAAGACCTAGAGCCTTCTCACTCTCTCTCTCTCCCTCTCTCACCCAAGCTCATGTCCCACCCTCACTCTTTCCTTTATTTTTCTTTTCCTCATTATAACAAAAACCAAAAATCATTTTAAGGAGAACAAAGATGCCATGGTTCAATCAAAGTAAAAAGTGTATTGAAACATGATATGGTGCATGTCATATGCATAAACAAGATTAATGCATAATTAATAAATATTAATCAAGTTTAGCATTAAACTTGTACACAAATAATTATTTAACAATCTATAAATGCTCAAATCACATAATTTCTTTCAAAATCAATAATTCTTATTAATTTCCCAAATATTTTCCAAACTATCCGTATATAGTTATACCATATCGTTAAAACTATTTCTTATACTTTAATAATATTCATGAAGTTCATTAATTTAATTATTTAAATTCCTGAAAATATTATTTTATTTTTTGGAAATGTTATAATCTTCCGCCTTAAATAAATTCGGTCCCCGAATTTACATTTAAACCCCCCAAATACTTAAAACATTTCAGTCAATAACTCAAATCAATGGGGCTCCGAGATCACGAATACATAGGGTATATCACAGCCAAACGCATGCGCATGAAAGCGAGTGCAAAACTCAAATCGAAATTCCATCAAGTGTCATGAAATCATCGGAGTTAATGCAAAAATATCAGTTTTCAAAATCCATTACGAAATTCAAATACGATATAATTAAGACTATAACTTAAAAATAGTATGCATCTTATGATATCGTGAAAACAACCGAATAATAGTGCATGCCAAATCCTTTTCAAATCGCCGTGCGATGTGCATATCATGGTATAAGTAGCGGACGTTCATTTATAAGGAAAATAGCTATATGTATATATATTCTTTGTTTAATAGGTACGTCCCGCCTTTTTGAAAATAATTTAGATGAGTTTTCTATGTAAAGTTTATGTGTCACTCACGGATACGTTGGAAAATATGGAGACTATAGCTCCCTTTGAAAATCCCCTTGGTAAAATATCGATGCATGCAAAAATACCCAGGTAGTGTCCTCAGACCAGTCCTGCTCGGTTACTAAGCCGTATAGTGTACGTCATAAAACACGATGCTCAAACGAAATCAACCTCAAATGGGACATATAAAAATGCCACGTGCGTCTGGTGCACACGGAAATCGAAATCAAGACATGTGCCACAAATGTGCACAGAAACAAAAACTCCAGTGCAACAGGTGTGGACAAAAAACATATGTCGAGTGCAACGGGTGTGCACGACAACAATATCAGGTGCATCTAATGTGCACAAAGAATCTCGATTAAGTGCATCTGGTGTGCAAAAAATCACATCTAATGTGCCAAGTATGCGCAAGAATCCCAATCAAGTGCACAAGGTGCACGAAAACATAAATCCAGTGCATTAGGGTGCATGAAAACGAAAATTGAGTATCACAATCGAAATCAACGGTATACGACATACACCAATTCTAAATCCAGTATACCGTAGCATTTAAATGTTAGGAATATGTATGCATTAGAGGCCATTATTGTACATGTAATGTATATTATAGTGGATGCTTGGATATATATATAGAGGACTTTCTTGCTCGACATGACAGTATGCTATTTGGTTACTCTTTATCTTAACATGTTGACTGGTATTCTTTACTGTCTTGCTCTCACATGTTGATAAAGCCCTTAGGATATGTACTTGACTACCAGGACTATGATGAGATCATACTAGTGGGGCCAGGATGGTCCAAAAGTACATCCTTTAATCAGTTCCTAGTCGAGGGAATATCGAGACTAGGGTATTGATATTTCAGAGTAGACTAGCGTTTACGTTTCTTGTCCCTTAGAGGGTGATAGTTGATCCCATAACCATTGGTGTATGACATCAAAGATTGTACACAAGTGCTCATTAGAGAATGGGTACACCGAACAGGACTCGCCGAGGACACCTAGTTGGTAATATACCTATCGTCAGATAGCAGTCCTCTGGTGACACTGGTACAGTTTAGTCTGTAGACCCGAGATCGTCATAGAGTCTTGTGTGGCTCCCTCTGTGCTTTGATTTCCTCCCTACCATGGCTCAAAAGAGTCGTGCAAACAAGTGGATTTTTGGTACAGTCCCGAGTCACATGGATGCAATGAGCGATAGGAGGGGTTTCGTCTCTCCTGGTATTGGGGGTTGATGTTGCGCTATGCTTGATTGGTTATAACTGGAAGTCCCTGGCCAGGGCTACTGCTGAGATTTACTGATAAGAGTTCTCAATAGTTTCTCGAACCGTTATAGGCCAGACATCGGCATGAATTATCACGTTACTGGGGTCTGACGTTTACCATCCCTAGACATGATATACGACATATCAGACGAAGAGACCGGACTGTACGGTAGTGTTACTGATAGGCTTCATGGAGAGTATGAACGAGCTTGCTTGTTGATCTTCATATCACTCAATACCCGGGTAGCCGTTATGTCCACCAAGCACTACTACATATAAGGGTTACCCCTATCGATTTATCCGTAGGACCAAACCACTGCCCCTACGGATATATCCGTAGGGACAAGAAAATACCTTGTAGGTACAAACGCCGTAGGTGCAAGTCGAAGCCTTGAACTTGTCCCTACGGACAAAAATTTGCCCCTACGGAGTTCTGTATAGGTCCAGTTTGCCCTACGGAATAGGCCGTATGGGCAAAAAATTTATTTTATTTACGGTTTTCTAAAATAGATTAGGTGTACCTACGAATGAATCCGTAGGGCCAAGTAGTAGCCCCTACGGATACATGCGTAAGTATGTATCCGTAGGGGCAAAATATCAGGATTCCTGATATTTTGCCCCTACGGATAACTGGGTAGGGGCATTTGTTTGCCTCCACGGATATATCCGTAGGGGCAAGTTCAACCCCCTGATACTGAGATCACAGGGAAAAATATCAGTTATCCTGATATTTTGCCCCTACGGATTAATCCGTAGGGGCAACGTTGGGCCCTGCGGATTAATCCATAGGTACATATTATCAGTTTTTTTTTAAAAAAAAGGCTGCCTATTTTTTTCTCGCCCTGTGCACAATAATATATACATCGATCAAATATAAAATTAATCATCCCACAACATATATCGCAGTATTCATAATTGTAGGGTTCCTAGGCACACTATAGAGGTCTCACAAGGCATCAACCATGCCAATATAAAAATTTATGGGTGCCGAGAAACCCTAATACGGATCTTTAGACTAGAATTCTAGGCGAAATACAAAACTAGTTAACTACTTAACTAAAAGTTAGATGCTACAACCTTTGTAGATCCGGTTACCCTCTTCCTTGGCTCCACGAAGGCATCCTCTCGCTGTCCATCTCGATTCCCAAACTCGAACGTTGGCTTCATCGGAGAAACGGGCGAGCTAGGTCGTCGGCTTTGTGTCAAAGACGATCTACGTCGAGGCATCACAAGTTCAAGCTCCGATTTCACAAAGTGGTGAAACTTGTGAAGAAAACACTCAAAATAAGTTGGCAAGAGGTAGAGGGTGAAGAAATAGGAGGTGGGTTCACTTTAGAATTGGATTTCTCTCACTAGAACTCAAGTTGCCATTAATGGCATCAAGGTTTCTATCTTGAAGAAGAAGGAGAAGAAGAAGCTAGTTTTTGATAAGTGTTTTGTAAATGATAAAATAAATCAATACTTATCATTTACAAACCATAGTTTAGTGTAGAGAATAGACCATGGTTAGTTGGATAGGTTAGGGTTAAGCATGAAGACAAGAATGGTTAAGAAGTCAAAGCTTCATGAAGCTTCAACTAAAGACAAACTTCTTCACCATTCTTATCTCAACCTTTTTCCAAATAAATAAATAAACGAACAAATAAATAAATGAATATGCAAAACCCTAATTATCAAATTAACCATGGTTTAATTCTATATACTTAACTAAATAATCAAGTATCATCAAACATGATACAAATGTGTGCACAAAAGTATATCACATATACTTCTTGCACATCAAGAGAGAAAATCCATATAAAGTGAACCAATACTAGCTAATGCAAAGTAATATATCAAATATATAATTATACATTAAATCATTAAATCAACATTTGATTCAATGATCCGGTCATGTCGCACATAACCGACTAGTATTCAATGTATCGATTTATCGAATCAATGATTCGATAACTAGGTCATATCGAATATAACCAATCGAAACATTTATCGCGAGAATGAAATGCGGTATCACATACACGCATTATTCTCCGTCCCGCACATATCTCATATGCGCTCCTATTTCGTTTCGCTTGAACCAGGAAACCTCTGTGTAGGACTCTAAAGACTCGTCAATACGCCGGTAGCAGATGATGATCATATCAAGAACCCACAAGACGCAAGCGGTCTGCTAAACGTAACGGTCATCCGGGTATTGAGCGATCAGAAGATCGACGAGCTAGCCCGCTCACACTCCTGTGAATCCAACCAGTAACACTTATCGTACAGTCCGGTCTGTTCGTCTGATACGTCGCATATCTAGTCTAGGGGTGGTAAACGTCAGACCCCAATAACCGATAAGTCGTGCCGATGTGAGGCTCATAATGGGTCGAGAAACTACTGGTAACACTTACCAGCAAATCTCTGATCAGCCCTGGCCAGGGACTTCCCTGTTACGGCCAATCGAGCACAGCGCAACATCAACCCCCAATACCGGGAGAGACGAAACCCCTCCTATCGCTCATTGCCTCCATATGACTCGGGACTGTACCCAAAGACCACCGTTTTGCACGCCCTCATGGACGTGGTAAGGTGGAGATCAAAGCACAGTGGGAATCACACAAGACTCTATGACGATCTCGGGTCTACAGACTAACCTGCACAAGTGTCACCTGAGAACTGCCATCTGACGTGAGGTATAATACCATCTGGGAGTTCTCGGCGAGTCCGTCCAGTGTACCCAGTCTCCACTGAGCACCCGTACACCATCTCTGATGTCAAACACCAATGGATATGGGATCATCCATCGCCCATCTCATGGGTCGAGAAGCGTATACGCTAGTCTACTCTGGTATATCGATGCCCCGTCTCGATACACCCACGACTAGGGACCTTGAAGGATGTACTTATGGACTACCATGTCCCCACTAGTATGATCCGCATCATAGTCCAGGTAGTCAAGTACACATCCTAAGGGCTTTACCAACATGTAACCATAAGACAGTTTAAAGAGACAAGTGTACATGTTAAGATAAAGAGTAACCAGATAGCATACTATCATATCGAGCAAGAAAGTCATCTCTATATATGTCCAAGCATCCAATATAATATACATCATCTGTACAATACTGGCCTCTAGGGCATACATACAACTAACAATAATCACATCTCACGCATATAATATACAAAAGAAACCAAAAAGCAGAAACACGCAAGCACCACCAATATCAATATCTTCCAAAATGTAGTACAATATGTATCATATAAATAAATACATGTTTCAAAAAATAAGAATAAAAAAGCTACCCTAGCTCGGTCCAGCTCCACCTCTAATAAATGCCAGAATCTGGTGCGCCTGCTCCTCGGTCAATAAATCATGCAATGCGGAGCGTGCGAGAGTCTGAGCGGGTTATGGAGCTGGCGATGTGGTCTGCGCAGCCACCGTCGAGGTAGTGGCTTGCGGAGCCGCGGCTGCAGGAGTCTGGGCGGGCGGTGGAGCTATAGGAGCTGTCTGCAGAACCGCAACCGATGTAGTGGCTTGCGGAGCCGCAGCCGAAGGAGATGAATATGGAGGCTCGGCCGATGTACCGTGTCGCGTCTGGAACTAACGTATGTAATAAGCGAGTAAGAACTGTGTATTATTCAAATTCGTATCATTATCAAGTTATTTCGAAACCCCATTTAGATATCTAGTTTGGAAAACCGCAGTTTATTTTAATTAGATATGTATGTATGATTAATCAAAGCTAAGTCTACAACCAAATATGCTCAGGCTACGTACTAATATTGGATATGTTGATATCTATAATATGACATGATATTTTACTATTAAGTAGTATACATACCAGCATCTCCTTCAACTCCTGAACGGTGGCCTTCAAGCTCTCCAGTTCCTGCTGGACAAGTCGCTCACTGGAGACGGAGGAAGTAACCGCCGGGGTGGAGTCCAACCTCATATGGGCCCTGCTAGGGTCCAGTCCCCGGCCTCTCTCCCAACCTCCGTGGTTCCCTCCGTGTGCGGCGTCCAGGACTGGGGTCAGCAGCCTCGGATCGCTCTGTCCGGTAAAATCGATCCCCGATGCCTCGGCCTGCTCAACCACCTGCTCTTACACCCACATTAAGCAGTAAAATATAAGTATAAAATTTAAATTTTAACCTTCCGAAACTAAAATTTCAAATAGGGGTTGAATAAATATTAACACTTACGCAATACTCCTGGGTAGCGATGTCGGGATATCGAAGCTCGCCCGTGGCAGGATCTGTCGAGGTTCCGTGGACGGCAAGATATGCGGACAACACGCTCGGTGTACCACCTTGCGCCAGGGTCTAAGCTGTCTGCAATATTAGAAAATAACTCTTAATATTAGATATATTAGAAAATAACTCTTAATATTGCATTATATCACAAAGGCCGGTCTATTGTAATTTACCGATAACTCCATGGCTCGAGTAATATTCCTCGAGCCACCTGTATAAGTGGGGCGACCCCTCTTCACCGACTTCCTATTCTCTATATTTTGAGCGGCCTGTTTCTGCACAACACATTCACATTTAGTTTTCTAATTAAGGAACACAAAAAAATAAATTATATCCTAAACAATGAATTACATTTAAAATACATACCTGTTTGCATTGAGAGTCGAAATATTCGCACAATAGAGGCCATGTCTCTACGTCGATTCTCGCAAAGACAGGAGTAGATAAGAGGGCCACTCTCTCTGCCTCGGGGGTCGTCATCCACAGGGAGTACCAGTCGTCCTTCATCTCATTCCTGTTGTATCGGACCTTGGTCTGCATGTTCTTCATCAGGCCATTGTACAGAGCTTGAAGGTCGAGCACCCTCCCAGGGTGATCAGGATCGGGTATAGGCTGGAAATCGTATTGCACCTGAAAATACAAAAAAAACATTATTATTAGATTGCAAGTGTTAATAATAAATATATTGGATAAATCAAATGAAAATATATATTAATACCCGAGCCTGATCAAAGAAGAGGGCGAATGAGCGCCGGTGCTGCTCGCCCCACTCAACGTGAAGTGGATAGTTCTTCACGAGCCGGCTCTTATCCCCCATATACCGGACGAACCTCTCGGCATGAGGACCGGTATAGCGATAATCGAGGGTAAAAAAGAGGGGGAATGCTGCCTCCCCCTAGCTCTGTCAGGACTCAGCCTATGGGACTGATTCGGGCCTCGAGTCCCCCTCTGGGGATGGGGAGGCCCTGCGGCTGCAAGAAATATCAAGACAATCAATATTAAGACAAAGTTGTATTAAGAAATCAAGGTTAAACGAAAATTGAAGTGTGATATATACCTCCGGTGACTAAAGCACGAGCCTGGGCCCAGGCAGCAACACGAGCGGGACGATAGTTCCTCCGGTGAGGAACAGCCGGTGTCCCGGATGCGGACGCATCCCCTCCAACTAGAAAATAAACATTGACGCTAAATTTCTATGAAGTTCATATTTATTCTATAGAGCGTATGTAAAATGAATAAATATTTTATATTTATTCATACTAACCTATAGACGATGCGGAGGGTACGGAAGTGGCAGGAGTGGCCCTTGCATCAGATGTGGACGCACCACCTATAATTAGACAATTAAAAATAGATTATATAAGTAATTACAAAAATAATGCGTAAATCAATAATATAACATTCTGAATCAATATGCATGCACTATAGGATATATAAACATACCCGTAGGTGCGGTGGTGTCACCACCTACAGCTAGACAATAATAAAAATTACTATCTAAGTAAGAGCAAAAGGAATGTGTGTATATTTATGATATAGCATTCTAAATCAATATACATACACTATATGATATATAAACATACCTGGAGGAGCGGAAGTGGCCTCTATCCCTGATGTGGACGCATCACCAACAACTAGACAATCAAACATTGACGATATAAGTAATTTTAATATAAACAGGCATGAATATCTATAATATTACATTCAAAATGGATATGCGTGCAATATACCTGGAGGTGTGGCAAAATCCACACGGAAGGAGGCATCCGAAGGGGTCTCCGATCTGGGTTCAAGACCGGCCCTCTAAAGCTCCCTACGCAGCTCTCCGGGCGGCAGAACCGCTCTGCCTCTGCCTCTGCCTCTGCCGGTGCCACGGCTGGAGCCCCTGTCGCCCCTCACTGCTCCCGTCATCGTCATCAAATCTAGATAAACGGTTCGTGGACGCATTAGACAATTATTAAAAGTATTGACTATATATGTATAGATCGTAAAATGTTAAGTAATAATATAACATTACTGATAACCTTTTTCGTTTCGTGGGCGTATTATACATATCTACTTGGATTTCATCGTCGATGTCATTTCTAACCCACGTAACTTCTTGATCGGCCGAAGACAACCCGTCCTTCGAAACAGACGGTCGGAGCACTCTAAGCCTTCTCTCTTTTTCATCCTCATCGCTGTCCTCGAATTCTGGGACATTGTAGACATCCCTGGGTTTCCATCGGCATACAACATTCCATCCCGGATGCTTCAAACACTGTGAGTAGTATACTTGGAACGATTGGTTCGGAAAGATAAACGGATCTTCCTAACCGTAAAATCGAAGTGTGTTCACACTGATCAATCCATATTCTTCTTTCCAAGTCCCAAGATTGCTTCTCCCTTTATCCGTATCGGTTCGTGTATCGTACCAAGTACACTGGAATATATAAAAGGGTTCTGATCGTCCGGGATAGTGGATGCCGAGTATACAATTTAAGTACCCATAATAAATCACACCGTCCGATCCTAACGTCGCAATCCCACTATTCTGAGTGGTTCTAGATGTTTCTTTGTCCTTAACTTCGAATTTGTATCAAAGGACACCAAATCCTTTTTAATATGCAACCTCCATACTAGGAAATTGAGCTAAACATCTTGAATCAATCTCAAATGATGCAGACAAGTTCGGATCGTGGATCTAACAAAACAAATTTTACGAAAAATACATAACGATACAAGTTTAGATTAAAACTGATAGTAATAAAATGTTATTCGAATAACTAACATGATCTGTGACCCAATCACAAAAATTATCCGGATGCTATTTTTCCAATCGTTCTTCGTTCCAATCAGGATGCCCCTCACGTACCTCGTTAAAATGAATTCTGTTTTCGACAAATAATGGTGACATTAATATTATATCATTTCATACACACGCAAACACAAATATAACAATTAATCCAAAAACACTTACTCTCTAATTTGTTCAAGACATGCGCAATCGAGCAAGATAAACCTGTATATCTTATTGATAAACATAGTGTCTACCCTCTTATAATCGGCTTACCATATGGCCCGTCTTGAATTCTTCGAGGCCGGTTAAGTCTTGTCTCAATGTTCTCTTCCAGATAGCGGGAACAAAATGTGGTTCCTTCATCAAGAAGATAACCTTGCATGATAGAACCCTCTGGTCGATTTTTATTGCGTATATACTTTTTAAGAGTGTATAGGTGCCTAATGAAAATATGTTGAATTGCGCGAAACGAAAAATTACAAAGTATCAAATCGATATTACAGAGTGTAGAGGTGCCTAATGAAAAGATAACCTTTCATGATATAACCTTGCATGACAGGACAACAATAAATTTAAAAATTGCACGAAACGAAAAATTACACGTACCTCTCGACGGGATACATCCATCGATATTGTACCGGTCCGGCTAACTTAGCCTCAGTTGCAAGATGAACTGTCAAGTGTATAATGATATCGAAGAATGACGGTGGGAAAATACGCTCAAACTTGCAAAGTATCAACGCAATAGAATTTTCTAGTTTATCCAGCGTCACAACCTCTAGTGTTTTGGCACATAACTCTCTGAAAAAACAACATAGGTCGTTGATTACTAGACCAACCGATTCGGGGAGAGAAGTCCTGAGGGCTAATGGAAGAAGGTGCTCCACGATAACATGGTGGTCATGACTTTTCAGCCCATCGATCTTGCCTTTCACAATTTTTATTTTCTTGCTGAATGATCCTGAGAAACCTGTGGGAACTTTCAAATAATGCAACACCTGCAGGAATCTTTTCTTCTTCGGTTGTTACATATGATAAGCGGCATTGGGAAGTACAAACTTGCCCGGTTTACCCACTACCGGTCTATGGTGCAATTCACTTCTTATTCCCTACTCCTGTAGATCCATCCGAGCATTCAGGTTGTCTTCCGATTTCCCGTCTTTACAAAGAAGCAAGTTGAGTATGTGCTCTGATACTCCCTTCTCTATATTCATGACATCCAGACAATGACGCACTAAATTGGTTGACCAGTACGGAAGCTCGAAGAAAATGCTTAACTTGTTCCAAAATGGTGGTTTGACCTGTTTCGTCGGATCCATCCCGAAGGTCACATTATTGTAACCATCCCATTGAGCAGTCACGTTCTCTTCGGACAATGGCGATGGAGGTCCAAGAAGCTCCTGATAACCATCAAAGTGAACCGTGTCTAACCTACATGGGTGGTCTTGAGTCAGGAAACGTCGATGGCCGCAATAACAAACCTTCCTGCTAAAATTCAAGAATTTCGATGTTGTGTGTTCATGGCAATGAGGATATGCTTTTTGACCATGTACGAACCAACCTGATAGCATTCCATATGCAGGAAAGTCATTAATTGTCCACATTAAAGCCGCACGCAGTATGAAGGCTGTATTTGTGTTTGCATCGTATGTCTCTACACCATCAATGAACAAAGATTTCAACTCCTCGATCAGAGGTCAGAGAAAGACGTCGATATTGTTTCCCGGTGAGTTTGGTTCGTCGATAAGAAGAGGCATCATAAAGTATGATTGGTCCATAGCCAACCAAGGCGACAGATTATAAATTATCATTACAACGGGCCATGTGCTGTGACTTCCAGCCATATAGTTGAATGGTCAGAAGCCATCACTAGCCAGTCCGAGCCGGACATTGCGAGGATCGCTACTGAATATTGCGTGCCTCCTATCGAAATCCTTCCGTGCCGGTGAATCTCTTGGATGGCTCATTTTTCCATCTTCACTTGGAGGAGCAAGGTGATGCCAAATCATTTCCTCGGCTGTTTTCTTGCACCTGAATAGCCTCTGTAGCCTCTGTGCTATGGGAAAGTATCATGCTATCTTGACAGGTATATCAGGCTTCTTATCAGAATCTTTCGGCTTATACCTGGCCTCTCTGCATGTTGGACACCCTTTCAAATCTGAATTCTCTTTCCGGTACAACACGCAATTTTTAGGACATGCTTGAATCTTCTCATACTTTAGACCCAAATCAGACATCATCTTCTGGGCTCCGTACCAGCTGTCGGGCACGTTATTTCCCGGGGGCATAGAATCTTTCATGAACGAAAGATGCATTGTGAATGACTTGTTGCTCCATCCATTTAAGCACTTAATCTGGAAAAGTTGGACGAACCATGAGAGCGTGGAATACTTCGCATTCTCATAAATTGGTTTTCTAGCATCATTCATAAAATTTTCATATTTATCCGCACGCGGTCCTTGACCAGAAGGAATGTCATCTTCGGTACGAATAGAATCACTAAGGGCAGCCTCTACCATATCCTCCATTTCTTCTGATGGAAATAAATTACCGTCTTCTCCTTCTGCCGCATTATCGAATTCTCCTTCTTCTCTTGCCGCATTATCGTGTTCTCCTTCTTCTTCTGCCGCATTACTGCATTCTTCTCCTTCCCCGTGATATTTCCAAGTTGTATAAAATCTAGTAAACCCATATTTTACAATATGAAGCTCTGCAAATTCTACCTTCTGCCAGTACTTATTGCCACTTCTATCGCACGAACAGTGAATCTTCCCAATTATGATCTTATTATATGCGCGTGCAAATTCAATAAAAGCAGCAACTCCTGCGACAAATTTAGGATGAATACGTTGTTGCCAATCCACATACATCCAGTCCTTACTCTGACGTAATCATAGGCCATGTTAGACTGTATAACATATAAATTGTTGGTTATAGTGACTATATTGAGAAATATAAGAACGGGATAGTTATTGACAAAGGAGAAAATCCATGTATATGCTTTGTATGTGCGTTTGTCGTTGAAAAGAATAAATTATCGAATGTATGTTAACAGATAGAAAGGTACTAAGTGACGCTTTTAGTTTCATATATGAGTATCGAAGAGAATACGAAGGTTTCATATTATCATCGAGTATCATATATTGGATTTAACTTGAACATCTTGAATCACTCTCTAATTATGCGTTTGTTGTGTATTCTTGTTGTATGTGTGTGTTCCGGCTGTCGGGGGTAAGGCTTCTATCCCATTAAGAATGTATAGAGCGAACACCCATTCACTTGTGTTTTCAACCGTTTCGAGTAAATTTCGGCAGCACCTCCCTGCTGTTATCCAAGTACACTGTAATAGAATAGACAATCATTTAAAAGCTGTGAAACAACGGTGAAATGAACATCTAATCTATCTTTGTACACTGAGAACCAGCGGAAAGGTACCGACGAAATATCTCGAAACGGATGAAAACACAAGTGAATGAAGGTGTTTGCTTTATACATTCCTAACTTGTCCACACGGGACAAATCTATCGGTTACCATACGATTGAATCTTCTCGTCACCTAGACTATACGACGGTTATTAGTATCGAGCTATACCGTCCGATATTTAACAACCTTCATATAGTTCTATGTCACGACGAACATCGAACGTATGTTAACCGATAGACGGGGACTAAGTGGCGCTTTTAGTTTCATATATGAGTATCGATGAGAATATGAAGGTTTCATATTATCATCGAGTATCATATATTGGTTTTAACTTGAACATCTTGGATCACTCTCTAATTATGCGTTTGTTGTGTATTCTTGTTGTATGTGTGTGTTCCGGCTGTCAGGGGTAAGGCTTCTATTCCATTAAGAATGTATAGAGCCAACACCCATTCACTTGTGCTTTCAACCGTTTCGAGTAAATTTCGGCAACACCTCCCCGCTGTTCTCCGAGTACACTGTAATAGAATAGATAATCATTTCAAAGCTGTGAAACAACGTTGAAATGAACATCTAATCTATCTTTGTACACGGAGAACCAGCGGAAAGGTACCGACGAAATATCTCAAAACGGATGAAAACACAAGTGAATGAAGGTGTTTGCTTTTTACATTCCTAACTTGTCCACACGGGACAAATCTATCGATTACCATACGACTGAATCTTCTCGTCACATAGGTTATACGACGGTTGTTAGTATCGAGCTATACCGTCCGATATTTAACAACCTTCGTATAGTTCTATGTCACGACGAACATCGAACGTATGTTAAACGATAGACGGGGACTAAGTGGCGCTTTTAGTTTCATTTAGGAGTATCGATGAGAATATGAAGGTTTCATATTATCATCGAGTATCATATATTGGTTTTAACTTGAACATCTTGAATCACTCTCTAATTTTGCGTTTGTTGTGTATTCTTGTTGTATGTGTGTTTTCCGGCTGTCAGGGGTAAGGCTTCTATTCCATTAAGAATGTATAGAGCGAACACCCAATCACTTGTGCTTTCAACCGTTTCGAGTAAATTTCGGCAGCACCTCCCCGCTGTTCTCCGAGTACACTGTAATTGAATAGATAATCATTTCAAAGCTATGAAACAACGTTGAAATGAACATCTAATCTATCTTTGGACACGGAGAACCAGCGCAAAGGTACCGACGAAATATCTCGAAACGAATGAAAACATATGTGAATGAAGGTGTTTGCTTTATACATTCCTAACTTGTCCACACGGGAAAAATCTATCGGTTACCATACGATTGAATCTTCTCGTCACATAGACTATACGACGGTTGTTAGTATCGATCTATACCATCCGATATTTAACAACCTTCGTATAGTTCTATGTCACGACGAACATCGAACGTATGTTAACCGATAGACGGGGACTAAGTGGCGCTTTTAGTTTCATATATGAGTATCGATGAGAATATGAAGGTTTCATATTACCATCGAGTATCATATATTGGTTTTAACTTGAACATCTTGAATCACTCTATAATGATGCGTTTGTTGTGCATTCGTGTTGTAAGTGTAACATGATTTTAAACCATTGAGATCAATATTGATAGAACTGATCATCAACAAAGAGATTAAGGATTGACTTTTGACAGCCATATGAAGGAAAATTTTCTCCTACGACAACCTAATAATATACCCATTATCCTCATATATACATATATGCAGGCAGGCATGGATACATACATGGAAATATTTGAAAAATTAATATTTCAACCAAAAACTATTATTGCAATGGCATTCATCTATAAAAATCAACAATTAAAACTGCAAATGGAGGATACTGATATCATAAAGCGTTATACGAAACATATGAATTCACATGACTGAAACATACATCAAAAAACATGTTCATCCAAAAGAAAGACCACTGTCAACAAATATAGACAAATACGTCATAAAAACAGTAACTAATTAACAAGTTGATTAGCATCTGGATCAAGAAAATGATAGGAAAAACAATTGACTATGATCTATAAGGAAAAGTCTATTACCATGACTCTCGACTAACAAAGGTGGCTTTTCGTCCTCGGTAGCTTGATAATTGGGATTTCATGGCGAATAAAAATATGCATATGCCGTTTGACCTGGAACTTCAATAGGAAACTCAATGAGGTCGGGTGTACTGAAGTACGCTTTGTATATCGCTATATCAGGTGATGAAGCCCAAGCCCTAGCTAGCCCCAGCTCCACCCCAACCGAACCCTAGCCCCAGCCCTAGCCCAGCCCCAGCCCAGCCCTACCCCAACCGAACCCTACCCCCAGCCCCAGCCCAGCCCCAACCCCAACCGAACCCTAGCCCCAGCCCCAGCCCCAGCCCAGCCCCAGCCCCAACCCCAACCCTAACCCCAACCGAACCCCAACCCCAATCGAACCCTAACCCTAACCATACCCTAACCGAACCCGATGCTGATGCCGAGGCCGATGCCGATGCCCAACCCTCACCACTACCCGAACCTAGCCTGAACCCTAGACCTAACATCATCAAAATTAAAAATAATTTGAGATTTAATTACTAACCGGGCTGTAGAGGAGACGACAGAAATCGGTGGTCGACGACGATCGGCGAAGGTGGCGATGAGGCGTGGGAAGTCGACGAAGGTGTGGGAACGACCGACGAAGCCGGCGACGAGGCGCGGTGGCGACGAGGCGCGGGAACAGGCGATGAGGCGCGAGAGAGTGATGTTAGTGTATATGCCCTAGGGACCATTATTGTATCATACTAGTTTGTATATTACTTAATGGAAGCTTGGGATATTCACATATATATAACAGTCTTGCTAAACATGGTAGTATGCTACTTGGTTTTTTCTATCTTAATATGTGAGTATACGTATTGATAGAGCTCTTAGGATCTTGGTTGACTACAAGCGTTGTGATGGCAGTCACACTAGTGGGGGCTGGGTAGTCTACAAGCACATCCTTATTCAGGTCCCTAGTCATTAGATTATCGAGACAGGGCATCGATACTCCGGAGTAGACTGGTGTGTACGCTTCTCATCCCAGTTGGGGAGATGGTCTGTCCCACAGCCATCAGTACGTCGTACTGGAGATAGTATGCAGGTGCTCGTTAGGTTACGGGTACACCGGACAGGACTCATAGGGGACCGTTGGTTGGTTTTATACCAGTCTTCAGTGAACAGTTCCCAGGTGACATGAGTACAGCATAGTTCGCAGACTTGACACTGCTACTTCGCCTCGAGTGTGTCCCACTGTTCTTAGATTGCTTCCCTACCACGGCTCAAAGGAGTCGTGCAAACAGGTAGCAGTTGGGTGCAGTCCCGAGCACTTGGAGGCTGTAGCGGTTAGACAGGATTCGTCTCTCCCGGTATTGGGGGTTGATATCGCGCTGTGTCAGAGAACCATTACGCAAAGTCCCTGGCCAGGGCAAGCGAGATTTGCTGGTAGGTTCCAGTAGTTTCTCAGGGTGTAATGGGCTTTGCTCCGACATGACTTATACCGCTATTATGGGACTGACGCTTTCCGCCCCCTAGGCCCGATATGCGATAGTCTTAGACGAACGGACCTGACTGTATGGAGATTGTCATATCAGACTCAGTAGGAGTTCGGATGGGTTTCCTCATCGGCCTTCTTATCGACATCTACCTGGGGACTGTTACGTAAAGCTAGTGCCGCTTGCGGTCTGTGGTTAAACCCACTGCCAGCGTAGTAGTCGAGTCTCTAGAGTCCCACACAGAGAGTTTCCCTACTCTAGGCGAAACGATATAGAGGTCGTATGGTTTTACGACAAAGGTTCGAACGCATACGTGTGTTTACGCACGTACGAATTTCGGACAGTTTTACTAGTCGGCTTTGGTTTAAGCCTGTTACTAGTATCCGGTTATTGGATTTATACAGTCTAAAGTTTTTCCGTGTTTTCACGGATAGGAGGGGCGTTCTCGTAATTGCGCGAGAAGTTTCTAGAAGATGGTGACTAAGGGGGTTAAGGTGGCATATACATTAAATGAGATTAGTGAGTCATATGGATGATTCATCCATGTCATTAATGCATTATAAATGCTTAATGACTTATGGAGATGAATCACCATTAGATATTTATCAAGCATTGTTGTAAATCATTTTCTTTTCTTTTCTTGAAAAACAATAATGCTTGATATATATTATGATAGCTCATTTTCTCATTTCATTATTATTCTCACCTTCTCTTTCCTCAAGCTTCCTCTCTTCAAACCCTAATCCTCCCCTCTCATGTGTTGAGTACAAAGATTAGTTAGACTACTTAATCCATAACCCTCACTCTATATCATCTTGATACTTTGATTAGCACTTAAAGAAACCTAGTTGCCTCAAGTTTAGAGGCAAAGCTTGGAGTAAAGCTCTCGTGGTGGATCGTCTACTACTTGGAGAAGGCCGAGGAGGAGGTGGAGTTCGTAAAGACGAAGGACACGGTTCTTTAGGTATAATCACTTCACATGGTAGTTTAGAACTTCTATGATAGTTGTTAGTTATCGTTTAGCTTCGATTCACGCGGTTAGTCGATGCTTAAGCAAAGAACAAGATCGTTTTTCATATTTCCGCCTTCCCGCAAGTCGTGAGGTGTTGTACATTGACTTACAGTGGTATCAGAGCCTCGCTAAACAATAATTAACTCATTAGCAAAGTCGTAAGATATTCGAACGCAAAACGAACCAAAAAACGACATCGATATCACTACTTTGTGTCGAATTTTAAACAGGCACTAAAAATTTTTCAGGGTGCTTCAGAATAACCTACAGAGAATTGTAAGAAAACTGGTGAAAAATGGGTTCCTGAATCGGCCAAACGACCGCGGAACCGCGGCGAATCCCACCGATCCTCCGCGGAACCGCGGCCGAGTTGGGGCCGATTCAACCTAATTTTCACCAGTAATTCTTCTGTGATATTTTTATGTTTTCTGGGATGTTTATTTTTCTGCTCAAGTCTCAGGTGCACAGAGAAGTATTGGAGTAGAATCTAAAAGCGTTTGATCGATCGAAATTTTACGATGTTTGCTAATTTGATTATATCTGTGTTTGTATAATGTGTTCGTAAACCTCCCCTAACTGCTAGTATGTCGGTTGGCAGGGGGTTGCACATTTCTGTAATGGTTTTTACTGTTTGTGGATGTGAACTGTATTGGACTGTTGTGATGATTAGCTGGGGTTTGTGATGGGTTATTATTTTAATTCATTCGATGTAACTGTAATATGTTGTAATATTATTTTGCGGGGCACATCCAGGTTGCGGTTGTAGCCACCGATGTATTATTTCATTTTTACTGTTTTTCCTTCTAGAATAGACCCAAGGTGGGGTACACAAACTACCGGGTACTTTGAAGTGTTTAGTGGCCTACTCACTTTGTTGAGGGAGACCGCTTCACTTCGGGTATTTGACGGGTAGTTTGCCGTACCCGTAGGGGTCTAGGATGGGGTAATGGCTATTCATCACAACTGTGTAAATCCGACTTTTGTTGCAGGCTCTAAATAAACACGGATTGCTTACAAATCCAATAAAGTTCATATGAGATATGGAATGTCTATTATTGCGTCTGACGAATGTACAATATCTATATATTATAGCTATTTAGACGTCACTTATGTTTTACACCCGCACTAGCCCAGGCCCCGCTCTGCCGTTAGTTAAGTAAGCTAACGGGTGATGACGGGACCCCGTGGCGAATGTGGATGGCATAAGAGAACGTTGTATTTTCGTTGTTTTGTGCAATGATAGGTTAATGATGGGACGTATTATTTATAATGCAAAGAAAATAAACCAAAAGTTTAATCGTTGAAACAATTTAAAAGAAACCACTCGGTTAATTTTAAAAACAGATATTTTTAAATACGGAGCTTTAACCACTCCTTTTAAAAGCTATCAGGTTCCTTCGGTTATATCAAGTTCACTACGTTCACGGTTTCGCCAAAATCATTCGTAGCCCTCCGTCATTTCATCTGGGTATTCAGTAGTATTCAAGCTATGTATTTTGACCTAACGCCAAGGCATAGTGTTTGGTAGCTACTGGATATTCATTTGTTGCATAGATAGATGAGTTAGTTTGGGACAGTCGTATTATCATTTTGGCCGAACGTCAAGGATATATACGGATGGGTTCAAATTGACAAGATAATGATGGGTAGAACTTGACATGTGACTTATGACATTTTGACCTAACGCCAAGGTCATAAGAGCATGGGGCAAAAATATATATCGGGAATTTCTAAAGAAACTGAAATTTGCAAAAGAGTTGCATACCATTTGGAGTTTGATGAATGTTGGTAGGATTCCTTCAACATTATCATACGATGATATTTGGATCTTGATCCTACTGTGAGTATATGCTACTCATCAGGATATTCGTCACTTAACAATCAATGCTATAAACCAAGTAGGTGTCAAGAAAGGTGTCAGCGGGGATACGCCCCCAGAGAAAAGAGGTTATTTAATTAAGGAACTTCGCGAAAGCGTTGGAAAACCTCCCTCGAAGTATCGACACCAGCCTGGCTAAACGGTTAAGCAAGTATTGTACAGTGAGAATAGTCCTGGCTAATTCTTCTTTTATGGTTTGAGGAAGGATTCGAGAAACAGTGGGAGCCATCCAGTTTAGATAAACTAAAAATCACTCTAAACTTGCAAGAGCATCATGCTAAAGAGTTTTCTTCTCTCTCTCCTAATTGCAGCGACCCTGAAAATGACTGGACTTAAGTTACTTTTAGATAAAAATATACTGACAGGGCCAAACTATAAAGATTGGCTGCGGAATGTCAAAATGGCCTTGACTTATGACGAATTGGGATATGTCCTCACCACTAAGGCACCTGAAGTCCCAAGTCCCAAATCCAGTAATGCGGATTAGGAAATCCGCAAAACCTGGGATTTAGATTGCGCGAAAGCCAAGTGCATCGTGCTTGCCTCGATGAACAATGAACATTAGAGGAGGCACGAGGATATGGATCTTGACTCCATATTTCTCCATACAAAAGATCTGTATGGGGAGCAATCTCGTATAGCAAGATACGAGACCTCAAAGAACTTGTTTCGAGCGAGGTTGGCTGTCGGGTCATCGGTAGGAGAACATGTCCTAAAGATGATCGGCTATATAAAAGAGCTTGCAGATCTTGGGACGACTTTGGATAATGAGCTCTATACAGACCTTATTCTCCAGTCCCTTCCTCCCACCTACACCCAGTTTATCTTGAACTTCAACATTCAAAGAAAAGAAGTTGAACTTCCAGAACTCCTGAACATGTTAAGGAGTGCAGAGGGCACCTTGCAGAAGGCAAGGGAAACACCCGCTATGTTTGTTGGCGGTGCATCTTCTTCCGGGTCCAAGGCTAGAGCCAAAGGAAGGAAAAAGAAGGCCGCCCCCAGACCTAGAGGAGGTGTATGTAAGGTGGGAGGGAAGGGAAAGAAAAAGTTTGCGGTACCGATAGTGGGCCAGGATGAATGCTTCCATTGTCACAGGAAAGGGCACTGGAAGAAAGATTACAAGGCGTGGAACGCCAAGAACCAGGAACCGAAGCAAGCTGTAGCTTCAACTTCAGGTGTGTTTGTAATTGAGAATTGTCTGTCAATCAACTCTACTTCCTGGGTATTCGATACCGGATCAGGATCTCATATTTGCAATTCGTTGCAGGCACTGAGAAACCGTAGAGTGCTGAAGGAAGGTGATATGACCCTGATGGTTGCTAACGGAGCTAGCGTGGGAGCTGTGTCCGTAGGGGATTATCACCTGGGATTGACGAGTGGACACATTTTGGTTTTACATAACTGTTTTTGTGTACCCAGCTTAACGTGTAATATCATATATGTTTCCTTGTTATCAAATAAAGGTTATGATTTCACGTTTGGAAGTGGTGTTGTTAACATCCACCTTAATCATAGTTTGATTGGGTCCGGTACACTGGAAAACGGTATATATGTGTTAAACCAACTCCAAATTTTCAATGTCCAGAACACACTAAAAAGAAAGTCTCCAAATTTAAATAAAGCTTTCTTATGGCATTGTAGACTGGGTCACATCAATGAAAGAAGGTTGACTAAGTTGCATAAAGAAGGATATTTGGACTCGTTCGAATATCAAACTTATGACACTTGTCAATCTTGTCTCAAATGAAAGATGACAAAGACTCCATTTACTGGACATGGAGTAAGAGCGAGGGAGCTCTTAGGACTCATACACAGCGATGTATGTGGTCCAATGTCTACACATGCAAGAGGTGGTTTTTCCTATTTCATTACTTTCACGGATGATTACTCAAGGTACGGATTCATTTATCTGGTGAAACATAAATCCGAGGCTTTTGAGAAATTCCAAGAGTATAAGAATGAAGTAGAAAACCAAACCGGCAAAAGTATCAAGACACTAAGATCTGATCGAGGTGGTGAATACTTGAGTGCCGAGTTCCTAGGTTACCTAAAAGAGAAAGGAATTCTCTCTCAGCTTACTCCTCCATACACTCTACAGCATAACGATGTATCGGAGAGACGGAATTGAACCCTATTGGATATGGTACGATCCATGATGTGTAATGCTGAGTTACCGCTATCTTTTTGGGGTTATGTGCTAGAATCATCGGCATATCTTCTGAACATAGTACCTACCAAGACTGTGCCTACCACTCCATATCAGATGTGGAGTGGGAAGAAACCCCATCTACAGTATATAAAGATTTGGGGATGTCCAGCTTTTGTTAAAAAGCAGCATGTGGACAAGCTCGAGGCACGATCAGTAAAATGTAAGTTTGTGGGATATCCAAAGAACTCCAGGGGATATCTATTCTATTACGTAGAGGAACAAAAGGTATTTGTTTCTCGTAATGCCCATTTTCTAGAACATCAGTTTTTAGAAAAGGAATCAAATGGGAGCGAAATAGAACCGGAAGAAATTCCAGAACCACAAGCTAATACTGAAAGTTTGGTAGAACCGGTAGTTCAAGAAGAACAGGACATTCCTGCACCCCTCCGTAGGAGTAGTAGGCCGTCTCATCCGCCTGAGAGATACTACGGTTTTCTCATAGATGGGGATAGAGAGGATTGCATCATAGATGATGATGAACCTACTGGCTTCCTGCAGGCCATCCAGAGCGGCGACTCGGTACGATGGCTAGATGCAATGCGGACCGAAATGGAGTCCATGTACACCAACAAAGTATGGACTTTGGACTTTGCTCCAGATGGGGTAAAACCCATAGGATGCAAATGGATCTTCAAGAAAAACATTGGTGTAGATGGACGGGTGGAAACCTATAAGGCTAGACTTGTTGCAAAGGGTTTTCGTCAAAGACCTGGTTTGGACTATGACGAAACTTTTTCTCCAGTGGCTATGCTCAAATCCATTCGGGTCCTTCTTGCTATTGCTGCCTTCCATGATTATGAAATCTGGCAGATGGACGTAAAGACGGCTTTTCTGAATGGAAATTTAGAAGAGTGCGTCTATATGGATCAGCCAGAGGGTTTCAATCAGAGTGGGAGCAGCGGGAAAGTATGTAAGTTGCTTAAGTCCATTTATGGACTGAAGCAGGCATCGCGGAGTTGGAACATCTGTTTTGATGAAACAGTCAAAGAATATGACTTCATCAAAAATCCAGATGAACCATGCATATATAGTAAAGTTGTAGCCAGAAGTGTCGTATTCCTCGTCTTGTACGTGGATGACATTTTGTTGATAGGAAATGACATTCCTATGCTACAATCTGTCAAAGGATTCTTGTCACACAGGTTCTTCATGAAAGACCTGGGAGATGCCTCTTACATTCTGGGGATCCGGATCTATCGTGATAGATCCAAGAGGATGTTGGGACTTTCACAGTCCAGGTATATCGAAACTGTACTGAAAAGATTCAGTATGGAAGATTCTAAGCGCGGTAATCTACCGGCTTGTCACGGAATCACCCTATCCAAAGAGATGTCTCCCAAGACTGATTTGGAAAGGGAACATATGTCTATTATACCCTACGCTTCTGCGGTAGGCTCTATAATGTATGCGATGTTGTGCACCAGACCAGATATAGCTTACGCACTGAGTGTGGTAAGCCGGTATCAGTCAGACCCAGGGGAGAAGCACTGGATAGCAGTAAAGAATATTCTCAAGTACCTGAGGAGGACTAAGGAGATGTTCTTGGTTTACGGCGGAAAAACCTTAGGATGGAGTCCTATGCTGATTCCGGATTCCAGAGTGATAAGGACGATTCCAAGTCCATGTCGGGTTATGTCTTTACCCTCAAAGGAGGGGCGGTGTGCTGGAAGAGTTCCAAGCAGGACACCGTTGCTGACTCGACGATGGAAGCGGAGTATATTGCTGCTTGCGATGCCGCAAAAGAAGCAGTCTGGATGAAGAAGTTCCTAACAGAACTTCAGGTGGTTCCTACCATTGTTGATCCAATACCTCTGTATTGCGACAACAACGGAGCTATAGCTTTAGCGAAGGAACCAAGGTCCCATCAGAAGTCCCGATATATCTTAAGGCGGTATCACCTGATCAGGGAGATCATTGATCGTCAGGAGATCGAGGTTCGGAGAGTTGCTACTGAAGAGAACATTGCTGATCCATTCACAAAGGCCCTACCTCGGATTCAGTTCGAGAGGCTACTCGAGATCATCGGTCTTCGATATGCCAGTACATGGCCCTAGTGCAAGTGGGAGATTGTTAGTGTATATGCCCTAGGGGCCATTATTGTATCATACTAGTTTGTATATTACTTAATGGAAGCTTGGGATATTCACATGTATATAACAGTCTTGCTAAACATGGTAGTCTGCTACTTGGTTTTTTCTATCTTAATATGTGAGTATACGTATTGATAGAGCTCTTAGGATCTTGCTTTACTACCAGCGTTGTGATGGCAGTCACACTAGTGGGGGCTGGGTAGTCTACAAGCACATCCTTATTCAGGTCCCTAGTCGTTGGATTATCGAGACAGGGCATCGATACTCCGGTGTAGACTAGTGTGTATGCTTCTCATCCCAGTTGGGGAGATGGTCTGTCCCACAGCCATCAGTACGTCGTACTGGAGATAGTATGCAGGTGCTCATTAGGTTACGGGTACACCGGACAGGACTCACGTGGAACTGTTGGTTGGTTTTATACCAGTCGTCAGTGAACAGTTCCCAGGTGACATGAGTACAACATAGTCCGCAGATTTGACACTGCTACTTCGCCTCGAGTGTGTCCCACTGTTCTTAGATTGCTGCCCTACCACGGCTCAAAGGAGTCGTGCAAAAAGGTAGCAGTTGGGTGCATTACCGAGCACTTGGAGGCAGTAGCGGTTAGACAGGATTCGTCTCTCCCGGTTTTGGGGGTTGATATCGCGCTGTGTCAGAGAGCCATTACGCAAAGTCCCTAGCCAGGGCAAGCGAGATTTGCTGGTAGGTTCCAGTAGTTTCTCAGGGTGTAATGGGCTTCGCTCCGACATGACTTATACCGCTATTAGGGGACTGACGCTTGCCGCTCCCTAGGCCTGATATGCGATAGTCTTAGACGAACGGACCGGACTGTGTGGAGATTGTCACATCTGACTCAGTAGGAGTTCGGATGGGTTTCCTCATCGGCCTTCTTATCGACATCTACCTGGGGACCGTTACGTACAGCTAGTGCCGCTTGCGGTCTATGGTTAAACCCACTGCCAGCGTAGTAGTCATGGCTCTAGAGTCCCACACAGAGAGTTTCACTACTCCAGGCGAAACGATATAGAGGTCGTATGGTTCTACGACAAAGGTTCGGACGCATACGTGTGTTTACGCACGTACGACTTTCGGACAGTTTTTACTAGTCGGCTTTGGTTTAAGCCAGTTACTAGTATCCGGTTATTGGATTTATACAGTCTAAAGTTTTTCTGTGTTTTCACGGATAGGAGGGGCGTTCTCGTAATTGCGCGAGAAGCTTCTAGAAGATGGTGACTAAGGGGGTTAAGGTGGTATATACATTAAATGAGATTAGTGAGTCATATGGATGATTCATCCATGTCATTAATGCATTATAAATGCTTAATGACTCATGGAGATGAATCACCATTAGATATTTATCAAGCATGGTTGTAAATCATTTTCTTTTCTTTTCATGAAAAACAATAATGCTTGATATATATTATGATAGCTCATTTTCTCATTTCATTATTATTCTCACCTTCTCTCTCCTCAAGCTTCCTCTCTTCAAACCCTAATCCTCCCCTCTCATGTGTTGAGTACGATGATTAGTTAGACTACTTAAGCCATAACCCTCACTCTATATCATCTAGGTACTTTGATTAGCACTTAAAGAAACCTAGTTGCCTTAAGTTTAGAGGCAATGCTTGGAGTAAAGCTCTCGTGGTCGATCGTCTAATACTTGGAGAAGGCCGAGGAGGAGGTGGAGTTCGTAAAGACGAAGGACACGGTTCATTAGGTATAATCACTTCACATAGTAGTTTAGAACTTCTATGATAGTTCTTAGTTATCGTTTAGCTTCGATTCATGCGGTTAGTCGATGTTTAAGCAAAGAACAAGATCGTTTTTCATATTTCCGCCTTCCCGCAAGTCGTGGGGTGTTGTACATCGACTTACAAGTGAGAGAGAGAATTTTTGGGAACGATGAATGACTTTTCTGTGCTTTTTTTATTAATAACCTATTTATATGCCCCTACGGACATAACCGTAGGTCCACCGTTTGCGGCTCCGTAGGGCCAATCAACAAATTAGAACGTAAGACACCGTAGGGACAACGATATGGACCTACGGATAAATCCATAGGGGCAAGAAATAGTGCCCCAACGAATTCCTGAGTCCGTAGGGGCAACCCCATATTGTAGTAGTGAAGTACCGCTGATGGCTTGTAGGTGATTGATGTGATCATCACCTACTGCTGGTCTATTGACGAGTCTTTAGAGTCCCACACAGAAGTTTCCTGGTTCGAGCGAAACAAAGTAGGACACATATGTGATATGTGTGTGGGCCTGATTAACTACGAGTATGTGATACCGTATTGTAATCTGGCAGTTATCTTGTATCGCTTAGGTTATATGTGATATAACCAGATTATCGAACCAAGTGTTGATTTCATAATGTGATAAACAGATAAATGATATTAGTCGGTCATATGTGATATAACCGGATTATTAAATCAAGAGTTGATTTAATAATTTGATATCAATTATACTTGATATAATTATATATTAACTAATATCAATAGCTCACTAATTGCTTTATATATGTATTAATGTGTATTTGATATATAAATATATATATATATATATTATATGAAGCATGGCATGTTTTTTCTATTTTGAGAAAATAGAAAAATGAGGTGTAAATTGTGGAGATATTTGTGGAATGGGCAAGGCATGGGTTTTATTATTTGTATATTAGTCTTCACTCACTATTCAAGCATGGGTGCAATTTAGAATTGCAATTTTATTCCATGCATGAATAAGTGAAGAAAGAGAGAGCCATTTGAGTTTACTCTAATCATTTTTTCATTCTTCATGTCTTAGACATTTCATGAGCTCTTACTTCCTCTTGCTCTCTACAATTTTCTTCACCTCACTTCCAAGTTCAAACCCTCACATGTGATGTGAATCATTGAACTTGTGAAAACCCTAGTGAGCAAAATAAACCCCTACTTCACCATCTCACATTAGATTAGCAATTTAATGTGGAGTGTTTCTTTCACTAATGAGATTAGTGAAGGGTTAGCTTGAGCTAGTGGACTTCGGGTGGATCGTCTTAGGCGTGAAGATCACGAAGGAGCTTCGTTCAACTCGAAGAGGAGCATAGTAGAGTCGCGTGGACTTCAACCCGGAGCTATTGAAGAGAAGGACTCGAACTACAAAGGTTGTATGCTCTTTTCTTCTCTTTAGTTCATCACATCACAAAGATAAAACCCTAATAATCTAGTAAAGATCTTGTTAGTCTAACTTAGCACCTAATAAAATTTAAAATTTGGCACGCTTGATGCCTCTAGAACCTCATGGTAGTGCTAAGGTCGACTTTCAATAAACTCATAAACAAATGCATTTGTGCGCACAAAACATATATCTAGTACGGAAAGTGGGTGTAGACTACACCGAATGCATAAGTCAAAAATCATGTGCATACCATATGTATGAAATCAAATCAAATATCTCAGAATGTGTAAGAATCAAAATCTAGTGCAATGGGTATGCACAAAAAGGAATATCAATACAACTGATACATGAAAATAAGAATCAAGTGCAACTGTGGTGCACACAGGAAATGTCAGTCATAAAATGACAGTCGAAATACCGAAATCAAAATGACTAAAATGCGTTGTCCGAATCATTAGTGCGTAAATCATAAATAACTGTCGTCGTTGTGCCCCTCCTTCAATGTCGAAAGGTGCCGGTGCATCCACGGCTGGTAGAGAAAGAATATATACTTTCCTCTTGCCCACGGTCTGGCGTCTTTTGCTGTCAGGTCCTCGTTTTTCTTTATGGACTACCAGTTATATGCCTCCTCGGTTCGACAACCCGATTCGGAGTACTTACGGAAACTGCCCTGTGCTGGCGCTTCTCTGAAGATCTCCTGACTAATTATCATGGTCACACGTAACACATCTCTCGACTACCAGGATTAAGATGTAGTGTGGAGAATAGAATGAATCTCATGGTTGTCATTCTACACTTGCTTCATTCCATGGTTGCTTTTCTTCATCTCCTTTCTCAAGCTCTCTAGCTTTTTGGAGGTGAAGAAAATTAGTGAGAAAAATTCTTCTAAAGTGAGCAAAATTCCTACTTTATCAACCTACACTAGATTAGCCATTTAGTTTTAGGTTTTTTCTTCACAATTAGTGAAGAGGTAGCTTGAGTTAGTGTCTCCTCGACGTAGATCATCTTCGGCCTCAAAGATTTCAAGCAAGCTTGTTCCTTTCATCTTGTGGAGCCTTTCTAGAGTCTGGAGGTTCACTAATTGGAGCGAAAGAACTACTACACGGAGCTATTGAAGTGAAGGACCGGTATACAAAGGTTGTATTCCTTGTTCACTTAGATGTAAAGATGTTTACATTCTTGTTTCGTCTAATTCTCTAGTTAAGATTCTAGGTTAGGGTTCTTTAGCACGCCAAGTTTTTGAAAACGGCCTGGTTGAAGCCTCCCGAAACCCATAGGTGCTACGGAACCCAGCAATGGTATGAGAGCCAAGATAGAGAATTAGACGATATTTATAGAATTACGAAACCGAAACAACTCCGAAACGTCGAAACTAAAAGCCTAGTTTCTGTGGAAATTTTTAAGTCCTCTAAAAATTTTTTAAGCAACTGCAGAATGTTGCATGAGATGTAACATGGACACCAGAGCAAAACAAGTCGCTTTCACCGAGTTTGGCCCGGCGAGAACTTGGTAAAAACCGGCCCCACCGGTTTCCTTGGCTAGTTTAGGCTTCATTTTGGTTTTGTGTACCAGACTCTGGGTTTTGGTGTTTCAGGTGTTACTTGTTTTTACTGAGATTGCATGTGATGTTATCTTTATGTAAAGGCAATTCTCTTCGTAGTCGTAATTCTAACATCGTTTCGGGTAATCTTGATGACGTTAAAAAGTTCGAACGAATATCAAATACCCATTTTTCTCCCTCGCTGGAAATTTTCCAAAAGTTGGATTTTTCCAAGTTTAAAATCTTCAGAAAATCATGCAAGTAATTCTATGGGCCCTCTAGAAGAACGTTACCGAAACTCGACTCTTTGACCGCGAAACCGCGGGCAAACCCTAGGGTTTGTGGCAGTTCTGCGGCCCTATGAGTGAGGCATGGGTCGGCCCTTCTACGGTTGGTTCATAGGCGCTGTGGCATGTTTTTGGTATTTTTTAAACCGTGCTCAAGTGTTGAGCTCTTTAGAAAATTTCGGGTGTTTGTTGATTCGATCGAAATGTTTAATATCGTCTAGCTTTCTGTGATGTGATACAATATTTGGAATCTACACTAATTAGTTTTGTGAAAATTGATTAGTTGCTTGTAAATTTAACATTTCGGTCTCGGAAGGAATTTGTTGAATTACTCGATTTCTTTTGAAAAGGTGTTTTCATGAATGAGACCCAAATGTAAGATTTACAATTTTAGGCATTAAATCCGAAGTATGTGATATTCCGGGTTTATGATGTCTAAGGGATGCGTCGATTCCAAATGTTGTAGTTTGATATTTTCTTTTCTGCGGCCGTAAGTATAATATGTGGTGTATCGCTGGTTTCGTTGCTATATGTCAACGGAAATTGGGATATGCATATTTACTTACGTTGATGACATATGATGTTATGTGTTGCTGGGATATGTTATATTGGATCGTCGTGTTTTGAATAGTCAGGGTTTTTGCGTGAGATGAGAGTTTTTCATTTTCATTCATGTAAAAAACTTGTATGTAATATTCTTTTATTGGGGCACTTCCGAGTTGAGGATGATGTCACCATTGATGTATATTATTTACTTTTCCGCATTAGGATAGACCTAAGGTGAGGAGCACAAGTAACCGGGTTCTAGTGTCCAGTGGGAGACCATCTCGAGGAGTCGAGTCCGGGTCTCCTAACTCTAGAATTGGAAGAGTTGCCTGTCGCTCTCATAGGGGTCTAAGGATGTGGGATTGGCTATTCATCGCGACCGTGGAATCCGTGTTTTTTACTGGCTTAATATAAAACACGAACCTCCTAATATATCCAATATTTCATATGTGGAATTTTGCTGCTGATATTCTGTGATACGATCACTTTATATGTTGAGACGAATGATTTATTGTTATATATTTGATATATAATAAACGTTGCTTATGTTTTGCACCCGCGCTAGTCCCTCCCCGCTATGCCGTTAGTTAAGTAACCGAACGGTGCATAACGGGACACCGTGGCGAATGCGGATGGCATAAGCGTATGTTGTATTTTTGTTTCTTCTTTGATGCTTAGGAAGCATAAATGATGGGACTTCATTAATGAGATTAATGAAAGAAGAGAAACCTAAAGATATTGTAGAATCAAATTTTCAAAAAGGATAGTTCTAGTTTTTCTTTGCATAGCGGTATTCCTTATAGAATATCCGGCACCTTATTCGATAAGGAAAGAGCCGAGACACCTTCACCGGGAGTGACCTCTTTAGCGAAACTGGCATATGCTACAACCCACTCGGTTTTGTTTTTGATTGCTTCTCTAGTTTTTGTTTTGCATAGTGGTATTTGTGAAATATCCAGCACCTCATTCGATGAGGAAAGAGTCGAGATCCTTTCATCAGGAGTGGTCTCTTTAGCAATACTAGAAAAGGCCTCAAAAACACTCCGTTTTCAAAATCACTTGATTCTATAACGAGATCAAGTTCAAAGCGTTAAAGGTTTTATAAAAACCATCCACAGACCCTCCATCATTTTAGGAAGTAGAGTACTTAGTATTCATGCTACGTTTGTTGACCATAATTAAGGCATAGTGTGCGGTAGCTATGTGATGTCTTCCTACACAACATATGATGCGATTAATTAGGACAGTCATGTGACTTTGTTGACCATAGTTAAGGGTCATATGGGTAGGTCTAATTAATCCCGAAATGAAGGTTAGAACTTGACTAGTGCTTATGATTTGTTGACCTTAGTTAAGGTCATAAGTCACTAGGGGTAAAAACCATATCGTGAATTTCAAATGTTGAAATTTGCAATGAGATTGCATTCCGTCGATGAGATAGTTGGATCCCGATACCCACTGCGAGTAAGAGTTACTCCTGGGTGAGTTTTACACATCACAATTAGCCCATCAAGTAGGTGTCTAGAAAGGTGTTAACGGGGTTATGCCTCTGGGAAAACGAGGTTTATTTTAATTAGGTACGTGCGAAAGCTCGGGGAACCTCCCTCAAAGTACCGACACTGACCTGGCCGAAAGATTGGCGAACTTATAGGGTGTAATTATTCCCGGCTAGTCTTACCTTTTAGGGTTTGAAGGAAGATTTGATTAAAATAGTGGGAGCCATCCTGATTAGATAAGATAATAACCAATCTAATCTTGGAAGAGCATACGCAGAGGGTTTTCTTCTCTCTCTCTCCTGGTAGCGACCGTGACATGTCTTAATCAAGATAATAATATGGATGTATTGCCTGAACCTGCTTATTATACTGTGCTAGGGAACGTTGGTTCCGCTCTATCTTATAATTGTTATAAGTCTGAGCAGGAAATAGGGGAATATCCGGATTTCTACGTGACCCAAACGAGGAATATGCATGTTAATGCATCTTCTTCGGGTGTGTTCGTTACCGAAAACCGTTTCTTAGTATCCTCTACGTCCTAGGTATGAGATACCGGATAAGGATCCCACATATGTAATCTGTTACATAGGCTACAGAAAGGTAGAGAACTGAGATTGGGTGATATGTCTCTAAGTGTAGAGAATGGTGCAATTGTTGCAGCCAAATCAGTTGGCAAATATCACCTTGTATTACCAAATGGTAGATACATTAATTCTGAACAAATGTTATTACATGCCGAACCTGATATACATCATTACATCAGTTTTTTTATTAAATTAAAGAAGGATATAATTTTGTATTGAAGGATAATGTTGTGAACATTTTCCTTAATCAAGAGTTGATTGCATCAAGCACGTTATGAAATGACATAAATTGTTCTAAATCAAACCACAGTTCAAAGTACATAGAACACACATAAGAGGAGTAGTTCAGAAATGAACGAATCTTTCTTATGGCATTGTAGACTAGGTCATATCAATGCGACACGACTAGACAAGTTACATAAGGATGAATATTAGAATCTGTTCGAATTTTCATCTTATGTTACTTTCCAGTCTTGTCTCAAAGGTAAAATGACCAATACTCCGTTTACTGAAAACAGAGAAAGAGTTACTGAACTCTTGGGACGCATACATGATGATGTATACAGTCATATGTCTACAAATGCCTGGGTTGGTTCCTCGTACTTCATTATATTTACTGACCATCTCTCAAGATTCGCACATAAGCTTGAAGTTGAGAACCAGAAATGTATAAGTATTAAAGTTCTTCGATGCGATCGAGGAGGATAATACTTGGGCATGGAGTTCCTGGATTTTCTAAACGGAGAATTGGATCCTCTCTCAGCTTACTCTTCCGAGTACACCACAACACAATGGTGTATCGAGGCGGAGGTATCGCACCCTATGAGATATGATGCGCTCTATGATGAGTACTGCTGAGTTGCCTGTTTCCTTTTGGAGTTATGCACTTGAGAAGCTTCATACCTATTGAAAGGGGTTCCATCAAAATCATTGCTTGCCACTCCATATGAGATATGGAATAGGAAGAGACCATCTCTTAAACGAGTTAAGATATGGGTTGTCCGTCCTATATTGAAAAACAAAATCCGGACAAGCTCGAGGCAAGGTCAGTTCTGTATAAGTTTGTTGGATATCCCGAACATTAGCGAGGGTATATCTTCTACCACACTGAGGGGAAAAAGGTGTTTTGTTTCTCAGCATACCACCTTTTTAGAAAAGTAATTTCTTATGAAAAAATTAGTGGTCATGAGGTAGATCTGGAAGGAGTTCCAGCTGGACAAACTAACAGCTGATGATTTGGTGAAACCAAAGGATTCAATAGTCTCCAACGAACCTCAGCTTCTCCGTGAATCTGGTAGGGTTCCTCATCCACCTGAGAGATACTACGGTTTCCTCGGTGACGGTGGGAGCGAGGATTGCATCATGGTAGATAATCTTCAAGGCAGATCATCTTTGTTATCGAAGATCGGAAGCAAGCTTGCATCTTTCTCTTCATGGAGCCTCTCTAGAAGAAACTCAAGCCCAAGCTTTTGCTTCACTAATCAAGTATTAGCAAAGCAAACGCCCTAATCTAAGCGGCTAGAATAGATGAGGATGATGAAGTTGGAATTTAGCTCTCATTTGTTTTCAATTTCTCACTTATTTTCATGACTAATGAAAAAGCTAGAAAGCTTTTCATCAAGAAGGAAGAAGAAGAAGAAGCTAACTCTTTTGTGATGAATAATGAATCAAGTGAGGTTAGAAATGAAACCATGGGTTAAGTATGAAGACTTAACCCATGTAGAGAATTAACTATGGTTAAAGGGTTGGATTGGGTTAAACAAATATCTACAAAATATCACAAGTCAAAGTCAAAGCTTCAAGAAGCTTCTTGAAAGCTTCATGAAAGCTTAACCCTAATCCAAACCCTAACCACAATTAAACTCCACAAAACATGTTGCATTTATAACCATAACATGTTACAATATTATATATCACATATACAATATTTATTGTATATAAATAATATAATACAATTAACATATATCACATATATATCAATATATTACCCGAGTGAGAAAAAGAATCTTTAAGTGAGCTTATATTAGTTAATGTAATTTAATATATCAAATATATAATTATACATTAAATTATCGAATCAACACTTGATCCGATAATCCGGCTATTTCATAAATAACAGACTAATATAATTTGTATCAGTTCATCGAATCAACACTCGATCCGATGACCTGGCTATATCACATATACCCGGCCGATATCACATATCGCGAGAATCTAGTACGGTATCACATACACGTATTGTTCTCGGTCCCGCACATATCACATATGTGCTCCTACTCCGTTTTGCCTGAGCCAGGAAACCTCTGTGTAGGACTCTATAGAATCGTCAATACGCCGGCAGTAGGTGATGATCATATCAAACACCCACAAGCTGCAAGCGGTCAGCTAAATGTAACAGCCTCCCAGGTATTGAGCAAATAGAAGATCAACAAGCAAGACTGTACTTTCTCCCGTGAATTCAACCAGTAACACTCCCGTACAGTCCGGTCTCTTCGTCTGATATGTCGCATATCTCGCCTAGGGGTGGTAAACGTCAGACCCCAGTAGCTTGATAAGTCATGTCGATATGAGGTCCATAACAGTTCGAGAAACTACTGATAACACTTACCGGTAAATCTCAGCAACCCTGGCCAGGGATTTCCAGTTATAGCCAATCGAACACAGCGCAACATCAACTCCCTATACCGGGAGAAACGAAACCCCTCCTATCGCTCATTGCCTCCATGTGATTCGGGACTGTACCCAAAAGCCACCGTTTTACATACCCTAATGGACATGGTAAGGTGGAAATCAAAGCACAGTGGGAATCACACAAAACTCTATGACGATCTCGGGTATACAGACTAACCTATACCAGTGTCACCAAAGAACTGCCATCTGACGTGAGGTATAATACCATCTGGAAGTTCTCGGCGAGTCCGTCTAGTGAACCCAGTCTTCACTGAGCACCCGTATACCTTCTCTGATGTCAAACACCAATGGATATGGGACATCCATCGCCTATCAAATGGGTCAAGAAGCTCATACGCTAGTCTACTCTGGAGTAGCGATGCCCTGTCTCGGTACTCCTACGACTAGGAACATTTGAAGGATGTACTTAACAACTACACAGTCCCCACTAGTATGATCTGCATCATAGTCCTGGTAGTCAAGTACTCATCCTAAGGGCTTTATCAACATCTAACATAGAGACAATCAGAGTACATGTTAAGATAAAGTGCAACCAGATAGCATACTATCATGTCGAGCAAGAAAGTCCTACCTATATATGTCCAAGCATCCACTACAATATACATCGTATATACAGTAATGGCCTCTAGGGCATACATATAACTAACAATATGAAGCATGGCATGTTTTTCTATTTTTGAGAAAATAGAAAAATGAGGTGAAAATTGTGAAGATATTTGTGGAATGGGCAGGGCATGGGTTTTATTATTTGTATATTAGTCTTGACTCGCTATTCAAGCATGGTTGCAATTTAGAATTGCAATTTTATTCCATGCTTGAATAAGTGAGGAAAGAGAGAGCCATTTGAGTTTACTCTCATCATTTTTTCATTCTTCATGTCACGACCCAAAATTTGGCCCGTAACCAGCACTTAAACTACGTAACGTCTACTGGCGTACGCGGCTTTAATAAGCCGAAACCCGGAAATCTAAACAACCCAAAACTGGATCAACGGAGAAAAACATAGTTTTTAAGCGTTTGGAAAATCACAAGTAAAATCTCTAACTCTAGTTTTCTTTCTTGAAAATTTCGGCAGCACCTCCATTGTAAAAACTAGCCCCGAAAACGGGTACAACATAGATAAAAATAAAGCATCCCGAATGGGAGCAAAATCACGCCCAACGGCGCAAACAATCACCACAACATGTATATGACGCCGAAGCGAAGAAATAACAAAGGAAAGACTGCAATAAGAAGTAAACTTTCCAACATAACCGACTCCCACGAGCATGGCACCCAAAGTCACCAAAATATACAACACAGAATCCTAAAAAGTCATCTCTAAGTAATATACAAACAGTGGTAGATGGAGAATACTAGATCCAACAAAAGATATACAATGTACAAGCAGATAACCGCAAACCCACCAAAGAGCAAAGGCCTCACTGCCTAACGTAGCGGTATCCGCAAAAGTAGAGATGATAAGACGCCCTGCCACGACTACTCTGAGGGTATGTCTGCAAAACACTGTGGCACAACGGGGGTGAGTTGCCAACTCGTGAATAGTAATTAACATCATACTGTAATCGCGAGTATGCACGAACAACGATCTATCTATCACATGTAATCCGATAGCATAAGTATGATAAGTGAATATGCATCAACCATGTAAAGGTACATCATCAGGGTACTACAACAACATGAAACAATGCATAACAACAATAATCCTGAGTGTCTGGGATGATACAATAAAATCTCATGCAAAATCATCAGCATGGAAAAACACAAGTGTCCTTCACTGACACATCAAATCCCCAATCCTCAGGCGCCGCATCCACAGATCGGCCCTCACATCCTGTAAGTCTCATGGAACCTGAGTGTCAAACATCGACACCCGAAACATCATGAAAACATATCCCTATGTGTGTGTATATACGTATATAAGTATGAGGCTATCAACCCCGTATGTCCACCGACGATACATAAAAATCATGGAAAACCTGAGTATCTAACACCGACACTCGAAACAACATGAAACCCGTGTCTAGCATCGCCACGTAAATCCTCATAACTCAGGCGCTGTCACCACGAATGGCCCTGACGATATGTCGTACATCACACCGTCCGGTATCCCCATGATAACCGCCGAGTCCTAATACAGTCACCGGTAGGTACTTGCCCACCTTCCAGGCTCATCGTCTATACCACGAACATCTTGCCGAGGGGAACCGTACCGGGCCCCACCATGTAACCGCACACGGCCCACTCACTCCTCGCATCGGGTATATATCACAAATCTTATAACCGAGAAATCTCATGGTGGACGCATCAAATATCATGTTGGAGATAGTTCCCTCAGAGTCAATTATTGGATCACAGGTACGTGATTCCAATGATTGAGGGTGGACCTATACCGGTAGGACAGTCTTACTCAAGATAATAGTATGCTATCTGGTTTATCTTTATCATCGTGTACTGCTTTAGGTGACCTTACATGTCGCTATTACACGTTGATAGAGCCCCTAGATCTTGCTTGACTGCCAGCAGTATGAGGGCGATCATATACGTGGGAGCTGGGGTCTATAAGCACATCCTTAAAAGGTCCCTAGTCGTGGGAGTTTCGAGACAGGGCATCGATACTCCAGAGTAGACTAGTGTATACAGTCGAGACCCCGACGAGGGGCGGTGGCCGGTCTCACAAGCCACTGGTGTCAGTTGGTTCACCTAAGATGTATACAGGTGCTCATTGGGTTATGAGTACACCGGACAAGACTCGTCGGGAACATGCTAGTTGGTTTTATACCTGACGTCAGATAGCAGTTCCCTGGTGACATGTGTACAGGTTAGTTCATCGACCTGAGATCGTCATTTGTCTCGTGTGAGTTCCCACTGTGCTTTGATTACTACCCTACCACGCTCAAAGGAGACGTGCAAACAGGTTTTAGTTGGGTACAGTCCCGAGCCACATGGAGGCAGTGAGCGGATCTGCTGGGGTTTATCTCTCCCTGTATTGCGGAAGAGGTCGCGCTGTGTCTAGGAGAGCCATTACACGAAGTCCTTGGCCAATGCAGGAGATTTACTGGTAGGTATTCCAGTAGTATCTCAGGGTGTTATGGGCTACACTCCGACACGACTTGTACCGCTTTTGGGGGTCTGGCTTTTACCAACCCCCTAGACCCGCCATGCGATGCTCATAGACGAACGGACCGGACTGTACATATATTGTCACTGATAGGCTCAGTAGTGAAAGGTTCCTGGGCACCCTATAGAGGTCTCACAAGGCATCGAACATGCCAATTTCAAAAAAAAAATGGTGCCGGGAAACCCTAGACTACAGATCATTGCTAGAAATCTAGGCGAAAAGAAAACTAGTTAACACTTAACTACTTGGATATGGAAATTACAACCTTTGTAGATCCGGAATCCACCTCTACGGCTCCGCAACGAAGTCTCCTCGCTGTCCATGTCGAACCCCGGGCTCTAGCGTCGGCTTCATCGGAGAATCGGGTGAGCTAGGTCGCCGGCTTCGTGTCAAAGACGATCTACGTCGAGGCATCGCAAGTTCAAGCTCCGACTTCACAAAGTGATGAAACTTGTGAAGAAAACACACTCTACAACTTGGCTAGAGGTAGAGGGTGAAGAAATAGGAGGTGGGTTCTCTTTAGAATTGGATTTCTCACTCTCAAGCTCAAGTTGCCATTAATGGCCTCAAGGTTTCTAACTTGAAGATGAAGAAGAAGATGAGCTAGTATTATGATAAGTCTTATTTAATAATAAAATAAAATTGATACTTATCATAATCTAACATGGGTTAAGTGTAGAGAGCAAACCATGGTAAGTGGGAATAGTTAGGGTTTAGTATAAAGACAAAATGGTCTTTGAGTCAAACCTTCATGAAGCTTCATTAAGCTTCATGACAAAAGAAAACCATTTTGTTTTTATAAAACAATTTAAATACAAAGGAATGGATAAATAAATGTGTGATAAAATCAAAACCCTAATTATCCTTTTAACCATGGGTTTATTCTTTACACTTAACCAAATAAACATGCATCATCTAATATGACACAAACAAGTGTACAAAAGTATATCACATATACATCATGCACATCAAGTGAGAAAATCCATTTAAAGTGAACCCATATTAGTTAATGTAAAGTAATATATCAAATATATAATTATACATTAAATCATTAAATCAACACTTGATTTAACGACCCGGTCATATCGCATATAACCGACTAATATCAATAGTAACAACTTATCGAATCAACACTTGATCCGATAACCCGGCTATAATGCATATAACCGATCAATGTTACAAATCGCGAGAATCGAATACAGTATCACATACTGGTATTATTCTCGGTCCCGCACATATCTCATATGCGCTCCTATTTCGTTTTGCTTGATCCAGGAAACCTCTGTGTAGGACTCTAAAGACTCGTCAATACGCCGGTAGCAGATGATGATCATATCAAGCACCCACAAGCCGCAAGCGGTCTGCTAAACGTAACGGCCATCCGGGTATTGAGCGATCAGAAGATCGACGAGCTAGCCCACTCACACTCCTGTGAATCCAACCAGTAACAATTACCATACAGTCCGGTCTCTTCGTCTGATACGTCGCATATCAAGTCTAGGGGTGGTAAACGTCAGACCCCAATACTCGATAAGTCGTGCCGATGTGAGGCTCATAACGGGTCGAGAAACTACTGGTAACACTTACCAGCAAATCTCTGATCAGCCCAGACCAGGGACTTCCCTGTTACGGCCAATCGAGCACAGCACAACATCAACCCCCAATACCGGGAGAGACGAAACCCCTCCTATCGCTCATTGCCTCCATGTGATTCGGGACTGTACCCAAAGACCACCGTTTTGCACGCCCTCATGGACGTGGTAAGGTGGAGATCAAAGCACAGTGGGAATCACACAAGACTCTATGACGATCTCAGGTCTACAGACTAACCTGTACAAGTGTCACCTGAGAACTGCCATCTGACGTGAGGTATAATACCATCTGGGAGTTCTCGGCGACTCCGTCCAGTGTACCCAGTCTCCACTGAGCACCCGTATACCATCTCTGATGTCAAACACCAATGGATATGGGATCATCCATCGCCCATCACATGGGTCGAGAAGCGTATACGCTAGTCTACTCTGGTATATCGATGCCCCGTCTCGATACACCCACGACTAGGGACCTTGAAGGATGTACTTATGGACTACCATGTCCCGACTAGTATGATCTGCATCATAGTCCAGGTAGTCAAGTACAAATCCTAAGGGCTTTACCAACATGTAACTATAAGACAGTATAAAGAGACTAGTGTACATGTTAAGATAAAGAGTAACCAGATAGCATACTATCATGTCGAGCAAGAAAGTCATCTTTATATATGTCCAAGCATCCAATATAATATACATCATCTGTACAATACTGGCCTCTAGGGCATACATACAACTAACAATCTCCCACTTGCACTAGGGCCAGCTGCTGTAGTATCGCATACCGAGCATCCCGAAGAGTCTCTCAAACTGTATCTGGGGAATGGCCTTCGTGAGTGGATCCGCCGTGTTGTTCTTCGTGTCAACCCTCCTGACCTCGATCTCCCGGCGATCAACTATCTCCCGGATCAGGTGATACCGCCTCAGAATATGCCTGGATCGCTGATGGGACCTGGGTTCCTTGGCCAAAGTCACCGCTCCATTGTTATCGCAATACAAAGGTAATGGATGCTCAATGGATGGAACCACTCCAAGTTCAGCAATGAACTTCTTGACCCAGACAGCCTCTTTGGCAGCATCGTTGGCAGCGATGTATTCAGCCTCCATCGTCGAGTCTGCCACGGTTTCCTGCTTGGAACTCTTCCAGCTAACCGCCCCTCTGTAAAGGGTAAAGACAAAGGCAGACTGCGACTTAGAGTCGTCCTTATCACTCTGGAAGCTCGAATCGGTAAAGGACTCCACTTGGAGTTCTCCGTTACCATACACCAAGAACATATCTCTAGTCCTTCGCAAGTACTTGAGAATGCTCTTCACAGCTGTCCAGTGACTCTCTCCAGGATCAGTTTGATACCTGCTCACTATACTTAGTGAGTATGCAACATCGGGTCTAGTACATAGCATCGCATATATGATAGAGCCTACTGCCGAAGCATAGGGTATCCCTTGCATGCGAGCTCTCTCCAAATCAGTCTTGGGAGACATCTCTTTGGAGAGAGTGACTCCAGAGATCGTGGGCAGGTTCCCACGCTTGAACTCTTCCATACTAAACCTCTTTAGTATGGTGTCAATGTACCTGGATTGGGACAATCCCAAAATCCGTTTGGATCTATCTCTATAGATCCTAATCCCCAATATGCAGGAGGCATCACCAAGATCTTTCATTGAGAATCTTTGTGATAAGAAGAGCTTGACCGACTGCAGCATAGGAATATCATTTCCTATCAACAGTATGTCGTCCACGTATAATACGAGGAAGACAACCTTACTCTCTGCCACCTTCTTGTAGATACAAGGTTCATCTGGGTTTTTGACGAAATCAAACTCTTTGATAACGACGTCAAAGCAGATGTTCCAACTCCGCGATGCTTGCTTTAATCCATAAATGGATTTAAGCAGCTTGCACACCTTTCCGCTGCTCCCACTGTCTACGAAGCCCTCTGGCTGAGTCATGTACACGCACACTTCTAAATCACCGTTTAGAAAGGCGGTTTTAACATCCATTTGCCTGATTTCGTAATCATGATAAGCAGCGATGGCAAGCATGATCCGGATGGATTTAAGCATAGCCACTGGAGAAAAGGTTTCGTCATAGTCCACACCTGGTCTTTGACGAAAACCCTTTGCTACAAGTCTAGCTTTGAAAGTCTCCACTTTCCCATCTACACCAAGTTTCTTCTTGAAGATCCACTTGCTCCCAATGGGTTTTACCCCTTCAGGAGCAACGTCCAAAGTCCATACTTTGTTGGTGTACATGGATTCCATCTCGGACCGCATAGCATCCAGCCATTTCTCTGAGTCAGCACTCGTGATGGCATGCTCGAAACTAGTCGGGTCATCATCCTCCATGATGCAATCCTCGCTCCCACCATCCATGAGAAAACCGTAGTATCTCTCAGGTTGGCGAGGAACCCTACTAGATCGGCGGAGTGGCTGGGGTTCATCGGGAACTACGGAATCCTCTGGTTCAACCAAATCTTCTGTTGTAGTCTGTGTCGCTGGAACCTCTTCCAGTTCTACCTCAATACCACTTATCTGTTTCATAAGAAAACCTTTTTCTAAGAAAGTGGCATGTCGAGAAACAAACACCTTTTGTTCCTCGGGGTGGTAGAAGATATACCCTTGTGAATTTTTGGGATATCCTACAAACTTACATAAAACAGATCTTGCCTCGAGTTTGTCCGGATTTTGTCTTTTGACATAGGCTGGACAACCCCATATCTTAATATAATTAAGATGTGGTCTCTTCCCTTTCCATATCTCATATGGAGTGGTAGGCACTGATTTGGTAGGAACTCTATTCAATAGGTCCATGGCTATCTCAAGCGCATGTCCCCAGAAGGAAATAAGTAACTCAGCTGTACTCATCATAGAGCGCACCATATCTAATAGGGTGCGGTTTCTCCATTCAGATACACCGTTGTGCTATGGTGTATATGGAGGAGTCAGCTGAGAGAGAATCCCATTCTCTTTTAGGAAGTCCAGGAATTCATTGCTCAAGTATTCCCCTCCTCGATCAGATCGTAGGATTTTAATACTTTTTCCGGTTTGGTTCTCGACTTCTTGTTTATATTCCCTAAATTTCTCAAAAGCTTCTGATTTGTGTTTCATCAGGAACACATATCCGAATCTAGAGAGATCGTCAGTGAATGTAATGAAGTATGAAGAACCATCCCTGGCATGTGTAGACATAGGACCGCATACATCACTATGTATCAGTCCTAAGAGTTCGGTAACTCTTTCTCCGTGTCCCGTAAACGGAGTTTTGGTCATCTTGCCTTTGAGACATGATTGGCAAGTGTCATAAGATGAAAATTCAAACGGATTTAAATATCCATCCTTATGCAACTTAGCCAATCGTGTCGCATTGATGTGACCTAGTCTACAATGCCACAAGAAGGATTCGTTCAGTTCTGAACTCTTCCTCTTGTGTGTGTTTGTTATGCTCAGAACTGTTGATTGGTTTAGAACATAAATGCCATTGCACAACGTGCCTGATCCAACCAACTTTTGGTTACGGAAAATGTTCATAACATTATCCTGTAATACAAAATTATATCCCTCTTTACTCAATAAAGAAACCGATATAATGTTGCAAATCAGGTTCGGCATGTAATAGCATTCGTTCAGAACCAATGTATTACCAGTTGGTAATTCAAGGTGATATTCCCCGACAGTCTTAGCTGCAACAATTGCACCATTTCCAACTCTAATGTCTTTATCACCTTCTCCAAGTTCTCTACCTTTCCTAAGCCCATGTAACTGATTACATATATGGGATCCTGACCCGGTATCCAATACCCAGGACGTAGAGCAAATGGAGAAACAGTTCTCAGTAACGAACACACCCGAAGAAAATGCATCAACATGTACTTTCTTCAATCGGGTGGCATGGGAATCCTGGTATTCCCCTATTTCCTGTTCATTCCTATAACTCTTACAGGAAAGAACGGAACCAACGTTCCCCAGCACAGTATAACATGCGGGTTCGGTAAATACATCCATATTATTATCTTCATTAGGGCATGAAATGGTCGCTACCTGGAGAGAGAGAGAAGAAAACACTTTAGCGTATGCTCGTGCAAGATCAGATTGGTTATTATCTTATCTAATCAGGATGGCTCCCACTGCTTTTTATCAAATCTTCCTTCAAGCCCTAAAAGGAAAGACTAGCCCGGATTAATTACACACTACAGGTTCGCCAATCTTTCAGCCAGGCCAGTGTCGGTACTTTGAGGGAGGTCTCCCGTGCTTTCGCACGAACCTAATTACTGTAAACCTCGTTTTCCCAGAGGCGTAACCTCGTTAACACCTTTCTTGACACCTACTTGATCGGCTAATTGTAATGTGTAAAACTCTCCCAGGAGTAACTCTAACTCGCAGTGGGTATCGGGATCCAACTATCTCATAGAAGGTATGCAATCTCATTGCAAATTTCAACACTTGAAATTCCCGATAATATTTTGCCCCTAGCGTGCTATGACCTTGACGCATGCCAAGCAACCCATAGTCCGCTAGTCAAGTTCAACCCGTACATTTCTTGATTGAATTAAACCCACCCGCACGACCCTTGACGCATGCCAAACAACGCCGTGCGAATACCCTAATCCAATCGCATCGTATGCTAGCAAATGAGCACTAGTTAGCTACCGTACACTACGCCTTGACGCATGCCAAACAACCGCAGCACGAATACTAACTAGTACTTATCTGAAATGACGGAGGGCTACGCAGGTTTTCATAAAACCATGAGCGTAATGAACTTGATATCGTTGTAGAATCAAATGAAGTTTTGAAATGGAGTGATTTTGAGGCTTTTTCAGTTTTGCTAAAGGAGTCACTCCCGGCGAAGGGATCTCGGTCCTTTCCTCGTCGAATGAGGTGCGGGATATATCATATATATCGCTGTGCAAAGCAAAAACTCTTAAAAGCAATCAAAGCCAAACCGAGTGTGTAGCATCTGCCAGTTACTGCTAAAGGAGTCACTCCCGGTGAAGGGATCTCGGTCCTTTCCTCATCGAATAAGGTGCGGGGTATATCATATATACCGCTATGCAAAGCAAGAACTGTAGCTACCTGTTTTGTTTAAAATTTGATTCTACAACAACATTTGGTTTCTTTTCTTTCATTAATCACATTAATGAAGTCCCATCATTTAAATACCTAAACATCACAGATAGATATGACGTACACTTATGCCATCCGCATTCGCTTCGATGTCCCCTCGTGCACCGTTAGGTTAGGTAACTAACGACAGAGCAGGGCAGGGCTAGCACGGGTGTAAAACATAAGTAACGTCTATATAATATATCATATATACTATATACTATATCCATCACAGAATCACATCACAGATATCGCAGCAGAATAAACATATGAAATATTGGATATTCTAGGACGTCCGTGTTTTCAATACGAGCCAGTATAAAACACGGATTCCACGGTCGTGATGAATAGCCAATCCCACACCCCTAGACCACTACGAGAGCGGCAAGCAACCCTGCCAATTCTAGGGTTAGGAGACCCGGCCTCGACTCCTCGAGTTGGTCTCCCACTGGACCCCAGAACCCGGTTACTTGTGCTCCCCTCCTTGGGTCTATCCTAATGCGGAAAAGTAAATAATATACAAAAGGTGACATCTTCCGCTACCTGGAAGTGCCCTAAATAAAAGAATATTACATACAATTTTTTACATGAATGAAAATGAAAAACACTCATCTCACATAAAAACCCCCGGCTATTCAAACACGACGATCCAATATAACATATCCAGCAACACATAGCATCACATGTCATCAACGTAAGTAAGTATGCATACCCCAATTGTCGTTGACGTATAGCAACGAAACCGGCGATATGAACAAACTACACTTACGGTCACAGAAAAGAAAGTGTAAAACTACAACAATTGGAATCCGCAATTTCTTTAGACATCGCATGCCTAAACAAATGAAATACTTAGACATCACATGCCTAACAGATATAAATCCCGCATTTTAGTCGCATTATCGAAAACTCTTTTCAATATCAAATGAAACTAAACCGCTAGATTTATATCATTCATTCAGTTATCACATAACTGTTTGTGAATTCCAATTATTGTATCCCATTCCGGATAAATAGAATATATTAAAATTTCCGATCGAACATTCGAATACCCAAGTTTTCCCGAAACCGTCGAACACATGAAATAGGTTCCAAGACATTCGTTTCATGCCTCAGTACCAACGGTCCAGCCGTAGAAGGGTCAAGCCAACGCCTCACATGTGGCACGCCGTACTGCCCCAAACCCGAAGGTTCAAAGGGCAGTTCAAGACGGTCACATAATCGAGTTAAGGTTTGTTGTCTTCTAGAGGGACCATCGTGTTACTTGCACTACTCAGAACTTCCTTAAACCACACAATAATCCAACACTTGGATATTTTACGGTAGGGGAAAAGTTGGGTATTTATATCCGGTCGAAGTTTTTAACATATTCAAAAAATTATCCGGAAAGCACTTAGACAAAGTTCGATAATCCGATCGAATCGACGATTCCCAATACAACCCCAGAATACTCAAACCTGGAGTCAAATTAAAATTCCCAGAAAACTCAGAATAATAAATCAGGTATTACTGTGCAAAGAAGTGGGGCTTACGTCATCAAGGAGCCGCGGAACCGCCGCAGAAGCCATGCTTCTGCCGCGGTTCCGCCGCAGTTTGTACTGTTCACAGGAAACTTTTTGCACAGTAATTCTTAGATTTTATTGCTGATTTTTTAAAGAATTTTTAATTGACAAAAAACCACAAATTCGGAAAATTTCCAGAGAGCTATTTTGGGGTTGGGTTTTCGGTTCGTCCGGGTTTCAAACTTCGTCTAGGCTTCGCCTAAGGCTCTAGCTAGGCTCTGATACCAGTGAAAGGTTCCTGGGCACCCTATAGAGGTCTCACAAGGCATCGAACATGCCAATTTCAAAAAAAAATGGTGCCGGGAAACCCTAGACTACGGATCATTGCTAGAAATCTAGGCGAAAAGAAAACTAGTTAACACTTAACTACTTGGATATGGAAATTACAACCTTTGTAGATCCGGATATCCACCTCCACGGCTCCGCAACGAAGTCTCCTCGCTGTCCATGTCGAACCCCGGGCTCTAGCGTCGGCTTCATCGGAGAATCGGGTGAGCTAGGTTGCCGGCTTCGTGTCAAAGACGATCTACGTCGAGGCATCACAAGTTCAAGCTCCGACTTCACAAAGTGATGAAACTTGTGAAGAAAACACACTCTACAACTTGGCTAGAGGTAGAGGGTGAAGAAATAGGAGGTGGGTTCTCTTTAGAATTGGATTTCTCACTCTCAAGCTCAAGTTGCCATTAATGGCCTCAAGGTTTCTAACTTGAAGATGAAGAAGAAGATGAGCTAGTATTATGATAAGTCTTATTTAATAATGAAATAAAATTGATACTTATCATAATCTATCATGGGTTAAGTGTAGAGAGCAAACCATGGTAAGTGGGAATAGTTAGGGTTTAGTATAAAGACAAAATGGTCTTTGAGTCAAACCTTCATGAAGCTTCATTAAGCTTCATGTCAAAAGAAAACCATTTTGTTTTTATAAAACAATTTAAATAAAAAGGAATGGATAAATAAATGTGTGATAAAATCAAAACCCTAATTATCCTATTAACCATGGGTTTATTCTTTACACTTAACCAAATAAACATGCATCATCTAATATGACACAAACAAGTTTACAAAAGTATATCACATATACTTCATGCACATCAAGTGAGAAAATCCATTTAAAGTGAACCCATATTAGTTAATGTAAAGTAATATATCAAATATATAATTATACATTAAATCATTAAATCAACACTTGATTTAACGACCCGGTCATATCGCATATAACCGACTAATATCAATAGTAACAACTTATCGAATCAACACTTGATCCGATAACCCGGCTATAATGCATATAACCGATCAATGTTACAAATCGCGAGAATCGAATACAGTATCACATACTGGTATTATTCTCGGTCCCGCACATATCTCATATGCGCTCCTATTTCGTTTTGCTTGAGCCAGGAAACCTCTGTGTAGGACTCTAAAGACTCGTCAATACGCCGGTAGCAGATGATGATCATATCAAGCACCCACAAGCCGCAAGCGGTCTGCTAAACGTAACGGCCATCCGGGTATTGAGCGATCAGAAGATCGACGAGCTAGCCCGCTCACACTCCTGTGAATCCAACCAGTAACACTTACCATACAGTCCGGTCTCTTCGTCTGATACGTCGCATATCAAGTCTAGGGGTGGTAAACGTCAGACCCTAATACTCGATAAGTCGTGCTGATGTGAGGCTCATAACTGGTCGAGAAACTACTGGTAACACTTACCAGCAAATCTCTGATCAGCCCTGGCCAGGGACTTCCCTGTTACGGCCAATCGAGCACAGCACAACATCAACCCCCAATACCGGGAGAGACGAAACCCCTCCTATCGCTTATTGCCTCCATGTGATTCGGGACTGTACCCAAAGACCACCGTTTTGCACGCCCTCATGGACGTGGTAAGGTGGAGATCAAAGCACAGTGGGAATCACACAAGACTCTATGACGATCTCGGGTCTACAGACTAACCTGTACAAGTGTCACCTGAGAACTGCCATCTGACGTGAGGTATAATACCATCTGGGAGTTCTCGGCGAGTCCGTCCAGTGTACCCAGTCTCCACTGAGCACCCGTATAGCATCTCTAATGTCAAACACCAATGGATATGGGATCATCCATCGCCCATCCCATGGGTCGAGAAGCGTATACGCTAGTCTACTCTGGTATATCGATGCCCCATCTCGATACACCCACGACTAGGGACCTTGAAGGATGTACTTATGGACTACCATGTCCCGACTAGTATGATCTGCATCATAGTCCAGGTAGTCAAGTACAAATCCTAAGGGCTTTACCAACATGTAACTATAAGACAGTATAAAGAGACTAGTGTACATGTTAAGATAAAGAGTAACCAGATAGTATACTATCTTGTCGAGCAAGAAAGTCATCTCTATATATGTCCAAGCATCCAATATAATATACATCATCTGTACAATACTGGCCTTTATGGCATACATACAACTAACAAGTAGGGTGTCAGGTTGAGTTCGCTCATCGACGTCCCTTTTGGTCAATACCTGGTAGCCCGTTACGTATAGGCTAATACCTCTGACGTGCTAGTGGTTAAATCCACAACCAAGGTGTTGACGAGTCTTTAGAGTCCCCCACAGACCGTTTTCTCAAGTTTCGGGCGAAACGCTGTAGAGGCCGTATGGAGATATGGCAGGGTTCGATCTTATCCGTGCGGTAATGCACGGATCATGATCGGACGGATAATACTAGCGGGCTTTGGTTTAAGACGGATCCTAGTATTGTACAGTGTAGATTTTATCTCTTTGCATTTGTATTCAGTGGGAATACAAATGCGGGTATGTATATACGGTCGCGGGGTTTTCCTGTTATTTATTACGGGATCAGTTTTCTGAAGTTGCCAGTTTGCATTCCGTTTCGGCCAATTTTCCTTTGTTCCTTCACGGCCGGACTTTTATGATGGGAGGGGCTAATTTGCATTATGCAAATTAGTATTGTGGAGGGGGTTTCTTATGAAAGGAGAGGTTATGATTTGACTATCATCATTTGATTCTTTTTGAGTCTAATCCTTTGCATTAATGAGATGTGCTTTGTGAATGGATGGAGGTTGATGTTGTTATGATCCTTTTCTCATTATCACTCATTTTTCTCTACTTGCATTATTGTTCTTTTTCCCTCCACCAAGAGCATGGTTGGCCACCACTAGAGGGGAGAGAGAGATTCATTTTTGGGTGTGGGGGAAAAAGATTATCATTCATTTTGCTAGCCACAAAATCATGTAGCTCCATTTCAAAGTTCTTCTTCTCCTCCCCAATCCTCATGGCAACTTCAAACCCCATTGAGACAATAGCTTACTACACCTAGCCTACAGTATCCTTGGGCACGTCGGCTTGCCAACTTCGTGCCCGAGTTGCCTCGGTCCAGAGGTGGGAGCCCGTAAAAGAACCCGGCGATGTGGTGCTCGTTCCGATGAGGAGCTGGAGACCGGAGATTCCGCGAGGAGATCGTTGTGGAGGCCGAAGACCGAAGGACACGGATCGCTTGGTATAGCTTCTCTTTCCTTTCTCGTATTTGCTAGAGTTAGGTTAATGGCCCGATCCGGGATTTTAGTACGCGGTAGTGCCAGTTTCTAGGTTTTAGAAAAGTTTCATTTCCGCACTCCGGCGTCGGATTGACGGCAGTGGGGTGCCGCCGTGCACTTACAGTGGTATCAGAGCCACGCCATTAACCTAGTCTAGCTTGCTCTAACGTGTTTACAAGTTCGATCGAACGGATTTTCAAAAAACCGCGTTTCCATGTGAAGTTTCTGTCGAATTTTTACAGTGCTTTAAAAATTATTTGGTATATTGTAAAAATACGTGCAGAATTTTTATGCATTATGTGAAAATTTGGTAGGCTGAAGTTACTGTAGCGTGGCGGAACAGCGGCCAAAACCACGTTTTGGCCACGGTTCCGCCGCCGAATTTTGGCTTCACTGCATCAAATCTTTACAGTGGCTCTCTGACATGGAAATAGGGTTTCTGGTATATTCTTTTTCGGCCCAGATGTTTTTGAGTGCTACAGTTGTGCTTGGGGCCCACTTCGGTAAATTTGATCGATCGAAAATTTTAAATATGTTAGTTCACAGTATTTACATTATATCTGCGACCGTGAATGTCACTCGATCGGTAAATCCTGTCTAACTGCTATAGCCCTTTTAGACGGATTTGTGAACGTGACATTCACGTTGATGTTCTGTGTTGTGCTGCGATGTTGCGGATTGGTCGTGGGGGATAGCCTGGATGCAATGGTAGTACAGTTTGATTTATTATGTACATTTGATATTGCGGGGCGAGCGTCCGACATTTGGACTGCCGTCACTGCCTGTTTGTATATTATTCTTTTGGGGCACGTCCGGGCTGAGGTCGATGTACCCGTTGTATGTATATTTTACTTTCTGTACTAGGATTACCCCACGGTGGGGTGCACGGATAGCCGGGTTCTAGAAGGCAACGGGCCCGCATCTCATGGCTTTGAGACGGAGGGGGATTTACTCTAGAATTGGCGGGCTATTCGCCGCACTCATAGGGGGTACAGGATGACCCAGGAGGGGTGCCCAAGTTATCGGTTTCCGTGAAGTGCTAGGTGGTTCATTCACATTGCTGAAGGGGGCTACCTCGCTTCAGGTTTTGGCAGGTAACTTGCCACGCCCGTAGGGGTCTAGGATTTCATTGCGCAGGCTATCCATACGACCAGGGGAACGTCGGGTTTCAGTAGTGGCTCTATGAAACCCGGGGATCCCAGGTATCTGTATTGTTCTGTGATGCTGGTTACATTTCTGTGATGTTGCATTTTATCCCGCCTTGAGCGAATATTATATATTGATATATATACTAGTAGATGTTGTATATGTTTTGCATCAGCGCTAGTCCAGTCCCCGCTCTGTCGTTAGTTAAGTAACCTAACGGGTGATGACGGGACCCAGTGGCGAATGAGGATGGCATATACGTACATCATTATTCTCGTTCTTTATTGGTGTGATCAATTGATGGGACTGCGTTGATTCGGATCAATGCAAGCTAAACAAACCTATTCTGATGTTGTTGGAACATTTTTCAAAAAGCTGTTATTGCAAGGGCGTTCTCTTTTGTTTTACACAGTGGTATTCGGTTATGAATATCCAGCTCCTTAGTCAACGAGGAAAGGGCCGAGATCCCTTCACCGGGTGTGACCCTTTGGACAGAAATTTGCGTCAGGGCAATAACTTCACTATAGTCGTTTACTTTTGCTTTGCATCATGGTATTCAGTTGGAATATCCTGCACCTCATTCTACGGGGAAAGAGCCGAGATCCCTTCACTGGGAATGACCTCTTTAGCAAAGGTTTTCGTCACTATATTTTTAAAAAGCTATCCGGTTCCTTCAACGATATCAAGTTCATTACGTTAAAGGTTTTCGCCAGAAACCATTCGTAGCCCTCCGTCGTTTCATATGGATAGTCAATAAGTAATTCAAGCTGTGATTGTTGGCCAAAGTCAAGGTACAGTGATTGGTAGCTATTGGGTATTCATATACAGCATAGATAGATGTGTTGGTTTGGGACAGTCGTACTGCCTTGTTAGCCAAAGTCAAGGGTAGGTACGGGTGGGTTCAAATTAACCTAGAGAATGACGGGTAGAACTTGACATGTGACTTATGATTTGTTGACCAAAGTCAAGGTCATAAGAGCATGGGGTAAAATCACATCGGGAGTTTCTAAAGAAACTGAAACTTGCCCGATATGCGCATACCTTCTGGAGTGTGATAACGTGAGCGGATTCCGTCACGTTATCATGCGATGTTAGTTGGATCCCGATTCCCACTGATGAGTTGGTTTACTCCTCGGGTGATCCCGACTAATTCTTCTTTCAGGTTTGGAGAAGAATTTGACGTTACAGTGGGAGGTTTCCTGATTAGATAAAGTGATAACCATTCTGATCAAGGTTAGAGTGCACGCTGAGTGTTTCTTTTCTATCTCTCTTTGGCAGCGACCATGACCCGACCCTTGACTATGACTCAGTGACCAAGATTAACCGAACCTTCTTAAATACTGGCTTTTGGATTGTCAGAGTTGCATACCTCATTGCCACTCCTACTTTTACCCTTTTCTCCAGGACACCCCGTATTACTACGAACGTCCACTTCCATTGAACAAAACCATCATATGGTTATATATGAACTCGAAGCAATTTATTCGAGGATGGTTTCCGGTTCTGGAGAAAATGAATTGGACTATTCAGTTGTCTTTTCCTTTTACCTTCTCTCAGGTTGCGAGTGCTCCTTGGATTAGGACAGTACACCTATTACGCAAACTGGATAGTCTTCTTCCAAACCATAGGCAGGTGTCGACCGGTAGGGAATGAAGAAAGCCAATTAGCCTAACAATGGTGTACAGAAGATATTATGTAAAGACAAATAAAGGGATTAGTAAGAGGGCAATGTAAACTGCGACTGCTATTCACGACCAAACCAAGTATTTCATTACCACTCCCCCTTCACCTTTGTATTTCTCCAGTACACTCCATATCACTACGAAGATCCACAGTTTATTTGGATACTCCATCGTATGGTCATATACGAACTCGAAAGGAACTTGTTCCAGTTCGGGGATGGATTCCGGTTCAGGAGAAATAGGAATAAGGTTTATTCTGTTGTCTTTTATCCTCACCTTCTCTCACGTTGCGAGTGCTCCTAGGATTAGGACAGTGCACCCATTATGCTTATTGGATAGTCTTCTTCCAAACCATAGGGTAGTGCCGAATGGTAGGGAAGGAAGAAAACCATTTAGCCTAAAAGGGTGTACAGAAGGTAATGACTAAAGACATATAAAGGGATTTGGAGAGATGGCAAAGAAATATACGGTTACAGTTGTGAATCTGGATAATGGAAGAGGCATTACTACGAATTCCCGGATACCCCTACGAAACATTTCAATGTTTCAGTTTCACCGTGTACTGTTAATAGAAAACTGATTTCCCAATTAGTCCTTACTCCAGGGTATGTATTTACCAGGTATGATTCTCACATCTGTATGGTTTTACAGATGATGAGTGGGAGTAAGTTATTGGGAATTAGGTGATCATCCTCATTATATCGGAATTCGTTGTAATTGGTGATATTTGAGGAAGTCACCTGGGAAGTTTGCCAGATGGAAAATATTTGGTTTTGAATATCTGTTGTTATGCACCAATTTCAAATTGATATATCTATACGTCTATTTTTATAGAGTGAGATATACCTTTTTGAAATCATGTCTATGACATTTACCAATATCAGTGGATGGTTAAGTAAGGAGCATTGAACAGCGGTGTAATTCTTCTTAACCATAAGTACAGTTTTCAACCTACGACACACAGTGAATGAGTCACAAGACTCAGAGGGCTTATACAGAGTATTGTATATTGTCCATTGTCCATTAGGACAGAGGGGTTGGTCCTCGTACTATATTCAGTTTACTTATGACTTCTCTAGTTCTTAGACAAGTGTTTCGTAGAAACACAAGGTCTGAGTTTTGAGATGTTATAGGTATAAGAGTAAAGTAGAGAACCAGGTATTGCAAGTATGAGGATTCTTCAAGGTGATCAAAGATGTAGATACTTGTGCATGGTATTCAGTTGATAGTAATGATTAAGAGAACTTGCTTCTCTTTCAGGTTACTCATAATTGGAAGCATTCCTAAGTTGAGTAACGCTGATCGGCCTCCTTCCATTTAGTTGACATGCACTTGAGACAGCTGCATGATTTGAATCTCGTTCAATTAAATCAGTGCCTCTATTTCTATATTGGATATAAAACAGTTCATATCTTAACGATGTTAAGGTACGGGGAGTTGTCCGGCTTATGCTTAAAACCAGACACCGGACAACTCAAGGAACGTTTCTGTAATGGGTGTTTGTGGGTTGACCCAGGCTATGACGAGGGTTGATTTTCTACCATCAAGAAGATCAATAGTGATATTGTTCTTGACTTGCCACAGTTTTATTAAAAATGGATTTTTTCAGAAAACAGTAGTGGGAGTATGGTAGAACTGGAAGTGATTCCATAACCGCAAATGATTACTGAAGATTTGATTAGATCCTAAAGATTCAATCTGGTTTGACATTCCATTGGCCACTCCGCAAATGTGGTGGGTAACCTCAGGCACCCGAGAGGTACTCCGGTAGCCTCAAGGACGGTGACAGGGAGGTTCTTGTTTACCCAGACTTGCCATTGCTGTTGTTCCAGACTGTGAGATCCGGCAGGAGGATGAGTATAGCGTCGTTCTAAACTTGTTTTATAAGTGTACGTCTATATGACTCTGCCAGAGGGTTGTCGTAGTCAGTGGGAGCAGCGGAAGCATTGGTGGACAAGTAGCTTATGTCTATTTATGGACTAAAGCAGATAAAGCGGAGATAGTTCATCTATTTCTGATGTGACAGTCATAGGTTTGACTTCATCAGAATAGGAGATTGATCTGTTAAGAAGGTAGTAGGGTGTGATGTCCTGGTATTTGGATGACATACACAGATTAGGAAGTGAAATTCCTATACTTTGGTTGACACACAGTAGTTTCTCCACAAAGGTCTTGGATATTATATCAGACATTCTGGTTGCTGGATCTATGGTTTTACACCTAGATTTGGGTAGTTTCCCAATATGGGTACTTAGACAGCATTCTGAAAGTGTTTTAGAATGGAAGACTCCTGGCACGGTGGTATACCTATGGGTAATGGAGTCACCCTCTCTAAAAGTGTCTTACAGACTAAAGGGGAGAGGGATGTGCATGATTGGCAGATCACTTGCTTAGGCAATTGAGTCAATCATGAGATGTCAAGTACAACACCAGATATTGTTTTTGCAGTAGATGCAATATGATATCAATCCAATCCTGGACAAACGATCGGAAGCAGTACTAGAACATAAGTTGATGTTCTAGGAAAATGATAACGGCAGCCTCCTTTGGGAAACAGTTATCATTCCAGGCTTCCAAGGTGGCCTTGATGACAAAGTGGCTGTCAGAGTTATTGTTTTCCCTCTGACGAGGGGCAGTATTTTGGACAGGTGGTCCAGGCGGATACAGAGGGAGGCATGGCGCAGGACACTGATTAAGTTCAGTAGGCGATACAGTCTAAGAAGTTTGGATTTGAAGTTCACTTTTGAACTAGGTCCCATCAGACATCCAAACATATTCTAAGACAGGTATTGCTCATTTCGGGAGATGGGTTTCTCCGCGAACTTGAGATAAAGAGAGACATAGAAAGAAACATCACAGTGGATCCACTCACCGAGGCTATTCCTCGAACGCAATAGTTTCGCAAACGAGCTTTGGGAGACCGACTAGTAGAGGAGTTGGGTGTTCGGTATCACACGGGCTGCGAGTATGCGACATCGCAATAATTAGCCTTGAGTGCAAGTGGGAGATTGTTGGAGATAGTGCCCTCGGATTCAATTATTGGATCACAGGCACGTGATTCCAATGATTGAGGGAGGACCTATATCGGTAGGACAGTCTTACTCAAGGTGATAGTATGCTATCTGGTTTATCTTTATCATCGTGTACTGCTTTAGGTGACCTTACATGTCGCTATTACACGTTGATAGAGCCCCTAAGATTCTTGCTTGACTACCAGCAATATGAGGGAGATCATATACGTGGGAGCTGGGGTCTATAAGCACATCCTTAAAAGGTCCATAGTCGTGGGAGTTTCGAGACAGGGCATCGATACTCCAGAGTAGACTAGTGTATACAGTCGAGACCCCAACGAGGGGCGGTGGCCGGTCTCACAAGCCACTGGTGTTAGTTGGTTCACCTAAAATGTATACAGGTGCTCATTGGGTTATGAGTACACCGGACAGGACTCGCCGGGAATATGCTAGTTGGTCTTATACCTGACGTCAGATAGCAGTTCCCTGGTGACATGTGTACAAGTTAGTTCATCGACCTGAGATCGTCATTTGTCTCGTGTGACTTCCCACTATGGTTTGATTACTACCCTACCACGCTCTAAGGAGACGTGAAAACTGGTTTTAATTGGGTACAGTCCCGAGCCATATGGAGGCAGTGAGCGGATCTGCGGGGGTTCGTCTCTCCCGGTATTGGGGGTCAGGACACGCTGTGTCTTGGAGAGCCATTACACGAAGTCCTTGGCCAAGGTAGGAGATTTACTGGTAGGTATTCCAATAGTATCTCAGGGTGTTATGGGCTACACTCCGACACGACTTGTACCGCTTTTAGGGGTCTGACTTTTACCAACCCCCTAGGACTGCCATGCGATGCTCAAAGACGAACGGACCGGACTGTACGGATATTGTCATTGACAGGCTCAGTAGGGTGTCTGGAAGAGTTCGCTCATCGACGTCCCTTTTGGTCAATACCTGGTAGCCCGTTACGTATAGTCTAATACCTCTGACGTGCTAGTGGTTAAATCCACAACCAAGGTGTTGACAAGTCTTTAGAGTCCCACACAGACCGTTTTCTCAAGTTGCGGGCGAAACGCTGTAGAGGCCGTATGAAGATAAGGCTGGGTTCGATCTTATCCGTGCGGTATTGCATGGATCATGATCGGACGGATAATACTAGCGGGCTTTGGTTTAAGCCGGATCCTAGTATTGTACAGTGTAGATTTTGTCTCTTTGCATTTGTATTCAGTGCGAATACAAATGCGGGTATGTATATACGGTCGCGGGGTTTTCCTATTATTTATTACGGGATCAGTTTTCTGAAGTTGCCAGTTTGCATTCCGTTTCGGCCAGTTTTCCTTTGTTCCTTCACGGCCGGACTTTTATGATGGGAGGGGCTAATTTGCGATTGTGCAAATTAGTATTGTGCAGGGGGTTTCTTGTGAAAGGAGAGATTATGATTTGACTATCATCATTTGAATCTTTTTGAGTCTATTCCTTTGCATTAATGAGATGTGATTTATGAATAGATGGAGGTTGATGTTGTTATAATCGTTTTCTCTTTATCACTCATTTTTCTCTAAAAGCATTATTATTCTTTTTCCCTCCACCAAGAGCATGGCCGGCCACTACTAGAAGGGAGAGAGAGAGATTCATTTTTGTAAGTCGATGTACAACACCCCACGACTTGCGGGGAGGCGGAATAATGAAAAACGATCTTGTTTTAGGCGTAAACATCGACTAACCGAGAATCTTTGCATAAACAATAACTAACAAGAAACCATAGAAGAGTTAACTACTATGATAAGTGATTATACCTATAGAACCGAGTCCTTCATCTTGTCGTTCTCCACGTCCTCTCCGGCCTTCTCTATGTAGTAGAAGATCCACCCGAGAGCTTTACTACAAGCTTCACCTCTAACTTGAGGTAACTAGGTTTCTTAAATCGCTAATCTAAGTAACCTAGGTGATATAGAGAATGGTTAAGGATTAAGTAGTCTACTCTAATCCTTGGTCTCAACACATGAGAGGGGAGGATTAGGGTTTGAAGAGAGAGAGCTTAAGGAGAGAGAAAGTGAGCAAGAGAATGGAATGGGATAATGATCTCTCATAATATATATGAAGCATTAACAATTTCAAGATAAATCAAATAAATGATTTAACAACCATGCTCCATAAATATCTAATGGGTGATTCATCTCCATGAGTCATTAAGCATTTATAATGCATTAATGACATGGATGAATCACTCAAATGAGTCACTAATCTCATTTAATGCATATGCCACCTTAACTCCCAAATCACCATCTTGTAGAAGCTTCTCGCGCAATTACGAGAACACCCGTCCTATCCGTGAAAACACGAAAAAACTTTAGGCTGTATAAATCCAATAACCGGATACTAGAAACTGGCTTAAACCAAAGCCGTCTAGTAAAAACTGTCCGTATGTCGTACGTGCGTAAACACACATATGCGTTCGAACCCTTGTCGTAAAACCATACGACCTCTATATCGTTTCGCCTAGAGTAGGGAAACTCTCTGTGTGGGACTCTAGAGACTCGACTACTACGCTGGCAGTGGGTTTAACCACAGACCACAAGCGGCACTAGCTGTACGTAACGGTCCCCAAGTAGATGTCGATAAGAAGGCCGATGAGGAAACCCATCCGAACTCCTATTGAGTCTGATGTGACAATCTCCGTACAGTCCGGTCTGTTCGTCTAAGACTATCGCATATCGGGCCTAGGTGGCGGCAAGCGTCGGTCCCCTAATAGCGGTATAAGTCATGTCGGAGTGAAGTCCATTACACCCTGAGAAACTACTGGAACCTACTAGCAAATCTCGCTTGCCCTGGCCAGGGACTTTGCGTATTGGCTCTCTGATACAGCGCGATATCAACCCCCAATACCGGGAGAGACGAATCATGTCTAACCGCCACTGCCTCCAAGTGCTCGGGACTGCACCCAACTGCTACCTGTTTGCACGACTCCTTTGAGCCGTGGTAGGGTAGAAATCTAAGAACAGTGGGACACACTCGAGGGGAAGTAGCAGTGTCAAGTCTGCGGACTATGCTGTACTCATGTCACCTGGGAACTGTTCACTGACGACTGGTACAAAACCAACCAACAGTTACCTGTGAGTCCTGTCCGGTGTAACCGTAACCTAACGAGCACCTGCATACTATCTCCAGTACGACGTACTGACGGCTGTGGGACAGACCATCTTCCCAACTAGGATGAGAAGCGTACACACTAGTCTACTCCGGAGTATCGATGCCCTGTCTCGATAATCGTATGACTAGGGACCTGAATAAGGATGTGCTTATAGACTACCCAGCCCCCACTAGTATGACTGCCATCACAACGCTGGTAGTCAAGCAGGATCCTAAGAGCTCTATCAATACATATACTCACATATTAAGATAGAAAAACCAAGTAGCATACTACCATGTTTAGCAAGACTGTTATATACATGTGAAAATCCCAAGCTTCCATTAAGTAATATACAAACTAGTATGATACAATAATGGCCCCTAGGGCATATACACTAACAATCTCCCACTTGCACTAGGGCCATGTACTGGCATATCGAAGATCGATGATCTCGAGTAGCCTCTCGAACTGAATCTGAGGTAGGGCCTTTGTGAATGGATCAACAATATTCTCTTCAGTAGCAACTCTCCGAACCTCAATCTCCCGACGATCAATGATCTCCCTGATCAGGTGATACCGCCTTAAGATGTGTCTGGACTTCTGATGGGACCTTGGTTCCTTCGCTAAAGCTATAGCTCTATTGTCGTCGCAATACAGAGGTATTGGATCATCAATGGTAGGAACCACCTGATGTTCTGTTAGGAACTTCTTCATCCAGACCGCTTCTTTTGCGGCATCGCAAGCAGCAATATACTCCGCTTCCATCGTCGAGTCTGCAACGGTGTCCTGCTTGGAGCTCTTCCAGCACACCGCCCCTCCATTGAGGGTAAAGACATAACCTGACAGGGACTTGAAATCATCCTTATCACTCTGGAAGCCGGAATCAGCATAGGCCTCCATCCTGAGGTCTTTTCCGCCGTAAACCAAGAACATATCCTTAGTCCTCCTCAGGTACTTGAGAATGTTCTTTACTGCTATCCAGTGCTTCTCCCATGGGTCTGACTGATACCGGCTTACCACGCTCAGTGCGTAAGCTACATCTGGTCTGGTGCACAACATCGCATACATTATAGAGCCTATCGCAGAAGCATAGGGTATAATAGACATGTGTTCCCTTTCCAAATCAGTCTTGGGAGACATCTCTTTGGATAGGGTGATTCCGTGACAAGCCGGTAGATTACCGCGCTTAGAATCTTCCATACTGAATCTTTTCAGTACAGTGTCGATATACCTGGACTGTGAAAGTCCCAACATCCTCTTGGATCTATCACGATAGATCCGGAGACCCAGAATGTAAGAGGCATCACCCAGGTCTTTCATGGAGAACCTGTGCGACGAGAATCCTTTGACAGATTGTAGCATAGGAATGTCATTTCCTATCAATAGAATGTCATCCATGTACAAGACGAGGAATACGACAGTTCTTCCTACAACTTTACTATATATGCATGGTTCATCTGGATTTTTGATATAGTCATATTCTTTGACTGTTTCATCAAAACAGATGTTCCAACTCCGCGATGCCTGCTTCAGTCCATAAATGGACTTAAGCAACTTGCATACTTTCCCGCTGCTCCCACTCTGATTGAAACCCTCTGGCTGATCCATATAGACACACTCTTCTAAATTACCATTCAGAAAAGCCGTCTTTACGTCCATCTGCTAGATTTCATAATCATGGAAGGCAGCAATAACAAGAAGGACCCGAATGGATTTGAGCATAGCCACTGGAGAAAAAGTTTCGTCATAGTCCAAACCAGGTCTTTGACGAAAACCCTTTGCAACAAGTCTAGCCTTATAGGTTTCCACCTGTCCATCTACACCAATCTTTTTCTTGAAGATCCATTTGCATCCTATGGGTTTTACCCCATCTGGAGCAAAGTCCAAAGTCCATACTTTGTTGGTGTACATGGACTCCATTTCGGACCGCATTGCATCTAGCCATCGTACCGAGTCGCCGCTCTGGATAGCCTGCTGGAGGCCAGTAGGTCCATCATCATCTATGATGCAATCCTCTCTATCCCCATCTATGAGAAAACCGTAGTATCTCTCAGGCGGATGAGATGGCCTACTACTCCTGCTGAGGGGTGCGGGAATGTCTTGTTCTTCTTGAACTACTTGTTCTACCAAACTTTCAGTATTAGTTTGTGGTTCTAGAATTTCTTCCAGTTCTATTTCGCTCCCACTTATTTCCTTTTCTAAAAACTGCTGTTCCAGAAAATGGGCATTACGAGAAACAAAAACCTTTTGTTCCTCTGTGTAATAGAAATAATATCCCTTGGAGTTCTTTGGATATCCCACAAACTTACATTTTACTTATCGTGCCTCGAGCTTGTCCACATGCTGCTTTTTAACAAAAGCTGGACATTCCCAAATCTTCATATGCTGAAGATGGGGTTTCTCCCCACTCCACATTGTAAGTCCACGTTGCCCACCCCGGTGCTTGCGGGGAGGAGGAAAACGGAATAAAAATCGGATTTTTATCGAATTAGGCAACATGGACTAACTTAAGGAGGATCTTTGTTAAACAAAAACTAACTACAAGCTAACTAGATTTAGCTACATGGAAGAAAGGTTATACCTTGGGCTTTATGTCCTTCTTTCTTTGCACCTTGGAGTGTAAGAAAGAGATCACCTTATCGCCTTCTCTAGTCGAAGAAAGATCCACCCGAGAGCCTCAACCTTTGGCTTCAACTTCAAGCTAGAAGTAACTAAGGTGCTAGATGTGCTAATCCTAGAACCTTAGATGAGAGTAGAGATTACTTTAGAGAGGTTTACCTCAAGCTCAAGTGTTTCTCAACACATGAGAGGGGAGAGCTTGAGAGAGAGGAAGAGGGGGAGAGAGAATCTATATGATAGAATGAGAGAAAGTAATGAACCATTCTCTCTAATATGGGTGAATTATGAAATTAGATAATTGTCATGGTTAATCAAGACTTGACCATTATCATTTCATATTTAATGCAAATTGCAAGGATCAAAGAGCATCTTTTATATGGAATGATGATGGTCAAAGTGTCAACCTAGGTCAACAAGTCAAGTATGGTCAAAAGGTCAACAACCCTAACCATGCACAATTATATTTAACTAATATCAATTATTCATAATACACACATAAGAATTAGGGTTAAGAAAATGACAATGGTCATTAACCCTAATCAAAGTCCTCTGCCTCTGTCTCAGTCAACTGTGCATACGCACACGTATCCGTGATCCGAGGAACACGAATATAATGAGATAAGACCAATCCCAAATCATATACTAGGATCCGGTTTAAACCAAAGCCCGCTAGTATAAGCTGTCCGGACAGCAAGCATGCATAAGTGCGCGGATGTGAACGAACCCTGTCGCAAAACCATGCGACCTCTACTCATTTTGCCTAAAGGAGAATAACTCTCTGAGTGGGACTCTAAAGACTCGACACTACGCTGGCAGTGGGTTTAACCACAGACCGCAAGCGGCACTAGCTGTACGTAACGGTCCCCAGGTAGATGCCGATAAGAAGACTGATGAGGTGACCCCATCTGAACTCCTACTGAGCCTGAATGTGACAGTCTACGTACAGTCCGGTCTGTTCGTCTGATACATCGCATGGCGGGCCTAGGGGGCGGTGAACGTCAGTCCCCTAATAGCGGTACAAGTCATGTCGGAGTGTAGCCCAGAACACCCTGAGATAACACTGAAAACCTACCAGTATATCTCGCTTGCCCTGGCCAGGGACTACTTGTGTAATGGCTCCCCTGGACACAGCGCGATGTCAACCCCCAATACCGGGAGAGACGAATCCTGTCTAACCGTCACTGCCTCTAAGTGCTTCGGGACTGCACCCAACTACTACCTGTTTGCACGACTCCTTTAAGCCGTTGTAGGGTAGTAATCAAAGTACAGTGGGAACACACTCGAGGCGAAGTGACAGTGTCAAGTCAGCGGACTAAGCTGTACTCATATCACCTGGGAACTGATAACTAAAGATAGGTATAATACCAACCAACAGTTCCCGACGAGTCCTGTCCAGTGTACTCGTAACCTAACGAGCACCCGCATACTATCTTAAGTACGACGTACTGACGGCTGTGGGACAGACCGTCTCCCACGCTGGGATGAGAAGCGCATACGCTAGTCTACTCCGGAGTATCGATGCCCTGTCTCGATAGTCCAACGACTAGGGACCTGTATAAGGATGTGCTTATGGATTACCCAGCCCCCACGGGTGTGAGCGCCATCACAACGCTGGTAATCAAGCAAAGATCCTAAGGGCTCTACTAATATGTATATAAGCGATATGCTAAAAGAAACACATGCACATATTAAAGCAGAGACAAACCAAGTAGCATACTACCGTTTCGAGCAAGATTGTATATACAACTGTGAATATCCCAAGCTTCCATCAAGTAATATACATACTAGTATGATACAGTAATGTCCTCTAATATACACTAACAATCTCCCACTTGCACTAAGGCCATGTGCTGGCGTATCGAAGACCTATTATCTCGATCAGCCGCTCGAACTGAGTCTGGGGTAAGGCTTCGTGAATGGATCTGCAGTGTTATCTTCTGAAGCAACCCTCCGAACCTGGATCTCCTGGCGATCCACGATCTCCCTGATCAGGTGATACCGCCTTAAGTTGTGTCTGGATTTCTGATGGGACCTGGGTTCCTTCGCTAAAGCTATAGCCCCGTTTTTGTCACAATACCGAGGTATTAGATCAACAATGGATGGAACCACCTGAAGTTCTTTCAAGAACTTCCTCATCCAGACAGCTTCTTTTGCGGCATCAGATGCAGCGATGTATTCCGCTTCCATAGTCGAGTCAGCAACGGTTTCCTGTTTGGAGCTCTTCCAACACACCGCCCCTCTATTGAGGGTAAAGACAAAACCTGACATGGACTTGGAATCATCCTTGTCACTCTGGAAGCTGGAGTCAGCAAAGGCCTCAATCTGGTGGTCTTTTTCGCCATACACCAAGAACATCTCCTTAGTCCTTCTCAGGTACTTGAGAATGTTCTTTACCTCTATCCAATGTTTCTCCCAGGGTTTGACTGATACCTGCTTACCACACTCAGTGCATAAGCGACATCTGGTCTGGTACACAATATCGTATACATTATAGAGCGTACCGCAGAAGCGTAGTGTATAATAGACATGCGATCCCTCTCCAAATCAGTCTTGGGAGACATCTCTTTGGAGAGGGTGATCCCTTGACAAGCCGGTAGATTATCGCGCTTGGAATCTTCCATACTGAATCTTTTCAGTATGGTGTCGATGTACCTGGACTGTGAGAGTCCTAAAATCCTCTTGGATCTGTCACGGTAGATCCGGATCCCCAGAATGTATGAGGCATCACCCAGGTCTTTCATGGAGAACCTGTGTGACAAGAACCCTTTGACAGATTGTAGCATAGGAATGTCATTTCTTATTAAGAGAATGTCATCCACGTATAAAACGAGGAATACTATAGTTCTTGCTACAAATCTACAATAGATGCATAGTTCATCTGGATTTTTGATAAAGCCAAATTCCTTGACCATCTCATCAAAACAGATGTTCCAACTCCGCGATGCCTGCTTTAGTCCATAAATGGACTTAAGCAACTTGCACACCTTTCCGCTGCTCCCACTCTGAATGAAACCCTCTGGCTGGTCCATATAGACACACTCCTCTAAATGTCCATTTAGAAAAGCGGTCTTTACGTCCATCTGCCAAATCTCATAATCGTGGAAGGCAGCAATGGCAAGAAGGATCCGAATGGATTTCATCATAGCCACTGGAGAAAAGGTTTTGTCATAGTCCAAACCAGGTCTTTGACGAAAACCCTTTGCAACCAGTCTAGCTTTATAGGTCTCAACCTGTCCATCTACACCAATCTTCCTTTTGAAGATCCACTTGCATCCTACGGATTTTACCCCATCTGGAGCAATGTCCAACGTCCATACTTTGTTGGTGTACATGGACTCCATTTCGGTCTACATTGCATCCAGCCATTATACCGAGTCAATGCTCTGAATGGCTTGCTGGAAGCTAGTAGGCTCATCACAATCTATGATGCAATCCTCTCTATCCCCGTCTATGAGAAAACCGTAGTATCTCTCGGGTGGATGAGACTGCCTACTACTTCTGCAGAGTGGCGTGGGAATGTCCTAATCTTTCGAACCCTCTGGTTCTACTAAGCTTTCAGCAATAGCTCGTGGTTCTGGAATTTCTTCCAGATCTATTGCGCTCCCACTTATTTCTTTTTCTAAGAACTGGTGTTCTAGAAAGTGGGCATGGCGAGAAAAAAAACCTTTTGTTCCTCTTCGCAATAGAAGAAATATCCCTTGGAGTTCTTTGGATATCCCACAAACTTGTGCTGTACTGAGCGTGCCTCGAGCTTGTCCGCATGCTGCTTTTTGACAAAAGCTGGACATCCCCATATCTTAATGTGATTAAGATAGGGTCTCTTCCCAGACCACATCTGATATGGTGTATTAGGCACAGTCTTAGTTAGAACTCGGTTCAAAAGGTATGCAGCTGATTCTAGCGAATATCCCCAGAACGATCGCGGCAACTCTGCGTTACTCATCATGGACCGTACCATATCTAATAGGGTCTGGTTCCGTCTCTCCGATACACCGTTATGTTGCGGAGTATATGGAGGAGTAAGCTGAGAGAGAATTCCATTCTCTTTTAAGTAACCCAGGAACTCGGCACTCAAGTATTCACCACCTCGATCAGATCTCAGTGCCTTGATACTTTTGCCTGTTTGTTTTTCTACTTCATTCTTATATTCGTGGAATTTTTCAAAAGTCTCTGATTTATGTTTCATTAAGAAGACATATCCGTACCTTGAAAAGTCATCCGTAAAAGTAATGAAGTAAGAATAACCGCTTCGTGCATGCGTAGACATTGGACCGCAAACGTCGCTGTGTACGAGTCCCAAGAGCTCGCTCGCTCTTACTCCGTGTCCAGTGAACGGAGTCTTTGTCATCTTTCCTTTGAGACAGGATTGACAAGTTGCATATGACTGATATTCGAACGGATCCAAATATCCTTCTGTATGTAACTTAGTCAACCTTCTCTCATTGATGTGACCCAGTCTAAAATGCCATAAGAAAGTTTTATTGATTTCTGGAGACTTTCTTTTGTGTGTATTCTGGACATTGAAAATCTGTGGTTGGTTTAAAACGTATATACCGTTGTTTAATGTACCTGACCCAATCAAAACTTGATTAAGGTGAATGTTCACTACATTACTTACAAATGCAAATTCATAACCTTCTTTAGATAATAAAGATACAGAAATGATATTACAAGTTGCATTTGGTACAAAATAACAACTACGCAAAACCAAAAAGTGTCCATCTGACAATCCCAGGTGATAGTCCCCCACGGCCTCAGCATCCATGCTAGCTCCGTTTGCAACTCTGAAGGTCATATCACCTGCCTTCAAAACTCTATGCTTTCTAAACGCCTGCATAGAATTACAGATATGAGATCTTGATCCGGTATCCAATACCCAGGATGTAGAGTTTATTGATAGACAGTTTTCAATAACATACACACCTGAAGCTGAAGCCGCAACTCGCTTCAGATCCTGGGTTCTGGCCTTCCAAGCCTTGCAATCCTGTTTCCAGTGTCCACTTTTGTGACAGTAGAAGCATTCTTCCTTCCCCACTAGCTTTCCCGCTACCTTTGTAGCCTTTCTCTTTCCCTTCGTATCCACTTTACTGACACCGCCCTTTGGTTTGGTGGGGGCTTTCTTCTTCTTTCCCTTGGCTTTCGCCCTGGACCTAGAAGAGGAAGATCCTCCTACAAACAAAGTGAATGTCTCCCTACCTTTCTGTAGGGTGCCCTCAGCACTCCTCAACATGTTCAGAAGTTCGGAAAGTTCAACCTCCTATCCTTGCATGTTGAAGTTTAGGATAAACCGGGCGTAAGTGGAAGGAAAGGACTGGAGAATCAAATAAGTGTAGAGTTCATTCTCCAACGTGGTCCCAAGGTCCGCGAGCTCCTCTATGTAGCCAAACATCTTAAGCACGTGTTCCGCTACCGATGATCCGATGGCCAATCTTGCCGAAAATAGCTTCTTCGACACTTCGTATCTGGCGATACGAGACTGCTCTCCATACAGTTCTTTTGTATGAAGAAATATGGACTCCAGGTCCATATTCTCGTGCCTCCTCTGATGTTCGTTGTCAATCGAGGCAAGCACGAGGCATTTGGCCTTCGCGCAATCTATCTCCCATATCTTACGGATTTCTACATCCGCGACGCTGGAGGTGGGACCTGGGACAGGGGGAGCTTTGGTGGTAAGGATATACCCCAACTTGTCGTAAGTGATTGCCATCTTGACATTCCTGTGCCAATCGTTGTAGTTTGGCCCTGTCAGTATGTTTTTATCTAGTAATAACTTAAGTCCGGTCATGTTGAATGGTCGCTGGAATTAGGAGAGAGAAAAGAAACACTTTAGCATGATGCTCTTGCAAGTTTAGAGTGCTTTTTAGTTTGTCTAAACAGGATGGCTCCCACTGTCTCTCGAATCCCTCCTCAAACCATAAAGGAAGAATTAGTCGGGATCAATCTCACCGTACAATACTTGCTTAACAGTTCAGCCAGGCTAGTGTCGGTACTTCGAGGGTGGTTTTCCAACGCTTTCATGAAGTTCCTTAATTAAGTAACCTCTTTTCCCTGTGGGCGTAGCCCCGCTAACACCTTTCTAGACACCAACTAGGTTTATAGCATTGATCGTTAAGTGAGAACTTTCCCGAGGAGTAGCATATACTCACAGTAGGATCGGGATCCAAATATCATCGCGTGATAAAACCGAAGGAATCCTACCAGAATCATCACACTCCAAATGGCATCACGACTGTCCCAAACCAATGCATCTATCTATGCTGCACATGAATACCCAATAGCTACCAATCACTATGCCTTGACTTTGGCCAAAATACATAGCTTGAATACTTTTTGACCATTCATGTGGAATGACGGAGGGCTACGAATGGTTTTGGCAAAACCGTGAACGTAGTGAACTTGATATAATCGATGGAACGAGATAGCTTTTAAAAGGAGTGGTTCAAGCTCTGCATTTAAAAGTTTAGTTTTGAAAAGAACTGAGTGGTTTTCAAAGTGTTCCAATCGACTTTTACTTAGTTTATTTTCTTGCATTAATCTTAATGCGTCCCATCTTTTAATCCTACCATTGCAGGAAACAACCAAAATATGGTGTACGCTTATGCCATCCGTATTCGCCACGGGGCCCCGTCATCACCCGTTAGGTTACTTAACTAACGACAGAGCGGGGGCTGGACTAGCTCGGATGCAAAACATAAGCAACACCTAAATAGTTATCATATATAAATATATAGCAATAATAGCTATTACAGATCACAGATGAACATTTTGGATATACTAGGAATCCGCGATTCGTTCGAGCCTGCAACGAAAAGCGCATTACACGGTCGCGATGAATAGCCAATACCCCACCCAAGACCCCAACGGGTGCGGCAAACTACCCGCCAAGTATCCGAAGCGAAGCAACCTCCCTCAACGACGTGAGTAGACAACTCGGCACTTCGAGACACCCGGTAGTTTGTGCACCCCACCATGGGTCTATCCTAGAAGCAAAAACAGTAAAAAGAAATTATACAATGACGGCTACAACCCCGACCCGGTTGTGCGGCCAAATAAATAATATTACATCAATTTACATATTACATGAATGAAAGGAAAAAAAAAAGAAACTCTCATCTCACATCCATCCCGGCTATTCATCCGCAACAATCAACCGAGTTCATATACACAAACCAATAAGCATTACAGATCACAGATATGTATAACCCCCACTAATCGACGTATAGTGATTAGCAGACGTTAAATACATAAAAACATCACAGATATAACCCAATAGTCAAAGTATAGTGAAGTTCGATCAAAAATATTGATTTATAGCCACCCAAATACAAATTTCTATTCTGGAAAATCTGGGCAGAAATAAAATATCTTAAAAATCCCTAAACCATTACAGAAGAACACTGCACCAAACTCGGTCCAGAACCGAGTCAACTCGGCTGCGGTTCCGCGGCAAGAAGCATGTTCTTGCCGCGGAAACGCGGCGCTTTGAGCGGTTCACTGGATCGTCTTTGGTGAGTTTCTTAACAAAACCCTGAGCTGATTTTTGAAGTATGATTTATTATTTTTAGAGCAGAAAAAAATCAACAGAAAGTTAGGGTTTTGAAATTTTAGTTTTGCGATTTTTCCGATCGAACTTCCATACACTTTACTAACTAGCCAGTTTATGTTTAGTTAGGCTCTGATACCACTGTAAGTCCACGTTGCCCACCTCGGTGCTCGCGGGGAGGCGGAAAACGGAATAAAAATCGGATTTTTATCGAAGTAGGCAACATAGCCTAACTTAAGGAGGATCTTTGCTAAACAAAAACTAACTACAAGCTAACTAGATTTAGCTACATGGAAGAAAGGTTATACCTTGGGCTTTATGTCCTTCTCTCCTTGCTCCTTGGAGTGGAAGAAAGAGATCACCTTGTCGCCTTCTCTAGTCGAAGAAGGATCCACCCGAGAGCCTCAACCTTTGGCTTCAACTTCAAGCTAGAAGTAACTAAGGTGCTAGAAGTGCTAATCCTAGAACCTTAGATGAGAGTAAAGATTACTTTAGAGAGGTTTATCTCAAGCTCAAGTGTTTCTCAACACATGAGAGGGGAGAGCTTGAGAGAGAGGAAGAGGAGGAGAGAGAATCTATATGATAGAATGAGAGAAAATAATGAACCATTCTCTCTAATATGGGTGAATTATGAATTAGATAATTAGCTAGATAATTGTCATGGTTAATCAAGACTTGACCATTATCATTTCATATTTAATGCAAATTGCAAGGATCAAAGAGCATCTTTTATATGGAATGATGATGGTCAAAGTGTCAACCTAGGTCAACAAGTCAAGTATGGTCAAAAGGTCAACAATCCTAACCATGCACAATTATATTTAACTAATATCAATTATTCAAAATACACACATAAGCATTAGGGTTAAGAAAATGACAATGGTCATTAACCCTAATCAAAGTCCTCTGCCTCTGTCTCAGTCATCTGTGCATACGCACCCATATCCGTGATCCGAGGAACACGAATACAATGAGATAATACCAATCCCAAATCATATATTAGGATCTGGCTTAAACCAAAGCCCGCTAGTATAAGCTGTCCGGACAGCAAACGTGCACAAGTGCGCGGTTATGAACGAACCCTGTCGCAAAACCATGCGACCTCTACTCATTTTGCTTAAAGGCCAATAACTCTCTGTGTGGGACTCTAAAGACTCGACACTACGCTGGCAGTGGGTTTAACCACAGACCGCAAGCGGCATTAGCTGTACGTAACGGTCCCCAGGTAGATGCCGATAAGAAGACTAACGAGGTGACCCCATCTGAACTCCTACTGAGCCTGAATATGACAGTCTCCGTACAGTCCGATCTGTTCGTCTGATACATCGCATGGCGGGCCTAGGGGGCGGTGAACGTCAGTCCCCTAATAGCGGTACAAGTCGTGTCGGAGTGTAGCCCAGAACACCCTGAGATAACATGTCACGACCCGAAATTGTCACGTGACGGCCCTAATACTACGCAACGCCTCTAGACGTAACGCAGTATAAGAAAGCCAAAACCCAGAAATCTAAACCATAAAAATACGGAAAAGATAATAAAAGTTTTGGAAACATTTGAAATCACAACCCAAATTCTTTAAAAGAGTCCACTTTTTCTTTAAAATTTTGGCAGCACCCCCTTTGTAAAACAAGCCCCCAAAAAGGGTACAACATAAATATAAAGTAAATCATCCCAAACGGGAGCAAAATCCACACCCAACGGCTGAAAACAACAGCACAACAGATATACGACGCCGTAGCTAAAAGATAAGAGACAAAAGAAAGGAAACTGTATAAAAGACAACAAATCCAGAATAATATACAATATCGTCCTCAACAAGTCTCTAAGTCACAATATACTGGTAGTAGACGGAGAGTACAAGATACAACGAATATACAATACAATCTCAGATAACCACCAAACCCACCTGGGCAAAACTGCACACTAACAGGGGAAATGGTATCCACAGCCAAAAGATGATAGATAAGTGAATAGCCAGCCTCGACTACTTTGGGAAAACACCTACAATACCTGTGGCACAACGGGGGTGAGTTGCCAACTCGTGAGTAGTAAATAACATATGCAGGTAATCACAAGAATGTACGTACAGCATGAATCTAATATATGACAATTGCAGTAATAACAGGTCATAAGAGCATGAAATAATGGAAAGTACACTAACAAGTACCACCAATATATAAAGCAATAATGATATGACAACAGTATGCAATAATCATGCACTAGGGATATGAGAAAGTAAATGTGCAACACTTATGAAGGGTACACTCACATGTAATCCTAATACATGGAACAGTGCACAAGTATATAAAGATGAGGTATGGAGTGAAATATGTCATTTCCACGGAATCCTGACGTCGTGGTAGGATCACAATCCAGCAAGACAAATCAAATCCCAATTCCTCAAATCAGCCCCCAAATTGGCTCTCATATCATCTATGTGTCACATCTCCTCAACTGCACAATATCAAGTATATCTCGCATATGTATCGAATGTACAACATCAAGTGGATCTCACATATCTCGTATGTACAATATCAGGTATATCTCACATATATCAAATGTACAACATCAAGTGGATCTCACATATCTCGTATGTACAATATCAGGTTTATCTCACATATATCAAATGTACAATATCAAGTGGATCTCACATATCTCGATGTACAATATCAGGTATATCTCACATATATCAAATATACAACATCAAGTGGATCTCACATATCTCGTATGTACAAAATCAGGTATATCTCACATATATCAAATGTACAATATCAAGTGGATCTCACATATCTCGTATGTACAATATCAGATATATCTCACATATATCAAATGTACAATATCAAGTGGATCTCACATATCTCGTATGTACAATATCAGGTATATCTCACATATATCAAATGTACAACAGCAAGTGGATCTCACATATCTAGTATGTACAACATCAGGTATATCTCACATATATCAAATGTACAACATCAAGTGGATCTCACATGTCTCGTATGTACAATATCAGGTATATCTCACATATATCAAATGTACAACAGCAAGTGGATCTCACATATCTAGTATTTACAACATCAGGTATATCTCACCTATATCAAATGTACAACAGCAAGTGGATCTCACATATCTAGTATGTACAACATCAAGTATATCTCATATATATCAAATGTACAACAGCAAGTGGATCTCACATATCTAGTATGTACAATATCAGCATCCAATTCCAATGAATCTCTTATATCCCAAACCAAATCTCCAGTACAGCTCTAACATCCTAAATACAATGACATAAATAAATATAATGAGGGCAATACACATATATTAGCGTCCCATTCCACTAATATTGGTGTAAGGGTATATATAATAGTGGCTCAATCCTCTGTTATATATACAAATGAGTGTTTAGAAATATCATGAAACCAATGTGCCAAGCATCGACACAGAAATACTGATCCATCAGGTGTTGTCTCCATGACTAGCCCCCTGATAAGTACGTATCATACGCTATCTCGAGAGCTCGAGTGCCTAGCTCTGACCCTAGCCTCTCGACGTATCCATACGCACATGACTCCCGTCGGTATCCACTCGATAGCCGATGAGTCATTGGTCCTGTCACCGGAAAGTAAGGTTCCCCGAAGCCTCATCGCCTAGCACCGGAACATTGACTCACACTGCGACAACGTTCTTGCTTCAGGGTCCCTCCGGGCCCCACCATGTACCCGTACACGGATCCCTCTTTTCCTCGCGTCGGGTTTATATATCAGCACCGATAAATCTCATGGTGGCTGCTAAAATATCATATCAAGGAAACCGGGTTTTTCAATGTATGCACAATTTCATGAACTACCACGGTCCCCAAATCCAGAAAACATCCTGAAAAATCCATATAACAATGCGATAATCCATGAATAAAGTATACGCAACATATAAACTGTAATGAAAGCGTATAAAAGAACAGCATAGCTATAATCAGATATAAATGAACACATGAATGGTATAGCAGAAATATAGGTATCTACCAATATGATGATGTGATATACCTATCAGGTATAAGTAAAGTATGAAATGCAAGTACACCTGTAGCTATATCCTTAGGTGTGTATGTACCTAACACTAATGGTACAAAACCCTATAGGTAAACAGGAACTAGCATATCAAAGTCTAAGTTATAAACGATAAGGAATATGTATCAATGTCACAATGTCCCAAACCAGACAATATCATTTCTAAATGTGGGTTGTGTATGACATGGCAATTATTGACGGTGTGTGTGGCATACAATTAGTGCTCTCGCAATCTGAGCCGTCAATAATAGTGCAGTGTCCTAAGGATACTAGTCCAAGCACAACTATCACTAAGCAGTAAGGTATATGCGCAATTCTAAACATGGCATAGAATATGCGACAATGTAAAATATTTCTAGCCCAGACGCATAACGCCATGCGGGCGATTCCCCTGTAGATGTTAAATCTACTCACCCACACTCCAAGCTAGATGAAGTCTACCACCTGAATCCCCCCTGTGGCAGTGTCCGTAGTCTCCGCCTGCGAACCTGCAACATATAAATAACAACAAATACATATATTAATAACAGTTACAAAACACGAACAAGCTACACCTAACCGACACAACACACAACCACCTCTTAAGTGTTCGTATCGTGGCTAACGAGAGTAGAGACACGACGAAAACAACTTAAGAGCAAAACCACACAAACTGCACGATCCGTGTCGTATCACGTATCGCGCGGACACAAAACACTAGAAACTACCTAATTGATCCCAGATTTTGCCTACTGTGAAAACTAAACAAACAAACAAGACCAGTAGAACCCAAACCATAGTAGACACCTACCCTAAAAAGACCAAACCCAAACTCCTCAGCATGGCCGGCGTTGCCGGCCCCTCCTCTAGCCGTCGCCGGCCCTGGCCGGTGGCCTGGGGTCCATCTCCTAGGTGGTGCTCCAGGTTCCCTAGTACAACACTACCACTATGTTTAGTTTTTCAGTAAACTACCCGGGTCACAGCAGGTCCTAGAAACTACAAACCGACACTAAAATACGATACTTCGCAACAAAACCTAATTTAAACCAATCAAACTGAAACTAACAACTACAAAGCACAAAAACTAACTAAAGAAGAGGTAAAGATCATTACCTAGCTGAAAGAACACAAGGATCCAAGATTTGTGCACTCCAAAGCAAGCAAAAGATAACACATGAAGAAAAGTGGGATTTTTGTGAAGAATTGTGAAGAAATTGGATTTGTGAAGGGTTTGTGAAGGTTTTAGTGAGGAAAAGAGAGAAAATATTGCGCAAGGAAGGAGAGGGAGAGGAGAGCTCGGCCAAGGAGAGGGAGAGGAGAGAGAGAGGGAAATTTCCATGCAATTTCCAAAAAGAAATGCATTAAATGCACTCACACACAAAGTCCACACATGCATGCATCTTCTTTTCTATTCTTTTCTTTTCTTTTTCCATTAATCCTTGTGCACACAATAATTCATATGCTATGTGGTTTAGATTACTTAAGAAAATTTTAAGAAAAGATGCAATGAGAAGATTTCCCAAAAATGTGCAAACCGGATTAAAATAACATTAAAATTGGGAAAAATTCAAATTGGACCAAAACGTCCCATATACTCCCAATGTTTGCGCACTAGCTTTATTTTATCAAAACTAGGTGCTGGCAAGTCGATATGGCCGTTTGATCACAATCGGTATAAAACAGAAAATACCGACGAATTTCACCCAAAACAGAAACAAACACAAAACGATTTCTAAAACGTTACAATCTCCCCCTTATAATAATTCGTCCCCGAATTTAAAACTTTCACCAAGCATACATTCAAAGAGAAGAGTACAAACACTCCCAAATCTCGCTCGCAGCTTCCCAAGTGATCACCTCACTATACGGCTACGTCCAAGAAAACTCTCCACAGATGGCAAGACCCTTGACCGAAATTTCTCCACCTGCCGAACCATTTACACCAATGGCTGCTGGTGAACGAAAAGATCGAGTCCAACTAATGGTCTATGCTGAATCATGTGAGGAAGTCATGAAGGTATTTGCAAAAATCAACACTATGAAAACGGGGTGAATAATCGATAATCTGGGCGGAAGTGCCAAATTAAAGGCAACGAAAACTAACTAGCCTTAAGGATCTCAAAAGGACCTAAAATTCTGGGATAAGCTTCCCAAAACTCAACATGTCATCCATCGGAAAAGTCCGTAGGAATACATGATCTCCCACTGCGAACTCAAGTCTGCGACCAACACGATCGGCATAAGACCTCTGTCTACACTGGCTACTCATCCTGACCCGAACCAACTGGATCATCTCCGAAGTCTCTAGACTACCTGAGGTCCAAAATCCTACTACGCAGAGTCAGAAAAACAGACTGGTGATCGACACGACCTGACTAAACCTAAAGGTTGCCAATTGGATTGTCTCCTGATAACAGCTATCAAGAAGTATCCTAACAATGGCGAGTGACGATCCCAACTGCCGCAAACAATTAACACAAACGCACAACAAGACAAACACCTTGAAACGAAACCTGAAATTTCTCTTTACATTCCTGTCCACCCGTAACTATCTCACCAGTCACGTCAATGTTGGCGGAACTTGAATGAATATAGAGAGTTGACTGATGTGCTTGCTCTAGGATTTCACATCTCTACCCGATAAAATCAGGTACACAAACGCATTCCTAACTTAGCACACCCTTGTCACAATCACAGACTCCGAATCAAAAGCAAGAACTGATGCAGTTGCTAACTGAATCTTCAACTGCCGAAAACTCCGTACACATGCCTCAGTTGAAAGAAAAGAACCTCCTTTCAGGTCTGTACAGTCAACGGTGCAACAATACGCTAGTAATCCTGCACGAAACGGCGGTAAAAACCTGCTAAGCCCAAAATCTGCAGACCTCCGTCCCGCACACAAGTCTGGGCCTAAGCTGTATGGCCACGATCTCCCTCGGAACCATACGAAACCGTCTCCCGTAACTACAAGACCTAGGAGTCAACACAAAAAAGCCTGAAGGAACACTCCGAGAATCTAGCAAACAGCTGGGGCTCTCCCAATGTCTGCAAAACAAATTCTCAAGTGCTTCTCCTGTTCCTCAAGACACATTGGAAAAGACCAAATGTCGTCAAAAACACAACAACAACTGGTCGAGGAACGGCCTAAAGAAATCTGGTTCATCATATCCACAAATGCTGCTAGAGCATTGGCGAGTCCAACGACACCACCAAAATACAAACTGCCCATAGCACGCACAAAAAAGTATTCGGAATGCCACCACTCCGAACCCGCAACAATGATGACCTGATCCCAAACAAACTTAGAAAAAGTCTCGCACTCTGGAGCTGATCGAAGAAATCGTCAAAGCGAGGTAAATGATACCTAACCGCACCGTAAGCCGGTTCAATTGACGACCCATCAATCCACAACCGCAATCTGTCGTCTTTCTCTATGACGAACAGAATTAGGAGCTCCCAAAAGCGAAACACTCGGACACACATACCTCCCAACAAACAACTCTGCAGCAGATCCTTAAGCTCCCTGAATTTCGCTAGCTCCCTTGGAACATCGTCGGAAAACTCTTGCACGATAGAAAACCGATCCAATAATCTACTGTGGTTCCGGTATCACGAATGAACGCCAAGAATCCACGACATCTCCCCCAAAGCTGACTAGCGGAAAAAGGCTGAATTCAAGCTATGAGAGGCGGCACAACTATCCACCTGCACAACAAGAACTGACTCACCGGGAAAACAATCCTGACTGTTTTCACACGGTAGTCCACAGACGCCTAACACGTAGCTAACCAATCCTTGCCTAGGAGAACGTCAAATCCAACATCTCTAGAAGGATCCAATGACGGCAAAATCTCCTCACCGATTGGCATACGACTGAAATACGTGTCGCGCAGCAAAAGAATCGCTGACAGAAGTTAACATAACAAAACGGCTGATCTAACTAACACGATTCTCGTCCAACCACGGCACAAAGTGAAAAACCAACAAGTACATCAAAGAACATGAACAAGGATACCTGACAAATCTGCACTGGACGCCCGCGCGTCCAGATGAGTAGAAACAAACTCTCGTGTCTGCCTTCTACCCGGAACTGTCAGAACTCTTCCTCGGCCAGATTGACCCCTCTGAGCAAACCTTCCGTGTCCACGGCCTCTCTGAACTCTACCCTGACGCGGCGCTAAGGAACAACCCCTGATGAAGTGGTGAGGGCTCCCACATCGATAGCATCCGGAAAAAAACTGCTGACCATCCTGGGGATAAGAGCTAGACGACTGTCCACGCCTCTAGCCTCTTGTACTCCCATGCCGTGCACGAAACCTGTCACGACGACTGAACCCCTGTCCCTGGACTGGCACACCTGTACGGGTCCTCCATTGTCCTGGAACTCGCAAAGTCTCTGGAATACGTGTCTCGTCGACTGGGGCTACATCCGCTGGTGCTACGTAGGTGACAGACTGCTGCATGCTGATCCCAAGGAACAACTGAGTAACTGGGGTGTCAACTTCCTGTCGCTGCGCTCGAATGGCATCAACTAAAGATCTCATCGTCTGGCGCAAGTCCTACATCTCTGTCACAAGCCTAGCGAGTTGATCTGTCGAAGGCTGATCCGTCTGCATCTGTGCAACAAAAGTGCCATCCTGGTCACTGCTCGTCTCACCCGAGCTAACTCTGACCTCGGCCCTTGCTACATCACTCTGAGTCCCCATAGTCGTCGGCGGCAAGGCTATAAATAGAGATAGGATTCGATAAGAACAAGGAAATCGAATCACAAGGATATGAATCATCAAGGAAGGGATTTCAAACAATTTGTACTTAGGCACTTTAGGCGAAATACTGCATCGTGAGTATGCTGCAGACATACACACACTACGTTACTCCGCATAGGTTACCTACTCCATCATACCAAGGTCATCCTACACTCCGAAAGGTAAAACCACGCTCTGATACCAACTTTGTCACGACCCGAAATTGGCACGTGATGGCCCTAATATTACGCAACGCCTCCAGACGTAACGCAGTAAAAGAAAGCCAAAACCCAGAAATCTAAACCATAAAAATACGGAAAAGATAATAAAAGTTTTGGAAACATTTGAAATCACAACCCAAATTCTTTAAAAGAGTCCACTTTTTCTTTAAAATTTTGGCAGCACCCCCTTTGTAAAACAAGCCCCCAAAAAGGGTACAACATAAATATAAAGTAAATCATCCCAAACGGGAGCAAAATCCACGCCCAACGGCGGAAAACAACACCACAACAGATATACGACGCCGTAGCGAAGAAATAAGAGACAAAAGAAAGGAAACTGTATAAAAGACAACAAATCCAGAATAATATACAATATCGTCCTCACCAAGTCTCTAAGTCACAACATACTGGTAGTAGACGGAGAGTACAAGATATAACAAATATACAATACAATCTCAGATAACCACCAAACCCACCTGGGCAAAACTGCACACTAACAGGCGAAGTGGTATCCGCAGCTAAAAGATGATAGATAAGTGAATAGCCAGCCTCGACTACTTTGGGAAAACACCTGCAATACCTGTAGCACAACGGGGATGAGTTGCCAACTCGTGAATAGTAAATAACATATGCAGGTAATCGCAAGAATGTACGTACAGCATGAATCTAATATATGACAATTGCAGTAATAACAGGTCATAAGAGCATGAAATAATGGAAAGTACACTAACAAGTACCACCAATATATAAAGCAATAATGATATGACAACAGTATGCAATAATCATGCACTGGGGATATGAGAAACTAAATGTGCAACACTCATGAAGGGTACACTCACAGGTACTCCTAATACATGGAACAGTGGACAAGTATATAAAGATGAGGTATGGAGTGAAATATGTCATTTCCACGGAATCCTGATATCGTGGTAGGATCACAATCCAGCAAGACAAATCAAATCACAATTCCTCAAATCAGCCCCCAAATTGGCTCTCATATCATCTAAGTGTCACATCTCCTCAACTGCACAATATCAAGTATATCTCGCATATGTATCGAATGTACAACATCAAGTGGATCTCACATATCTCGTATGTACAATATCAGGTATATCTCATATATATCAAATGTACAACATCAAGTGGATCACATATATCTCGTATGTACAATATCAGGTATATCTCACATCTATCAAATGTACAATATCAAGTGGATCTCACATATCTCGTATGTACAATATCAGGTATATCTCACATATATCAAATGTACAACATCAAGTGGATCTCACATATCTCGTATGAACAAAATCAGGTTATCTCACATATATCAAATGTACAACATCAAGTGGATCTCACATATCTCGTATGTACAATATCAGGTATATCTCATATATATCAAATGTACAAGATCAAGTGGATCTCACATATCTCGTATGTACAATATCAGGTATATCTCACATATATCAAATGTACAACATCACGTGGATCTCACATATCTCGTATGTACAATATCAGGTATATCTCACATATATCAAATGTACAACAGCAAGTGGATCTCACATATCTAGTATGTACAATATCAGGTATATCTGACCTATATCAACTGTACAACAGCAAGTGGATCTCACATATCTAGTATGTACAACATCAGGTATATCTCACATATATCAAATGTACAACAGCAAGTGGATCTCACATATCTAGTATGTACAATATCAGCATCCAATTCCAATGAATCTCTTATATCCCAAACCAAATCTCCAGCACAGCTCTAACATCCTAAATACAATGACATAAATAAATATGATGAGGGCAATACACATATATTAGCGTCCCATTCCACTAATATTGGTGTAAGGGTATATATAACAGTGGCTCAATCCCTTGTTATATATACAAATGAGTATTTAGAAATATCATGAAACCAATGTGCCAAGCATCGACACAGAAATACTGATCCATCAGGTGCTGTCTCCATGACTGGCCCCCTGATAAGTACGTATCATACGCTATCCCGAGAGCTCGAGTGCCTAGCTCTGACCCTCGCCTCTCGACGTATCCATACGCACATGACTCGCGTCGGTATCCACTCGATAGCCGATGAGTCATTGGTCCTGTCACAGGAAAGTATGGTTCCCCTGAGCCTCATCGCCTAGCACCGGGACGTCGACTCACACTGCGACAACGTTCTTGCTTCAGGGTACCTCCGGGACCCACCATGTACCCGTACACGGATCCCTCCTTTCCTCGCGTAGGGTATATATATCAGCACCGATAAATCTCATGGTGGCTGCTAAAATATCATATCAAGAAAACCGGGTTTTTCAATGTATGCATAATTTCATGAACTACCACGGTCCCCAAATCCAGAAAACATCATGAAAAATCCATATAACAATGCGATAATCCATGAATAAAGTACACCCAACATATAAACTGTAACGAAAGCGTATAAAAGAACAGCATAGCTATAATCAGATATAAATGAACACATGAATGGTATAGCAGAAATATAGGTATCTACCTATATGATGATGTGATATACCTATCAGGTATAAGTAAAGTATGAAATGCAAGTACACCTGTAGCTATGTCCTTAGGTGTGTATGTACCTAACACTAATGGTACAAAACCCTATAGATAAACAGGAACTACCATATCAAAGTCTAAGTTATAAACTATAAGGAATATGTATCAATGTCACAATGTCCCTAACCAGACATTATCATTTCTAAATGTGGGTTGTGCATGACATGGCAATTATTGACGGTGTGTGTGGCATACAATCAGTGCTCTCGCAATCTGAGCCGTCAATAATAGTGCAGTGTCCTAAGGATACTAGTCCAAGCACAACTATCACTAAGCAGTAAGGTATATGCGCAATTCTAAACATGACATAGAATATGCGACAATATAAAATATTTCTTGCCCAGACACATAACGCCATGCGGGCGATTCCCCTGTAGATGTTAAATCTACTCACCCACACTCCAAGCTAGATGAAGTCTACCACCTGAATCCCCCCTGTGGCAGTGTCCGTAGTCTCCGCCTGTGAACCTGCAACATATAAACAACAACAAATACATATATTAATAACAGTTACAAAACATGAACAAGCTACACCTAACCGACACAACACACAACCACCTCTTAAGTGTTCGTATCGTGGCTAACGAGAGTAGCGACACGACGAAAACAACTTAAGAGCAAAACCACACAAACTGCACGACCCGTGTCGTATCATGTATCGCGCGGACACAAAACACTAGAAATTACCTAATTGATCCCAGATTTTTCCTACTGTGAAAACTAAACAAACAAACAAGACCAGAAGAACCCAAACCATAGCAGACACCTACCCTAAAAAGACCAAACCCTAACTCCTCAGCATGGCCGGCGTCGCCGGCCCCTCCTCTAGCCGTCGCCGGCCCTGGCCGGTGGCTTGGGATCCATCTCCTAGGTGGTGCTGCAGGTTCCCTAGTACAACACTACCACTATGTTTAGTTTTTCAGTAAACTACCCGGGTCACAGCAGTTCCTAGAAACCACAAACCGACACTAAAATACGATACTTGGCAACAAAACCTAATTTAAACCAATCAAACAGAAACTAACAACTACAAAGCACAAAAACTAACTAAAGAAGAGGTAAAGATCATTACCAAGCTGAAAGAACACAAGGATCCAAGATTTGTGCACTCCAAAGCAAACAAAAGAGAACACATCAAGAAAAGTGGGATTTTTGTGAAGAATTGTGAAGAAATTGGATTTGTGAAGGGTTTGTGAAGGTTTTAGTGAGGAAAAGAGAGAAAATAATGCACAAGGCAGGAGAGGGAGAGGAGAGCTCGGCCAAGGAGAGGGAGGAGAGAGAGGGGGGAAATTTCCATGCAATTTCCAAAACGAAATGCATTAAATGCATTCACACACAAAGTCCACACATGCATGCATCTTCTTTCTATTCTTTTCTTTTCTTTTTCCATTAATCCTTGTCCACACAATAATTCATATGCTATGTGGTTTAGATTACTTAAGAAAATTTTAAGAAAAGATGCAAAGAGAAGATTTCCCAAAAATGTGCAAACCGGATTAAAATAACATTAAAATTGGGAAAAATTCAAATTGGACCAAAACGTCCCATATACTCCCAATGTTTGCGCACTAGCTTTATTTTATCAAAACTAGGTGCTGGCAAGTCGATATGGCCGTTTGATCACAATCGGTATAAATCAGAAAATACCGACGAATTTCACCCAAAATAGAAACAAACACAAAACGATTTCTAAAACGTTATATAACACTGGAAACCTACCAGTATATCTCGCTTGCCCTGGCCAGGGACTACTTGTGTAATGGCTCTCCTGGACACAGCGCTATGTCAACCACCAATACCGGGAGAGACGAATCCTGTCTAACCGTCACTGCCTCCAAGTGCTTCGGGACTGCACCCAACTACTACCTGTTTGCATGACTCCTTTGAGCCGTGGTAGGGCAGTAATCAAAGTACAGTGGGAACACACTCGAGACGCAGTGACAGTGTCAAGTCAGCAGACTAAGCTGTACTCATGTCACCTGGGAACTGATAACTGACGATAGGTATAATACCAACCAACAATTCCCGACGAGTCCTGTCCAGTGTACTCGTAACCTAACGAGCACCTGCATACTATCTCAAGTACGACATACTGACGGTTGTGGGACAGACCGTCTCCCACGCTGGGATAAGAAGTGCATACGCTAGTCTACTCCAGAGTATCGATGCCCTGTCTCGATAGTCCAACGACTAGGGACCTGTATAAGGATGTGCTTATGGATTACCCAGCCCCCACGGGTGTGAGCACCATCACAACGCTGGTAATCAAGCAAAGATCCTAAGGGCTCTACTAATATGTATATAAGCGATATACTAAAAGAAATACATGCACATATTAAAGCAAACACAAACCAAGTAGCATACTACCATTTCGTGCAAGATTGTATATACAACTGTGAATATCCCAAGCTTTCATCAAGTAATATACATACTAGTATGATACAGTAATGGCCTCTCGGGCATATACACTAACACACATCTGATATGGGGTGGTAGGCACAGTCTTGGTAGGAGCCCTGTTCAGAAGATATGCTGCTGAATCTAGCGTATAACCCCAAAAAGATCGCGGTAACTCAGCATTACTCATCATGGAACGTACCATATCCAATAGGGTTCGATTCCGTCTCTCCGATACATCGTTATGCTGTGGAGTGTATGGAGGAGTAAGCTGAGAGAGAATTCCTTTCTCTTTTAGGCAACCTAGGAACTCAGCACTCAAGTATTCACCACCTCGATCAGATCTTAGTGTCTTGATACTTTTGCCGGTTTGGTTTTCTACTTCATTCTTATACTCTTGGAATTTCTCAAAAGCCTCGGATTTATGTTTCATCAGATAAATGAATCCGTACCTTGAGTAATCATCCGTGAAAGTAATGAAATAGGAAAAACCACCTCTCGCATGTGTAGACATTGGACCACATACATCGCTGTGTATGATTCCTAAGAGCTCTCTCGCTCTTACTCCATGTCCAGTAAATAGAGTCTTTGTCATCTTTCCTTTGAGACAAGATTGACAAGTGGCATAAGTTTGATATTCGAACGAGTCCAAATATCCTTCTCTATGTAACTTATTCAACCTTCTCTCATTGATGTGACCCAGTCTACAATGCCAATAGAAAGCTTTATTTAAATCTTGAGACTTTCTTTTTAGTGTGTTCTGGACATTGATAATTTGGAGTTGGTTTAATACATATATACCGTTTTCCAGTGTACCGGACCCAATCAAACTATGATTAAGGTGGATGTTAACAACACCACTTCCAAACGTGAAATCATAACCTTTATTTGATAACAAGGAAACAGATATGATATTACACGTTAAGCTGGATACACAAAAACATTTATGTAAAACCAAAAAGTGTCCACTCATCAATCTCAGGTGATAATCCCCTACGGACACAGCTCCCACGCTAGCTCCGTTAGCAACCTTCAGGGTCATATCACCTTCCTTCAGCACTCTACGGTTTCTCAGGTCCTGCAATGAATTGCAAATATGAGATTCGGTATCCAATACCAAGGAAGTAGAGTTGACTGACAGACAATTCTCAATTACAAACACACCTGAAGTCGAAGCCACAACTTGCTTCGGTTCCTGGTTCTTGGCGTTCCACGCCTTGCAATCCTTTTTCCAGTGCCCTTTCCTGTGACAATGGAAGCACTCATCCTGGGCCACTACCGGTACCGCAAACTTTTTCTTTCCCTTCCCTACCACCTTACTAACACCTCCTCTAGGTCTGTTGGCGGCCTTATTCTTCCTTCCTTTGGTTTTAGCCTTGGACCCGGAAGAAAAAGTACCGTGAACAAACATAGCGAGTGTTTCCCTTGCCTTCTGCAAGGTGCCCTCTGCACTCCTCAACATGTTAAGGGGTTCTGAAAGTTCAACTTCTTTTGTTTGAATGTTGAAGTTCAGAATAAACTGGGCGTAGGTGGAAGGGAGGGACTGGAGAATAAGGTCTGTATAGAGCTTATTATCCAAAGTCGTCCTAAGGTCTGCGAGCTCTTCAATATAGCCTATCATCTTTAGGACATGTTCTCCTACCGATGATCCGACGGCCAACCTCGCTTGAAACAGCTTCTTTGAGGTATCGTATCTTGCTATACGAGATTGCTCCCCATACAGATCTTTTGTATGGAGAAATATGGATTCAAGATCCATATCCTCATGCCTCCTCTGATGTTCATTGTTCACCGAGGCAAGCACGATGCACTTGGCCTTCGCGCAATCTAAATCCGAGGTTTTGCGGATTTCCTTATCCGCATTACTGGATTTGGGACCTGGGACTTCAGGTGCCTTAGCGGTGAGGACATACCCCAATTTGTCATAAGTCAAGGCCAACTTGACATTCCGAAGCCAATCTTTATAGTTTGGCCCTGTCAGTATATTTTTCTCTAAAAGTAACTTAAGTCCAGTCATTTTCAGGGTCGCTGCAATTAGGAAAGAGAGAAGAAAACTCTTTAGCATGATGCTCTTGCAAGTTTAGAGTGGTTTTTAATTTATCTAAACTGGATGGCTCCCACTGTTTCTCGAATCCTTCCTCAAACCATAAAAGAAGAATTAGCCAGGACTATTCTCACTGTACAATACTTGCTTAACCGTTCAGCCAGGCTAGTGTCGGTACTTCGAGGGAGGTTTTCCAACCCTTTCGCGAAGTTCCTTAATTAATTAACCTCTTTTCTCTAGGGGGCGTAACCCCGCTGACACCTTTCTTGACACCTACTTGGTTTATAGTATTGATCGTTAAGTGACGAATATCCTGATGAGTAGCATATACTCACAGTAGGATAGAGATCCAAATATCATCGTATGATAGTGTTGAAGGAATGCTACCAACATTCATCAAATTCCAAATGGTATGCATCTCTTTGCAAATTTCAGTTTCTTTAGAAATTCCAGATATAAGTTTTTGCCCCATGCTCTTATGACCTTGGCTTTGGTCAAAATGTCAAGTTCTACCCGTCATTATCTTGTCAATTTGAACCCATCCGTACATACCCCTGACTTTGGTCAAATGATAATACGACTGTCCCAAACTAACTCATCTATCTATGTAACAAATGAATACCCAGCAGCTACCAAACACTATGCCTTGACTTTGGCCAAAATGCATAGCTTGAATACTACTGAATACCCAAATGAAATAACGGAGGGCTACGAATGGTTTTGGCGAAACTGTGAATGTAGTGAACTTGATATGACCGAAGGAACCTGATAGCTTTTAAAAGGACTGGTTAAAGCACCGCAAAAAAATATCATCTGCTTTAAAATAACCGATTGGTTTCTTTTAAATTGTTCCAACGATTCAACTTTTTGGTTTATTTTCTTTGCATTATAAATAATGCGTCCCATCATTAACCTATCATTGCAGAAAACAACGAAAATACAACGTCCTCTTATGCCATCCGCATTCGCCACGTGGTCCCGTCATCACCTGTTAGGTTACTTAACTAACGACAGAGCGGGGGCTGGGCTAGCGCGGGTGTAAAATATAAGTGACGTCTAAATAGCTATCATATATAGATATTGTACATTCGTCAGACGCAATAATAGGCATTCCAGATCTCAAATGAACTTTATTAGATTTGCAAGCAATCCGCGTTTGTTTAGAGCTTGCAACAAAAGACGGATTACACAGTTGTGATGAATAGCCATTACCCCACCCTAGACCCCTACGGGTACGGCAAACTACCCGTCAAATACCCGAAGTGAAGCGGTCTCCCTCAACAAAGTGAGTAGGCCACTAAACACTTCAAAGTACCCGGTAGTTTGTGCACCCCATCTTGGGTCTATCCTAGGAGCAAAAATAGTAAAATGAAATAATACAACGGTGGCTACAACCGCAACCTGGATGTGCCCCGCAAAATAATATTACAACATATTACAGTTACATCGAATGAATGAATATAACAACCCATCACAAAACCCCGGCTAATCATCACAACAGTCCAATACAGTTCACAACCACAAACAGTAAAAACCTACAGAAATGTGCAACCCCTTGCCAACCGACATACTAGCAGTTAGGGGAGGTTTACGAACACATTATACAAACACACATATAATCATATTAGCAAACATCGTAAAATTTCAATCGAGCAAACACTTTAGATTCTACTCCCAAAACTTCTCTGTGCACCTGAGACTTGAGCAGATAATAAAATATCCCAGAAACATCATTATTAACACAGGAGAGTTGCTGAAGGAATTTGGACTGACTCGGCCCCAACTCGGCCGCGGATCCGCGGCGGATCGCATGGATCCGCCGCGGTTCCACGGTGAGTTGGCTGAGTTAGGAGTCCAAATTTCCTCAGTGGCCCTATTATTCTATGCATGTTAATCTGAAGGTCCCTGAAAAAATTTTAGGGCCTGTTTTAATATCGACAGAAACTGTGTTCACACGATGATCTTTCCGGTTCTTTTTGCGTTCGAAATACCTACTACTTTGCTAATGAGTTAATTATTGTTTAGCGAGGCTCTGATACCACTTTAAGTCGATGTACAACACCCCACGACTTGCATGGAGGCGGAATAATGAAAAACGATCTTGTTTTAGGCGTAAACATCGACTAACCGAGAATCTTTGCATAAACAATAACTAACAAGAAACCATAGAAGAGTTAACTAATATGATAAGTGATTATACCTATAGAACCGAGTCCTTCGTCTTGTCATTCTCCACGTCCTCTCCGGCCTTCTCTATGTAGTAGAAGATCCACCCGAGAGCTTTACTACAAGCTTCACCTCTAACTTGAGGTAACTAGGTTTCTTAAATCGCTAATCTAAGTAACCTTGGTGATATAGAGAATGGTTATGGATTAAGTAGTCTACTCTAATCCTTGGTCTCAACACATGAGAGGGGAGGATTAGGGTTTGAAGAGAGAGAGCTTGAGGAGAGAGAAAGTGAGCAAGAGAATGGAATGGGATAATGATCTCTCATAATATATATGAAGCATTAACAATATCAAGATAAATCAAATAAATGATTTAACAACCATTCTCCATAAATATCTAATGGGTGATTCATCTCCATGAGTCATTAAGCATTTATGATGCATTAATGACATGGATGAATCACTCAAATGAGTCATTAATCTCATTTAATGCATATGCCACCTTAACCCCCAAGTCACCATCTTCTAGTAGCTTCTCGCGCAATTACGAGAACGCCCCTACTATCCGTGAAAACACGGAAAATCTTTAGACTGTATAAATCCAATAACCGGATACTAGAAACTGGCTTAAACCAAAGCCGACTAGTAAAAACTGTCCGGATGTCGTACATGCGTAAACACACGTATGCGTTGGAACCCTTATCGTAAAACCATACGACCTCTATATCGTTTCGCCTGGAGTAGGGAAACTCTCTGTGTGGGACTCTAGAGACTCGAGTACTACGCTAGCAGTGGGTTTAACCATAGACCGCAAGCGGCACTAGCTGTACGTAACGGTCCCCAGGTAGATGTCGATAAGAAGGACGATGAGGAAACCCAACCGAACTCCTACTGAGTCTGATGTGACAATCTCCGTACAGTCCGGTCTATTCGTCTAAGACTATCGCATATCGAGCCTAGGGGGCGGCAAGCGTCAGTCCCCTAATAGCGGTATAAGTCGTGTCGGAGTGAAGCCCATTACACCCTGAGAAACTACTGGAACCTACCAGCAAATCTTATTTGCCCAGGCCAGGGGCTTTGCGTAATGGCTCTCTGACACAGCGCGATATCAACCCCCAATATCGGGAGAGACGAATCCTGTCTAACCGCCACTGCCTCCAAGTGCTCGGGACTGCACCCAACTGCTACCTGTTTGCACGATTCCTTTGAGCCGTGGTAGGGTAGCAATCTAAGAACAGTGGGACACACTCGAAGCGAAGTAGCAGTGTCAAGTCTGCGAACTATGCTGTACTCATGTCACCTGGGAACTGTTCACTGACGGCTGGTATAAAACCAACCAACAGTTCCCTGTGAGTCCTGTCCGGTGTACCCGGAACCTAACGAGCACCTGCATACTATCTCCAGTACGACGTACTGACGACTGTGGGATAGACCATCTCCCCAACTGGGATGAGAAGCGTACACACTAGTCTACTCCGGAGTATCGATGCCCTATCTCGATAATCCTACGACTAGGGACCTGAATAAGGATGTGCTTGTAGACTACCCAGCCCCCACTAGTGTGACTGCCATCACAACGCTGGTAGTCAAGCAAGATCCTAAGAGCTCTATCAATACGTATACTCACATATTAAGAAAGAAAAACCAAGTAGCATACTAACATGTTTAGCAAGACTGTTATATACATGTGAATATCCCATGCTTCCATTAAGTAATATACAAACTAGTATGATACAATAATGCCCCTAGGGTATATACACTAACAATTTTTGGGTGTGGGGGAAAAGTATTATCATTCATTTTGCTAGCCACAAAATCATATAGCTCCATTTCAAAGTACTTCTTCTCCTCCTCAATCCTCATGGCAACTTGAAACCCCATTGAGACAATAGCTTACTACACCTAGCCTACAGTATCCTTGGGCACGTCGGCTCGCTAACTTCTTGCCCGAGTTGCCTCGATCCAGAGGTGGGAGCCCGTAAAAGAACCCGGCGATGTGGTGCCCGTTCCGACGAGGAGCTGGAGACTGGAGATTCCGCGAGGAGATCGGAGTGGAGGCCGAAGACCGAAGGACACGGATCGCTTGGCATAGCTTCTCTTTCCTTTCTCGTATTTGCTAGAGTTAGGTTAATGGCCCGATCCGGGATTTTAGTGCGCGGTGGTGCCGGTTTCTAGTTTTTAGAAAAGTTTCGTTTCCGCACTCCGGCGTCGGATTAACGGCCAGGGCGCCGCCGTGCACTTACATATCATATCAAGAGAGACCGGGTTTTCAAACAATATATAGTTTCTTGAAAATACCCCCACGGTTCTCAAATCCATAAATCATATGAAATCCATATCTCAATGCGTAAATCCATATAAAACTGATATATGCAATATAAAACATCAATATGAGTATATAAAGGGAAAACCGCTATTTTAAATGAATCCAGTTTTAAAATATATCTTGTGGTTCCCAAAATCCTCCGAAAACAAATGCAGCATCATATGTGGTGTACATGTAAGTGTAGCAAGGTTTCAGTATCTACATGTAAGCAAGTATGTATGATGCATTTCATAATCGCAATGATCAACAACTCAATATCACATATCAAAACAATACCACTTGGGGTACATACAACTATAGCGAAAATATATGGGTGTACATGTCAATATGTGTGCATGATATACATGTCGCTGTAATAGACTATGTGGGTGTACATGTCAATATGTATGCAAGATGTACAAGCAGCTATAGTAAGGTATACGTGAAATGGATTAAGAGTCACTATCTTAACTATCCATGTCCAATACAACATCACGTATGTAGGTGTCAACAATATCTCATATGCACAATAGGATAAGGGCTACTACCTCAACTATCCCTATCCACTACCATATTACGTATGTAGGTGGTTTGTGCGTGTCATGGCAATTACTGACGATGTGGGTGTAGCATACAATTTAGTGTTCGTGCAACATGAACCGTCAGTTATGTGTTATATCTAAAGGTACAACAGATACTACATGCAATGACATTCATATGAAATTAACCAATATGCAATAACATGCAGCTATCCTATCATATCAGTCCCGACGCATAACGCCATACGGGCGATTTCCCCGTAGATGTTAAATCTACTCACCAAAGGTCTCCAGCTATGAAAATCCAACCACCCGCTTCCCCTTGTTCGCAGCGTCCGAAGTCCCCGCTTGCGACGCTATATTTCCACAAACACAAGAAATAGTGCAAACATCTCAGAAATCGACCAATATAACGTAAAACTACGTATTAAATAACGCACCAACACTAAACTAACTCGCGAGTCTCCGTCTAGTGGATAACATGCGTTGCGACACTACTAAACCAAACTTAGTACAGCAGCTGCATCAGATCACGATTCGTGTCGGATTACTTAACACGCGGATTCAAAACACTAGATTATAGGTAAACGATTCCAGATTTTTCGTACTGAATTTACTAAAAAAGTAAACAGTACCAAACACCTCTAACCAACAGCAGACAACTACCCACAAAAAAACCAACACCCAACTCACTTCTACAGCCGACGCTGCAGGATTTCTCCAAAGTGGTCGCCGGCCCCGGCCGGTCGGGTGGTCCTCATGTCTCAGGTGGTGCGCCAGGGTCACTAGTATATCATAACAATTTTTTTTGATTTTTCTATAAAAATCCCAGGTCACAGCAGTTCACAGAGGCTCTAAAAGACACTAAAAAAATACGATATTGCACTAATTGATATCTAACGTGTTCAAATCAATATCGAACGAAATACACATCATAAAAACTTCAATAGCTCCGGGTTAGGTTCGAGTCGGATTTGGCATGATTAAGAGAAAGACTCTTTTCTTAGGAATCGTTTACCTAAAATCTAGTGTTTTGAATCCGCGTGTTACGTAATCGTTTACCTATAATCTAGTGTTTTTAAATTTTATTAGGATCCTTTGTGATGTATCACGAAGGGGTTAGGCTCTTTTCTTCTCTCCGGGTTAGGTTCTTTCTTATTAAGAGAAAGACTCGAACTACAATAGTTGTATGCTCTTTTCTTCTCTTTAGTTCATCACATCACAAAGGCAAAACCCTAATAATATAGAAAAGATCTTGTTAGTCTAACTTAGCACCTAATAAAATTTAAAATTTGGCATTCTTGATGCCTCTAGAACCGCATGGTGGTGCTAAGGTCGACTTTCAATAAACTCATAAACATGTGCATTTGTGCGCACAAAACATATATCTAGTATAGAAAGTGGGTGTAGACTACACCGAATGCATAAGTCAAAAATCATGTGCATACCATATGTATGAAATCAAATCAAATATCTCAGAATGTGTAAGAATCAAAATCAAGTGCAATGGGTATGCACAAAAAGGAATATTAATACAACTGATACATGAAAATAAGAATCAAGTGCAACTGTGGTGCACACAGGAAATGTTAGTCATAAAACGAACCGTCGAAATACCGAAATCAAAACGATGAAAATGCGTTATCGAATCATCAGTGCGTAAATCATAAATAACTGTCGTCGATGTGCTCCTCCTTCAATGTCGAAAGGTGCCGGTGCATCCAAGGCTGGTAAAGCAAGAATATCTACTTGCATCTTTCCCACGGTCTGGCGTCTTCTACTGTTAGGTCCTCATTTTTCTCTGCATACTTCCAGTTATATGCCTCCTCGGCTCAACAGCCCGATTCGGAGTACTTACGGAAACAGTCCCGTGCTGGCCCTTCTCTGAAGAACTCCCGACTAATTATCATGGTCACACGTAACACATCACGTCAATGATGGCAATCTTTGGCTCACTAAGTGTGCTCGATACAATCGATCCCGGTTCTGGTCTTTATCATGAAGTACTCCCGAAGGATCCTGTCAAGGTCTCTTTCCAACCACTTCTCTACCGGACTGCCCGGAAGTTAGCACTCTTTACTTAGCCCGTTTCTTATTCCGGGATAGTTGCATTCTTTTCATGACTTTTTTTGGAATTATGGCAGCATTCAATGCGTCTGGATATGTATCAAGTCTCTGATATCAACGGAGTGGAACGTCATCTCATCAAGATCTCGTATGAACCTCTTACTCCGCTTCCCTTCAGTATGGACCAATTTAGAATCCTCTCCTCGTAGCTATGTGAACGACGCTCAATTTGGCTGTAGTCATATCTAGAGTCTCTTTTTCCGAAGCTACAAACTCGGTATCTCTAATATCATGTAGAAAGCATCTGGCCAAAACGTCCTCGGGAACTCGTCCAAATCAGAGGAATAAGATTCATCCGTCCGTTCTTGATCAATTCATAACGCATCTGGGTGTGGTCCTACTATCCAAAGATGTTCAACTTATTGATCTTACATCGGAGCGTCCAACGAACAATGTCCTGTCGATTTACTCTAGATCTATGTAAGATCCTTCAAACAAGAATTCTCCAACTTAACTGAGCCTGAGTCAGTGCATCAGATCAGACGAATCATCTTACTCACTCAATTCAAGATGGACTAGCTACCTTCTGTCACATCTCCGTGTATAGACTTATGCTGCATCAGCTTCTGAAGTCTCGGGGTGATAGCTTATTAACTCCGCAACAACTGGCTCATCTGTCCGCACGGTAGACAACGCCTCAATCATCTGGAGTAGACGGTACTTTAATAAGCTTCTCAATCCGTCTGGCCTCTAGCAATAGCCCGATCATCTAGTGCAGATCCCTAACACTCGCGTCAACGGAAAATCCTATTGAGACAATATATCAACGCGTTCGTGTCACCGGAATACATCCTGGTCAGTCCTCGTCCATGACGAGCTCGTGCTGACCACAACTCTAGATGCAGCTCACTCTCTGCCCGTGTAACCACGGTAACGGAAACCACAATCCGATATCGATGAGGATAGATCATAGGAACGAATAGAAACACAGTGCATAAGAAATATACTGTCACGTCCCGAAAGTACGGAACATGACCGGCACTTAAACTACGAAACGTCTCGAGGCGTACGTAATCCAAGTAAGCCGAAAACCCAGAAATGCAAACCAAGAAAAGTAGTAGAGTGAAGGAAAACCAATTTAAATAAGTAGTTTTAATAGCATAACCCGAATTATGCGGGTTTCTAAAAACATCAAAAATTTCCTGAAAATTTCGGCAGAGTCTCCTTTGTAAATACTGGCCCCCAAACGGGATACAACATGAATAGTATACGAAATTAATAAAAAGGCATCCCCAAGCGGGAGCTAGCTCTTCATCAATCGACGGTCACAACCACACAAGCAATATAATATACAACGCCAACGGAGAGGATCAAAATTCAAAAGGAAACTCAAAACCACAAGAAAACCACAGAAATATAACGCGCGACTCTAAGGTCGAAAGAATAACATCACTGGTCCCTATCTCAAAATAAATACATGTTTGGTTGATGGAACTTCTAGATACAACAGAATAATAATATACAAGATATATAATGGGGGAACGATACATGTAAACCCACCTACTAGCAAATCACCCGAAGGAAACTAAGCCCGCAAGCCGTAATGAAACCTGTACGGCAAACCTGCAAGAAACTGGGGCACAACGGGGGTGAGTTGCCAGCTCATGAATAGAAAAACATCTACGCATAGAAATCGCGTAAATAACGCAACCTAGGTCAATGATCATAATATATCCTCAAATATATGTATAACATGCAGCCTATAACAATGGCTAGGGTAATATCTAACCCGAGTGTGATCTCATGTGCCCGTGTCAGTGCCTTAGGTAGCAATATATCATATGAATGAGGTATGAATGCATGGAACAGAATGCAAGTACTGACGAAAGCTGCTTTCATAAATCAGTGAGATTTCAGTATTTTAAAAGTGAGGTACCATAAATGAAATCAGCATAAAACAGTGCTCAGCATCGACACAAAACAAGTGTCCAAAAATCTCGATATCTCTGTATCACAATCTCTGTACCTCAATATCTCAAAATCTCAATATCTCAATCACAATATCTAGGACGCCGTCAATCCAGACCGCCCCCTACCATCCATCTCAAGACCACGACGGTATCCTCCGGATATCTGACGCGTCGGGTAATATCACCGGTCGGTAGTGCTCCCCTACCAGGCTCAACGTCAACAACACGATCCTCTTGCTCTGGGGTACCGCACCGGGCCCACCATGTACCCGAAACGGTTCTTCCACTCCTCGAATCGGGTCTCAAAATCCATCAGCAAACTCATGGTGGACGACTCATACATCATGGGAAAACCGCACTTTTTATTTTAAAAGAGAGAAAAGGATTATTTATGTTTTTGCGGTTTTCCTCCAAATCCAGAAAATCTTATGGAAATCCGAATCCAAAACCTCAATAACACGTAAAATAGTGAATATATGCATGAGAATCCATGAATGCGGCATAACAATGAATAACAGTATGCATGAAGTAGCAGGTAATAACTACAATGTCTAAACTAACATATTAGGCAAGTACGCTAATATCATGTCTAAACTATTAGCTAACAGGCTATGTCAAGCAATAATATTTTCTAAGGTTTACGTGACATGGCAATTACCGATGAAGATGTGTGTGAGCCGACAAGTAAGTGTACGTGGTACATACGCATCATCGGTAATGGTGCTGGTGTCCTAACATCATGATATCAATAATGCAGTATGAAACATAATATAAGCATGCTATGCGAAGCGAACCACAATAATGAGCGGGAGCTGAAAACTAGACGCAACTATAACTAATCTGCATTAATCTAATATAAGTCCTACAAATGGTGCCTTTTGAAATAACACGAATCATGGGGTTTTGAAAATAGGGGCTACGGTGTTTATATGAAAAGATACGTCTTTTGAAATATCCGTAGGATCCCTTGGGCTGTCTTTTAAAATACCCACGATTCGTTAGTTTTTGAAATAGGTAAGAATTGAATCTAATCAAACAACTAAACTAAACTAAAGGGCTAAGCTAACAAGCTGGACTACAGGTAAGGAAACCGCCTAACATCTGAGTCGATCCATATACATACCTGTATATATATTAGTCGGTGATCCCGCCTCAATAATATCATGTCCGATACCATATCTATAATCAGACATCCCAAGTCAAGAGTGCGGATCAATCATCAAGATATAGCTCGTACGTAAATCCGTCGTACGGCATCCCCAAACCTGGTTACGGGTCAATATCATATTCATCACACTATTCATCCGGTATCCTCTTTATCAAAAATATAGTCTAAGGTACTGACCTAGGCCTAGTACAATACTGATATCATCAGCACATATCATCATCAAGGGGTATACATCGCACGATACGGCCTAATATCAATATCCTAGCATATCATGCCTCATATCAAGATCACATGTCGACCATTTTATTTATAACACTATTCACCCGTATCGCCGCCCCAAGATTTTCTATAACACCAGGACGTACCTCAAGTACGAATCCTGCCATATCACCGATATCACAACCACAAAACAAATCTCATCGACTCAGCTCAATCCCAAGTATCATCCTCAAATCCGTATGTGAACACATAGTCGCATACCCATATGAACACATAACTATAAAGAATCCCATGAGCACATATAAATAGGAATGTATGCAAGTATGTATGTGTGTATGTGTAGTGCAACACTACCCTAGGGTTCGTAACACTAAAATAATCCAACACACCAATATCCATCCTAAACATCGTTATTAATCCCAAATAACATATAATAATTGTTGGTGTGTATACGCATCCGTATACACCACCATGGACTGTGGGGGTGCTATACGCCATCCACCCGACTTCTCCCCGTAGACATAAATCTACTCACCTGGTCCTCGCTCGCCGGTGCCGACGTCGCCACGCGCTTGGTTGTCGTCTCGAAATCCACATGGGGTACCTACATATCATAATGCACCATATCGCATTAAAATTCGACTCATGACCAAAACGACGCACGAATCCTACATAGGTCAAAACCTATGGTTGCTTTCACAAATCGACCCAAAAACCCTCGACGTCGGCGTACAAACGCCAAACCATCGAGAAAGCTCCCAACACACTCATTTGTACAATTACAAGCACTAATTATAATATAAAATAGCTTAAAATTCACAAAAACCCCAATTTCACTTAAAAAGTCATTTTTTCGAAAATCTAGCAAGCACAAATCACCGTTTTAGTACAAAACTCGATGTATAAACGAATCTAGCGGCCACAATATTCACTAAATATCTTAAATAAGTCATAAAAACAATTCCCGTAATTTAATCTCGTTAAATTCCAAAAACCCTAAAATTCTAGTTTACAAAATACCTAAATTTTAACAATTTTATAGCAAAAATGCACAAACTACAATTTAGCTTGGATTTTCATGAACTAAAGTATTAAACTACACTTTAAAATGTTAATAAAGCCATGAATACCCTAATTAGATTTTTATCTCCATTATTTAATCAAATCCCAAAAACCTAGTTTGCTTAAAAACTTGATTTGGACAAATTAAATGCAACAATTTACATAATAGCAACTAGATTAGGTTTTCCAAACCTTAAGAGGTTCAACTACACAATTAAAGCATGAACAATTTATCAAAACCCTTATCTTGATCCAAACCCAATTCCTTACAATTTTCAACTTGAAGGGTAACCCAAGTTAACACCTAATTAAACACTTAATTAAGCTAACATAAGCAATAATCAACAATTTAACCATAAGGTTAAAATTATACCTCCATAATTTTATTGATCTCACATGAAATCTAGCCTCCCAAAATGCTCTCTTTTCACCAAGATCCAAGCTTGAATGGCAAAGGAATAATGGGTAGGGATTAGATTTTGAGTTTGCTTTGATTTGTGTTGATTTTGGTTGATTTTTTTAATGAATTTGGAGGTGAAGAAAGATGAAGACTTGAAGTAAATGGGGGGCTGCCAACAGATCAGTTTCAGCCAGGAGAGGAGAGGGGTAGGGTGTGGTGTGGGGGTTGGTGAAGTCAAGGGGAGAAAAGAAGACCAAGTCTACAAAAGACCATACTCTTTTTACTATTTTCTTATTTCCTTTGTTTTCCTTTTTCTTGATTTCTTTTCTTCTATCAAGAAGTGGGGGAAAACTTGGAGAGGGCTACTGAATATGGGTGTGTGTGAGTGTGTGTGTGTGTGTGGGGTGAGGGAAAATGACAATTACAATACCCCAAACATCCATTTACACTAAAAAAAAAGCCTTTTTTTCTTCAATAATTTCTAAACCGTTTTGGCAAATGATTTCGTTTCAAAAACCACATGATAAAATTTTATTTAAAGTTTTATGATGCACAAAATTTGTTTCAACTCATTCCAATTTGTAATTTTCCCTAATTAATATATATTAGTGACGGCTTAAAATAATATTAAAATAATTAATTTTTGAAAAATTTTCAGAAAATTTGAAATTTCACCAGTGGGTCAATAAACACCAAATACTAGCAATTACATAGCTAGAATATGTATATTTAATTTTATAATAAAGATATTTGTATTTTGACTTTTTACAGAAACCCCCCTTATTTTACCGTTTTTTCGAAATTTCACCGAAACGATTTTCAAAACGTTACAATCTTCCCCCCTTAAAGAAATTCGGTCCCCAAATTTTAAATTAAAACTCACCCCAAATACTAAAACATCTAAACCAAAACCATCAAGTCGTCGGGGCTCTGAAATTGTAAATACATAAAACAAATCATAGCGCAGCGCATGCGCATGAAAAATGAGCATATAACTCAAAATGAAAACACCGTCAAGCATCCCGCAATCATCGGAGTCATGGTAAAGACACAAATATCAAATCCAATACAAAACCAATATGATATAACTCGAAACTATACACGTAAATATCAAATCTATATATGTAAATATCTGAAGGGAATGCATGCCAAATATCTTAAAGTCGCTGTGCAATGCGCATAACACTGCACAGTGGCGGACGTCTATCATAAGAAAATAATCATATACATATATATACCTTTTGTTTGAACTATACGTTCCGCCATTTTGGGAAACAATTTGGAAGGGTTTTCTTGTTTTAAACGTTTCGCGTCATATCAGACACGTAGGTAAATACTGAGACTATAGCTCGCTTTTTGGAATTCCCTTCAATAGCTATCAATGCATGCAAAATACATTCAGGTACTGTCCTCTGACTAGTCCTGCTTAGTACGAAATCACATTGCAATTATCATAAAAAAACGTACTGCTCTATAAGAAATCAATCCCAAAATACGCGTATGAATACTACGTACGTCTGGTGCGCACGGAAATCAAAATCCAAATATGTGCCATACATATGCACAGAAACAACATCTAAGTGCATCGGGTGTGCATGAAACATCTGTTATACAATATGTGTGCCTGACAGCAAAATCAGGTGCATCTGACATGCACGAAAAATCTCGATTTAGTGCATCTGGTGTGCACCAAAATCACACTTCAAAACATGCGCCCAACATGCGCGAAAATCCAAATCAGGTGCATCCATCGTGCACGAAATCATGAAATCCAATATCAAGTGCCGAATATACGCAAAATCAAATCAGGTGCACAAAACAAATATCGAACATCACCATCGAAATCGAAGTCCAGGGCATCTAAATGCACAACATACGTAACACTGCACTGCAAGCATATATGAACTATACCGAGTGCAAAAACCAAATCGTGTGCGTATATACGCACAAATCAACTCAACTGTATGAAATCCATATAATCACAAACATGAGAACCAAGGCACGAAAACGATATCAAGTGCAGCAACCGTGCAAAAATCGTAAATACTCAGCAGGTGCAACCATGGTCCATGAAGACAAATATCATGAAACTCAATCATCAAAATCAATCATGTGAATAAATCGCCCAAAATACGCAAATCGAGTATGGCGGAATAGTCCCGCTCAAGCACATCCTCCAAGAATCTCTGGCCAACTGCCGTGGTCACTCATAGCATGTCTCGTCGACGATTCTGAACTCTGGCCTGCCGGTGTGCATAACATGACCACTACTGGGTCCAAGTCTTCTCGTAATTTATTCCAGAAAGGTCCTATGGAGATCTCTCCCAAATCACGTCTCTGCCGAACTGTCCGGAAGTCATCGTCCCTTAGTAGATCTGTTCTCGTTCTGGAACGGCTGCATACTCAACGCGACTCCTTCTGGAAGGTATATCCAAGTACAATGCATCGGCATACGTATCGCATCTCTGATGTCGGCGGAGTGGAACATCGTTTCATCGAGATCTGGTACGAACCTCTTACTTCACCTTTCTCTAATGTCGACCGCTTCGGACTCGTCTCGTCGTGGCTGCATGGACTGAGCTCCAACGGCTATCCTCGTATCGGGAGTCTCCCAAGAAATGCATCTCACCACCTAACATCCGAATTAAGTCGAGCCATCCGATTGAGTCGTCAAAACCTCATAATCCCCCAAGAGCTCAACATCTTGGGCACAGTTTAAAAGTATCGAGTACATACCACAGTATCGGTGGTCCAGCCGTAGAAGGGCAAACCCAAGCCTCACTAATGGCGCCGTAGAACTGCCGCAAACCCGAAGGTTCAAAAGCTTTCACACGGTCATTAAGTCGAGTTAGGGTTTCATTCTTCTAGAGGGACCATAGAATTGCCTGCATGTCTTTCCGACTACTTTAAACTTGGAATAATAGGTTTCTGACATTCGATCGTCTCTGTCGACTCTCAACGTCTCCGCGTGAAGTCGTCTCTAGCTGGAATCAATCTATCTGATGACCACGCATCGGGATAGGCGAACGAACCACCTGTCCTAGTCATTCATCATCGGGTGACTAGCGACCTTCTATCATCTATTAGTATAACTCGTCCCGCAATAGCTCCAACATATGGGGCGATATCTCGTCACTCGCAGTAACAACTGGCTCACTCGTCTGTACGCTGAACAGTGCCCCAATCATCATGAGTAAGCAATACACCAACGGTCATCAAAATCTGGCTGGCCTCTGTCAGTGGCTCAATCCTCTAGTGCTGATCGGCACGTCCAAGTAATCTCATACAGCGATCCATCAAACGCTCGGGGCGTGAAAACACAATAAAAAGACACATCTCCGCAATCGTGTGTCGCCGGAATTTCGCCCTGGTCAGTCCTCGTTCGTGACGAGCTCGTGCTGACCGCAACTCTAGCCGTAGCTTTCCCTACCCGTAATCGTGGCAGCAAAACCATAACTGGTACTGATGAGGCTAGATCGGAATGAATATAATACTGAGTAAAGAAATGTACATCCTAAGCCTTCTTAAGTGGAGTAGCGTATCGTAAATATGCCGCGGAATATATCCACGGTACGTCACTCTACTTTAGTCACTTATTCCATCAACCAAGGGTTATCCTACGCTGCGACGGTAAAACCTAACGCTCTGATACCAACTTTGTCACGTCCCGAAAGTACGGAACATGACCGGCACTTAAACTACGAAACGTCTCGAGGCGTACGTAATCCAAGTAAGCCGAAAACCCAGAAATGCAAACCAAGAAAAGTAGTAGAGTGAAGGAAAACCAATTTAAATAAGTAGTTTTAATAGCATAAGCCGAATTATGCGGGTTTCTAAAAACATCAAAAATTTCCTGAAAATTTTGGCAGAGTCTCCTTTGTAAATACTGGCCCCCAAACGGGAAACAACATGAATAGTATACGAATTCAATAAAAAGGCATCCCCAAGCGGGAGCTAGCTCTTCGTCAATCGACGGTCACAACCACACAAGCAATATAATATACAACGCCAACGGCGAGGATCAAAATTCAAAAGGAAACTCAAAAGCACAAGAAAACCACAGAAATATAACGCGCGACTCTAAGGTCGAAGGAATAACATCACTGGTCTCTATCTCAAAATAAATACATGTTTGGTTGATGGAACTTCTAGATACAACAGAATAATAATATACAAGATATATAATGGGGGTACGATACAAGTAAACCCACCTACTAGCAAATCACCCGAAGGAAACTTTGTCCGCTAGCCGTAATGAAACCTGTACGGCAAACCTGCAAGAAACTGGGGCACAATGGGGGTGAGTTGCCAACTCGTGAAGAGAAAAACATCTACGCACAGAAATCGCATAAATAACGCAACCTAGATCAATGATCATAATATATCCTCAAATATATGTATAACATGCAGCCTATAATAATGGATAGGGTAATATCTAACCCGAGTGTGATCTCATGTGCCCGTGTTAGTGCCTCAGGTAGCAATATATCATATGAATGATGTATGAATGCATGGAACAGAATGCAAGTACTGACGAAAACTGCTTTCATAAATCAGTGAGATTTCAGTATTTTAAAAGTGAGGTACCATAAATGAAATCAGCATAAAACAGTGCCCAGCATCGACACAAAACAAGTGTCCAAAAATCTCGATATCTCTGTATCACAATCTCTGTACCTCAATATCTCAAAATCTCAATATCTCAATCACAATATCTAGGGCGCCGTCAATCCAGACCGGCCCCTACCATCCATCTCAAGACCATGACGGTATCCTCCGGATATCCGACGCGTCGGGTAATATCACCGGTCGGTAGTGCTTCCCTGCCAGGCTCAACATCAACAACACGATCCTCTTGCCCCGGGGTACCACACCGGGCCCACCATGTACCCGAAACGGTTCCTCCACTCCTCGAAACGGGTCTCGAAATCCATCAGCAAACTCATGGTGGACGACTCATACATCATGGGAAAACCGCACTTTTTATTTTAAAAGAGAGAAAAGGATTATTTATGTTTTGCGGTTTTCCTCCAAATCCAGAAAATCTCATGGAAATCCGAATCCAAAACCTCAATAACACGTAAAATAGTGAATATATGCATGAGAATCCATGAATGCGGCATAACAATGAATAACAGTATGCATGAAGTAGCAGGTAATAACTACAATGTCTAAACTAACATATAAGGCAAGTACGCTAATATCATGTCTAAACTATTAGCTAACATGCTATATCAAGTAATAATATTTTCTAAGGTGTACGTGACATGGCAATTACCGATGAAGATGTGTGTGAGCCGACAAGTAAGTGTACGTGGTACATACGCATCATCGGTAATGGTACTGGTGTCCTAAGAGCATGATATCAATAATGGAGTATGAAACATAATATAAGCATGCTATGCGAAGCAAACCACAATAATGAGCGGGAGCTGAAAACAAGACGCAACTATAACTAATCTGCATTAATCTAATATAAGTCCTACAAATGGTGCCTTTTGAAATAACACGAATCATGGGGTTTTGAAAATAGGGGCTACGGTGTTTTTATGAAAAGATACGTCTTTTGAAATAACCGTAGGATCCCTTGGGCTGTCTTTTAAAATACCCACGATTCGTTAGTTTTTGAAATAGGTAAGAATCGAATCTAATCTAACAACTAAACTAAACTAAAGGGCTAAGCTAACAAGCTGGACTACAGGTAAGGAAACCGCCTAACATCTGAGTCGATCCATATACATACCTGTATATATATTAGTCGGTGATCTCGCCTCAATAATATCATATCCGATACCATATCTATAATCAGACATCCCAAATCAAGAGTGCGGATCAGTCATCAAGATATAGCTCGTACGTAAATCCGTCGTACGGCATCCCCAAATCTGGGTACGGGTCAATATCATATTCATCACACTATTTATCCGGTATCTTCTTTATCAAAGATCATAGTCTAAGGTACTGAAGTAGGCCTAGTACAATACTGATATCATCAGCACATATCATCATCAAGGGGTATACATCGCCCGATACGGCCTAATATCAATATCCTAGCATATCATGCCTCATATCAAGATCACATGTCGACCATTTTATTTATAACACTATTCACCCGTATCGCCGCCCCAAGATCCGCTATAACACCAGGACGTACCTCAAGTACGAATCCTGCCATATCACCGATATCACAACCACAAAACAAATCTCATCGACTCAGCTCAATCCTAAGTATCATCCTCAAATCCGTATGTGAACACATAGTCCCATACACATGTGAACACATAACTATAAAGAATCCCATGAGCACATATAAATAGGAATGTATGCAAGTATGTATGTGTGTATGTGTAGTGCAACACTACCCTAGGGTTCGCAACACTAAAATAATCCAACACACCAATATCCATCCTAAACATCGTTATTAATCCCAGATAATATATAATAATTGTTGGTGTGTATACGCATCCGTATACACCACCACGGACTGCGGGGGTGCTATACGCCATCCACCCGACTTCTCCCCGTAGATATAAATCTACTCATCTGGTCCTCGCTCGCCGGTGCCGACGTCGCCACGCGCTTGCTTGTCGTCTCGAAGTCCACATGGGGTACCTACATATCATAACGCACCATATCGCATTAAAATCCGACTCATGACCAAAACGACGCACGAATCCCACATAGGTCAAAACCTATAGTTGCTTTCACAAATCGACCCAAAAACCCTCGACGTCGGCGTACAAACGCCAAACCATCGAGAAAGCTCCCAACACAATCATTTGTACAATTACAAGTACTAATTATAATTTAAAATAGCTTAAAATTCACAAAAACCCCAATTTCACTTAAAAAGTCATTTTTCCGAAAATCTGGCAAGCACAAATCACCGTTTTAGTACAAAACTCGACGTATAAACGAATATAGCAGCCGCAATATTCACTAAATATCTTAAATAAGTCATAAAAACAATTCCCGTAATTTAATCTCGTTAAATTCCAAAAACCCTAAAATTCTAGTTTACAAAATACCTAAATTTTAACAATTTTATAGCAAAAATGCACAAACTTCAATCTAGCTTGGATTTTCATGAACTAAAGTATAAAACTACACTTTAAAATGTTAATAATGCCGTGAATACCCTAATTATATTTTTATCTCCATTATTTAATCAAATCCCAAAAACCTAGTTTGCTTAAAAACTTGATTTGAACAAATTAAATGCAACAATTTACATAATAGCTACTAGATTAGGTTTTCCAAACCTTAAGAGGTTCAACTACCCAATTAAAGCAAGAACAATTTATCAAAACCCTTATCTTGATCCAAACCCAATTCCTTACAATTTTCAACTTGAAGGGTAACCCAAGTTAACACCTAATTAAACACTTAATTAAGCTAATATAAGCAATAATCAACAATTTAACCATAAGGATAAAATTATACCTCCATAATTTTGTTCATCTCACATGAAATCTAGCCTCCCAAAATGCTCTCTTTTCACCAAGATCCAAGCTTGAATGGCAAAGGAATAATGGGTAGGGATTAGATTTTGAGTTTGCTTTGATTTGTGTTGATTTTGGTTGATTTTTGAATGAATTTGGAGGTGAAGGAAGATGAAGACTTGAAGTAAATGGGGGGCTGCCAACAGATCAGTTTCAGCCAGGAGAGGAGAGGGGTGAGGTGTGGTGTGGGAGTGGGTGAAGTCAAGAGGAGAAAAGAAGACCAAGTCAACAAAAGACCATACTCTTTTTACTATTTACTTATTTCCTTTGTTTTCCTTTTTCTTGATTTCTTTTCTTCTATCAAGAAGTGGGGGAAAACATGGAGAGGGCTGCTGAATATGGGTGTGTGTGAGTTTGTGTGTGTGTGTGGGGTGAGGGAAAATGACAATTACAATACCCCAAACATCCATTTACACTAAAAAAAAGCCTTTTTTTCTTCAATAATTTCTAAACCGTTTTGGCAAACGATTTCGTTTCAAAAACCACATGATAAAATTTTATTTAAAGTTTTATGATGCACAAAATTTGTTTCAACTGATTCCAATTTGTAATTTTCCCTAATTAATATATATTAGTGACGGCTTAAAATAATATTAAAATAATTAATTTCGGAAAATTTTTCAGAAAATTTGAAATTTCACCAGTGGGTCAATAAACACCAAATACTAGCAATTACATAGCTAGAATATGTATATTTAATTTTATAATAAAAATATTTGTATTTTGACTTTTTAGAGAAAACCCTCTTATTTTACCTTTTTTTTCGAAATTTCACTAAAACGATTTTCAAAATGTTACATATACATCCTAAGGCTTCTTAAGAGAAGTAGCGTATCGTAAGTATGTCGCGGAACATACTCACGGTATGTCACTCTACTTAAGTCACCCACTTCATCAACTAAGGTCCACCTATGCGACGAAAGTTCGGGTCTAATACCCCATCGGCTAAGTCTAAGCTCCGTAAGGTGAAGCCTAGGTTCGGAAATATATATATATATATATATATATATATATATATATATATATATATACGCCCTAGACTCCGCATAGTCAAACCTAGACTCGAACCAAAGTTAAACCTAACTCTCTGATACCAACTTTGTCACGACCCGGAAAATGCACGTGACTGGCACTTGAATCATGTGAATTCCAAAGGACCCACCTAATTCATGTAAGCCAAAAGCCCATAAATCTAAACCTTTTTAGGGAAAAATAGTGGAGGTGATATTTTGAAATAACGGTGTAATGAAAACTAGTTCCTTTTTTAAAAGATAAGTACTAGTATACGAAAACACAATGTTTTGTAGCTATCTTGAAAACATGTTTCGTCATTGAAAATTTCGGCAGCACCACCTTTGTATATTTTATCCCGAAAACAAATACAGTAATAATAATAAAAGGCATCCCCAAGCGGGAGCTAGCTCTTCGCCCATTGGCGGAAACAACCACGTAAGTAAAATAAATATACAACGCCGAAGGCGAGGATCAACACTCAGAAGAAAATAATGAAAACAAGCATCATCAAGAAAAACAGGAATAAAGAATAATACATAACTGCAACTCTAAAGCAGAAAGAATACAAAATAATGGTTTTTAAGTCTACGAATATACATAGTCTGGTTGATGGAGCTTTAACTAGATACAACAGAAATAAATATAAAAATACTATGGTGGTCACGATGCAAGTGAACCCCCTAACAAAGCAATCACCCGGAAGAAAGTGATGTGCCAGCGAAGCCGCTACGGAACCTGTATGGCTAAACCTGTAAGAAACTGTAGCACAACGGGGTTGAGTTGCCAACTCGTCAGTAGAAGACACCACCGAGTAGAAACCGAATGTATGACTATCTCCTAGGTCATACAGTACAATACATTAATAATATAAAGACGTCGAGTAATAACAAGGGTAACGACATAAGCATAAGTGTAAACTAAGGTTCTCGCGTCAGAGTCATAAAGTGGTAACCGACATATGTAAATATATTCATGAATGTAAATGCATAAAAAAGTGGGTGTGTCCAGCATCGACACACAAAATCATGAGAAAATCTGAGTGCCCAATATCGACACTCGAAAGCATCATGAAAACCGTGTCTATCAGCGACACAAATTCCTCATATATCTCGGGCTCCGTCTGTCCGCATCGTCCCATATCATCTGATCTCACGACTACGGTCGGTATCCTCTGGATATCCGCCGTGCCAAATATCACCGGTCGGTAGTGTTCCTCTGCCGGGATCAACGTTTCTCTATACGATCTTCTTGCCCCAGGGTACCGTCCCGGGTCCACCAAGTACTCGCAGACGGTTTTGTCTTCTCTCCTCGAAACGGGTATATAATGGCCCAAGAACCGAGAAAACTCATGGTGGACGCCTCACATCATATCAAGGAAAACCGCATCTTTCTCTTTCAAAATAGTCATAAGTTTATAAAATTCATATGCGGTTTCCCAAATCCAGAAATCTCATGAAAAACCGGAATCTCATAATCTTGAGCTGATAACGAAACCATGAATAGCGGCATAAGCCAAACTACGGTGCATAACCCGAATGTATGTATATGAATGCAATGCGGCATCTAAGTAAGAAATGCAATATCTAAACTAGCTGTAGGGTTCCTAGGCATACTAATGAGGTCTCACAAAGCATCAACCATGCCAAATTCAAAAAATTCCGGTGCCGAGAAACCCTAATGCGATCGTTGACTAGAGTTTTAGGCGAAACAACAAGCTACTGAACTGCTTTAGCACTAAGTGAACGGAAAATACAACCTTTGTAGATCCGGTCCTCCACCTCCATAGCTCCGCGTTGACGTCCCTCCGCTGCGATCATCGGATCCCGGACTCTAGCGATGGTTTCGTCGAAGAAATGATCGGACTAAGTCGTCGACTTAGATGCCGAAGATGATCTACGTCGAGGCAACTCAAGATCAAGCTCCAACTTCACCAAGTCAAGAAATTTGTGAAGAAAACACCCTATACTACTTGGCAAGTGGTAGAGGATGAAGAAATAGGATGTGGGTTCACTTTAGAATTGGATTTCTCACTCTTTTTCTCAAGTCACCATTGAAGCTAGCAAGCTTCTTTGTTCTTGAAGAAGAAGAAGAAGAAGAAAAAGAATATGATAAGAATAATTAATAAAAGGAAATAAAATCATTCTTATCATATAAGCAACATGGTTAAGTCAACAAGTGTAGAGAATAAACTATGGTTCAAGTGAATGGTTAGGGTTAAGGAAAGAAACAAAATGGTCAAACTATTCAAAGCTTCATGAAGCTTCAAAGAAAATCCAAAGTTAGCCACCATTTTATTTCTTTCTCAAATGAATAAATTAATAAATGAATAATCAAATAATGCAAATGAAAGCCTAACCATTAACTAACCATGGTTTAATACAAACATACACCCAAGTTTGCATGTATCATCAAACATGATACAAACTTGTGCACAAAAATATATCACATATACAATGTGCACAAACAAGTGAGAAAAACATCTTAAGTGAACCAATATTAATTAATGTAAAGTAATACATCAAATATATAATTATACATTAAATCATTAAATCAACAGTTGATTTAACGATCCAGTCATATCGCATATGACCGACTAATATCCAATGTATCGGCTTATCGAATCAATCCTTGATTCGATAACTAGGTTATATCGCATACAACCAATCGATACATTCATCGTGAGAATAGAATACGGTATCACATACATGCATTATTCTCGGTCCCGCACATATCTCATATGCGCTCCTATTTCATTTTGCTTGGGCCAGGAAACCTCTGTGTAGGACTCTAAAGACAAGTCAATACGCCGGCAGCAGGTGATGATCATATCAAACACCCACAAGCCGCAAGCGGTCTGCTAAACGTAACGGCCACCCGGGTATTGAGCGATCAGAAGATCGACGGGCAAGCTCGCTCACACTCCTACGAACCCAACCAGTAACACTTACCGTACAGTCCGGTCTGTTCGTATGATATGTCGCATATCTCGCCTAGGGGTGGTAAACGTCAGACCCCGGTAGCTCGATAAGTCATGTCGATATGAGGTCTATAACAGTTCGAGAAAATACTGGTAACACTTACCAGTAAATCTCAGCAACCCTGGCCAGGGATTTCCGGTTATAGCCAATCGAACACAGTGCAACATCAACTTCCTATACCGGGAGAGACGAATCCCATCCTATTGCTCATTGCCTCCATGTGATTCGGGACTGTACCCAAAAGCCACCCTTTTGCACGCCCTCTTGGACGTGGTAAGGTGGAAATCAAAGCATAATAGGAATCACACAAGACTCTATGGCGATCTCTGGTCTACAGACTAACCTGTACCAGTGTCACCAGAGAACTGCCATCTGACGTAAGGTATAATACCATCTGGGAGTTCTCGGCGAGTCCGTCCAGTGTACCCAGTCTCCACTCAGCACCCGTATATCATCTCCAATGTCAAACACCAATGGATATGGGATCATCCATCGTCCATCTGTATGTGTCGAGAAGGTATACGCTAATCTACTCTGGTATATCGATGCCCCATCTCGATACACCCACGACTAGGGACCTTAAAGGATGTACTTATGGACTACCATGTCCCCACTAGTATGATCTTCATCATAGTCCAGGTAGTCGAGTACACATCCTAAGGGCTTTACCAACATGTAACAGAGAGACAATCAGTGTACACGTTAAGGTAAAGAGCAACCAGAAAGCATACTATCATGTCGAGCAAGAAAGTCCTCCCTATATATGTCCCAGCATCCATTACAATATACATCCTATGTATAGTAATGGCCTCTAGGGCATACATATAACTAACAATCTCCCACTTGCACTAGGGCCATCTGTAGCAGTGGTTGTAGTATCTCATACTCAACCATCCATAAAAGTCTCTCTCTTGGAATAGGCCTTCGTGAGTGGATCCGCCGTGTTATCCTCTGAGTCTGCTCTTCTAACCTCAATCACCCTGGAGATCAACTATCTCCATGATCAGGTGATGCTGCATCAGAATACGTCTGGGTCAATGATGGGACCGGGGTTCCTGGGCTAAAGCCACACTTCCATTGTCACACAATGGTAGGAACCTAGTTCATCTCATGAACCAATATACACCCAAACTGCCTCTTTAGTAGCATCTTAAGTAGCGATGTATCCAGCCTTTATCGTCTAGTATGCCACGGTATCTAGCTTGGAACTCTTCCAACATACCTTCCCTTTACTGAGGGTAAAGACAATGCATGTGACTGACTTTCAGTCGTCCTTCCCTATCAAGAGTATGTCATCCACATACTTTACGAGGATCACTACCATACTCCCTACTACCTTTTTGTATATACAAGGTTTATCTACCATTTTGATGATGTCAAACTGTTTGACTAACTCATCAAAACAGATGTTCCAACTCCGCGTTGCCTGCTTCATCACATAAAACATCTTGCACACATTTCCGCTGCTCCCACTATTTACGAAGCCCTCTGGCTGTGTACTTATAGACGTTCTCTTCTAAAACATCATTTAGAAAAGCAGTCATGGCACCCAACCGCCAGATATCGTAGTCATGGTATGTAGCCGTGGCAAGTAGGATCTGGATAGACTTAAGCATAGCCACTGGGAAAAGGTTTCATCATTATCCACGCCCGGTCGATGACGAAAACCTTTAACAAGTCTAGCTTTGAAAGTCTCAACTTTTCCATGTACACCAAGTAATCTTCTCAAGATATACTTGCTCCTGATGGGAATTTAACCCTTCAGATAAAGCAACTAAAGTCCATACTTTGTTGGTGTATAAGGATTCCATCTCAGATCGATTAACATCCAGCCATTCTTACAGAGTCCCACTCCTGATGGCCAGCTTGAAACTAGTTAGGTCATCATCCCATGATGCAATCATCGCTCCCACTGTCATAGAGAAACAGAAGTATCTCTCAGATGGGTGAGAAACCCTACTAGATCAGCGGAGAGGCTGAGGTTCGTTGGTAACTATTGAATCCTTTGGTTCTATCAAATCATCAGCTACAGTTTGTATAGCTGGAACATTTCCAGTTCTACATAACAGATCTTGCCTCAAGCTTGTCCGGATTTTGCTTTTCAGACATAGGCTGGACAACCCCAAATCTTAACTAACTTAGGATATGGGCTCTTCCCTTTCCATATCACATATGAAGTGGTAGGCAACTGATTTGATTTGAACCCTATTCAATAGGTATGCAACTTCCCAAGTGCATAACCCCCAAAATGGAAAAAGGAAACTCAGTAGTATTCATCATAGAGCACACCTTATCATATAGGGTGTGATTACTCCGCCCCGATATACCATCGTGCTATGGTGTATTCGGAGGAGTAACACTGAGGGAGAATCTCATTCTCCTTTAGAATAGTCCAAGAATTCCATGCACAAGTATTCTCCTCCCTGATCTCATCATAGGACATAATACGTATACCCGTATTTTGGTTCTCTACTTCTAAATCATATTCTGTGAATATCTCAAAAGGTTCGGACTTTGTGTTTCAACAGGAACATATGTCTGAATCTTGAGAGATCATCAGAGAATGTAATGAAGTACAAAGAACCGGTCTTGGCATGTGTAGACAGGGGACCTACATACATCAACATGTATCATCCCAAGAGTTCACTAACTCTTTCTCTGTTTCCAGTAAACGGAACTATAGTCATCTTATCTCTGTGACATGACTGGCAAGTTTCACAAGATGTAAATTCAAACTAATTTAAATATGCATCTAAATGTAACTTCAGCCAGTCGGGTCGCATTGATATGACCTAGTCTACAATGCCTCAAGAATGATTCGTTCATTTCTGAACTCTTCCTTCTCTGTGTGTTCTATATTCTAAGAACCGTAGTTTGATTTAGAACATCAATCCTTTTAGATAACGTGCCTGAATCGATCAACTTTTGATATAGGAAATGTTCAAAACATTATCCAACAATACAAAATTTTATCATTTCTTTACTAATAAAGAGACTGATATGATTTTGTATATCAGGATCGGTATCTAATAACATTCGTTCAGAATCAATGTATTTGGAATACAGGGTGACAGTGACCAACAGACTTGGCTGCAACACTTGCATCGTTTTCTGTCTCATGAAACTTATCACCCGTTCTCAGTTCTCTAACTTTCTGTAGCCCTATGTAACAGATTAGATATCTGGGATCCTGATCCGGTATCATATACCCAGGACGCAGAGGATATTGAGAAACAGTTCTGTATAACGAACACACCCAAAGATGATGCATCATATGCACTTTCTTCGTTTGGGCAGCACGGGAAATCTGGTATCCCCCAATTTCCTGCTCTGTCTTATAACAATTATAAGTTGGAGCGGGACCAACGTTCCCCAGCTCAGTATAAAAAGCGGGTTCGGTCAATATATCCGTTTTATTATCTTGATTAAGGCGTGATATGGTCGCTACCTGGAGAGAGAGAAGAAAACACTCAGCGTGCGCTCTACCAAGATCAGATTGGTTATTATTTTATCTAATCAGGATGGCTCCCACTGTTTTTATCAAATCTTCCTTCAAACCCTAAAAGGAAAGACTAGCCGGGATTAATTACACGCTACAAGTTCGCCAATCTTTCAGCCAGGCCAGTGTCGGTACTTTGAAGGAGGTTCCCCGTGCTTTCGCACGGACCTAATTACTGTAAACCTCGTTTTCCCAGAGGCGTAACCCCGTTGACACCTTTCTAGACACCTACTTGATCGGCTAATTGTAATGTGTAAAACTCTCCCAGGAGTAACAATTACTCGCAGCGGGTATCGGGATCCAACTATCTCATAGAAGGTATGCTATCTCATTGCAAATTTCAACACTTGAAATTCCCGATAATATTTTTCCCCTAGCGTCCTATGACCTTGACGGAGGCCAAACAACCCATAGTCCGCTAGTCAAGTTCAACCCGTCATTTCCTGATTGAATTAAACCCATCCGCACGACCCTTGACGGAGGCCAAACAACACCGTACGAATACCCTAATCCAATCGCATCATATGCTAGCAGATAAGCACTAGTTAGCTACCGTACACTACGCCTTGACGGAGGCCAAACAACCGCAGCACGAATACTAACTAGTACTTATCTGAAATGACGGAGGGCCACGACAGGTTTTTCTGAAAACCTATTGCGTAATGAACTTGATATCGTTGTAGAATCAAATAATTTTAAAATGGAGTGTTTTTGAGGCTTTTCTAGTTTTGCTAAAAAGGTCACTCCCGGTGAAGGAATCGTCGGCCCTTTCCTCGTCGAATGAGGTGCGGGATATATCATATATATCACTGTGCAAAGCAGAATCTATAGAAGCAATCAAAAGACAAACCGAGAGTTGTAGCATCTGCCAGTTATTGCTAAAGGAGTCACTCCCGGTGAAGGGATCTCGGTCCTTTCCTTATTGAATAAGGTGCAGGATGTTCTACAAGGAACACCGCGATGCAAAGCAAGAACTGTAGCTACCTGTTTTTGAAAATTCGATTCCACAACATCTTAGGTTTCTTTTGTTTCATTAATCACATTAATGAAGTCCCATCATTTATGTCACCTAAACATCACAGATAAATACGACGTACACTTATGCCATCCGCATTCGCCTCGATGTCCCCTCGTGCACCGTTTGGTTAGGTAACTAACGGCAGAGCGGGGCAGGGCTAGCGCGGGTATAAAACATAAGTAACGTCTATATAATATATCATATATACTATATACAGTATTTATCAAAGAACATCAAATGATCACATCACAGATATCGCAGCAGAAGATTCATGTGAAATATTGGATATACTAGGACGTCCGTGTTTTCAAAACGAGCCAGTATAAAACACGGATTCCACGGTCGCGATGAATAGCCAAACCCACACCCCTAGACCCCTACGAGAGCGGCAAGCAACCTTACCAATTTTAGAGTTAGGAGACCCGGACTCGATTCCTCGAGTTGGTCTCCCACTGGACTCCAGAACCCGGTTACTTGTGCCCTCCTCCTTGGGTCTATCCTAGTGCGGAAAAGTAAATAATATACAAATGGTGACATCTTCCGCAACCTGGAAGTGCCCCAATAAAAGAATATTACATACAAGTTTTTTTACATGAATGAAAATGAAAAACACTCATCTCACATAAAAAAAACCCGGCTATTCAAACACGACGATCCAATATAACATATCCAGCAACATATAACATCACATGTCATCAACGTAAGTAAATATGCGTATCCCAATTGTCGTTGACATATAGCAACGAAACCAGCGATATCACATATTACACTTACGGTCACAGAAAAGAAAGTGTAAAACTACAACAGTTGGAATCCGCAACCTCCTTAGACATCGCATGCCTAAACCAATGAATTCCTTAGACATCACATGCCTAACAATTATAAACCCCGCATTTTAGTCTCAATATCGAAAACTCTTTTGAATATCAAGTCGACCAATTCAACAAGATTCCCGATAATCCTGATCGAATGCTCGTCGCAAACTTTAGTAGGCGGCCGCACCCCCGACGCCGTCGACGAAGTGCACCAAGGCGGAACACCGCTGCCGTGAGCACCCGAACGGATGCTTTCGGCGACGGGGTTCTCCTACGGTCACTTGGTCGGAGCTATAGGGTGAGGCTGTCTATTAAGTTTACCCGGCGAGTATCCGCGTACGCTACGTGATTGCGACGGACTTTTGATCACATCAAAATTCCGTGGCAACCGATCAAGTGAGACTAAACTGCTATATTTATAACATTCAAATCAGTTATCTCATTACTACATGTGGATTCCAAATATTGTATCATATTCCAGATAAAATAGAAAATGTTAAACTTTCCGATCGAACAATCAAACACCCAAGTTTTCCCGAAACAGCTCAACACATGAAATAGGTTTAAGAACATTCACTTCATGCCACAGTAGCGACGGTCCAGCCGTAGAATGGTCAAGCCAACGCCTCACATATGGCACGCCGTACTGCCCCAGACCCAAAGGTTCAAAGGACAGTTCAAGACGGTCACATAATCGAGTTAAGCTTTGTTGTCTTCTAGAGGGACCATCGTGTTACTTGCACTACTTGGAACGTCTTTAAACCACGGAAAAATCCAACACTTGGAAATTTCCCGACAGGGGAAATATTGGGTATTTTTATCCGGTCGATCTTTTTAACATATTCGAAAATTATCCGGAAAATCACATAGGCGCAGTTAAAGTTTCCGATCGAATTATCGAATCCTCAAAAGACCCCAGATTACTCAACTCTTGAGTGAAGATTAAAATTACCCAGAAAACACAGGATTCCAATATAAACATTACTGTGCAAATTTTAGAGGGTGACGTCACAAAATGGCGGCGGAATCGCCGCACGAGCCAGGCTCGTGCCGCGGTTCCGCGGCGGTTTGAGCTCCAAACAGTGTCGTTTTGCACAGTTATTCTTATAATTTCTTGCTTATTTTTCTGCATATTTTTAATATGGAGAAATCCCAGATTTCAAAAATTGTACAGAGAAGGGGTCGGATTAGGGTTTCGTGTTTCGATCGGACTTCTAACATCGTCTACGCATCGCCTAAGGCTCTAGCTAGGCTCTGATACCACTGTAGGGTTCCTAGGCACACTAATCAGGTCTCATAAGGCATCAACCATGCCAAATTCAAAAAATTCCGGTGCCGAGAAACCCTAATGCGATCGTTGACTAGAGTTTTAGGCGAAACAACAGGCTACTAAACTGCTTTAGCACTAAGTGAACGGAAAATACAACCTTTGTAGATCCGGTCCTCCACCTCCATAGCTCCACGTTCACGTCCCTCCGCTGCGATCATCGGATCCTGGACTCTAGCGATGGTTTCGTCGAAGAAATGATCGGACTAGGTCGTCGACTTCGATGCCGAAGATGATCTACGTCGAGGCAACTCAAGATCAAGCTCCAACTTCACCAAGTCAAGAAACTTGTGAAGAAAACACCCTATACTACTTGGCAAGTGGTAGAGGATGAAGAAATAGGAATTGGGTTCACTTTAGAATTGGATTTCTCACTCTTTTTCTCAAGTCACCATTGAAGCTAGCAAGCTTCTTTCTTCTTGAATAAGAAGAAGAAGAAGAAAAAGAATATGATAAGAATAATTAATAAAAGGAAATAAAATCATTCTTATCATATAAGCAACCATGGTTAAGTTAACAAGTGTAGAGAATAAACTATGGTTCAAGTGAATGGGTAGGGTTAAGGAAAGAAACAAAATGGTCAAACTATTCAAAGCTTCATGAAGCTTCAAAGAAAATCCAAAGTTAGCCACCATTTTATTTCTTTCTTAAATGAATAAATAAATAAATGAATAAGCAAATAAAGCAAATGAAACCCTAAACATTAACTAACCATGGTTTAATACAAACATACACCCAAGTTTGCATGTATCATCAAACATGATACAAACTTGTGCACAAAAATATATCACATATACAATGTGCACAAACAAGTGAGAAAAACATCTTAAGTGAACCAATATTAGTTAATTTAAAGTAATATATCAAATATATAATTATACATTAAATCATTAAATCAACAGTTGATTTAACGATCCGGTCATATCGCATATGACTGACTAATATCCAATGTATCGGCTTATCGAATCAATCCTTGATTCGATAACTAGGTTATATCGCATACAACCAATCGATACATTCATCGCGAGAATAGAATACGGTATCACATACACGCATTATTCTCGGTCCCGCACATATCTCATATGCGCTTCTATTTCGTTTTGCTTGAGCCAGGAAACCTCTGTGTAGGACTCTAAAGACTCGTCAATAAGCCGGCAGCAGGTGATGATCATATCAAACACCCACAAGCCGTAAGTGGTATGCTAAACGTAACGGCCACCCGGGTATTGAGCGATCAGAAGATCGACGAGCATGCCCGCTCACACTCCTGCGAATCCAACCAGTAACACTTACCGTACAGTCCGGTCTGTTCGTCTGATATGTCGCATATTTCGCATAGGGGTGGTAAACGTCAGTCCCCAGTAGCTCGATAAGTCGTATCGATATGAGGTCTATAACAGTTCGAAAAACTGCTGGTAACACTTACCAGTAAATCTCAGCAACCCTGGCCAGGGATTTCCGGTTATATCCAATCGAACACAGTGCAACATCAACTCCCTATACCGGGAGAGGCGAATCCCCTCCTATCGCTCATTGCCTCCATGTGATTCGGGACTGTACCTAAAAGCCACCATTTTGCACGCTCTCTAGGACGTGGTAAGGTGGCAATTAAAGTACAGTGGGAATCACACAAGACTCTATGGCGATCTCGGGTCTACAGACTAACATGTACCAGTGTCACCAGAGAACTGCCATCTGACGTAAGGTATAATACCATCTGGGAGTTATCGGCGAGTCCGTCCAGTGTACCCTGTCTCCACTGAGCACCCGTATATCATCTCCGATGTAAAACACCAATGGATATGGGATCATCCATCGCCCATCTGTATGGGTCGAGAAGGTATACGCTAGTCTACTCTGGTATATCGATGCCCCGTCTCGATACACCCACGACTAGGGACCTTGAAGGATGTACTTATGGACTACCATGTCCTCACTAGTATGATCCGCATCATAGTCCAGGTAGTCAAGTACACATCCTAAGGGCTTTACCAACATGTAACAGAGAGACAATCAGTGTACACGTTAAGGTAAAGAGCAACCAGATAGCATACTATCATGTCGAGCGAGAAAGTCCTCCCTATATATGTCCCAGCATCCACTACAATATACATCCTATGTACAGTAATGGCCTCTAGGGCATACATATAACTAACACTAGCATTTGAAATCATGTATACTAAACAATGCAATTAACTACAAGCTATCAAGTTATGCAAGTGAAGTAACATTTTCCAATGTGTACGTGACATGGCAATTACCGATGATGATGTGTGAGAGCCGGCAAGCAAATGTACGTGCAACATGCGCATCATCGGTAATGGTGCAGGTGTCCAAACAGTCAAGATCATAACAACTAATGAAAACACATGTATATATCTACAATGCAATGAGAACAGTATGAGTACAACAGAAAGTAAATATTAAGAGCAACAACATAATATACTATATATCTATATACGAGCCATACAGTTATAGTATTTAAAATAGCACGAATCGTTGTTTGGGGATACAGTGTTTTGGAGAAAAGATATGTCTTTTGAAAAATCCGTAGCGTCCCTCAGATTACCTTTTGAAAATTCATACGATTCGTTTGTTTTGAAAATAGGTATGACTCTAATTATATTCTAATACCTACTTAAGTAATTAAAAGATTAAAAGCTAAACTAAGAAGTTAAACTAAGAACCTAGTCAAAGTGATAAGAAAATCTATAATATTTCCGAGTCGATATACCTAATAGTCGGCAATCTAGCCTCATATCATCACGTACTGTATAATCCATCGTACGGCATTCTCGAGTCAAAAGTGCGGATCAATCATCATATATACCTCGTACGGTAAAATCCATCGTACGGCATCCTCAAAATCGAGGGTACGGATCAAATATCATATATATCATATAGTTCGTACGGTACCAATCGTCGTACAATATCATAATCAGGGGTACGGATCTAAGGTCTCGTACAATCTATTATTTTATTAAATCACATGTTATCGCATGTTTGTATATATCGCCCAACGATCCTTTATTATATCATATCATAAGTGATGTTTCAGACTCAATTTCATATCTCATATTCCCACGACATCATGCCCGATCATACCGACTCATATCCATTCAACATCTCATATCCACATCTTACACATATATGTATACTGTATATATAAATGTATAATATATATATATAAGAATAATGGAGGAAATAGGCCATAGGAGGGAATTTCCTCCTATGGCGTCGAAAAAATACACCCCACATCGTGTTTTCCGACGATCGGAATCCATCATCTTCATCGTTATCATCTAAGATGTGGGCACACCAAATTTTATGTGATTCTACAACATTTTCACCGTTGATTTAGCAATGTAAAAAGTTCTATTGTTGGTAAACCGTTAATTTTGAACCACTAATTCAACGGTGAAAAAGTTGTAGAATCAAATGAAATTTGGTGTACCCTTATCTTAGATGATAACGATGAAGATGATGGGTGCCGATCGTCGGAAAAAATGATGTAGGTTGTATTTTTTCGACGCCATAGGATGAAATTCCCTCCTATAGCATCTTTCCTCCATTATTCTCTCTCTCTATATATATGTATACTATATATATATGTGTATACTATATATATATGTGTGTGTATACTATATATATATATATATATATATATATGTATACTATATATATATCTATATCTATATATATTTATATATATATATCCACGCATACATATATATATATACATATATACATATACACACATATCATATCACTGGTGTTTGTGTGCGAGTGTGCGCGTGCGGCAAAATAATCTAACGGATCATGACTATAGATAATAGACTAAGGATAAACCTTCCTATAAGTACGCTTAATCTAACCTATAGTCTCCTAAAATCCCTATTGCTAGATATCCAAGTCTCGCATTAACTTATAAATATATAGTACGTATACGCATCCTATTCTACGATTGCGGGGGTGCTATATTGTTAGTTATATGTATGCCCTAGAGGCCATTACTATACATTGGATGCATATTGTAGTGGATGCTGGGACATATATAGGTAGGACTTTCTTACTCGACATGATAGTACGCTCTCTGGTTGCTCTTTATCTTAACATGTATACTTTCTGTCTCTCTGTTACTTGTTGATAAAGCCCTTAGGATGTGTACTCGACTTCGAGGACTATGATGCAGATCATACTAGTGGGTCCTGGGTAGTCCATGAGTACATCCTTCAATGTTCCTAGTCGTGGGAATATCGAGACGGGGCATCGATATTCCAGAGTAGACTAGCGTATATCTTCTCGACCCATGTGATGGGCGATGGATGATCCCATATCCATTGGTGTTTGACATCAGAGATGGTATGCGGGTGCTCAGTGGAGACTGGGTACACTGAACGGACTCGCCGAGAACTCCCAGATGGTATTATACCTCACGTCAGATGGCAGTTCTCTGGTGACACTGGTACAGCTTAGTCTGTTGACCCGAGATCGTCATAGAGTCTTGTGTGTCTCCCACTGTGCTTTGATTTCCACCCTACCACGGCTCTACTGAGTCGTGCAAACAGGTGGTTTTTGGGTACAGTCCCGATGCACATGGAGGCAATGAGCGATAGGAGGGGATTCGTCTCTCCCGGTATTGGGGGTTGAAGTTGCGCTATGCCCTACTGGCCATAACAGGAAATCCCTTGCCAGGGTAGCAGTGATATACTGGTAAGAGTTATCAGTAGTTTCACGATTGTTATGGACCACACGTCGGCATGACTTATCAAGCTACTGGGGTCTGACGTTTACCACCCCTAGATGAGATATGCGACATATCAGACGAATAGACCGGACTGTACGGTAAGTGTTAGTGGTTGGATTCACAGGAGTGTGAGCGGGCTTGCTCGTCGATCTTCTGATCGCTCAATACCTGAGTGGCCGTTACGTTTAGCAGACCGCTTGCGGCTTGTGGGTGTTTGATATGATCATCACCTGTTGCCGGCGTATTGACGAGTCTTTAGAGTCCTACACAGAGGTTTCCTGGCTCAAGCGAAACGAAATAGGAGCGCATATGAGATATGTGCGGGACCGAGAATAATGCATGTATGTGATACCATATTCTATTCTCGCGATGAATGTATCGATTGGTTGTATGCGATATAACCTAGTTATCGAATCGAGGATTGATTCGATAAGCCGATACATTGGATATTAGTCGGTTATATACGATAAGACCGGATTGTTAAATCAAGTATTGATTTAATGATTTAATACATAATTTTATATTTGATATATTAGTTTGCATTAACTAGTATTGGTTCACTTTAAATGGATTTTCTCACTTGATGTACACAAGTTGTATATGTGATATGCTTTTGTGCACTTGTTTGTATCATGTTTGATGATACATGAAAACTTGGGTTTGTATAAAGGATCAAACCATGGTTATGTTAATGGTTAGGGTTTTGTTTACTTATTCATTTATTTATTTTTTCATTTTGGAAAGATAAATAAATCATGGTGGCTTTCTTTGTTTGCTAGTTGAAGCTTCATGAAGCTTTGAATAAGTCCACCATTTTTATTTCATGCTTAACCCTAACCATTCAACCTAACCCTAGTTTATTCTCTACACCTAACTATGGTTGAAAATATGATAAGTATCATTTTATTTTCTATTCTCAAATACTTATCATATTCTCTTCTTCTTCTTCTTCTTCTTCTTCAACAAAGAAAAAAGCTTGCAACTAATGGCAACTTGAGAAAAACAGTGAGAAATTCAATTCTAAAGTGAACCCACTTCCTATTTCTTCATCCTCTACCACTTTCCAAGTAGTATAGGGTGTTTTCTTCACAAGTTTCATGACTTGGTGAAGTTGGAGTTTGATCTTGAGTTGCCTCGACGTAGATCATCTTCGGCATCGAAGTCGACGACCTAGCCCGATCAATTCTTCGATGAAACCACCGCGAGAGTCCGAGATCCGAAGGGTACAGCGGAGGGTCATCAACACGGAGCTAGAGAGGTGGAGGACCGGATCTACAAAGGTTGTAATCACTTTCCTCTTAGTTAAAGTAGTTAATTCGTATTGCATCGCCTATACATCTAGTTAACGATCCGTATTAGGGTTTGTAGGCACATAAAAATTTGAATTGGCCATGTTTGATCACTTGTAGAACCTCATGGGTGTGCCTAGGAACCCTACAGTGGTATCAGAGCCTAGCTAGAGCCTTAGGCGATGCGTAGACGGAGTTAGAAGTCCGATCGAACCAAAACCCTAACTCCAAAATGCTCTCTGTACATTTTTTGAAATCGTGGTTTTTTCCAGATTAAAAATGCTTAAAAAATTCATCTGGAAGTTATATGAATTACGATGCAAAAACGACAACCTAATTCGATGAAAGCGCGGCGGAACCGCGGCATTAGCATGGCTAATGCGGCGGTTACGCGGCCAATTAGTCTCTTCAGCCAATTATTTTTGCACAGTAACTTCTTTATTTTAATGCTGAGTTTTCTGGGAATTTTTAATTTGCACTCAAGAGTTGAGTTTTCTGGGGTGTTTTGGAGCTTCGATGATTCGATCAGAAATTTCAAACTTTGTTTATGTGCTTTTCCGGGTAATTTTAGAATATGTTAAAAAGTTCGACCGGATATAAATATCCACTTTTTCCCCTGCCGGGAAATTTCCAATTGTTGGATTTTTCAGTTGTTTAATGACGTTCTAAGTAGTGCAAGTAACGCGATGGTCCCTCTAGAAGACAACAAAGCTTAACTCGATTATGTGACCATCTTGAACTGCCCTTTAAACCTTAGGGTTTGGGGCAGTACGGCGTGCCACATGTGAGGCGTTGGCTTGACCCTTCTACGGCTGGACCGTTGGTACTGAGGCACGAAGTGAATATTTTTAAACTTATTTCATGTGTTGAGCTGTTTCGGGAAAACTGGGTTGTTCGATTGTTCGATCGGAAAGTTTAACATTTTCTATTTATCCGGAATGTGATACAACATTTGGAATTCATAAGTAGTTATGAGATAACTGAATGAATGTTATAAACATAGTAGTTTAGTCTCATTTGATCGGTTGCCACGGAATTTTGATGTGATCAAAAGTCCGTCGCAATCACGTAGCGTACGCGGATACTCGCCGGGTAAACTTAATAGACTGCTACACCCCATAGCCCCGACCAAGTGACTGTAGGAGAACCCCGTCGTCGAAAGCATCCGTTCGGGTGCTCGCGGCAGCGGTGTTCCGCCTTGGTGCACTTCGTCGACGGCGTCGGGGGTGCGGCCGCCTACTAAAGTTTGCGACGAGCATTCGATCAGAATGTCGGGAATCCTGTTGAATTGCCCGACTTGATATTGAAAAGAGTTTTCAATAATGAGACTAAAATGCGGGGTTTATAATTGTTAGGCATGCGATGTCTAAGGAATTCATTTGATTAGGCATGCGATGTCTAAAGAGGTTGCGGATTCCAACTGTTGTAGTTTTACACTTTCTTTTCTGTGACCGTAAGTGTAATATGTGATATCGCCGGTTTCGTTGCTATATGTCAACGACAATTGGGATGCACATATTTACTTACGTTGATGACATGTGATGTTATGTGTTGCTGGATATGTTATATTGGATCGTCGTGTTTGAATAGCCGGGGTTTTTTTTATGTGAGATGAGTGTTTTTCATTTTCATTCATGTAAAAACTTGTATGTAATATTCTTTTATTGGGGCACTTCCAGGTTGCGGATGATGTCACCATTTGTATATTATTTACTTTTCCGCATTAGGATAGACCCAAGGAGGGGAGCACAAGTAACTGGGTTCTAGGGTCCTGTGGGAGACCAACTCGAGGAGTCGAGTCCGAGTCTCCTAACCCTAGAATTGGTAGGGTTGCTTGCCGCTCTCATAGGGGTCTAGGGGTGTGGGATTGGCTTTTCATCACGACCGTGGAATCTGTGTTTTATACTGGCTCGTATTGAAAACACGGACGTCCTAGTATATCCAATATTTCATATGATATTTTCTGCTGCATTATCTGTGATGTGATCATGTGATTTGTTCAGATAGATATTATATATAGTATATATGATATATTATATAGACATTGCTTATGATTTACACTCGCGCTAGCCCTGCCTCGTTCTGGCGTTAGTTACCTAACCTAACGGTGCAGACGGGACATCGAGGCGAATGCGGATGGCATAAGCGTACGTTATATTTATCTGTGATGTTTAGGTGGACTTAATTGATGGGACATTCATTAATGAATTTAATGAAAGAAAATAAACCTAATTGATGTTGTGGAATCGAATTTCAAAATAAAACAGGTAGCTACAATTCTTGCTTTGCATCGCGGTGTTCATTGTAGAACATCATGTAGGGTTGCTAGGCACGCGCACAAGGGTTTACGAGGCATCAACCATGCCCAATTAAAATTTTAGCCGTGCCAAACAACCCGAATACGGAACTTTAAACTAGAGATTAGGCGAAAACAAGCATGCTAAACACTTTAACACTAAGTGAGAGGGATTACAACCTTTGTAGATCCGGTCCTTCACTTCATATGCTCCATGTTGTGGTCCCTTCGCTGCGATCATCGGGATCCGGACTCTCGAGAGGTTCCACGAAGAGAAAGACGCAACCTTTGCTTCCGATCTTCGATACTAAGACGATCTACCTTGAAGTTTCTTTAACACAAGCTAACACTCATGAAATGATGTGAACACCCTCATCTAAATGGCAAGGGAAGATGAGGATGATGAAGTAGGATTTTTGCTCTCTTTATTTATCTTTTTCTCATATTTATTCATCACCTTTTGAAAAACTAGTAAGCTTTTCATGAAAGAATGAAGGAGGAAGAAGATGAACAATGTTAGAATCCTTTTGTGATGAATAGGAAAAGAATAATATGATAGAATTATGCAACCATGGTCAAGTGAACCTTTGTAGAGAAATAACTAGGGTTAGGGTTTGGGTTGGGTTAAAGCATGACTCACTTGAAAATATCTTTATCATGACAAAAAGAAAAGCTTCTAGAAACATCTAGAAAGCTTAACCCTAATCCAAACCCTAATCATGTTTAAACTCCCCTAAACAAGTTGCATTAGTTATCATATCATGTTACAATATTATATATCACATATATAATATTTATCGTAACAAAATAAAATAATACAATTAACATATATCGCATATATATCAATGTATTATCCGAGTGAGAAAAAGAATCTTTTAGTGAGCAAATATTAGTTAATGCAATTTAATATATCATATATATTATTATACATTAAATTATCGAATCAACACTTGATCCGACAATCCGGCTATATCGCATATAACCGACTAATATTTATCCGTACCGATTCATCGAATCAACACTTGATCGATGACCCGGCTGATATCAAATATCGTGAGAATACAATACGGTATCACATATCGCATTATCCTCGGTCCCGCACATATCACATATGTGCTCCTACTCCGTTTTGCCTGAGTCAAGAAACCTCTGTGTAGGACTCTAAAGAATCGTCAATACGCCGGCAGTAGGTGATGATCATATCAAACACCCACAAGCTGCAAGCGGTCAGCTAAACGTAACAGCTACCCAGGTATTGAGCGCTCAGAAGATCAACAAGCAAGCCGGTACATTCTCCTGCGAATCCAAACAGTAACACTCCCGTACAGTCCGGTCTCGTCGTCTGATATGTCGCATATCTCGCCTAGGGGTGGTAAACGTCAGACCCCAGTAGCTTGATAAGTCGTGTCGATATTAGGTCTATAACGGTTCGAGAAACTACTGATAACACTTACCAGTAAATCTCAGCAACCCTGGCCAGGGATTTCTGGTTATAGCCAATCGAACACAGCACAACATCAACTCCCTATACCGGGAGAGACGAATCCCCTCCTATCGCTCATTGCCTCCATATGATTCAGGACTGTACCCAAAAGACACCTTTTTGCACGCCCTCTTGGACGTGGTATGATGGAAATCAAAGCACAGTGGAAACCACACAAGACTCTATGACGATCTCGGGTCAACAGACTACTCTGTACCAGTGTCACCGGAGAACTGCCATCTGACGTATGGTATAATACCATCTGGGAGTTCTCGGCGAGTCCGTCCAGTGTACCCAGTCTCCACTGAGCACCCGTACACCATCCTTGATGTCAAACACCGATGGATATGGGATCATCCATCGCCCATCATATGGGTCAAGATGCGTATACGCTAGTCTACTCTGGTGCATCGATGCCCTGTCTCGATACACCCACGACTAGGAACAATTATAGGATGTACTCGTCGACTACCGTGGCCCCACTAGTATGATCTCATCATAGTCCCAGTAGTCGAGTACATATCCTAAGGGCTTTATCAACATGTAATATAGAGACAATCAGAGTACATGTTAAGATAAAGTACAACCAGATAGCATACTATCATGTCGAGCAAGAAAGTCCTCCCTATATATGTCCTAGCATCCACTACAATATACATCGTATGTACAGTAATGGCCTCTAGGGCATACATATAACTAACACATCCTGCACCTTATTCGATAAGGAAAGGACCGAAATCCCTTCACCGGGAGTGACTCCTTTAGCAATAACTGACAGATGCTACAACCCTCGGTTTTTCTTTTGATTGCTTCTATAGTTTCTGCTTTGCACAGTGATATATATGATATATCCCGCACCTCATTCGACGAGGAAAGGGCCGACGATCCCTTCACCGGGAGTGACCCCTTTAGCAAAACTAGAAAAGCCTAAAAAACATTCCATTTAAAAACCATTTGATTCCGCAACGAGATCAAGTTCAAAGCGTTAAAGGTTTTCATAAAAACCATTCGCAACCCTCCGTCATTTTAGGAAGTAGAGTACTTAGTATTCGTGCTGTGTTTGTTGACCTTAGTTAAGGCACAGTGTACGGTAGCTAAGTGTTGTCTTCCTACACCACATATGATACGATTAGTTAGGACAGTCGCGTGACTTTGTTGACCTTAGTTAGGGGTCATGTTGGTGGGTCTAATTAATCACGAAATGACGGGTAGAACTTGACTAGTGCTTATGATTTGTTGACCATAGTTAAGGTCATAAGTACTAAGGGTAAAAACCTTTATCGGGAGTTTCAAGTGTTGAAATTTGCAATGAGATTGCATACCTTCTATGTGATAGTTGGATCCCGATACCCACTGCGAGTAATTGTTACTCCTGGGAGAGTTTTGCACTTTATAATTAGCCGATCAAGTAGGTGTCTAGAAAGGTGTCAACGGGGTTACGCCTCTGGGAAAACGAGGTTTACTGTAATTAGGTCCGTGCGAAAGCATGGGGAACCACCCTCAAAGTACCGATACTGGCCTGGCTGAAAGATTGGCGAACTTGTAGAGTGTAATTAATCCCGGCTAGTCTTTCTTTTCAGGGTTTTAAGGAAGATTTGATAAAAACAGAGGGAGCCATCTTGATTAGATAAAATATATAACCAATCTAATCTTGCAAGACCGCACGCAGAGTTTTTTCTTCTCTCTCTCTCCAGGTAGCGACCATATCACGCCTTAATCAAGATAATAATATGGAAGTATTGACCGAACCCGCTTGTTATACTGAGCTGGGGAACGTTGGTCCCGCTCCAACTTATAATTGTTATAAGACAGAGCAGGAAATAGGGAAATACCAGAATTCCTATGCCGCCCAAATGAAGAAAGTGCGTATGATGCATCTCCTTCGGGTGTGTTCATTACAAAGAACCGTTTCTCAGTATCCTCTGCATCCTAGGTATTTGATACAGGATCAGGATCCCAGATATGTAATCTGTTACATAGGGCTACAAAAAGGTAGAAAACTGAGAACGGGTGATAAGTTTCATGAGACAGAAAACAGGGCTAGTGTTGCCGCCTAGTTTGTTGGTCACTGTCACCCTGTATTACCAATACATTGATTCTGAACAAATGCTATTAGATACCGAACCTGATATACAAAATTATATCAATCTCTTTATTTATTAAAGAAATGATTAAATTTTGTATTGTTGAATAATGTTTTGAACATTTCCTATATCAAAAGTTGATCGGTTCAGGCACGTTATCTAAAAGCATTGACGTTCTAAATCAAACTACAGTTCCTAGTATACAGAACACACACAAGAGGAAGAGTTCAGAAATGAACGAATCTTTCTTGAGGCATTGTAGACTAGGTCACATCAATGCGACCCGACTGGCTGAAGTTACATTTTAGATGCATATTTAAATCAGTTTGAATTTACATCTTGTGAAACTTGCCAGTCATGTCACAAAGATTAGATGACCATAGCTCTGTTTATTGGAAACAGAGAAAGAGTTAGTAAACTCTTGGGACTGATATATGATGATGTATGTAAACTCCCCTGTCTACACATGCCAGTGTTAGTGTATATGCCCTAGAGGCCATTACTGTATCATATTAGATTGTATATTACTTGATGGAAGCTTGGGATATTCACAGTTGTATATACAATCTTCCTCGAAATGGTAGTATGCTACTTGGTTTGTCTCTGCTTTAATATGTGCATGTGTTTCTTTTAGCATATCGCTGATATACATATTAGTAGAGCCCTTAGGATTATTGCTTGATTACCAGCGTTGTGATTGCGCTCACACTCGTGGGGGCTGGGTAATCTATAAGCACATCCTTATACTGGTCCCTAGTTGTTAGACTATCGAGACAGGGCATCGATACTCCGGAGTAGACTAGCGTATGCGCTTCTCATCCCAGCGTGGGAGACGGTCTGTCCCACAGCCGTCAGTACGTCGTACTTGAGATAGTATGCGGGTGCTCGTTCGGTTACGAGTACACTGGACAGGACTCGTCGGGAACTGTTGGTTGGTATTATACCTATCGTCAGTTATCAGTTCCCAGGTGACATGAGTACAGCTTAGTCCGCTGACTTGATACCGTCACTTCGCCTCGAGTGTGTTCCCACTGCACTTTGATTACTACCCTACCACGGCTCAAAGGAGTCGTGCAAACAGGTAGTTTTTGGGTGCAGTCCTGAAGCACTTGGAGGCAGTGATGGTTAGACAGGATTTGTCTCTCTCGGTATTGGGGGTTGACATCGCGCTGTGTCCAGGAGAGCCATTACACAAGTAGTCCCTGGCCAGGGCAAGCGAGATATACTGGTAGGTTTCCAGTGTTATCTCAGGGTGTTCTGGGCTACACTCCGACACGACTTGTACCGCTATTAGGGGACTGACGTTCACCGCCCCCTAGGCCCGCCATGCGATGTATTAGACGAACAGACCGCACTGTACGGAGACTGTCACATACAGGCTCAGTAGGAGTTCAGATGGGGTCACCTCGTCAGTCTTCTTATCGGGATCTACCTGGGGACCGTTACGTACAGCTAGTGCTGCTTGCGGTCCGTGGTTAAACCCACTGCCAGCGTAGTGTCGAGTCTTTAGAGTCCCACACAGAGAGCTATTCGCCTTTAGGCAAAATGAGTAGAGGTCGCATGGTTTTGCGACATGGTTTGTTCACATCCGTGCACTTGTGCACGTTTGCTGTCCGGACAGCTTATACTAGCGGGCTTTGGTTTAAGCAAGATCCTAGTATATGATTTGGGATTGGTTTTATCTCTTTGTATTCGTGTTCCTCGGATCACGAATACGGGTGCGTATGCACAGTTGCTTTAGACAGAGGGAGAGGACTTTGATTAGGGTTAATGACCATTGTCATTTTATTAACCCGAATGCTTGTGTGTGTATTATGGTTAATTGATATTAGTTTATTATAATTGTGCATGGTTAGGGTTGTTGACCATTGGACATTCTTGACTTGTTGACCTAGGTTGACACTTTGACCATCATCATTTCATTTGGAAGATGCTCTTTGATCCTTGCAATTTGCATTAAAAATGAAATGATAATGGTCATGTCTTGATTAAGGCATGACAATTATCTCACTAATTATCAATTTACAATAATTCACACATATATGTGAGAATGCTTCATAATTCTCTCATTCTATCATATACTTTCTCTCTCTTGCTCTTCCTCTTCCTCAAGCTCTCCCCTCTCATGTGTTGAGAAACACTTGAGCTTGAGAAAAACCACTCCATAGTAATCTCTACTCTCATCTAGGGTTCTTGGATTAGCACTTCTAGCACCTTAGTTACTTCTAGCTTGAAGTTGAAACCAAAGGTTGAGGCTTTCGGGTGGATCCTTCTTCGACTCGAGAAGGCGACAAGGCGATCTCTTTCTTACACTCCAAGGAGCAAGAAGAGAAGGATATAAAGCCCTAGGTAAGGCCAAATGCCTCGTGCTTGCCTCGATGGACAACGAACATCAGAGGAGGCATGAGAATATGGACCTAGAGTCCATATTTCTCCATACAAAAGAACTGTATGGAGAGCAGTTTCTTATCGCAAGATACGAAGTGTCGAAGAAGCTATTTTCGGCAAGATTGGCTGTCGGATCATCGGTAGCGGAACACGTGCTTAAGATGATTGGCTACATAGAGGAGCTTGCAGACCTTGGGACCACGTTGGAGAATGAACTCTATACTGATTTGATTCTCCAGTCCCTTCCTTCCACTTAGGCCCAGTTTATCCTAAACTTCAACATGCAAGGAAAGGAGGTTGAACTTTCCGAACTTCTGAACATGTTGAGGAGTGCTGAGGGCACCCTACAGAAAGGTAGGGAGTCATCCACTTTGTTTGTAGGAGGATCTTCCTCTTCTAGGTCCAGGGCGAAAGCCAAGGGCAAGAAGAAGAAAGCCCCCGCCAAACCAAGAGGCGGTGTCAGTAAAGTGGATACGAAGGGAAAAGGAAAGGCAACAAAGGTAGCGGGAAAGCTGGTGGGGAAGGAAGAATGCTTCTACTGTCACAAAAGTGGACACTGGAAACAGGATTGCAAGGCTTGGAAGGCCAGAACCCAGGATCTGAAGCGAGTTGCGGCTTCAGCTTCAGGTGTGTAAGTTATTGAAAACTGTCTATCGATAAACTCTACATCCTGGGTATTGGATACTGGATTAGATCTCATATCTGTAATTCATTGTAGGCGTTGAGAAAGCGTAGAGTTTTGAAGGCAGGTGACATGACCCTCAGAGTTGCAAACGGAGCTAGCATAGATGCTGAGGCCGTGGGGGACTATCACCTGGGATTGTCAGATGGACACTTTTTGGTTTTGCGTAGTTGTTATTATGTACCAAATGCAACCTGTAATATCATTTCTGTATCTTTATTATCTAAAGAAGGTTATGAATTTGCATTTGTAAGTAATGTAGTGAACATTCACCTTAATCAAGTTTTGATTGGGTCAGGTACATTGAACAGCGGTATATACGTTTTAAACCAACCACAGATTTTCAATGTCCAGAATACACACAAAAGAAAGTCTCCAGAAATCAATAAAACTTTCTTATGGCATTGTAGACTCGGTCACATTAATGAGAGAAGGTTGACGAAGTTGCATACAGAAGGATATTTGGATCCGTTCGAATATCAATCGTATGCAACTTGTCAATCCTGTCTCAAAGGAAAGATGACAAAGACTCCGTTCACTGGACACGGAGTACGAGCGAGCGAGCTCTTGGGACTCGTACACAGCGACGTGTGCGGTCCAATGTCTACGCATGCACGAAGCGGTTATTCGTACTTCATTACTTTTACGGATGACTTTTCAAGGTACGGCTATGTTTTCTTAATGAAACATAAATCCGAGGCTTTTGAAAAATTCCAGGAATATAAGAATGAAGTAGAAAAACAAACAGGCAAAAGTATCAAGGCACTGAGATCTGATCGAGGTGGTGAATACTTAGTGCCGAGTTCCTGGGTTACTTAAAAGAGAATGGAATTCTCTCTCAGCTTACTCCTCCATACACTCCGCAACATAACGGTGTATCGGAGAGACGGAACCGAACCCTATTGGATATGGTACGGTCCATGATGAGTAACGCTGATTTGCCGCGATCGTTCTGGGGATATGCGCTAGAATCAGCTGCATACCTTTTGAAACGAGTTCCAACTAAGACTGTGCCTACTACACCTATCAGATGTGGTGTGGGAAGAGACCCTATCTTAATCACATTAAGACATGGGGATGTCCAGCTTTTGTAAAAAAGCAGCATGCGGACAAGCTCGAGGCACGCTCAGTACAGTGTAAGTTTGTAGGATATCCAAAAAACTCCAAGGGATATTTCTTCTATTGCGAAAAGGAACAAAAGGTTTTTGTTTCTCGCCATGCCTACTTTCTAGAACACCTGTTCATAGAAAAAGAAATAAGTGGGAGCGCAATAGAACTGGAAGAAGTTCCAGAACCACGAGCTATTACTGAAAGCTTAGTAGAACCAGAGGGTTCGAAAGATCAGGACATTCCCACGCCACTCCGCAGGAGTAGTAGGCAGTCTCATCCGCCCGAGAGATACTACGGTTTTCTCATTGACGGGGATAGAGAGGATTGCATCATAGATTGTGATGAGCCTACTAGCTTCCAGCAAGCCATTCAGAGCGTTGACTCGGTAAAATGGCTGGATGCAATGCGGGCCGAAATGGAGGCCAGTTACACCAACAAAGTATGGACGTTGGACATTGCTCCAGATGGGGTAAAACCCGTAGGATGCAAGTGGATCTTCAAAAGGAAGATTGGTGTTGATGGACAGGTTGAGACCTATAAAGCTAGACTAGTTGCAAAGGGTTTTCGTCAGAGAGCTGGTTTGGACTATGACGAAACCTTTTCTCTAGTGGCTATGCTGAAATCCATTCGGATCCTTCTTGCCATTGCTGCCTTCCACGATTATGAGATTTGGCAGATGGACGTAAAGACCGCTTTTCTAAATGGAAATTTAGAGGAGTGTGTCTATATGGACCAGCCAGAGGGTTTCATTCAGAGTGGGAGCAGCGGAAAAGTGTGCAAGTTGCTTAAGTCCATTTATGGACTAAAGCAGGCATCGCGGAGTTGGAACATCTGTTTTGATGAGACGGTCAAGGAATTTGGCTTTATCAAAAATCCAGATGAACCATGCATCTATTGTAGATTTGTAGCGAGAACTGTAGTATTCCTTGTTTTATACGTGGATGACATTCTCTTAATAGGAAATGACATTCCTATGCTACAATCTGTCAAGGGGTTCTTATCACACAGGTTCTCCATGAAAGACCTGGGTAATGCCTCATACATTCTGGGTATCTGGATCTACCGTGACAGATCCAAGAGGATATTAGGACTATCACAGTCCAGGTACATCGACACCATACTGAAAAGATTCAGTATGGAAGATTCCAAGCACGGTAATCTACCGGCTTGTCACGGGATCACCCTCTCCAAAGAGATGTCTCCCAAGACTGATTTGGAGAGGGATCGCATGTCTATTATACCCTACGCTTCTGCGGTAGGCTCTATAATGTATGCGATGTTGTGTACCAGACCAGATGTGGCTTATGCACTGAGTATGGTAAGCAGGTATTAGTCAAACCCTGGAAAGAAACATTGGATAGCGGTAAAGAACATTCTCAAGTACTTGAGAAGGACTAAGGAGATGTTCTTAGTATATGGCGGAAAAGACCTCCAGATTGAGGCCTTTGCTGACTCTAGCTTCCAGAGTGACAAGGATGATTCCAACTCCATGTCGGGTTTTGTCTTTACCCTCAATGGAGGGGCGGTGTGTTGGAAGAGTTCCAAACAGGGAACCGTTGCTGACTCGACTATGGAAGCGGAATACATCGCTGCATCTGATGCCGCAAAAAAAGCTGTCTGGATGAGGAAGTTCTTGAAAGAACTTCAGGTGGTTCCGTCCATTGTGGACCCAATACCTCTGTATTGCGACTACAACGGGGCTATAGCTTTAGCGAAGGAACCCAGGTCCCATCAGAAATCCAGACATATCTTAAGGCGGTATCACCTGATCAGGGAGATCGTGGATCGCCAGGAGATCGAGGTTCGGAAGATTGCTTCAGAAGATAACACTGCAGATCCATTCACCAAGGCCTTGCCCCAGACTCAGTTCGAGCGGCTGATCGAGATGATAGGTCTTCGATACGCCAATACATGGCCTTAGTGCAAGTGGGAGATTGTTAGTGTATATGCCCTAGAGGCCATTACTGTATCATACTAGTTTGTATATTACTTGATGGAAGCTTGGGATATTCACAGTTGTATATACAATCTTGCTCGAAATGGTAGTATGCTACTTGGTTTGTCTCTGCTTTAATATGTGCATGTGTTTCTTTTAGCATATCGCTGATATACATATTAATAGAGCCCTTAGGATTATTGCTTGATTACCAGCGTTGTGATGGCGCTCACACTATTGGAGGCTGGGTAATCCATAAGCACATCCTTATACTGGTCCCTAGTCGTTGGACTATCGAGACAGGGCATCGATACTTCGGAGTAGACTAGCGTATGCGCTTCTCATCCCAGCATGGGAGACGGTCTGTCCCACAGCCGTCAGTACGTCATACTAGAGATAGTATGCGGGTGCTCGTTAGGTTACGAGTACACTGGACAGGACTCGTCGGGAACTGTTGGTTGGTATTATACCTATCGTCAGTTATCAGTTCCCAGGTGACATGAGTACAGCTTAGTCCGCTGACTTGACACTGTCACTTCGCCTCGAGTGTGTTCCCACAGCACTTTGATTACTACCCTACCACGGCTCAAAGGAGTCGTGCAAACAGGTAGTTTTTGGGTGCTGTCCCGAAGTACTTGGAGGCAGTGACGGTTAGACAGGATTCGTCTCTCCCGGTATTGGGGGTTGACATCGCGCTGTGTCCAGGAGAGCCATTACACAAGTAGTCCCTGGCCAGGGCAAGCGAGATATACTGGTAGGTTTCCAGTGTTATCTCAGGGTGTTCTGGGCTACACCCCGACACGACTTGTACCGCTATTAGGGGACTGACATTCACCGCCCCCCTAGGCCCGCCATGCGATGTATCAGACGAACAGACCGGACTGTACGGAGACTGTCACATACAGGCTCAGTAGGAGTTCAGATAGGGTCACCTCGTCAGTCTTCTTATCGGCATCTACCTGGGGACCGTTACGTAGAGCTAGTGCCGCTTGCGGTCTGTGGTTAAACCCACTGCCAGCGTAGTGTCGATTCTTTAAAGTCCCACACAGAGAGCTATTCGCCTTTAGGCAAAATGAGTAGAGGTCACATGGTTTTGCGACAGGGTTCGTTCATATCCGCGCACTTGTGCACGTTTGCTGTCCGGACAGCTTATACTACCGGGCTTTGGTTTAAGCCAGATCCTAGTATATGATTTGGGATTGGTTTTATCTCTTTGTATTCGTGTTCCTTGGATCACGAATACGGGTGCGTATGCACAGTTGCTTGAGACAGATGGAGAGGACTTTGATTATGGTTAATGACCATTGTCATTTTATTAACCCTAATGCTTGTATGTGTATTATGGTTAATTGATATTAGTTTAATATAATTGTGCATGGTTAGGGTTGTTGACCATTTGACATTCTTGACTTGTTGACCTAGGTTGACACTTTGACCATCATCATTTCATTTGGAAGATGCTCTTTGATCCTTGCAATTTGCATTAAAAATAAAATGATAATGGTCATGTCTTGATTAAGCCATGACAATTATCTCACTAATTATCAATTCACAATAATTCACACATATATGTGAGAATGCTTCATAATTCTCTCATTCTATTATATACTTTCTCTCTCTTGCTCTTCCTCTTCCTCAAGCTCTCCTCTCTTATGTGTTGAGAAACACTTGAGCTTGAGAAAAACCACTCCATAGTAATATCTACTCTCATCTAGGGTTCTAAGATTAGCACTTCTAGCACCTTAGTTACTTCTAGCTTGAATTTGAAGCCAAAGGTTGAGGCTTTCGGGTGGATCCTTCTTCGACTCGAGAAGGCGACAAGGCGATCTCTTTCTTACACTCCAAGGAGCAAGAAGAGAAGGACATAAAGCCCTAGGTATAACAATTTTTCCTTCTAGCTAATTTCTAGTTAGCTTTTAGTTAGTTTTGTTAAGTAAAGATCCCGACTTTGTCTAGTCCATGTTGCCTAGAGTAGTAAAAATCCGATTTTTATTCCGTTTTCCGCCTCCCCACAAGCACCGGGGTGGGCAACGTGGACTTACAGCCAGGACCGGTTCTTTGTACTTCATTATATTCTCTGATAATCTCTCAAGATTCAGTCATATGTTCCTGTTGAAACATAAGTCCGAAGCTTTTGAGGTATTCATAAAATATAAGTTGGAAGTAGAGAACCAAAATACGGGTATAAGTATTATGTCCTATGATAAGATCAGGGAGGAGAATACTTGTGCATGGAATCCTTGGACTATTCTAAAGGAAAATGAGATTCTCTCTCAGTATTACTCCTCTGAACACACCACAGCACAACGGTGTATCGGGGCGGAGCAATCGCACAATATTAGATATGGTGTGCTCTATGATGAGTATTACTGAGTTACCTATTTCCTTTTAGGTGTTCTGCACTTGAGAAGCTGCATACCTATTGAATTAGATTCGAATCAAATCTGTGCCTACCATTCCATATGAGATATGGTATGGGAAGAGCCTATCTCCTAAGTAAGTTAAGATTTAGGATTGTCCGGCCTATGTCTAAAGCAAAATCCGGACAAGATCGAGGCAAGGTCAGTTCTGCAGAATTGGAAAAGTTCCAGCTATACAAAACTGCAGCTGATGATTTGACAGAACCAAAGGATTCAATAGTTCCCGACGAACCTCAGCCTCTCCGCCGATCTAGTAGGGTTCCTCATCCGCCTGAGAGATACCTCGGTTTCTCGACGACAGTGGGAGCGAGGAATGCATCATGAGATGATGACCCAACTAGTTTCGAGCAGGCCATCGAGAGTAGGGACTCTGTAAGAATGGCTAGATGCTTAGCGATTTGAGATGGAATCCATGTACACCAACAAAGTATGGACTTTGGTTGCGATATCTGAAGGGTTAAAAACCCATTAGGAGCAAGTATATCTTGAGAAGATTACTTGGTGTAGATGGAAAAGTTGAGACTTTCAAAGCTAGACTTGTTAAAGTTTTTCGTCATCAACCAAGCATGGATAATGATGAAACCTTTTTCCAGGGACTATGCTTAAGTCCATCCAGATCCTACTTACCATTGCTACATACCATGACTACGATATCTGGTGGTTGGGTGCCATGACTACTTTTCTAAATTGTGATTTAGAAGAGAACGTCTATAAGAACACAGCCAGAGGGCTTCGTAAACAGTGGGAGCAGCGGAAACGTGTGCAAGTTGCTTTACAGAATAAAGCAGGCATCGCGGAGTTGGAACGTCTGTTTTGATGTGGTAGTCAAAGAATTTGACTTCATCAAAATGGTAGATGAACCTTGTATATACAAAACGGTAGTAGAGAGTAAGGTGGTCATCCTCGTATTGTACGTGGACAACATACTCTTGATAGGAAAAGAGTTTCCTATACTACGATCGGTCGATCTCCTCTTATCACATGGAATCTCCAATAGGATAAAGATGATACCTCCTAAATCCTGAGATTTGGATCTATGAGATAGATCTAAAGGGATGTTAGGGTTCTCACTAGGTATAGTGAGATTGTATCAATCGATCCTGGGGAGAATCACTGGAAAAGTTCCACACTGATAAGCACGACTGAGTGTCAGTCGCAGGCATTGTCTTCACCCTCACTAGAGGGACGGTATGTTGGAAGAGTTCCAAGCTAGATACCGTGACAAACTAGACGATAAAGGCTGGTAACATCGCTATTAAAGATACTACCAAAGAGGCAGTTTGGGTGTATATTGGTTCATGAGATGAACTAGGTTCCTACCATTGTGTGATAATGGAAGTGTGGCTTTGGCCCTGGAACCCTGGTCCCATCAGTGACCCAGACATATTCTGAGGCAGCATCACCTGATCATGGAGATAGTTGATCTCCAGGTTGATCGAGGTTAGGAGAGTAGACTCAGAGGACAACACGGCGGATTTACTCACGAAGGCCTTTTCCCAAAGAGAGACTTTTAGGGGATGGTTGAGTATTAGATACTACAACTACTGCTACAGATGGCCCTAGTGCAAGTGGGAGATTGTTAGTTATATGTACGCCCTAGAGGCCATTACTGTACATTGGATGTATATTGTAGTGGATGCTGGGACATATATAGGTAGGACTTTCTTTCTCGACATGATAGTACGCTATCTGGTTGCTCTTTATCTTAACATGTATACTTTCTGTCTCTCTGTTACTTGTTGATAAAGCCCTTAGGATGTGTACTCGACTTCCAGGACTATGATGCAGATCATACTAGTGGGGCCTGGGTAGTCCATGAGTACATCCTTCAATGTTCCTAGTCGTGGGAATATCGAGACGGGGCATCGATATTCCAGAGTAGACTAGCATATATCTTCTCGACCCATGTGATGGGCGATGGATGATCCCATATCCATTGGTGTTTGACATCAGAGATGGTATGCGGGTGCTCAGTGGAGACTGGGTACACTGAACGGACTCGCCGAGAACTCCCAGATGGTATTATACCTCACGTCAGATGGCAGTTCTCTGGTGACACTGGTACAGCTTAGTCTGTTGACCTGAGATCGTCATAGAGTCTTGTGTGTCTCCCACTGTGCTTTGATTTCCACCCTACCATGGCTCTACCGAGTCGTGCAAACAGGTGGTTTTTGGGTACATTCCCGATTCACATGGAGGCAATGAGCGATAGGAGGGGATTCGTCTCTCCCGGTATTGGGGGTTGAAGTTGCGCAAAGCCCGACTGGCCATAACAGGAAATACCTTTCCAGGGTAGCAGTGATATACTGGTAAGAGTTATCAGTAGTTTCACGATTGTTATGGACCTCACGTCGGCATGACTTATCAAGCTACTGGGGTCTGACGTTTACCACCCCTAGGCGAGATATGCGACATATCAGACGAACAGACCGGACTGTACGGTAAGTGTTACTGGTTGGATTCACAGGAGTGTGAGCGGGCTTGCTCGTCGATCTTCTGATCGCTCAATACCCGGGTGGCCGTTACGTTTAACAGACCGCTTGCGGCTTGTGGGTGTTTGATATGATCATCACCTGCTGCCGGCGTATTGACGAGTCTTTAGAGTCCTACACAGAGGTTTCCTGGCTCAAGCGAAACGAAATAGGAGCGCATATGAGATATGTGCGGGACCGAGAATAATGCGTGTATGTGATACCATATTCTATTCTCGCGATGAATGTATCGATTGGTTGTATACGATATAACCTAGTTATCGAATCGAGGATTGATTCGAAAAGCCGATACATTGGATATTAGTCGGTTATATGCGATAAGACCGGATCGTTAAATCAAGTATTGATTTAATGATTTAATGCATAATTATATATTTGATATATTACTTTGCATTAACTAGTATTGGTTCACTTTAAATGGATTTTCTCACTTGATGTACACAAGTTGTATATGTGATATGCTTTTGTGCACTTGTTTGTATCATGTTTGATGATACATGCAAACTTGGGTTTGTGTAAAGGATCAAAGCATGGTTATGTTAATGGTTAGGGTTTTTGTTTACTTATTCATTTATTTATTTTTTCATTTTCGAAAGATAAATAAATCATGGTGGCTTTCTTTGTTTGCTAGTTGAAGCTTCATGAAGCTTTGAATAAGTCCACCATTTTTGTTTCGTGATTAACCCTAACCATTCAACCTAACCCTAATTTATTCTCTACACCTAACTATGGTTGAAAATATGATAAGTATCATTTTATTTTCTATTTTCAAATACTTATCATATTTTCTTCTTCTTCTTCTTCTTCTTCAACAAAGAAAAAAGCTTGCAACCTTTAATGGCAACTTGAGAAAAAGAGTGAGAAATCCAATTCTAAAGTGAACTCAGTTCCTATTTCTTCATCCTCTATCACTTGCCATGTAGTATAGGGTGTTTCCTTCACAAGTTTCATGACTTGATGAAGTTGGAGTTTGATTTTGAGTTGCCTCGACGTAGATCATCTTCGGCATTGAAGTCGACGACCTAGCCCGATCAATTCTTCGATGAAACCACCACGAGAGTCCGAGATCCGAAGGGTACAGCGGAGGGTCGTCAACACGGAGCTAGAGAGGTGGAGGACCGGATCTACAAAGGTTGTAATCACTTTCCTCTTAGTTAAAGTAGTTAACTCGCATTGCATCGCCTATACATCTAGTTAACAATCCGTATTAGGGTTTGTAGGCACATAAAAATTTGAATTGGTCATGTTTGATCACTTGTAGAACCTCATGGGTGTGCCTAGGAACCCTACATATACGCCTTCCATCCGACCTCCCTCATAGATATACATCTACTCTCCTTCGATCCCCGCTTGCCGAAGTCGATGACGTCTTGCTCTCCTTGTCGTCTCAAAGTCCACGCAAATGTACCTACATATCAAAACACATCATATTGCATAACAAATCATATTCGAAAACCGACACGTCACGCAAAGTGCTCATAGGTTACAACCTGTAGCCTACGCATGCGAAAACAACCAAATAACCCTAGTTATTGATGTACAAACGTCCAACAACCAAATCCAAGTTCAAATACCAAAAACCAAGTTTTAGAAATCGGAAAACATTTCAAAAATCAACTCAAAATGCTCACAGATTTTTGCTCAGGTCTATTTGGACTAATCTAACAATACAGAGGCTAGGTTATAAGGTAAGTGGGCTACAGGCCAAACCCCAACACCCCTGCCCACAACATGGCCGGCGAGAAGGCCTATATACTCGGTGTCGCCGGTCCCAACGTGGAGGATTGGTCACGTACTTCTGTGGTGGTCATCTAGTGGTCCTACTAGGTCAATGAAGTTGTTTGATTTTCTTAGAAACATCCCAAGTTGATCCAGATTCCCGGTAGTCTTCACAATTTTCACAAAACTGACATTGGAAAGATCTAAACTTAAGTTTTAGGGTTTAGTCTCTGGTTTGGTCTATAAAATCGACACTATAGGGGTTGTGGGCACTAATTACACTCAATTACATCCTCACAACTCAAGATAAGCCCTAACCCTCATCTTGGAATTTCCCGACATCACTTATCAACTCAAGATTAACTCTAAATTATACTAGGATGAAAGGAAAACTAGAAACTTAACTAAGGGTGTGGGATTTACCTTATTTGGCAACCCAAGAATTTTCTTGAGTTGCCCAAAGTCCTCAAAGTTGCAACTTGATTCCTCCAAGGTGTTTGTGGTGAGCTAGTGGTCAATTTTTGTGAAGGGGGTATAAGGTTTTGTTTGAGTTTTGGGGATGACCATAGGGGGTAGAGGAGGAGGATGAGAAGGAGATGAAGGAGATGAAGAAGATGAGGAAATGAGGAGGTGAGGAAAAGAGGAGGGAGATGGTCAAGACCTAGAACCTTCTTACTGTCTCTCTCTCCCTCTCACCCAAGCTCATGTCCCCACCCTCACTCTTTCCTTTATTTTTCTTTTCCTCATTATAACAAAAACCAAAAATCATTTTAAGGAGAACAAAGATGCCATGGTTCAATCAAAGTAACAAGTGTTTTGAAACATGATATGGTGCATGTCATATGCATAAACAATATTAATGCACAATTAATAAATATTAATCAAGTTTAGCATTAAACTTGTATACAAATAATTATTTAACAATCTATAAATACTCAATTTATATAATTTCTTTCAAAATCAATAATTCTTATTAATTTCCCAAATATTTTCCAAACTATCAGTATATAGTTATACCATATCATTAAAACTATTTCTTATACTTTTTTAATATTCATGAAGTTCGTTAATTTAATTATTTAAATTCCCGAATATAATATTTAATTTTTTTGAAATGTTACAGTTCTATGTAATAGTTGGATCCTGATACCCACTACGAGTAAGTGTTACTCTTGGGAGAGTTTTCCATTTTACAATTAGCTAATCCAGTAGGTGTCTATTAAATGTGTTAACGGGGTTATGCCCCTGCGGAAATGAGGTTATTTAATTAGTTTCATACGAAAGCATGGGGAGACTCCCTCGGAGTACCAACACCTGCCTGGTTGACCGATTAGCGAACTTATAGGGTGTAATTAATCATGGCTAATCTGTTGGGTTACCTAGCACGACAACAAGGCTTCGGAAGGCATCATCCATGTCGTTTTCAAAAATTTGCCGCGCTAAAGAACCTTAATTTAGAATCTTAACTAGAGAATTAGACAATACATGCATGTAAACAACTTTACATCTATGTGAACAAGGAATACAACCTTTGTAGACCGGTCTTTCACTTCATTAGCTCCGTGTAATAGTCCCTTCGCTCTAAGTAGTGAACTCCCAGACTCTAGAAAGGCACCACAAGATGAAAGGAACAAACTTTCTTGAAGTCTTCGAGGCCGAAGATGATCTATGTCGAGGAGACACCAACTCAAGCTACCTCTTCACTAATTAGGAATTAGTCAAGCAAACAACTTAAACTAAATAGCTAATCTAGTGCAGGTTGATGAAGTAGGAATTTTGCTCACTTAAGAAATATTTTTCTCACTAATTTTCTTCACACCCTCAAAACCTAGATAGCTCACTCTTGATGAAGAAGAAGATGAAACCAATAATGTAATGAGTGAGAATAGCAACCATGGGTGAGATACTATTTCATATTAACTCATGTAGAGACGTAACCATGGCTTAAGGTAATGGTTGGGTTAATAAATATCTTATGTAAAACAAAATTAGTGGACTAAGTCAATGGTTCCATAAGCTTCTACAAGCTTCAACCATGTGTTTAATTTCCAACTAATTATTTATTTACATTAAATAAATAAACCTCTCATTATCATAAGCATGGTGTGAATCTCATACACCCATGCTGCATGTGGTAACAAGCATGGCACAATAATATATATCACATATATATTAAGTGTGCTCATGTGAGAATAAGAAATGCTTAAGTGAGCTAATATTAGTTAATGTAAATTAATATATCAAATATATAATTATACATTAAATCATTAAATCAACACATGATTTAAAGATCCAGCTATATCACATATAACCGACTAATATCTTATGTAACAACTTATCGAATCAACACTTGAAGATAACCCGGCTATATCACATATAACCGACCGATATCACATATCGCGAGAATAGAATACGGTATCACATACACATATTAATCTCGGTCCTGCACATATCACATATGTGCTCCTACTTCGTTTCGCATGAGCTAGGAAACCTCTGTGTAGGACTCTAATGACTCGTCAATACGCCGGCAGCAGGTGATGATCATATCAAGCACCCACAAGCCGTCAGCGGTACTAGCTGGACGTAACGTCTACCCGGGTATTGAGCGATCATAATATCAATGAGCAAGCCTGCTCATACTCCTATAAAGCCTGTCAGTAACAATACCGCACAGTCCGGTCTTTTCGTCTGATATGTCGCATATCTAGTCTAGGGGTGGTAAACGTCAGACCCAAGTAACCGATAAGTCGCGCTGATGTGAGGCTCATAACGGGTCGAGAAACTACCGATAACACTTACCAGTAAATCTTCGTATCAGCCCTGGTCAGGGACTTCCTGTTATGGCCAATCGAGCACAGCGCAACATCAACCCCAAATACCGGGAGAGACAAATCCCCTCCTATTGTCATTGCCTCCATGTGATTCGGGACTGTACCCAAAAACCACCGTTTTTCACGTTCTTTTGAACATGGTAAGGTGGAAATCAAAGCACAGTGGGAATCACACAAGACTTTATGACGATCTCGGGTCTACAGACTAACCTGTACCAGTGTCACCAGAGAACTTCTATCTGACGATAGGTATAATATCATCTAGGAGTTCTCGTCAAGTCCTGTTCAGTGTACCCAGTCTCCACTGAGCACCCATATACCATATTTGATGTCAAACACCAATGGATGTGGGATCATCCATCGCCCATCATATGGGTCAAGAAGCATATACGCCAGTCTACTCTGGAATATCGATGCCCTGTTTCGATACACCCTTGACTAGGAACATTTAAAGGATGAACTTGTGGACTACCCTGGCCCCACTAATATGATCTCCATCATAGTCCCGGTAGTCAAGTGCATATCCTAAGGGCTTTATCAAGATGTGAGAGCAAGACAGTATCACAATACAAGTCTACATGTAAAGACAAAGAGAAACCAGATAGCATACTATCGTGTCGATCAAGAAAGTCCTCTCTATATGTCCAAGCATCCACTATAATATACATCATATGTACAATAATGGCTTCTAGGGCATACATATAACTAACAATCTCCCACTTGCACTATGGCCAGTTGTTGTAGTATCTCATACCCAACATCCTGAAGAGTCTCTCAAATTGTATCTGGGGTATGGCCTTTATGAGTGGATCCGCCGTGTTATTCTTCGTGTCATCTCTCCTGATCTCGATCTATCGGCGATCAACTATCTCCCAGATCAGGTGATACGGCATCAGAATATGCATGGATCGCTGATAGAACCTGGGTTCCTTGGCCAAAGCCACAGCTCCATTGTTATCACAATACAAAGGTATTGGAGGCTCGATGGATGGAACTGTAAGTCGATGTACAACACCCCACGACTTGCGGGGAGGCGGAAATATGAAAAACGATCTTGTTTTTATGCTAAACATCGACTAACCGCATTAATCGAAGCTAAACGATAACTAACATCAAACATAGTTGTTAACAACTACTATGTAAAGGGATTATACCTAAAGAACCGTGTCCTTCGTCTTTACGAACTCCACCTCCTCCTCGGCCTTCTCCAAGTAGTAGACGATCCACCACGAGAGCTAAACTCCAAGCTTTGCCTCTAAACTTGAGGCAACTAGGTATCTTTAAGTGCTAATCAAAGTACCTAGATGAAATAGAGTATGGTTATGGATTAAGTAGTCTAACTAATCCTTGTACTCAACACATGAGAGGGGAGGATTAGGGTTTGAAGAGGGAGAGCTTGAGGAGAGAGAAGATGAACATAATAATGAGAAGAGAAAATGAGTTATCATAATATATATCAAGCATTTTATTTTATCAAGAAAAGAAAAGAAAAAGATTTACAACCATGCTTGATAAATATCTTGTGATGATTCATCTCCATGAGTCATTATGCAATTATGAAGCATTAATGACATGGATGAATCATCCATATGACTCACTAATCTCATTCAATGTATATGCCACCTAAACCACCTTAGTCACCATCTTCTCGAAGCTTCTCGCGCAATTACGAGAACGCCCCTCCTATCCGTGAAAACACGGAAAAACTTTAGACTGTATAAATCCAATAACCGGATACTAGTAACTGGCTTAAACCAAAGCCGACTAGTAAAAACTGTCCGAAAGTCGTACGTGCGTAAACACACGTATGCGTCCGAACCCTTGTCGTAAAACCATACGACCTCTATATCGTTTCGCCTGGAGTAGGGAAACTCTCTGCGTGGGACTCTAGAGACTCGACTACTACGCTGGCAGTGGGTTTAACCACAGACCGCAAGCGGCACTAGCTGTACGTAACGGTCCCCAGGTAGATGTCGATAAGAAGGCCGATGAGGAAACCCATCCGAACTCCTACTGAGTCTGATGTGACAATCTCCGTACAATCCGGTCTGTTCGTCTAAGACTATCGCATATCGGGCCTAGGGGCGGCAAGCGTCAGTCCCCTAATAGCGGTATAAGTCGTGTCGGAGTGAAGCCCATTACACCCTGAGAAACTACTGGAACCTACCAGCAAATCTCGCTTGCCCTGGCCAGGGACTATGCATAATGGCTCTCTGACACAGCGTGATATCAACCCCCAATACCGGGAGAGATGAATCCTGTCTAACCGCCACTGCCTCCAAGTGCTCGGGACTGCACCCAACTGCTACCTGTTTGCACGACTCCTTTGAGCCGTGGTAGGGTAGCAATCTAAGAACAGTGGGACACACTCGAGGAGAAGTAGCAGTGTCAAGTCTGCGGACTATGCTGTACTCATGTCACCTGGGAACTGTTCACTGACGACTGGTATAAACCCAACCAACAGTTTCCTGTGAGTCCTGTCCGGTGTACCCGTAACCTAACGAGCACCTGCATACTATCTCCAGTACGACTTACTGACGGCTGTGGGACAGACCATCTCCCCAACTGGGATGAGAAGCGTACACACTAGTCTACTCCGGAGTATCGATGCCCTGTCTCGATAATCCAACGACTAGGGACCTGAATAAGGATGTGCTTGTAGACTACCCAGCCCCCACTAGTGTGACTGCCATCACAACGCTGGTAGTCAAGCAAGATCCTAAGAGCTCTATCAATACGTATACTCACATATTAAGATAGAAAATCCAAGTAGCATGCTACCATGTTTAGCAAGACTGTTATATACATGTGAATATCCCAAGCTTCCATTAAGTAATATACAAACTAGTATGATATAATAATGGCCCCTAGGGCATATACACTAACAATCTCCCACTTGCACTAGGGCCATGTACTGGCATATCGAAGACCGATGATCTCGAGTAGCCTCTCGAACTGAATCTGAGGTAGGGCCTTCATGAATAGATCAGCAATGTTCTCTTCAGAAGTAACTCTCCGAACCTCGATCTCCTGACGATCAATGATCTCCCTGATCAGGTGATACCGCCTTAATATGTGTCTGGATTTCTGATGGGACCTTGGTTCCTTCGCTAAAGCTATAGCTCCGTTGTTGTCGCAATACAGAGGTATTGGATCAACTATGGTAGGAACCACCTGAAGTTCTGTTAGGAACTTCTTCATCCAGACTGCTTCTTTTGCGGCATCGCAAGCAGCTATATACTCCGCTTCCATCGTCGAGTCAGCAACGGTGTCCTGCTTGGAACTCTTCCAGCACACCGCCCCTCTATTGAGGGTAAAAACATAACCCGACATGGACTTGGAATCGTCCTTATCACTCTGGAAGCCGGAATCAGCAAAGGCCTCCAACCTGAGGTCTTTTCCGCCGTAAACTAAGAACATCTCCTTAGTCCTCCTTAGGTACTTGAGAATGTTCTTTACTGCTATCCAGTGCTTCTCCCCTGGGTCTGACTGATACCGGCTTACCACGCTCAGTGCGTAAGCTACATCTGGTCTGGTACACAACATCGCATACATTATAGAGCCTACCGCAGAAGCGTAGGGTATAATTGACATGCGTTCCCTTTCCAAATCAGTCTTGGGAGACATCTCTTTGGAGAGGGTGATTCCGTGACAAGCCGGTAGATTACCGCGCTTAGAATCTTCCATACTGAATCTTTTCAGTACAGTGTCGATATACCTGGACTGCGAAAGTCCCAACATCCTCTTGGATCTATCACGATAGATCCGGATCCCCAGAATGTAAGAGGCATCACCCAGGTCTTTCATGGAGAACCTGTGTGACAAGAATCCTTTGACAGATTGTAGCATAGGAATGTCATTTCCTATCAATAGAATGTCATCCACGTACAAGACGAGGAATACGACACTTCTGGCTACAACTTACTATATATGCACGGTTCATCTGGATTTTTGATAAAGTCATATTCTTTGACTGTCTCATCAAAACAGATGTTCCAACTCCGCGATGCCTGCTTTAGTCCATAAATGGACTTAAGCAGCTTGCATACTTTCCCGCTGCTCGCACTCTAATTGAAACCATCTTGCTCATCCATATAGACGCACTCTTCTAAATTTCCATTCAGAAAAGCCGTCTTTACGTCCATCTGCCAGATTTCATAATCATGGAAGGCAGCAATAGCAAGAAGGACCCGAATGGATTTGAGCATAGCCACTGGAGAAAAAGTTTCGTCATAGTCCAAACCAGGTCTTTGACGAAAACCCTTTGCAACAAGTCTTGCCTTCTAGGTTTCCACCTGTCCATCTACACCAATCTTTTTCTTGAAGATCCATTTGCATCCTATGGGTTTTACCCCATCTGGAGCAAAGTCCAAAGTCCATACTTTGTTGGTGTACATGGACTCCATTTCGGTCCGCATTGCATCTAGCCATCGTACCGAGTCGCCGCTCTTGATGGCCTGCTGGAAGTCAGTAGGTTCATCATCATCTATGATGCAATCCTCTCTATCCCCATCTATGAGAAAACCGTAGTATCTCTCAGGCGGATGAGACGGCCTACTACTCCTGCGGAGGGGTGCGGGAATGTCCTGTTCTTCTTGAACTACCGGTTCTACCAAACTTTCAGTAGCAGTTTGTGGTTCTGGAATTTCTTCCATTTCTATTTCGCTCCCACTTATTTCCTTTTTTAAAAACTGATGTTCCAGAAAATGGGCATTACGAGAAACAATAACCTTTTGTTCCTCTGCGTAATAGAAATAATATCCCTTGGAGTTCTTTGGATATCCCACAAACTTACATTTTACTGATCATGCCTTGAGCTTGTCCACATGCTGCTTTTTAACAAAAGCTGGACATCCCCAAATCTTCATATGCTGAAGATGGGGTTTCTTCCCAGTCCACATCTGATATGGAGTGGTAGGCACAGTCTTGGTAGGAGCCCTGTTCAGAAGATATGCTGCTGATTCTAGCGCGTAACCCCAAAAAGATCACGGTAACTCAGCATTACTCATCATGGATCATACCATAACCAATAAGGTTCGATTCCGTCTCTCCGATACACCGTTGTGCTGTGGAGTGTATGGAGGAGTAAGCTGAGAGAGAATTCCTTTCTCTTTTAGGTAACCTAGGAACTCGGCACTCAAGTATTCACCACCTCGATCAGATCTAAGTGCCTTGATACTTTTGCCGGTTTGGTTTTCTACTTCATTCTTATACTCTTGGAATTTCTCAAAAGCCTCGGATTTATGTTTCATCAGATAAATGAATCCGTATCTTAAGTAATCATCCGTGAAAGTAATGAAATAGGAAAAACCACCTCTTGCATGCGTAGACATTGGACCACATACATCACTGTGTATGAGTCCTAAGAGCTCGCTCGCTCTTACTCCTTGTCCAGTAAATGGAGTCTTTGTCATCTTTCCTTTGAGACAAGATTGACAAGTGTCATAAGTTTGATATTCGAACGAGTCCAAATATCCTTCTCTATGCAACTTAGTCAACCTTCTCTCATTGATATGACCCAGTCTACAATGCCATAAGAAAGCTTTATTTAAATCTGAAGACTTTCTTTTAAGTGTGTTCTGGACATTGAAAATTTGGAGTTGGTTTAAAACATATATACCGTTATTTAGTGTACCGGAACCAATCAAACCATGATTAAGGTGGATGTTAACAACATCTCTTACAAACGTGAGATCATAACCTTTATTTGATAACAAGGAAACTGATATGATATTACACGTTAAGCTTGGTACAAAAAAAACAGGTATGTAAAACCAAAATGTGTCCACTTGTCAATCCTAGGTGATAATCCCCGACGGACGCAGCTCCCACGCTAGCTCCGTTAGCAACCTTTAGGGTCATATCACCTTCCTTCAGCACTCTACTATTTCTCAGTGCCTGCAATGAATTGCAAATATGAGATCCTGATCCGGTATCCAATACCCAGGAAGTAGAGTTGATCGACAGACAATTCTCAATTACAAACACACCTGAAGTCGAAGCCACAGCTTGCTTCGGTTCCTGGTTCTTAGCGTTCCACGCCTTGCAATCCTTCTTCCAGTGCCCTTTCCTGTGACAATGGAAGCACTCATCCTGGCCAACTACCGGTACCGCAAACTTTTTCTTTCCCTTCCCTCCCACCTTACTTACACCTCCTTTAGGTCTGGGGGCGGCCTTCTTCTTCCTTCCTTTGGCCCTAGCCATGGACCCGGAAGAAGATGCACGGCCAACAAACATAGCGGGTGTTTCCCTTGCCTTCTGCAAGGTGCCCTCTGCACTCCTTAACATGTTCAGGAGTTCCGGAAGATCAACTTCTTTTCTTTGAATGTTGAAGTTCAGGATAAACTGAGCGTAGGTGGAAGGAAAGGACTGGAGAATAAGGTCCGTATAGAGCTCATTATCCAAAGTCGTCCCAAGGTCTGCGAGCTCTTCTATATAGCCGATCATCTTTAGGACATGTTCTCCTACCGATGACCCGACAGCCAACCTCGCTCGAAACAAGTTCTTAGAGGTCTCGTATCTTGCTATACGAGATTGCTCTCCATAAAGTTCCTTTGTATGGAGAAATATGGCATCTAGTTCCATATCCTCGTGCCTCCTCTGATGTTCATTGTTCATCGAGGCAAGCACGATGCACTTGGCTTTCGCGCAATCGAAATCCCAGGTTTTGCGGATTTCCTTATCCGCATTACTGGATTTGGGACCAGGGACAGCAGGTGCCGTAGCGGTGAGGACGTACCCCAATTTGTCATAGGTCAAAGCCATTTTGACATTCCGTAGCCAATCTTTATAGTTTGGCCCTGTCAGTATATTTTTCTCTAAAAGTAACTTAAGTCCAGTCATTTTCAGGGTCGCTGCAATTAGGAGAGAGAGAAGAAAACTCTTTAGCATGATGCTATTGCAAGTTTAGAGTGGTTTTTAGTTTATCTAAACTGGATGGCTCCCACTGTTTCTCGAATCCTTCCTCAAACCATAAAAGAAGAATTAGCCAGGACTATTCTCACCGTACAATACTTACTTAACCGTTCAGCCAGGCTAGTATCGATACTTCGAGGGAGGTTTTCCAACGCTTTCGCGAAGTTCCTTAATTAAATAACCTCTTTTCTCTGGGGGCGTAACCCCGCTGACACCTCTCTTGACACCTACTTGGTTTATAGCATTGATCGTTAAGTGACGAATATCCTGATAAGTAGCATATACTCACAGTAGGATCGGGATCCAAATATCATTGTATGATAATGTTGAAGGAATCCTACCAACATTCATCAAACTCTAAATGGTATGCAACTCTTTGCAAATTTCAGTTTCTTTAGAAATTCCCGATATATATTTTTGCCCCATGCTCTTATGACCTTGGCTTTGGTCAAAATGTCATAAGTCACATGTCAAGTTCTACCCGTCATTATCTTGTCAATTTGAACCCATCCGTATATACTCCTGACTTTGGTCAAATAATAATACGACTGTCCTAAACCAACTCATCTATCTTATGCAACAAATGAAAACCCGGCAGCTACCAAACACTATGCCTTGACTTTGGCCAAAATGCATAGCTTGAATACTACTGAATACCCAAATGAAATGACGGAGGTCTACGAATGGTTTTGGCGAAACCGTGAACGTAGTGAACTTGATATAACCGAAGGACCTGATAGCTTTTAAAAGGAGTGGTTAATGCTCCGTATTTAAAAATATCTGTTTTTAAAATTAACCGAGTGGTTTCTTTTAAATTGTTCCAACGATTAAACTTTTGGTTTATTTTCTTTGCATTATAAATAATGCGTCCCATCATTAACCTATCATTGCAGAAAACAACGAAAATACAACGTCCTCTTATGCCATCCGCATTCGCCACGGGGTCCCGTCATCACCCGTTAGGTTACTTAACTAACGACAGAGTGGGGGATGGGCTAGCACGAGTGTAAAACATAAGTGACGTCTAAATAGCTATCATACATAGATATTGTACATTCGTCAGACGCAATAATAGGCATTCCAGATCACAGATGAACTTTATTGGATTTGCAAGCAATCCGTGTTTGTTTTGAGCCTGCAACAAAAGACGGATTACATAGTTGTGATGAATAGCCATTACCCCACCCAAGACCCCAACGGGTACGGCAAACTACCCGCCCGGCAGTTTGTGCACCCCACCTTGGGTCTGTCCAAGGAGCAAAAACAGTAAAATGAAATAATACAACGGTGGCTACAACCGCAACCTGGATGTGCCCCGCAAAATAATATTACAACAAATTACATTTACATCAAATGAATTAAATAATAACCCATCACATAACCCCGGCTATACATCACAACAGTGCAACATAGTTCATATCCACAAACAGTAAAAACCATTACAGAAATGTGCAACCCCCTGCCAACCGACATACTAGTAGTTAGGGGAGGTTTACGAACACATTATACAAACACAGATATAATCCAACAAGCAAATACCGTATAATTTTGATCAATTAAACACATTTAATTTTTCTCCAATACTTCTCTGTAAATCTGAAACCTGAGCAAAAATTAAAAATTCCAGAAAATACCAAATATCACAGAGAACCAGCACAGGAAAATTGGGCTTGTGAATCGGCAACTCGGCGGCGGAATCGCGGCGGATCGGGGGGATTCGCCGCGGTTCCACGGCGGTTTAGTCGATTCGTGAGCCCAGTTTTCTTGGGTGTTCTAATACTATCATTTTGGGCTTTCTGAACCTGCCTGAAAAAATTTTGGACTTCATTTAAAAATCAACAGAAACCATGATATCGGGGTTTTCCGGTTTTGGTTTTTTCCGTTCGAAATTCATACAATTTTGCAAGTGAGTTATTTATTGTTTAGCGAGGCTCTGATACCACTGTAAGTCGATGTACAACACCCCACGACTTGCGGGGAGGCGGAAATATGAAAAACGATCTTGTTTTTATGCTAAACATCGACTAACCGCATGAATCGAAGCTAAACGATAACTAACATCAAACATAGTTGTTAACAACTACTATGTAAAGGGATTATACCTAAAGAACCATGTCCTTCGTCTTTACGAACTCCACCTCCTCCTCGTCCTTCTCCAAGTAGTAGACGATCCACCACGAGAGTAAACTCCAAGCTTTGCCTCTAAACTTGAGGCAACTAGGTATCTTTAAGTGCTAATCAAAGTACCTAGATGAAATAGAGTATGGTTATGGATTAAGTAGTCTAACTAATCCTTGTACTCAACACATGAGAGGGGAGGATTAGGGTTTGAAGAGGGAGAGCTTAAGGAGAGAGAAGATGAACATAATAATGAGAAGAGAAAATGAGTTATCATAACATATATCAAGCATTTTATTTTATCAAGAAAAGAAAAGAAAAAGATTTACAACCATGCTTGATAAATATCTTGTGGTGATTCATCTCCATGAGTCATTAAGCAATTATGAAGCATTAATGACATGGATGAATCATCCATATGACTCACTAATCTCATTCAATGTATATGCCACCTAAACAACCTTAGTCACCATCTTCTAGAAGCTTCTCGCGCAATTACAAGAATGCCCCTCCTATCCGTGAAAACACGGAAAAACTTTAGACTGTATAAATCCAATAACCGGATACTAGTAACTGGCTTAAACAAAAGCCGACTAGTAAAAACTGTCCGAAAGTCGTACGTGCGTATACACACGTATGCGTCCGAACCCTTGTCGTAAAACCATACGACCTCTATATCGTTTCGCCTGGAGTAGGGAAACTCTCTGCGTGGGACTCTAGAGACTCGACTACTACGCTGGCAATGGGTTTAACCACAGACCGCAAGCGGCACTAGCTGTACGTAACGGTCCCCAGGTAGATGTCGATAAGAAGGCCGATGAGGAAACCCATCCGAACTCCTACTGAGTCTGATGTGACAATCTCCGTACAGTCCGGTCTGTTCGTCTAAGACTATCGCATATCGGGCCTAGAGGGGCGGCAAGCGTCAGTCCCCTAATAGCGGTATAAGTCGTGTAGGAGCGAATTCCATTACATCCTGAGAAACTACTGGAACCTACCAGCAAATCTCGCTTGCCCTGGCCAGGGACTATGCGTAATGGCTCTCTGACACAGCGCGATATCAACCCCCAATACCGGGAGAGACGAATCCTGTCTAATCGCCACTGCCTCCAAGTGCTCGGGACTGCACCCAACTTCTACCTGTTTGCACGACTCCTTTGAGCCGTGGTAGGGTAGCAATCTAAGAACAGTGGGACACACTCGAGGCGAAGTAGCAGTGTCAAGTCTGCGGACTATGCTGTACTCATGTCACCTGGGAACTGTTCACTGACGACTGGTATAAAACCAACCAACAGTTCCCTGTGAGTCCTGTCCAGTGTACCCGTAACTTAACGAGCACTTGCATACTATCTCCAGTACGACGTACTGACGGCTGTGAGACAGACCATCTCCCCAACTGGGATGAGAAGCGTACAAACTAGTCTACTCCGGAGTATCGATGCCCTGTCTCGATAATCCAACGACTAGGGACCTGAATAAGGATGTGCTTGTAGATTACCCAGCCCCCACTAGTGTGACTGCCATCACAACGCTGGTAGTCAAGCAAGATCCTAAGAGCTCTATCAATACGTATACTCACATATTAAGATAGAAAAACCAAGTAGCATACTACCATGTTTAGCAAGACTGTTATATACATGTGAATATCCCAAGCTTCCATTAAGTAATATACAAACTAGTATGATACAATAATGGCCCCTAGGGCATATACACTAACAGGAACCACTCCAAGTCCAGTTATGAACATCTTCATCCAGACAGCCTCTTTGGCAGCATCGTTGGCAGCGATGTATTCAGCCTCCATCGTCGAGTTTGCCACGGTTTCTTGCTTGGAACTCTTCCAACAAACCGCCCCTCCATTGAGAGTAAAGACAAATCCTGTGACCGACTTAGAGTCGTCCTTATCACTCTGGAAGCTCGAATCGGTAAAGGACTCCACTTGGAGTTCACCGTTACCATACACCAAGAACATCTCTTTAGTCCTTCTCAAGTACTTGAGATTGTTCTTCACAGTTGTCTAGTGATTCTCTCCTGGATCTACTTGATACCTACTCACTACACTTAGTGAGTAGGCTACATCGGGTCTGGTACATAACATCGCGTACATGATAGAGCCTACTGCCGAAGCATAGGGTATCCCTTGCATGCGAGCTCTTTCCAAATCAGTCTTGGAAGACATCTCTTTAGAGAGACTGAGTCCTGAGATCGTGGGTAAATTCCCACGCTTGGAATCTTCCATACTAAACCTCTTTAGTATGGTGTCTATATACCTCGATTGGGACAATCCCAGTATCCGTTTAGATCCATCTCTATATATCTTAATCCCTAAGATGTTGGAGGTATCACCTAGATCTTTCATTGAGAATCTTTGTTATAAGAAGAGCATGATCGAATGCAGCATAGGAACATCATTTCCTATCAAGAGTATGTCATCCACGTACAATACGAAGAAGACGACCTTACTCTCTGCCACCTTCTTTTATATACAAGGTTCATCTACGTTTTTTTATGAAGTCAAACTTTTTGACTACCATAACAAAACAGATGTTCCAACTCCGTGATACTTGCTTTAACCCGTAGATGGATTTATGCAGCTTGCACACCTTTCCGCTGCTCCCACTGTCCGTGAAGCCCTCTGGCCGAGACATGTACACGCTCTCTTCTAAATCACCAATTAGAAAGGTGGTCTTAACATCCATCTGCCAGGTTTCGTAGGCATAGTATGCAGCGATGGCAAGTAGGATCCGGATGGACTTAAGCATAGCCACTGGAGAAAAGGTTTCATCATAAACCACACCTGGTCATTGACGAAAACCTTTTGCAACAAGTCTAGCTTTGAAAGTCTCAACTTTTCCATCTACACCAAGTTTCTTCTTAAAGATCCATTTGCACCCGATGGGTTTTACCCCTTCAGGAGCATCTTCCAAAGTCCATACTTTGTTGGTGTACATGGATTCCATCTCAGATCGTATTGCATCCAGCCATTTCACAGATTCCCCACTCATGATGGCCTGCTCGAAGCTAGTTACTAAGGCTTTTAGACAAGAGCATTTCAAGGTATCCTCTACTATCCCAAGTTTCAAGATATGTGACAGTGCATAGAGTAGGGTATCGATGTTCAAAAGTTTGTCCTCAAGAAGAGATTATTTTTCAGACTTATTTTTATCCTCAAATTAGCAATTTCCTTCATCTTACTAACCCTTGGGACAACAGCTCATAACTACTTATTACTAGTTTTGTTTACGAAAACATCTAATTTTCTTATTTTTCTTAAAGTATTCCTATCTTTCAGATGTAATTTGTCACTTTCTCACTTCCATTATCAAAATTTTTTGTGCTTATATATAGTATAATGCAATCCTCTATCCAACCATCAATGAGAAAACTGTAGTATCTCTCAGGTGGATGAGGAACCCTACTAGATCGGCGGAGAGGCTGAGGTTCGTTGGGAACTATCGAATCCTCTGGTTCTACCAAATCTTCTGTCGTAATTTGTATAGCTGGAATTTCTTCCAGTTTTACCTCCTTGCCACTAATTTATTTTTCAAGAAATTCCTTTTCTAAAAAGGTGGCAAGTCGAGAAACAAACACCTTTTGTTCCTCGGTGTGGTAGAAGATATATCCTCGCGAATGTTTGGGATATCCAATAAACTTACATAGAAAAGACCTTGCCACGAGCTTGTCCGGATTTTGTGTTTTCATATATGCCGGACAACCCCATATCTTAACATAATTAAGACATGGTCTCTTTCCTTTCCATATCTCATATGGAGCGGTTGGCACAGATTTGGTTTGGACCATATTCAATAGGTCTGCAACTGTCTCCAGTGCATCACCCCAAAAAGAAATAGGCAACTCAGCGGTTCTCATCATAGAGCGCACCATATCTAATAGGGTGCGATTCCTCCGCTCCGATACACCGTTGTGCTGTGGTGTGTGTGGAGGAGTAAGCTGAGAGAGAATACCAATCTCTTTTAGATAGTCACGGAATTCCGTGCTCAAGTATTCTCTTTCCCGATCAGATCGCAGGATTTTAATACTTTTACCCGTCTGGTTCTCGACTTCAAGCTTATATTTTTTGAATTTCTTAAAAGATTCAAACTTGTGTTTTATCAGGAACACATGTCCATATCTTGAGAGATCGTCAGTGAATGTAATGAAGTACGAGGAACCATTCCTGGCATGTGTAGACATGGGACCGCATACATCACTATGTATCAGTCCCAAAAGTTCCGTAACTCTTTCTCCGTGTCCAGTAAACGGATTTTTGGTCATCTTTCCTTTGGGCATGACCGACAAGTTTCATAAGATGATAATTCGAACGGATTCAAATATCCATCCTTATGTAACTTAGCTAGTCGTGTCGCATTGATATGACCTAGTCTACAATGCCACAAGAAGGATTCGTTCATTTCTGAAATCTATCTCTTATGTGTGTTCTGTACGTTAAGAACTGTGTTTTGATTCAGAACGTATAAACCGTTACATAACGCACCAAACCCAATCAACACTTGATTTTGGTAAATGTTCATAACATTATTCTCTACTACAAAGTTATATCCTTCTTTATCTAATAAAGAAATTGATATTAAATTGCATATCATAGAGGATACGTAATAACAGTCGTTCAAGATCAAAGTATTGCCATTTGGTAATACAAGGTGATATTCACCAACTGCTTTAGCTGCAACATTTGCACCATTCCCTACTTTTAGAGAATGATCACCTATTCCCAGTTCTCTACCTTTCCTTAGCCCATGCAACATATTACATATGTGGGATCCCGATCCGGTATTTAATACCCAGGACGTAGAGTGTACTGAGAAACAGTTCTCCGTATCTAACACACCCGAAGAAGATGCATCAACATGCTCATTCTTCGTTTGGATGGCGTGGGAATCCGGATATTCCCGTATTTCCTGCTCGGACTTATCACAATTATAAGTTGGAGTGGAACCAACGTTCCCCAGCTCAATAAAATAAGTAGGTTCGGTCAATACATCCATATTATTATCTTGATTAAGGCCTGACATGATCGCTACCTGGAGAGAGAGAGAAGAAAACACTTAGCGTATGCTCTTGCAAGATTAGATTGGTTATTATCTTATCTAATCAAGATGGCTCCTACTGTTTTTATCAAATCTTCCTTCAAACCCTAAAAAGTAAGACTAGCCGGGATTAATTACACCTTACAAGTTCGCCAATCTTTCAGTCAGGCCAGTGTCGGTACTTTGAGGGAGGTTCCTCATGCTTTCGCACGGACCTAATTAAAATAAACCTCATTTTCCCAGGGGCGTAACCCCGTTAACATCTTTCTGGACACCTACTTGATCGACTAATTGTGATGTGTAAAACTCTCCCAGGAGTAACACTTAATCGCAGTGGGTATCGGAATCCAACTATCTCATAGAATGTATGGAATCTTATTGCAAATTTCAACACTTGAAATTCCCAATAATATTTTTCCCCTAGCGTCCTATGACCTTGACGCAGGACAAAAAACCATAGTCCGCTAGTCAAGTTCAACCCGTACATTTCCTGATTGAATTAAATCCACCCGCACGACCCTTGACGCAGGCCAACAAAGTCGCACGACTACCCTAATCCAATCGCATTATATGCAGCAGATAAGCACTAAATAGCTACCGCACACTACGCCTTGACGAAGGCCAACAAACGTAACACGAATACTAAGCAGTACGTATCTGAAATGACGGAGGGCTACGACAGGTTTTTAGGAAAACCTTTTGCATAATGAACTTGATATCGTTGTAGAATTGAGTGATTTTGAAAAGGAGTGTCTTTTAGGCTTTTGCTAGTTTTTCTAAAGAGGTCACTCCCGGCTCTTTCCTTATCGAATAAGATGCTGGATATTTTACAAGGAATACCGCTATGCAAAGCAAGAACTAAAAAGGCAATCATAAACAAAACCGAGTAGGTGGTAGCATCTGCTAGTTTCTGCTAAAGATGTCACTCCCGGTGAAGGGATCTCGGCTCTTTCCTCATCGAATGAGGTGCTGGATATTCTACAAGGAATACCGCTATGCAAAGAAAAACGAGAGCTACCCTTTTTGAAAATTTGATTCTACAACATCTATTAGGTTTCTTTCTTTTTCATTAATCTCATTAATGAAGTCCCATCATTTATGCTTCCTAAGTATCACAGAAGAAACGAAAATACAACGTACGCTTATGCCATCCGCATTCGCCACAGTGTCCCGTTATACACCGTTAGGTTACTTAACTAACGGCATAGCGGGGCGGGAGTAGCGCGGGTGCAAAACATAAGCAACGTTTATTATATATCATATATATAATAATAAAGTATTCGTCACAAGCATATAAAGTGATCACATCACAGAATATCAGCAGCAGAAGTCAACATATGAAATTTTGGATATACTAGGAGGTCCGTGTTTTATATTAAGCCAGTAAAAAACACGGATTCCACGGTCGCGATGAATAGCCCAACCCACATCCCTAGACCCCTACGAGAGTGGCAAGCAACTCTACCAATTCTAGAGTTAGGAGACCCGGACTCGACTCCTCGAGATGGTCTCCCACTGTACTCTAGAACCCGGTTACTTGTGATCCCCACCTTGGGTCTATCCTAATGCGGAAAAATAAATAATATACATCAATGGTGACAACATCCTCAACCCGGAAGTAACCCAATAAAAGAATATTACATACAAGCTTTTACATGAATGAAAATGAAAAACTCTCATCTCACATAAAAAAAACCCGGCTATTCAAAACATGACGATCCAGTACAACATATCCCAGCAACACATAATATCATATTTTATCAACGTAAGTAAATATGCGTATCCCAATTCTCGTTGACATATAGCAACGAAACCAGCGATACACCACATATTACACTTCCGGTCGGAAAAAAGAAAATGTCAAACTACAACATTTGGAATCGACACAGCCCTTAGACATCATAAACTCGGAATATCTCGTATTTCGGATTTCATGCCTAACATTGTAAATCTTATATTTGGGCTTCATCTATGAAAACACATTTTCAAAAGAAATCAGGTAATTCAACAAGATTCCCGATTCCTACGGAGACCGAAATGTTAAATTTATAAGCAACGAATCAATTTTCACAAAACTAATTAGTGTAGATTCCAAATATTGTATCACATTCCATACATAGCTAGACGATATTAAACATTCCGATCAAATCAACAAACACCCAAAATTTCCCAAGGAGCTCAACACTTGAGCTGTAACATTTCAGAAAATATAAAATATTATTTTTGGAATTTAATATTAAAATAATATATTTCGCGAAAACTGCCCGATTTGCGAATTTGGGGTTTTCGTAAAATGGTATAAATATATACCAATATTTATGAAATAATTGGAGTTTAAAATGATTTATTCGTTTAATAATATATTTATCGAATTTGGCATTTTTATAATTTATTATATGCAGTTTGAATAAAAATTGATTAGTGCACTACTAATCGCGATTAAGCCAAATCCGTGTTTCTACAGTTTTCCATGGCCAGTGCATCATGGCATGTTGCATTTGGTTGCATGTTGCTTCATTTGTGTTGTTTTATTGGTATTATGTGTTTTATTGTGAGAAAAAGAGAAAAGGGTTAAAAAGACAATTATTGGAGAGAAAAAGTTAGAAATGAGTTAAGAGAGGGTGAGAATAAGAAAGAGAGAGGGGGAGGGCAGCCATTCATTTCCTCTCCATTATTTTCCTTCATCTTCTTCCTCCTCATCTCCCTCCACCTCCACCTCCATATATCATCTCAAAATCTTAATCAAAACCCTAAACTCATTTCATTAATGTTGATCCCCACCTTATCCTCAACACTTTGGACCAATCAAAGTTGGATTTTGAAGATCTTAGGAAGCTAGGGTTTTTCTTGAGTTGCCCAAATGAGCTATATCTTCTTTCTTTTAGTTTAGTTATCGTTTCTTGCACCCTAGTTTAGTTTAGAATGTGATCTGGTTAGGGTATGTGATGCTTGGAAAATTCAAGAGAAGGGTTTGGGTGTTTGTGTGGAATCATGAGGTGTAGTGAGTATTTTAAGACCTTAGGGATTGATTTCAAGACTTGGAAATGAGTATAGAAACCAAAATACGGACATAGAAAATTCCCCATGTCGGTTTTGTGACATTTTAGTGGCCTACAGAGAATCTGGAGCAACCCGGGAAGTTTCTGAGAAAAACTAGCAACTCCATTAACCTAATTAAGATATTTGGAGACCACCCTGAGAAGTCGAAACCCCAACTCCTTCATTGGGCCGAGCAGACCGGTTTTTTAGGCAATGTGGCCCGCCATATTTGGGTATTTGGTGTCTAGGTTGGTTCAGTAGCTCACATACTGCATATACAACACCCTATACTTGCTAGTTTTGTTCCAATTGACTTGAGCCAAAATCTGGGAGCACATTGGGGTGTTTTTGGCAATGTTTTCCGAGTTTTGAATGCTTGGTTTTGATGTTTGGATTTGTATTTGGTTGTTGGGCGTTTGTATGTCAACAACAAGGGTTGTTTGATTATTTTGCATGCGTGGGCTATAGGTTCTAACTAATGAACGCAACATGTGCCGTATTGGTTTTTCGGACTTGATGTTAATAGCATTTGCGATTGTGTATTTATTGTAGGTACCTTCGCGTGGATTCCGAGACGACGGAGCACATCGACTACGGCTAAACAAGGAGTTCCGCAGGTGAGTAGATCTATATCTACGGGGGAAGTCGGGTGGATGGCGTATAACACCCCCGCAATTTTGATGGAAACCGATATATAGGATATGGTTAAGGAAACTTATATTAGGAAACTAGGGATATGGTTAAAAGGATAGTTAGAAGTGATATGATTTATACGTGATGATGAAATCTGAGATATCAATATGATGAGATAAGATAATACGAGCGAATACGATTAATATAAGATTTATAGTGGCATGTTATGAGAACGTTATATGCAATAAGATATGACATTTATGCAAATTAACAGGATATGAGATTTGATACGGATGTGGCTTGAGATTTATCCATATTTATGAGAATAATGAGTGATATACCAAACGAGACTTGAGATCCGTACCTTCATTGTCATAAAGGTCGATAGATCCCTATTTTTGTTAAATTTCACCGTACGAAGGATTACCGTACGCGATGTGAGTTACTGGATGGATTATCCGCGCCCATGATTTGAGGATGATGTTCAATGATATTGCCTTATTGGATACTATAAGACTAAATAGCCGTCGTAAATGTGTCATCCGAACCATACATATTTCCAAACTGAAGAATCGTATGCATCTCTTAAATAGATATCTTGAGGGACGTTACGGATTTTCAAATGATGTCTTTTCCTTAAAAACACCGTAGCCCCTACTTTCAAAACTACGATTCGTATCTTTTAAAAACTGACTGTACGGTTCATGTGTAGATGTTAGATTAGATACGTCTGCTTATAGTATTTTGCTTACGATATACCTTACGCTACGTTCATGTCATTCTCATTGCATTACATATACCTGTGCTAGTACACCTACACCATTATCGATGATGCGTATGTTACACAGATTTGGCCGGCTCACACACTTCATCATCGATAATTGGTATGCCACTTATACAGTAGAATTGCCACATCATTATTCTATATTGCATGATATACTTGCTATGCCCACATCATTATGATATGTCGCATGATATACTGATATTGTCACATCACTGTTCCATGTTGCATGATGTACGGATATGCTCACATTTCTGTTATATGTTTGCATACATCATGCTTTACGATTATATGCACTGAGATGTTGTTTTCATGAGATTTCTGGATTTGAGAACCATGGTGATTTCAAAAGAATGTATGTATTGTTTTAAAATCCCGGTTTCTCTTGATATGATATTTCGAGACGTCCACTATGCGTTTTCTTGGTTCTGAGACGTGTGATAGAAACCCGATTCGAGGAGGTGGATGATCCGTTTGCGGGTTCATGGTGGACCCGGTATGGTACCCCGGGGCGAGAAATGGTTTTTGTAGGACAGAAAATAAGCCTGGCAGAGGGACTACTACCTACCAGTGATTGGTTGGACCTGAGGGTTATCCGGAGGATAACCACCGGAGTCGAGAGATGGATATGGGCCGACCCGTTCTGCCGGAGCCCGAGGGCCGATCCGGACAGACGGAGCCCGTGGGCCGATCCGGACTGACGGAGGCCAAGATATGAAGATTTACTTATCTATGTTGGACACGGGTTTCATGATGTTTCGAGTGTCGATGTGTGACACTCAGGTTCCATGATTTTGAGGTGCTATGAGGGACACACATTGATTTATATCCTCATATTTACATGCATATGCTTTCATGATATTTACATGCATGATGTTGTTGTGTTATTGATGGACACGTAGATGTTAGCCACATGCATTAATTATGTTGTTGGCACATATGCAGATACGGTCACCTTAGATATCATAGTATTACCTTCATGATATAGTTGACCTAGGAATCGCTGTTTATTCGATTTCTACCAGATGATGTTTTCTACTCACGAGTTGGCAACTCACCCCCGTTGTGCCACAGTTCTTGCTGGTTGACTGCAGGGATCAGTAGCGGCATCGCTGGCACATAGCTTGCATATGGGTGATTTGCTTTGGTAGGTGGTACAAGTTGGATCGTACCACTATTGTATTTATTATTCCTGTTGTATCTAGTTAATTCCATCAATCAGAAACTAGTATTTGTATAAGTAGTAAGACTTAGTGAGACTTGTGGTTGCAAGACTTAGAGCGAGGGTTTATGTTCGCTTATTGGGTTGATGTCTTGCTTTATTCTTTATCCTTTGTGTTGATCTTCGTCGTTGGGCGTCGTATACATGTTTTATGACTTGCGTGGTTGTGATTCTGCCGTTTGGCGAAGAGCTAGCTCCCGCTTGAGGATGCCTTTTATATTATTTTGTATTTGTGGTTTTGGATCAAAATATACAAAAGAAGTGTTGCCCAAATTTTTAAAAGACGAAACATGTTTTTCAACTAGTAAATAAACTTACATTTTTCATGTTCCCTTTTCTATGCATTTAAGATAACATTTGATTTCATCATACCTTTATTTCAAAACTTCACCTATTTTATTTTCTTTAAAAGGTTTAGATTTCTGGGCTTCGGCTTACTTAATTTACGTTACGCCTTTAGACGTGGCGTGATTTAAGTGCCGGTCACGAACTAAATTTCGGGTCGTGACAAAGTTGGTATCAAAGTGCTAGGTTTAACTTTGGTTCGAGTCTAGGTTTGACTATATGGAGTCTGGGGTGTAATTTATTTCAGAACCTAGGCTTGACCTTAAAGAACTTAGACTTGAACAGGGGGATATTAGACCCGAATTTTCGTTTCTTAGGCTGACCCTGATTGATGGAGTAGGTAGCTTGAGTAGAGTGACGTACCGTACGTATGTTCCGCGGCATATTTACGATATGATACTCCACTTGAGAAAACTTAGGATGTATATATTTTGAGATCTGTGATTCTCTTCGTACCCATGAGTATACATCCATTTGAGATCCTTGATTCTATTCGTTTCCATGATCATACTCTCACTGATTTCGTTCCTCCTTATGATCATGTATCCATTCTGGATTTGTTGTTTCCTTTCATTCCTTTGATCTATTTTCATTGATACATGCTTGAGGTTCCTGTCACCATGGTTTAAGCGCAGATTGAGTTGCTGCTAGTGATGCGGTCAGGGCGAGCTCATCATGGATGAGAACTGACCATCGTGTTTTCTGGTGACATGGGAATGCATCGATTTAGTGTTTGTGTTGCGACCTCTCGTTTTAGGCGAGTGTTCGGTTTTGCAACGGATGATCGGGCCGCTGATAGAGACTGCCTGTTGTGAGAGGACTGTTGATGTACAGCCTACCTCAAAGATCATGATGTTGTCTACCTTGCAGACAGATGACTCAGCTGTTGGTGAGATTGATGGGATGTCGCTTCCAGAGCTTATGAGCTGAGATCGCTGGAGCTTTCAGGCAGAAATACGACAGATGATAGCTAGTCTATCCCGAGTTGAGAGTCGAAGGTGATTCATCAGTTTTGATGTGCCGACACAGGCCCGGTTGAGCTGAAGATTTCCGGTGTTGAGAATCTTATTCAGATCTAGAGTAGATCGATCCAGAAATGACGTTGTTCGTTGGATGATCCGATAGGAGATCAGTAAGTGGACCAGCTTCAGATAGAGGACCTCATCCAGCTGCGTTGTGAGTCGATCGAGAACGGACGAATATAGAGTATTCCTCCGATGGTTGGGACGAGTTTTTGAGGACGTGTTCGGCTAGATATCTTCTACAGAGTGATGAAGATGCCGAATTCGTGATTTCTAGTCCGTGTGAGAGATTCTGGATTGATTGTAGCCGAGAACATTTGCAGTATGCAGATAGGATGACGTGACGTCGAAGCGGACGATTATAAAGACGGGTGGAACAAGAGGTTCGTGCGAGATGCTGACAAGCTGTTGTTGCTCTCCGTTGAGATTGGAGATCTGATATGTATACCGAGGCGTGAGATACGACCAGTTCCCAAGGAAATGTGGTGCAGAGAACGCAGATGTCCAGAAAACGAGAAATGATTATGCAAGAGTACCAGCCTCCATATACTTCGGCATAGGCGAGATCGGAAGAGACCTTGAGCAGGTTCCTTCCAGGACATTGCTGCGATAAGATTTGCACCGAGGATCAGTTGTGTCACGAGTATTCAGAGGGCCAGAGGCCGACGCCAGTGACGTGCTGCTTTACGAGTGGTCATATTAATTGGCCGAGAGTTGACCAGAGGAGAGTCAGAGCGGAATCGTTTCCGTTAGTACATCCGACCGGGCCGACGAGCCGATGGATTGCGAGATTGGTAATGCACAGAGAAAATGAGGACCCAGAGACGGAGGACGCCAGACCGTGAGCAAGAGGCAATTGGGTGTTCTTGCTCTGCCAGTTTTGGGCGCACCGATATTTTTCGACATTGTAGGAGGTGTACCTCAATGTCATTTGTTGCGATTTGAGTTTGTAATCCGAGTATCACGCTCATATCGCTTCGATTTGAGTTTTACATTTTTGTGCCTAGCTATTGCACTTAATATATGCTTTTTACACCGTTGTGTTGGTTTATGATTTTTGCATACCTATTGTACTTGATATCGGTTTTGTGCCTTGGCTGCACATGGTTATGATTTCGTGGATTTCATACAGTTGATTAGATTTGTGCATGTGGTACACACTCGATTTGATTTTTGCACTCGGTATAGCTCACATGTGCTTGCAGTGCATTGATACGTGTTTTGTGCACGCAGTTGCACACGTTTTTGATTTTACACCTTGGTACACTCGGTATTGTTTTTATACGCATTTGAGTATTAATGCGTTTCCGTGCACTTGTTGCACCCGATTTGTATTTTGTGCAATTGTTGCACTAGGTTTTTTCGCCGCGCATTTGTTACACTGTATTTGTATTTCGTGCACTAGATGCATTGTATTTGTATTTCGTGCACTGGATGCACTGTAGTTGTATTTTGTGCACTGGATGCACCGGATTTGTATTTCGTGCACTGGATGCACTAGATTTGCATTTCGTACATTGGTTGCTGATCGGTATTTCGTGCATTGGCTGCACTAGATTTATACTCCGTACATTGGTTGTGCCGATTTTTGTCTTTGAGCATTCGTTTTACCAGATTTATGTTTTTGTACGCATTGCACTTGACATTCGTTTTTCGTGCGCTTTACCGCACTGGGCATTTATATGGACCTGACGCGATTAGGTTGGAATTTTATGCATATTAGGCGCTTGGTATTGGATTTCGTGCGCATCGGATGCACTTGAGTAAGATCTTATCCGTGCATGTCGAATGTCTTTGATTGAGATTTTATTCGTGCATGTTGGATGCACTTGACTTAGATTTTTATTCGTACATGTTGGATGCACTTGATTAGATTTCAATTATGCATGACAGATGTACTTGACGTGGATTTTCGCGCATGCTGGACGCATGATATGAGATATGATTTTGTGCACACCGGTTGCACTCGATTGGGATTTTCATTCGTGCATGTTAGTTGCACTGGATTGAGATTTTCGTGCACTATAGATGCACTAGATGTTTTTGTCGTGCACACCTGTTGCACTGGACAGATGCTTTCGAGCACACTTGTTGCACTGTAACGTTTTAGAAATCATTATGCAAATTTTTTCGTTAAAAGGTAAAATAGTCGGTGTTTTCCGTAAAAACCCGGAAGTGATCAATTTTCTGTAAAGACTTGACTGCACCTAGTTTAACTAGAGTATTGCTAGTTTGCGGTCTTTGGTGGTCACTTGAAAATTTTGGTTCACTTAAAATATTTTCCTAATTAAAATATTATTATAAGTTGTTAATTATGCACTTAATTAGTGGTAATTACAATTTTTTTAGGGTTAATTATTACTAAAGTGAATTTATGCTAAATTAATCACTAGATTAAGCTTTAATCTTTCTCTCCAAAATATCTAGATACTTTTGAATTTAAAAGAAAATTTTAAAGAAAAGATAAGAGGTGGCATGGATGGGAGAGGCATTTATGTGCATTAATTGATGTTTTACACAAGAAATTTCTACACAAAATTCCTAACCTCCTCACTAATTCCCCTTGGCTGAGCACCGCCCCCCTGCCGCCCTTTTGATTTTCTCATCCCATTTTCATCTCTTCAAGCTAAAATAAATCACCAAAAATCCTCAAATAATCTCACAAACTCACAAACAAATCCCTACCCATCTTTCTTCAACACTAAACAAGCTTGGATCTTCATTAAAGTCATCATTTTGGAGGCAAAATTGGAGTTTATTTGCTAATTTGTGAATCTATTGGAGGTATAAAATCCTAACCCTAAACTTAAATTGTTGTTTAAATACATTAAGCTAGCTTATTAGATGTTTAATATAGCTTTAAGTTGCATGTTTATAAATTCATGAAAGTTTTATGGAGATCAAGTTAGGGTTTAATTTGTTGAAATGGTTAATTGAAAAGTGTAGACTTGGGAAAAATTAACCTAGTGGGAGAATGTTATTTGTTAATTTCCTAATTTGTCTAATTGAGTTTAATAGCAAACTAACTTTTAGTAAACGATATTTGGGTGAGATTAAAATTGTAGTAATGGATTGGGTGACTTAGTTAAGCTACTTTGCGATGTTTGTGATCGCTAAAATTGTGTTTACTTCTAGACTTGAGCTAAAATGAGATAAAGTTGCTTACTAGGTTTTCGGTTTAATTGGACGTAGGTTCTAATGGACGTTGCGATGTTTTATATATTATCTTCCACGCGATATTTTGTGTTGTGAATGCACAATCGGTACGATCGGGGTCTAGGCTTGGTGGTAGCATAGTTTAGCGATCCTAGCTAGGGTTGTGTCGATGTCGTACGTGTTCTGTGCACTAGGTGCACAGTGTACTTATCTTGTGGGCGTTATCCTTGAGTTTCGTTATCTTTGTGTCGGCGTAGGATATTTAGCCTTATGTGTTGTGTTTGTGAAATTTTAGGATCGCAAGCGGGGACTACGGATGCTGTGAAGAAAGGGAAGCAGGTGGTCGGATTTTCTTAGCTCGAGATCATCGGTGAGTAGATTTAACATCTACGGGGAAATCGCCCGTATGGCGTTAAGCGTCAGCGCTAGATATGATATGATATTAGCCGCATGTTTATATGTACATATTGAGATAGTGCATGAACTTCATTGCATATAGTTACTTGTTGTGCTTGAACCAGTACCCATTATACACTGCACTATTATTGACTGTCCATGTTGCACGAGCACTCATTGTATGCTACACACACACTGTCTGTAATTGCCATGATACGCACAACACATATGCATAGGTGATATTGTATTGATTAGTGACATTGAGGAATTAATTCTCGTGCGATTTGCGCATATATGAAATATAACAAACCTACATGCTTACACACATGCCTTGCTATAGCTACATGTTCACTTATATGATGCTGCGTTGGATTTGGATAATTAGGAACCGCGCGATATATTTAATGACTTGATGCATTTAAATAGCGGATTTTCCCTTGATATGCTCATATTGTTGTTCTATGTTGCATACATCATATTATATGGATTTACACATTGAGATATGGATTTCATGTGGTTTTCCGGGTTTGAGAACCGCGGGGATAATTCAACAAATGTGTATTGTTTTGAAAACCTGTTTTCTCTGGATTTGGGGATTTCGAGTGTCGATATTGGGCACTTATGTTCCGAGAGATATATGGATTTGGGGATTGCGAGTGTCGAGGTTGGACATTCATGTTCCGAGGATTGCGAGTGTCGAGATTGGACATTCATGTTCCGAAAGATGTATGGATATGGGGATTGCGAGTGTCGAGGTTGGACATTCATGTTCCGAGGATTGTGAGTGTCAATATTGGATACTCAGGTTTCGTAAGATGTACAGATGTGATATGGGGGTTTACGTGTCGATGTTGGACACGAGTATTTCATAATGTTTTTTAGTGCCGATGTTGGGCACTCAGGTTTTCATGAGATTTACAGGATATGAGGGGCCAGTCCTGGTGACGGCGTCTGAGGATTTTGGGATTTAGGGTGTTCATGATTTACACCAGGTTTTTCCATGCTGATGATTTGTGCATGAGCTTTATTATTTATCCCATACTCAGGATTTATTTGATATGCATTTGATTCATGTAGATATAGTACCCTGGTGGCGTACCTTGACCATGATAGTTGCATATTCATATTGCCATACTTATGCTATCAGATTACATATGATGGATTATCGCTGTTGGTGCATACTTGCAATTACAATATGATGTTATTTACTATTCATGAGTTGGAAACTCACACCCGTTGTGCCACAGTATTTTGCAGGTCTGATCCTCAGAGTAGTCGCGACAGGACTTCTTGCTATCTCTACTTTTGCGAATACCGCTACGGTTGGCTGTGAAGCCTTTGCTATTAGGTGGGTTCGTGGTTATCCATTCTTGTACATTGTTTATCTTTTGTTGGATCTAGTACTCTCCATTTACCACTTCATGTATTTGACTTAGAGACGAGTTGTGAGGATCCATGTTGTATTATTTTGGTGACTTTAGGTACCATGCTTATGAGAGCCGGTTTTGTTATAAGTTTTACCTCTTTATGCCGTTTTCTTTATATTTCTTTGCTACGGCGTCGTATATATGCTTGTGGTGGTTGTCTCCGCTATTGGGCGTGATTTTCTCCCGTTTGGGATGCTTTATTTATATTCTATGTTGTACCCATTTTCGGGGCTAGTTTTTACAAAGGAGGTGCTGCCGAAATTTTTAAGAAAGTAAACTTAAGTTTAAAGATTTTTACTTGGGATTTCCGAAGGTTTTAACTATGTTTTCTCCGCTTATCCATTTTTGGGTGGTTTAGATTTTTGGGTTTTCGGCTTACTTAAGTTGCGTACGCCTGTTGACGTTACGTAGTTTAAGTGCCGGTTACGGGCCTAAATTTGGGTCGTGACAAAGTTGGTATTAGAGCGCTAGGTTTTACCTTTTGGAGTGTAGCATGACCTTGGTATGATGGAGTAGGTAGCTTAAGCAGAGTGACGTAGCGTGTGTATGTTCCGCGGCATACATACGACACGGTACTCCGTCTAAGTGACCTTAGAACTTATTGATTGAAATTCCTTCCGTGATTATATACATCCTTGTGATTCGATTTCTATGTCCTTATCGAATCTTGTTTCCATTTCCAGCCTTTATGCCGCCGAAGACTACGAGGGCACAGAGAGCGGCCGCGAGAGCCGAGGTCAGAGTTGACTCTCCTGAGACGAGGACTAACCAGGGCGGTATGCCAATTGTACCAGAGCCGATTGATCCACCTTCGACAGACCATATTGCTAAGCTAGGGGCCGGTATGCAGGATTTGCGCCAGATGATGGGGTCGTTAGTTGAGGCCATTCGAGCGCAGAGACAGGAGGTTGTTCCACCTGTTGCGGGGACCGCGATGTGCCTACTGTTCCGGCAGTCGCAGCTACAGCTACGGAGGTTATCGCCGTATCACTGTCAGAGTTCATGAGGCTGAGGCCTCCGGTTTTCACTCGCACTAATGCAGCTGAGAATCCGCGGTCCTTTATCGACCGGATTTCCAGGATATGTCGTTCGCTCTGATGCTTCGACGCGAGATGGGTAGAGTTCGCGAGTTTTTGTCTGGAGGGTCTGGCCCAGAAGTGGTGCGAGTCCTTAGAGAAGGGCAGAGTCGGAGGTCTTCCTCCTATGACCTGGCCTGAGTTCGTGGCAGTGTTTCTTTCCCGTTTTCTTCCGCAGAGCGTCAGGGATGCTCGAGCGCACAGATTCGAGTCGTTACGCAAGACTTCTGGTATGACGGTGGCTGAGTACGATGTACTGTTTACCGAGATGTCTGTGTATGCTCCGTATTTGGTAGCTACTGAGGAGATGCGGGTGAAGAGGTTCGTTCGAGGCCTGCTTACACAGTTGTTCCTCGCTATCAGCATTCAGCATTGTGACACGTATGCTGCAGCGGTGGACGCAGCCCTATTGGTGGAGGAGCGTCTTTCCGAGGCGTCGGTTGTTCCGGAACAGAAGAGGGTTCATTCTGGTGTTTCAGCACGGAGGCAGGCGTTTAGACGCCGTGACAGTTCCTGTTCAGATACTTGGGGTAGTGGAGGCTCGGGACGTGGCCAGCATTTTAGCTCTTATCCCCAGAAGAGTCGGCAGTTTTCATTTGGATGTTTCCGGTGCGAGAGTTTGGGTCATCATGTTCGAGATTGTACTGAGCCACGTGAGGGCGGGGCAGTTGTACCACATGTCCCCTACCACCTTCCCCACCTCAGAGGGTGTTGCCTCTTATGCCTGTTGTTGCTCCGCGTCAGACTCATGTTCTGAGAGGTCGTGGCCACGGTGGTTTTGTGCCGGGAGGACGGGGTGGTAGAGGCAGAGGACAGCCAGTTGCCGGTAGAGGGCAGGCTCCGGTGTTTGCCTTGACTAATCAGGACATGCAGACGTCCAATGCAGTGGTTTCTGGTACTCTTTCTGTATGTTCTTTTGATGCCATGTTCTTTTTGATCCGGGATCTACGCGCTTCGTGCCGAGGTTAGGCCGAGAGTCATGTTTGCTAGGTCAGCCGCTTGTCGTGACTACTCCTGTTGGCGAGTCGTTTGTTGCGCGACATGTCTTTCGGTCGTGTGCTGTTCGTTTAGGAGATAGAGATTTGTCCGTCGACTTGATCCTTCTTGAGATGTTGGACTTCGACGTTCTCCTGGGCATGGACTGGTTAGCAACTTGCTACGCGTTCGTGGACTGCCGTGAGAAGATAGTTAGGTTTTGTTTTCCTGACGAGTCAGTGTTTGTTGTGCAGGGGGACCGTGGTGCCGCCCCTCACAGTTTGATTTCAACCCTTTGCGCTAGTCGGCTTTTGAGGAGGGGATGTCGGGGATTCTTGGTTTTCATTCATGATGCTGGAGCCACAGTGGAGTCGTTGGACCGGGTTCCTACCGTACGAGAGTTTCCCGACTTTTTTCTGATGAGTTACCTGGGTTGCCGCAAGAGCGCGTGTAACAACCCTAATTTTCCTATACAAGTTTTTACCAAAAAAAAATTCAAAAATCCATAAAGGGGTATTTATTACCTGAGCACAAGACTTAAGTAATTAAATAACTCCATTTTTAAGGTACAAAGAATTGATTTAAATTCAAAGTATACTTGGAGTACCCTAGAACATAGAATACGGGAAATTGACATCTTTACAAATAATTACCATTTACTTAATAAAACCGTTTTCTAAAGGATTTAGTATTTATACAAATCTTTGCAAAGCTCCGCTACAACCCATTTTGGGGAACCCGTTCGGGATGGTGCGGATTATCGCACATCCTCAGGCTTCGTAGTGCGAGATTCAGACCTCCGCAAGGAGTATTCGGTCTCGAAAGATTTAAAATACGACATCTTAAGAAAACGAGATTTCTAGAATATTATAGATATATACAAAAATCATTTTTATATAAATATATGTATTGTTGGAGATAGTGCCCTCATAGTCAATTATTGGATCGCAGGTACGTGATTGCAATGATTGCGGAGGACCTATCCCGGTAGGACAGTCTTACTCGAAATGATAGTATGCTATCTGGTTTGCCTTTATCAGTCGTGTACATGTTCAGGTGACTGATTGCATGTTACACTTTGATAGAGCCCTTAGGATCTTGCTTTACTACCAACAGTATGATGGCGATCATATAAGTGAGAGTTGGGTAGTTTATATGCATATCCTTAATTGTGGTCCCTAGTCGTGGGAGTTTCGAGACAGGGCATCGATACTCCGGAGTAGACTAGTGTGTACAGTCGAGACCCCGACGAGGGGCGGTGGCCGGTCTCACAAGCCACTGGTGTCAGTTGGATCACCTAAGATGTATACAGGTGCTCATTGGGTTATGAGTACACCGGACAGGACTCGCCGGGAATCTGCTAGTTAGTACTATACCTATCGTCAGATAGCAGTTCCCAGGTGACATGTGTACAGGTTAGTTCATCGACCTGAGGTCGTCATTTGTCTCGTATGAGTTCCCACTGTGCTTTGATTTCTACCCTACCACGGCTCAAAGGAGTCGTGCAAACAGGTAGCTTTTGGGTACAGTCCCGAGCCATATGGAGGCACGTGAGCGGATCAGCAGGGGATTCGTCTCTCCCGGTATTGGGGGCGAGGTCGTGCTGTGTCTAGGAGAGCCATTACATAAAGTCCATGGCCATGGCAGGAGATTTACTGGTAGGTACTCCAGTAGTATCTCAGGGTGTGATTGGGCTACACTCCAACACGACTTATACTGCTTCTGGGGGTCTGACGTTACTAGCCCCCTAGGCGGATATGCGATACTCATTGACGAACGGACCGGACTGTATATACATTGTCACTGTTAGGCTCAGTAGGGTTTCTGGATGAGTTCGCTCATCGGCCACCCTTGAGTGCTGTCACGACCCAAAAGTACGGAACATGACCGGCACTTAAACTACGAACGTCTCGAGGCGTACGTAATCTAAGTAAACCGAAAACCCAGAAATCCAAACCAAGAAAAGTAGTAGAGTGCAGGAAAAACCAACTTAAAACAAGTAGTTTCAATAGCATAAGCCGTATTATGCGGTTTTTAAAAACATCAAAAAAATTTACTGAAAATTTCGGCAGTCTCCTTTGTAAATACTGGCCCCCAAACGGGATACAACATGAATAGTATATGAAATCAAGAAAAAGGCATCCCCAAGCGGGAGCTAGCTCTTCGTCAATCGACGGTCACAACCACACAAGCAATATAATATACAACGCCAACGGCGAGGATCAAAACTCAAAAGGAAACTCAAAACCACCAGAAATATAACGAGCGACTCTAAGGTCGGAAGAATAAACAACACTGGTCTCTATCTTAATAAATACATGTTTGGTTGATGGAATTTACTAGATACAACGGAATAATGTTATACAAGGTACTATGATGGGTACGATACAAGAAAAACCCACCTACTAGCAAGTCACCCGAATGAAACTGAGCCCGCAAAGCCGTAATGAAACCTGTACGGCAACCCTGCAAGAAACTGGGGCACAACGGGGGTGAGTTGCCAACTCGTGAATAGAAAAACATCTACGCACAGAAATCGCATAAATAACGCAATCCTAGGTCAATGATCATAATATAGCCTCAAAAATGTATATAACATGCAGCCTATCACAATGGCTAGGGTAAATATCTAACCCGAGTGTAAACTCATGTGCCCGTGTCAGTGCCTCAGGTAGCAATATATCATATGAATGAGGTATGAATGCATGAAAACAGAATACATGTAAATGAAGAAACTGTTTTCATAAATTAGTGAGATTTCCTTCGTATTTTTAAACTGAGGTATCATAAATGAAATCAGTATCAACAGTGTCTAGCATCGACACAAAACATAAATCTCACTGTCTCGAAATATCAATGTCTCAATCTCAATATCTAGGGCGCCGTCAGTCCAGACCGGCCCCTACCATCCATCTCAAGACCACGACGGTATCCTCCGGATATCCGACGCGTCGGGTAATATCACCGGTCGGTAATGCTCCCCTGCCAGGCTCAACGTCAACAACACATTCCTCTTGCCCCGGGGTACCGCACCGGGCCCACCATGTACCCGAAACGGTTCCTCCACTCCTCGAATCGGGTCTCGAAATCCATCAGCAAACTCATGGTGGACGACTCATACATCATGGGAAAACCACACTTTTTACTTTAAAAGGGAGAAAAGGTTTATTTATGTTTTTGCGGTTTTCCTCCAAATCCAAGAAATCTCATGAAATCCGAATCCAAGTCATCAATAGCATGTAAACAGTGAATATAGGCATGAGAATCCATGAATGCGACACAACGGTGAATAATAACACGCATGAAGTAGTAGGCAATAACTACAATGTCTAACTAGCATATAAGGCAAGTACACTAATATCATGTCTAAACTATTAACTAAAAACCTAGGTCAAATGAAATAATATTTTCTAAAGTGTTCGTGACATGGCAATTACCGATGAAGATGTGTGAGCCGGCAAGTAAGTGTACGTGGTACATACGCGTCATCGGTAATGGTGCTGGTGTCCTAACAGCATGATATTAAAAATGCAATAAGAAATTATAATATAAGTATACGATGCGGAGCGAACAGTAAAAATGAGCGGAAGCTGAATACTAGACGCAACTATAACTAATCTGCACTAATCTAATATAAGTCCTACAAATGGTGCCTTTTGAAATAACACGAATCATGAGATTTTGAAAATAGGGGCTACGGTGTTTTTAAGAAAAGATACGTTTTTGAAATATCCGTAGAATCCCTTGACCTGTCTTTTAAAATACGCATGATTCGTAAGCTTTGAAATAGGTAAGAATCGAATCTAATCTAACAACTAAACTAAAGGGCTAAGCTAACAAGCTGGACTACAGGTAAGGAAACCGCCTAACGTCTGAGTCGATACATATACATACCTGTATATATATTAGTCGGTGATCCCGCCTCAATAATATCATATCCGATACCATATCTATAATCAGACATCCCAAGTCAAGAGTGCGGATCAATCATCAAGATATAGCTCGTACGTAAATCCGTCGTACGGCATCCTCCAATTCTGGGTATGGGTCAAAATCACATTCATCATACTATTCACCTGGTATCCTCTTTATCAATATTATGATCTGGTACTGATCTACGTCTAGTACAATACTGATATCGCCTAAGTATGCATGCACGTATGTAAAAACTACGTCAAGGACCCGCTACAACGTCATGTCGTATCTCAAATACGAACCCTGCTATATCACCGATCTCACGGCCTCAAATCAAATCTCATCGACTCATCATAAATCCCAAGTACTATTCTCAAATCCGTATGTGAACACACAGTCCCATACCTATGTGAACACATAACTATATATTCCCGAATAAGCACAAAAGAAAGAAGAAAGTATGCAAGTATGGGTGGGTGTGTGCAAGTGTGGTGTGACCGCTGCTCTAGGGTTTCACGACACTCAATTATCCAAGAACACCAAATATCCATATTTATCATCAATAACTCAAACAATATATAACCAATATATATATGTGTGTATACGTGTCCGTATACATCACCACGAACTGCGGGGGTGCTATATGCCATCCACCCGACTTCTCCCCGTAGATATAAATCTACTCACCTGGTCCTCGCTCGCCGGTGCCGACGTCGCCACGCGCTTGCTGGTCGTCTCGAAGTCCACATGGGGTACCTACATATCATAACGCACCGTATCGCATTAAAACTAAATTCGAAATCGAAACGGCATACGAAAATCAAATCGGCACGCGTATCACGCTTAGGTCCAAACCTATCGCCTACGCATGCAAGAATAGTCAAACCAACCCTCGATGTCGATGTACAAACGTCAAACCATCGAGAAAATCCAATCACACTCATTTGCATATTCACGAACACTAATTTTAATATAAACTAGGTTAAAACTCACAAAAACCCCAATTTCACTTAAAAAGTCATTTTTCCGAAAATCTAGCAAGCACAAATCACCGTTTTTATACAAAACTCGATGTATAGACGAATCTAGAGGCCACAATATTCACTAAATATCTTAAATAAGTCAAAAAAATGATTCCCATAATTTAATCTCATTAAATTCCATAAACCCAAAAAACCTAGTTTACAAATTATCCAATTTTAACAATTTTGAAGCAAAAATTCTCGATTTAAGAATTAAGCTTAGATTTGCATAACCTAAGGTATTAAACCACTCATTATAATATTAATAATGCCATGAAACCATAATTTGAAATTTATCTCATAAGAATATAATTATTTTAAAAACCTAGTTTACAATTTATATAATTATCACAATTTAAATCAACAAATATGCAAACTAGCAACCTAAATTGGATTTAGCATAACCTAATATGTCAAATACATCACACAACCCTTATCTCACAACACAAAACCCCAATTTGAATTCAAACCCCACTCTTGAATTTCAAACCATGCACTTAGAACTAAAATAAAAACCTATTTAAACATATAATTAAACTAACCTAAAGCAATTAACAACAACTTAAGAAAAAGGTTAAAATTATACCTCATGATCAAGGGATCAAACATGAATCTAGCACCAAAATCTTGGCCTCCAAAATGAAAACTTTTCACTAAGAATCATGCTATAGTAGCCAAGAAATAATGGGTAAGGCTTGGATTTTGAATTAACTTTGATTTTGCAAGGATTTTGAGGCAAAATTGTGGATTTTTGAGGCAATTTTGTGGGGGATTTTGGGGTAGGGGCTGCTGCTGGAAAGGGGTCAGCCATGTTGTGGGGGAGTGAGGAGAGAGAGGGAGGTGAAGAAAGTGGGGAGAAAAGACAAGTCCACACCCCTTTTGACTTTTCTTTCATTTTCTTTTCTTTTCTTTTCTATTCAAAAAGGAGGTGATTGGAGAGAGAGAGAGGGGGAGGGGCTGTCAAAGTGGGCCGGCCACAAGGGGAAGGGGTGATGGTGTAATGTGTGGGTGCGGGGAAAAGATAAATGTATTACCCCAATTTCCATTTACACTAAATTTCACCGAAAAAAGCCTTTTTTTCTTCAATAATTTCTAAACCGTTTTAGCAAATGATTTCGTTCCAAAAACCACATGATAAAATTTTATTTAATATTTTATGATGCACAAAATTTGTTTCAACTCATTCCAATTTGTAATTTTCCCTAATTAAATGTATTAGTGACGGCTTAAAATAATAATAATATAATATTTTTTTCAGAAAATTTGAAATTTCACCAGCGGCTCAATAAACACCAAATAATAGCAATTACATAGCTAGAATATGTATATTTAATTTTTATAATAAGATATTTGTATTTTGACTTTTCACAGAAAACCCCCTTATTTTACCGATTTTTCGAAATTTCACCGAAACGATTTTCAAAACGTTACAAGTGCGCTCATCGGCCTCCCTTGAGGTCAGTCCATGGGCAGCCGTTACGCATAGCTAGTGCCGCTGACGGTTTGTGGTTAAACCCACTGCCAGGGTACTGACGAGTCATTAGAGTCCCCCACAGACAGTTTCCCAAGTTCGGGCGAAACGTTGTAGAGGCCGTATGGTTTTATGGCAGGGTTCGGAAAATGTACGTGCGTTTACGCACGTGTTATTTTTCGGGCAGATGATACTGGTCGGCTTTGGTTTAAGCCGGATCCGAGTATTATATTGAGTAGGTATAATATCTTTGTCTCAGTTGCATTTGTATTCGGTCGTAATACAAATGCGGGTATATTTATACAGTTTCGGGGTTATCCTGAAAGTCGTTTCAGGATCACTTTTGGAAGTTGCCAGTTTCCAGTTTTCTATCAGCCGTCTTTTAACATTTGGTTAAAGACGGATTTATCTTTTCTTGGATGAGGATGAGTCATGCTTCTAGAAGGTTCTAGATTTGGTGAGGTGTCTTGTGACTCATGCTTTGATTTCAACCATTTTTTGTTAAGCTTAAGATATTCTTTTGTGTTCACATTATGATATTTTGCTTAAGGTTACTCTCTTTCTCCTACGGTCACCTCCTCCTCTTCTATAAGAATGGCCGGCCCTCTCTCTCCTCCTCTCTCTCTTACACTTGAGGTTTTCACTTGTGAAAAGATTATGATAGCATTTGGGGTGTATGGAATTTCACAGCTCATTTCATTCCAACACCTGATTCCCACGGCAACTTCATTAACCGTCCGTCCATAACTTTGGACGGAACGAGACAAAGTCATCTACTCATTCTCTACATCATTCTTGGTCGTCTCTTCTAGCAAACTTGACGACCGAGTTGCCTCGAGTCAGAGGCGGGAGCCCGTTTAAAGAATCAGTGATGTGGTGCCACCTCGACGAGGATATCGGAGATCGACGAGATCGGAGCAGCCGCAACGGAGCGTGGGATGATGGTTAAAGAACGAAGGACTCGGATCGTTCGGTATAACCTTTCTACACTCTTTACAGTTTGTTAGTTTAGCAATAATGGCAGATCCGGGTTAAAGTATACGATAGCGCCAGTTAAAAAGTTTTTATTCCGCATTTGGCGTCTGTAGACGGCCGGGGCGCTAGCGTAGACTTACAGTGGTATCAGAGCCTCACCATTTTGCTATACTAACTTGTGCTAACGCGTTTAAAACATCGATCGAACCGGAAATCGAAAATTGCGAAATCCTACCTTGACAGTTTCTGTTGATTTTAAATGGTCTCAAAAATTATTTCTGCATGTCTTAAAAATCCTTGCAGGGTTTTTTAAGCGCACGGACAAAATTTGAGCATGTGATCTCACCAGAGCGCCGTGGATTAGCGGCCCAACCCATGGTTTGGCCGCGCATCCGCGGCCGTTCTAGGGGATCAGTGCACCAAATTTTTTCTGTGTGTTCTCTGTTGGATTTTGGGGTTTTTGGTAAATATCGTTTTGGCCCAGGTTTTGTTACTGTTCACCAGTAAGTCGTGGGGCCCATTTTTTTGATATTTGGTCGATCGAAATTTAAACATGTTAGTTTACAGTGCTTACATTATATCACCGACCGGGAATGTCATTTGATCGGTAAACCGCGTCCGATTGCTATAGTTCTTTTAGACGGGTTTGCGAACGTGACATTCGCGTTGATGTTCTGTGTTGTGCTGTGATGTTGCGGATTTGTCGTGGTGGATAGCAGTGTGCAATGGTAGTACAGTTTGAGTTTATTTGTACATTTGATATTGCGGGGCGAGCGTCCAACTTGTGGACTGCCGTCACTGCCTGTTGTATAATATTCTTTTGGGGCACGACCAGGTTGCGGTCGATGTACCTGTTGTACTATTTTTCATTACTGTACTAGGTTTTACCCCGCGACGGAGTGCACGGATAGCCGGGTTCTGGAGGGCAACGGGTCCGCATCTCATGGCTTTGGGAGGCAGAGGGGCCCCACTCTAAAATTGGCAGACTATTCGCCGCACTCGTAGGGGGTACAGGTTGACCCAAGAAGGGGTGCTCAATTTACCGGATTCCGTGAAGTGCCGGGTGTTCCATTCACTATGCTGTGGGGACTACCTCGCTTCAGGTTTTGGCGGGTAACTTGCCGCACCCGTAGGGGTCTAGGTTTCATTGCACAGGCTATCCACACGACAGGGGAACGTCGAGTTTCAGCAGCGGCTCTGTGAAACTCGGGGATCCCAGATTATCTGTATTGTTCTGTGATGCTTATTACTTTTCTGTAATGTTGCATATTATCACGCCTGGAGCGATTATGTATATTGGTTTATATACTATTAGATGTTGTATATGTTTTACACCCGCGCTAGTCCAGTCCCCGCTCTGTCGTTAGTTAAGTAACCTAACGGGTGATGACGGGACCCAGTGACGAATGCGGATGGCATATACGTACATTATATTTTCGTTCTTTTCTGGTGTGATTGATTGATGGGACTGCGTTGATTCTGATCAATGCAAAGTAAAACAAACCTGTTTGATGTTGTTGGAACAAATTTAAAAAGTGTTATTGCAAAGACGTTTCCTTTTGTTTTGCATAGCGGTATTCAGTGGAATATCCTGCACCTCATTCGACGGGGCAAGGGCCGATATCCCTTCACCGGGACTGACCCCTTGGGCAGAAGTTTGCGTCAGAGTAATAACTTCACTATAGCCGATTACAAGTTGCTTTGCATAGAGGTATTCAGTGGAATATCCTGCACCTCATTCCACGAGGAAAGAGCCGAGATCCCTTTACCGGGAGTGACCTCTTTAGCAAAAGGTTTTCGCCACTATATTTTAAAAAGCTATCAGGTTCCTTCAGCGATATCAAGTTCACTACGCTAAAGGTTTTTCGCCAAAAACCAGTCGTAGCCCTCCGTCGTTTCTTATGGATGGTCAGTAGTATTCAAGCTATGTTTGTTGGCATACGTCAAGGCATAGTGTTTGGTAGCTGCTGGGTATTCATTTGTTGCATAGATAGATGAGTTGGTTTGGGACAGTCGTATTACCTTGTTGGCATACGTCAAGGGTATGTACGGGTGGGTTCAAATTAACAAGATAATGACGGGCAGAACTTGACATGTGACTTATGATTTGTTGGCATACGTCAAGGTCATAAGAGCATGGGGCATAAATCATATCGGGAGTTTCTAAAGAAACTGAAACTTGCCAGGCATGCGCATACCTTCTGGAGTGTGATAACGCGAGTGGATTCCGTCACGTTATCATGCGATGAGAGTTGGATCCCGATTCCCACTGATGAGTTGGTTTACTCTTCGAGTGATCCTGATTGATGCTTCTTTCAGGTTTGGAGGAGAATTTGACAGGACAGTGGGAGGTTTCCGGATTAGATAAAGTAATGACCATTCTGATCTAGGTTAGAGTGCACGCAGAGTGTTTCTTTTCTCTCTCTCTCTTTGGCAGCGACCTTTGACCGACCCTAGACTATGACTCAGTGACCAGGTTGACCGAACCTTCTTAAAATACTGGCTTTTGGATTGTCTATGTTGCATAAGTCATTGCCACTCCTTCTTTTACCCTTTGCATTTCTCAGAACACCAGTTTTACTACGGATATCCACTTCCATTGGATAGATCCATCGTATGGTTATATACGAACTCGAAGGGACTTCTTCGAGGATGGATCCAGGTTCAAGAGAAATAGAATTGGTTTATTCAGTTGTCTTTTATTATCACCTTCTCTCAGGTTGCGAGAGCTCCTTGGTTTAGGAGAGTACACCTATTACGCTTATTGGATAGTCTTATTCCAAACCATAGGCAGGTGCCGAAAGGTAGGGAATGAAGAAAACCAATTAGCCTAAGTAGGGTGTGCAGAAGGTAATATGTAAAGACAAAATAAAGGGATTAGAAAGAAGGCAAAGTAAATTGCGACCGATATCATTCACGACCAAAACCGCGTACTTCATCGCCACTCCTATTTCACTTTAAAAAGAATAAGGTATTATTCAGTTGTCTTTTATCATCACCTTCTCTCAAGATATGAGTACTCCTTGGTTTAGGAGGGTACACCTATTATGCTTACTGGATAGTCTTTTTCCAAACCATAGGCTGGTGCCGAACGGTAGGGAAGGAAGAAAACCATTTAGCCTAACGATGGTGTACAGAAGGTAACGAGTAAAGACAAATAAAGGGATTTGGAGAGATGGCAATAAAATATACGGTTGAAGTCATGAATTGGATTATGGAAGAGGCATTGCTATGAATACCAGGATACCCCTACGAAACATTTTAATGTTTCAGTGCATTGTTAAAAGAAAACTGTTTTCCCGATTGGATACTTACTCCAAGGGTATGTATTTACCAGGTTTCATTTTCATATCTGTATGGTTTTACAGATGATGAGTGGGAGTAAGTTATTGGGAATTAGGTGATTATCCTCATTATATCGGAATTCGTTGTAATTGGTGATATTTGAGGAAATCGCCACGGTACAGTTTTCAACCTACGAAGCACAGGTTTTGAGTTGTTCAACTCAGCGGACTTATACAGAGTATTGTATGTTGTCCAGTGTCCTTCAGGACAAAGGGGTAGGTCCTCGTACTATGTTCTGTTTACTTATAACTTCTCTAGTATTTAGACAAGTGTTTCGTAGAAATACAAGGTCTAAGTTTTGAGAAGTTGTGGGTATAAGAATAAAGTAGAGAACCAGGTATCACAAGTATCGGGATTCTTCAAAGAGATCGAAGATGTAGATTCTTGTGATTGGTATTCAGATGATAGTGATGGTTTTGAGAAACGTGTTTCTCTTTCAGGTTACTCATAATTGGATGGATTCCTAAGTTAAGTAATGCTGATTAGCCTCTTTCCATTAAAGTGATATGCACTGGAAACAGCTGCATGATTTGAATATGGTTCCAATTAAATAAGTGCCAAAGTTTCTATATTGGATATAGAATGGTTCGTACCTTAAAAGATGTTAAGGTACGGGGAGTTGTCCAGCTTTTGCTTAAAACCAGACTCCGGATAACTCAGGGCACGTTTCTGTAATGGCTGTTTGTGGGTTGACCCTGGCTATGACGAGGGTTGATATTCTACCATTTGGAAGATCAATAGTGATATTGTTCTTGACTCGCCATAGTTTTAGTAAAATGGATCTTTTTCAGAAAAACAGTAGTGGGAGTATGGTAGAACTGGAAGTGATTCCAGAACCGCAAACGATTACGGAAAATTTAATAAGACCTATATATTCAATCAGGTTTGACATTCCAATAGCCACTCCGCAGATATGGTGGGTAACCTCAGACACCCGAGAGGTACTCCGGTAGCCTCAAGGACGGTGACAGGGAGGTTCTTATCTACCCAGACTTGACATTACTGTTGTTCCACGTTATGAGACCCGGTAGGAGGGTTGTCGTATTCAGTGGGAGCAGCATAAGCATAGTGGGCAAGTAGCTTATGTCTATTTATAGACTAGAGCAGTTATAGCGGAGATAGATCATCTAATTTTGATGTGACAGTCATGGGTTTGACTTCAATCAGAATAGGGGATGGATCTGTTAAGAAGGTAGTAGAGTGTGATGTTATGGTATTTGGATGACATACACAGAGTAGGAAGTAAAATTCCTATACTACGATCGGTTGTACTGTGATCGTCACACAGTTGTTTCTCCAGACAGGATATGGATATAATATTTGACATTCTGGTTTCTGGATCTATGGTTTTAGATCTAGATTTGGGTAGTTTCCCAATGCAGGTACTTTGACAGATATTCTAATGGTTTTTAGAATAGTTGACTCCTAGCATGGTAGTGTACCTGCAGGTGATGGAGTCACCCTCTCTAAAGGTGTCGTATAGACTAAAGGGGAGAGGGATGTGCATGATTGACAGATCACTTGCTTAGGCAATTGAGTCAATCATGAGATGTCAAGTACCACACCAGATGTTGTTTTTGCACTAGATGCAATAAGTTTGTATTAATCCAATCCTGGAGAGACATAAGGAAGCAGTTTTAGAACATAAGTGGATGTTCTACGGATTTGATGACGGCAGCCTCCTTCGGGAGATGATCATCATTCCAGGCTTCAAAGGTGACATGGATGACAGAGTGATTGTCAGAGTTATAGTTTTCCCTCTGACCAAGAGGGACAGTATTATGGACAGGTGGTCCAAGAGGATACTGTGGGTGGCATGGTGCCGGATACTGATTAGGTTCAGTGATCGATACAGTCTAAGAGGTTTGGATTTGGAGTTCATTTATGAACTAGGTCCCATCAGATATCCAGACATATTCTAAGACGGGTATTACTGGATTCGGGAGATGGCTTTCTCCGCGAACTTGAGACAAAGAGAGATAAAGAAAGATACTTCTAGGCGGATCCACTCACTGAGGCTATTTTTCGAACACAATAGTTTTACAAACGGGCTTTGTGAAACTGATTAGTAGAGGAGTTGGATGTTCGGTTTCACACAGGCTGTGAGTAGTCGACATCGCAATATTAGCCTTGAGTGCAAGTGGGAGATTGTTGGAGATAGTGCCCTCATAGTCAATTATTGGATCGCAGGTACGTGATTGCAATGATTGCGGAGGACCTATCCCGGTAGGACAGTCTTACTCGAAATGATAGTATGCTATCTGGTTTGCCTTTATCAGTCGTGTACATGTTCAGGTGACTGATTGCATGTTACACTTTGATAGAGCCCTTAGGATCTTGCTTTACTACCAACAGTATGATGGCGATCATATAAGTGAGAGTTGGGTAGTTTATATGCATATCCTTAATTGTGGTCCCTCGTCGTGGGAGTTTCGAGACAGGGCATCGATACTCCGGAGTAGACTAGTGTGTACAGTCGAGACCCCGACGAGGGGCGGTGGCCGGTCTCACAAGCCACTGGTGTCAGTTGGATCACCTAAGATGTATACAGGTGCTCATTGGGTTATGAGTACACCGGACAGGACTCGCCGGGAATCTGCTAGTTAGTACTATACCTATCGTCAGATAGCAGTTCCCAGGTGACATGTGTACAGGTTAGTTCATCGACCTGAGGTCGTCATTTGTCTCGTGTGAGTTCCCACTGTGCTTTGATTTCTACCCTACCATGGCTCAAAGGAGTCGTGCAAACAGGTAGCTTTTGGGTACAGTCCCGAGCCATATGGAGGCACGTGAGCGGATCGGCAGGGGATTCGTCTCTCCCGGTATTGGGGGCGAGGTCGTGCTGTGTCTAGGAGAGCCATTACACAAAGTCCATGGCCATGGCAGGAGATTTACTGGTAGGTACTCCAGTAGTATCTCAGGGTGTGATTGGGCTACACTCCGACACGACTTATACTGCTTCTGGGGGTCTGACGTTACTAGCCCCCTAGGCGGATATGCGATACTTATTGACGAACGGACCGGACTGTATATACATTGTCACTGTTAGGCTCAGTAGGGTTTCTGGATGAGTTCGCTCATCGGCCACCCTTGAGTGCGCTCATCGGCCTCCCTTGAGGTCAGTCCATGGGCAGCCGTTACGCATAGCTAGTGCCGCTGACGGTTTGTGGTTAAACCCACTGCCAGGGTACTGACGAGTCATTAGAGTCCCCCACAGACAGTTTCCCAAGTTCGGGCGAAACGTTGTAGAGGCCGTATGGTTTTATGGCAGGGTTCGGAAAATGCACGTGCGTTTACGCACGTGTTATTTTTCGGGCAGATGATACTGGTCGGCTTTGGTTTAAGCCGGATCCGAGTATTATATTGAGTAGGTATAATATCTTTGTCTCAGTTGCATTTGTATTCGGTCGTAATACAAATGCGGGTATATTTATACAGTTTCGGGGTTATCCTGAAAGTCGTTTCAGGATCACTTTTGGAAGTTGCCAGTTTCCAGTTTTCTATCAGCCGTCTTTTAACATTTGGTTAAAGACGGATTTATCTTTTCTTGGATGAGGATGAGTCATGCTTCTAGAAGGTTCTAGAAGGTTCTAGATTTGGTGAGGTGTCTTGTGACTCATGCTTTGATTTCAACCATTTTTTGTTAAGCTTAAGATATTCTTTTGTGTTCACATTATGATATTTTGCTTAAGGTTACTCTCTTTCTCCTACGGTCACCTCCTCCTCTTCTATAAGAATGGCCGGCCCTCTCTCTCCTCCTCTCTCTCTCACACTTGAGGTTTTCACTTGTGAAAAGATTATGAAAGCATTTGGGGTGTATGGAATTTCACAGCTCATTTCATTCCAACACCCGATTCCCACGGCAACTTCATTAACCGTCCGTCCATAACTTTGGACGGAACGAGACAAAGTCATCTACTCATTCTCTACATCATTCTTGGTCGTCTCTTCTAGCAAACTTGACGACCGAGTTGCCTCGAGTCAGAGGCGGGAGCACGTTTAAAGAATCAGTGATGTGGTGCCACCTCGACGAGGATATCGGAGATCGACGAGATCGGAGCAGCCGCAACGGAGCGTGGGATGATGGTTAAAGAACGAAGGACTCAGATCGTTCGGTATAACCTTTCTACACTCTTTACAGTTTGTTAGTTTAGCAATAATGGCAGATCCGGGTTAAAGTATACGATAGCGCCAGTTAAAAAGTTTTTATTCCGCATTTGGCGTCTGTAGACGGCCGGGGCGCTAGCGTAGACTTACATGTATATGTAACATAAACATATCTATTTTTGAAGTATTATAAATATTCCACCTTTTCTACAATATCATACACTAAAATACCATGAATTCCATATAATCAATATTATGAATAAATACCTTTATTTCTGAAATTAGGATATTTTCATTAGAAATATCACCATATAAAATTCACATTCATTATAACTCTAAAGACGAATAATAAATACTTGGGGTCTATTTTGAAAAGTATATAAAAGTATTTTTATATAAAACCCCCTCAAGTTTTATAAATTACCCTAAGGACCCTAATAAATATAGGTTTAAGAAATAATCAAGAATCAATTTACTTTTCTAATTGTCTGACTCGGGTTTGAGTCTGATTATATCTGACTTGAATATGATTCAAGTACAATCTACAATATTTCAATTCAATACGAACACATGAATCCAGTTATCAATCTATACAACTTGACTGAATCAAACCATGGATATACATCCATTATCCAGTTATTCTATTTACATGATTATGCAGTTACATCCGTTTATTGATATTATGGTTTTGGTCAGTCATTCAACTATACAACCTATATAATACAATACAACAATGCAATCAAAACACTACGGGGTTTAAGGGGTAGATTGGTACGGAAGGTGTTAAAAGTGGCACGAGACAGTAAGATTAAGACACCTAACCTATATTCCGTTGTTTTTGTACCGTGGCTTAACGGTTCCTTATACTTTCTGTTTGCCCTAGTCTCTAGCATACTGAGACCCCTCTCGTATACACTGGCATCCTTCTATACCAAGCTACAACAACAGCGTTAACACAATAGTCTACAATATTATACAACTTTAAAAGATACCTCTTATTCTGTCTTTTCTATTTCTCTCTTATCTTTGGGACTTATCGAGCGACCTGTTCGCTGATGACATTCTATTTCTTTCTTGTTTGAATGTCGTCAGGTGATCTGGGCTTACCTGAGATAGAGCCAACTGCAGAAGACTTGGATCAGTACAGCGAAGACCCTGAGCTCTAGACATTGTACATTTTCTATTCAGTATCTTTAATTTCCTGTTATGCCATTGTTTAAGCATCTCTTTTATTTCAGTTGTATTTCATTTTCATGCATTGTACAAAAGAATGTTATTAAATAAAGTTGTTGTTCAGTTGATATCTCTTGTCTCTTGTGATTTTACTTTTATATTGCTTAGATACGCTTAGCGTATTTACTTCAGAGTAAATACGTAGCGGACCGGTCCAGTCCCCTTCGCCGTACACCGGGAAGCGGGACGTGACAGCGCGATATTGAGTTTTGCATTGATCTGATTCCCGCCGCGGGGCCTATTTCTATACCGCCTTATCGGATGGCTCTGGCGGAGCTTAGAGAGCTTAAAGATCAATTGCAAGAGTTGCTTGATAGGAGACTTGTGCGTCCGAGTGTTTTGTCGTGGGGAGCTCCTGTTCTGTTCGTCAAGAAGAAGGACGACAGTTTGAGGTTGTTTATGGATTATCGTCAATTGAACCGAGTTACGGTGCAGAATAGGTATCCTTTACCTCGCATTGACGATTTGTTTGATCAGCTCCAGGGTGCGAAATATTTTTCTAAGATTGATTTGCGTTCGGGTTATCATCAGTTGCGGGTTCGGAATGATGACATTCCGAAGACTGCTTTTCATACGCGCTACGGGCATTATGAGTTTTTGGTAATGTCGTTCGGACTCACCAATGCACCAGCTGCGTTCATGGATATGATGAATTGGATTTTCAGGCCCTTCCTCGACCAGATTATTATTGTGTTTATTGATGACATTCTGGTCTACTCTAGGAGTCGGGAGGAGCATGAGCAGCACTTGAGGATTGCTTTGCAGACATGGAGAGAGCACCATCTGTATGCTAAATTCTCAAAGTCCGTATTTTGGCTTGATAGAGTTGAATTTCTGGGTCATGTGGTGACGTGAGACGGTATTCTTGTGGACCCGAGGAAGATCGAGGCTGTACAGCTTTGGCCCAGACCTGTATCGGTGACTGAGGTCCGCATCTTTTTGGGCTTAGCTGGTTATTATCGCCGTTTCATGCAGGATTTTTCGAGTATTGCTGCACCGCTGACCAGACTGACCCGGAAAGGGGTTCCTTTTCTTTGGACTGATGCGTGCAAGCAGAGTTTCTAGCAGTTGAAGACTCGGTTGACGACTGCACCATTCTATCTTTGCCTTCTGGATCGGGCGGCTATGTTGTTTACTGTTATGCTTCTCGAGTGGGGCTCGGTTGGGTACTGATGCAGCATGATAGAGTGATTGCTTGCGCTTCTCGGCAGCTGAAGAAGCACGAGCAGAATTACCCCACTCACGATCTTGAGATGGCCACGGTGGTCTTTGCGTTGAAAATTTGGAGACACTACTTATACGGGGAGTCGTGTCGGATTTTCACGGATCACAAGAGCTTGAAGTACATCTTCCAGCAGCGGGATCTGAACCTAAGACAGCGCCGTTGGATGGAGCTTGTGAAGGATTATGATTTTGAAATCCTTTATCACCCGGCCATGGCGAATGTGGTAGCTGATGCTTTGAGTCGTAGGCCCGGGGGTAGCTTGTCCCAGTTGAGCGCAGTTCAGCGACAGTCTTCTGCAGATTGACAGATCTTGTGAGATGGTAGAGTACAGTTTAAGTTCACTTCCACTAGGGGACAGCTTGCTCATGTCCGTGCCCGTCCACTACTACTTGATCGTATCCGTGAGGTGCAGCCCAGTGATGCCCGTTTGTCTGAAATTCTAGAGCTTGTTCGGTAGGGTACAGTTTCGGAGTTCATGATTGATGACCAGGGTGTGCTTCGATGCGGGACTCGTTTGTGTGTACCCGATGCAGATGGGTTGAGACGCGGGATCCTAGAGCAGGCACATCAGTCAGCCTTTAGCGTTCATCCAGGTTCCACCAAGATGTATCGTGACTTGAGAGACATTTACTGGTGGGAAGGGACGAAGCGCGATATTTCGGACTTCGTTTCGAGGTGCCTAACTTGTCAGCAAGTCATGCAGAGGCCGGCAGGTAAGTTGCAGCCTTTACCCATTCCGGAGTGGAAATGGGAGCAGATTTCCATGGAATTCGTTGTGGGTCTATCCTGGGCCAGTCGGGGGTATGACTCAATTTGGGTGATTGTTGACTGGTTGACGAAAGCGGCTCACTTCCTTCCAGTGAAGACAACTTTCGGTTATGCTCAGTATGCTCAGTTGTACATAGATGAGATTCTGCGTTTGCACGGCATTCCCATATGCATCGTATCCGACAGGGGCACCCAGTTTACTAGCCGTCTTTGGCGGAAGCTTTAGGAAGCTTTGGGTACCCGCTTGAGTTTTATCATCGCTTTTCATCCACAGACCGATGGTCAGTCGGAGCGGACTATACAGACTCTAGAAAATAGGCTTCGGGCGTGTGTGCTTGATTTTGGTGGCAGTTGGGATCGTCACCTGTCTTTGATTGAATTCTCCTACAATAACAGTTATCAGGAGATGATTCAGATGTCACCTTTTGAGGCTTCGTATGGTAGGAGGTGTCGATCGCCAGTCTGCTGGACCGAACTCAGCGAGAGTAGGGTTTTGAGACCCCGGCTAGTTCAGGAGACTACGGAGAAGATCCAGCTGTTTCAGGACAGGATGAGAGCAGCCCGGTGTAGACAGAAGTCTTATGCCGACCGTCATCGTCGCAGAATTGAGTTCGCAGTGGGGGATCATGTATTCCTACGGATTTCTCTGATGAAGGGCGTTATGAGATTTGGAAAAAGGGGGAAGCTCAGTCCTAGATTTGTGGGTCCTTTCGAAATACTTGAGCGAGTTGGTGCCGTTGCTTATCGTTTGGCACTTCCGCCCAGTTTTCCGGATGTTCACCCCGTTTTCCATGTGTCGATGCTTCACAGATACCTTCATGATCCTTCTCACATGATTCAGGACCAGACCGTTCAGCTGAGCGCGATCTTTCGTTCACCGAGCGGCCAGTAGTTTTATTGGATCGGCAGGTGAAGAAACTTTGGTCAAAGGTCTTACCATCTGTGAAAATTCTTTGGCGTAGCCCTACTAGTGAAGAGATCACTTGGGAGGCCGAGAGCGAGATGCGGGAGAAATTCCCTCATCTCTTCGAAGATACGCGTAGTTAAATTTGTAATTCGGTGACCGAATTTCTTTAAGGGGAAGATTGTTACGTTTTAGAAATCATTATGCGAATTTTTCCGTTAAAAGGTTAAATAGTCGGTGTTATCCGTAAAAACCCGGATGTGATCAATTTTCTGTATAGACTTGACGGCACCTAGTTTAACTAGAATATTGCTAGTTTGCGGTCTTTAGAGGTCACTTGAAAATTTTGGTTCACTTAAAATTTTTCCCTAATTAAAATATTATTATAAGTTGTTAATTATGCACTTAATTAGTGGTAATTACAATTTTCTTTGGGTTAATTATTACTAAAGTGAATATATGCTAAATTAATCACTAGATTAAGCTTTAATCTTTCTCTCCAAAATAACTAGATACATGTGAATTTAAAAGAAAATTTTAAACAAAAGATAAGAGGTGGCATGGATGGGAGAGGCATTTATGTGCATTAATTGATGTTTTACACTAGAAATTTCTACACAAAATTCCTAACCTCCTCACTAATTCCCCTTGGCCGAGCACCGCCCCCCTGCTGCCCTTTTGATTTTCTCATCCCATTTTCATCTCTTCAAGCTAAAATAAATCACCAAAAATCCTCAAATAATCTCACAAACTCACAAACAAATCCCTACCCATCTTTCTTCAACACTAAACAAGCTTGGATCTTCATTAAAGTCATCATTTTGGAGGCAAAATTGGAGTTTATTTGCTAATTTGTGAATCTATTGGAGGTATAAAATCCTAACCCTAAACTTAAATTGTTGTTTAAATACACTAAGCTAGCTTATTAGATATTTAATATAGCTTTAAGTTGCATGTTTAGAAATTCATGAAAGTTTTGTGGAGATCAAGTTAGGGTTTAATTGGTTGAAATGGTTAATTGAAAATTGTAGACATGGGAAAACTTAACCTAGTGGGAGCATGTTATTTGTTAATTTCCTAATTTGTCTAATTAAGTTTAATAGCAAACTAAATTTTATTAAGTCATATTTGGGTGAGATTAAAATTGCTGTAATGGTTTGGGTGACTTAGTTAAGCTACTTTGCGATGTTTGTGATCGCTAAAATTGTGTTTACTTCTAGACTTGAGCTAAAATGAGATAAAGTTGCTTACTAGGTTTTCGGTTTAATTGGACGTAGGTTCTAATGGACGTTACAATGTTTTATATATTATCTTCCACGCGATATTTTGTGTTATGAATGCACAATCGGTACGATCGTGGTCTAGGCTTGGTGGTTGCATAGTTTAGCGATCCTAGCAAGGGTTGTGTCGATGTCGTACGTGTTCTGTGCACTAGGTGCACAGTGTATTTATCTTGTGGGCGTTATCAATGAGTTTCGTTATCTTTGTTTCGGCGTAGGATATTTAGCCTTATGTGTTGTGTTTGTGAAATTTTAGGATCGCAAGCGGGGACTACGGATGCTGCGAAGAAAGGAAAGCAGGTGGTCGGATTTTCTTAGCTCGAGATCATCGGTGAGTAGATTTAACATCTACGGGGAAATTGCCCGTATGGCGTTAAGCGTCATTGCTAGATATGATATGATATTAGCCGTATGTTTATATGTACATATTAAGATGGTGCATGAACTTCATTGCATATAGTTACTTGTTGTGCTTGAACCAGTACCCATTATACACTGCACTATTATTGACAGTCCATGTTGCACGAGCACTCATTGTATGCTACACACACACTGTCGGTAATTGGCATGATACGCACAACACATATCCATAGGTGATATTGTATTAGTGACATTGAGGCATTAATTCTCGTGCGATTTGCGCATATATGAAATATAGCATGCATGCATACCTACATGCTTACACACATACCTTGCTATAGCTACATGTTTACTTATATGATACTGCGTTGGATTTGGATAATTGGGAACCGCGCGATATATTTAATGACTTGATGAATTTAAATAGCGGATTTTCCCTTGATATGCTCATATTGTTGTTCTATGTTGCATACATCATATTATATGGATTTACACATTGAGATATGGATTTTATGTAGTTTTCCGGGTTTGAGAACAGCGGGGATAATTCAACAAATGTGTATTGTTTTGAAAACCCGTTTTCTCTGGATTTGGGGATTTTGAGTGTCGATGTTGGGAACTTATGTTCCAAGAGATAAATGGATTTAGGGATTGCGAGTGTCGAGGTTGGACATTCATGTTCCGGGGATTGCGAGTGTTGAGATTGGACATTCATGTTCCGAGAGATGTATAGATATGGGGATTGCGAGTGTCGAGGTTGGACATTCATGTTCCGAGGATTGCGAGTGTCCATATTGGATACTCATGTTCCGTGAGATGTACAGATGTGATATGGGTGTTTACGTGTCGATGTTGGACACGAGTATTTCATAATGTTTTCGAGTGCCGATGTTGGGCACTCAGGTTTTCATGAGATTTACAGGATATGAGGGTCCAGTCCTGGTGACGGCATCTGAGAATTTTGAGATTTGGGGTGTTGATAATTTACACCAGGTTTTTCCATGCTGATGATTTGTGCATGAGGTTTTTTATTTATCCCATACTCAGGATTTATTTGATATGCATTTGATTCATGTAGCTATAGTACCCTGGTAGCGTACCTTGACCATGATAGTTGCATATTCATATTGCCATACTTATGCTATCAGATTACATATGATGGATTATCGCTGTTGGTGCATACTTGCGATTATAGTATGATATTATTTACTATTCACGAGTTGGCAACTCACCCCCATTGTGCCACAGTGTTTTGCAGGTCTGATCCTCAAAGTAGTCGCAACAGGATTTCTTGTTATCTCTACTTTTGCGGATACCGCTACGGTTGGCTGTGGGGCCATTGCTATTAGGTGGGTTCGCGGCTATCCATTCTTGTACATTGTATACCTTTTGTTGGATCTAGTACTCTCCATCTACCACTTCATGTATTTGACTTAGAGACGAGTTGTGAGGATCGATGTTGTATTATTTTGGTGACTTTGGGTACCATGCTTATAGGAGCCGGTTTTGTTATAAGTTTTACCTCTTTATGCTGTTTTCTTTATATTTATTCGCTACGGCATCGTATATATGCTTATGGTGGTTGTCTCCGCCGTTGGGCATGATTTGCTCCCATTTGGGATTCTTTATTTATATTCTATGTTTTACCCGTTTTTGGGGCTAGTTTTTACAAAGGAGGTGCTGCCGAAATTTTTAAGAAAATAAACTTAAGTTTAAAGATTTTTACTTGGGATTTCCGAAGGTTTTAACTATGTTTTCTCCGCTTATCCATTTTTGGGTTGTTTAGATTTATGGGTTTTCGGATTACTTAAGTTGCGTACGCCTGTTGACGTTACGTAATTTAAGTGCCGTTTACGGGCCTAAATTTGGGTTGTGACATGCACTTAGTTTTGCTTTTGTGCACATTCGTAGCACTTGCATTTAGCTTGGTTTCCGTGCGCACCAGACGCGCGTGATTGTTGGATACGCCTTTCGAGGCTGATTTTGCTCTTGAGCACTTTGTTTTCATGATGGGTACTATATTATATAGTGGTCGGACATGACTGATCTGAGGATAGTACCTGAGTACTTTGCATGCATTAAAAGTTTAACAAGAGCTTTCCAAAAAGGAGGTATAGTCTCGCTATTTCTTACGTGTCCGCGGGCGACACGAACGTTTACAAAGGAAAACCTTTTGGGATATTTCAAAACGGCGGAACGTATATTTGAGCAAAACCTATATGAACGTATATTTATTACTTTACAAATGAGCGTCCGTCACTTGTGCCGTGAGTTGCGCATCACACGACGATTCAGAAAAGATTTTGCATGAGTTTTATTCAGTTTTAAAAGATTTTTCCAAGGATGCGTACTACACACATATTATAGTATTTGACTAGTACATATTGGATTTCAGTAGTGGATTTCGAGATCTGGATCTCCATTGTAAGACCGAGGATATGCGTGCAAATCTGGTGATTTGCATGACGCTTGACGGAGTTCGATTTTGAGTTTCATACTCGTTTTTAGGCAAACGCGATGCGCTGTAGTATTTCTATATCTTCCGTGATTTCGGAGCCCCGTTGATTTGAGTTTATTATTGAAATGTTTTAGCATTTGGGTGTTTAAATTTAAATTCGGGGACCAAATTTATTTAAAGGGAGAAGATTGTAACATTTCAGAAAATATAAAATATTATTTTTGGAATTTAATATTAAAATAATATATTTCGCGAAAACTACCCGATATATATAACAATATTTGTGAAATAATTGGAGATTAAAATTATTTATTCATTTAATAATATATTTATCGGATTTGACATTTTTATAATTTATTATATGCAGTTTGAATAAAAATTGATTAGTGCACTACTAATTGTGATTAAACCAAATCCGTGTTTCTACAGTTTTCCATGGCAAGTGCACCATGGCATGTTGCATTTGGTTTCATGTTGTTTCATTTGTGTTGTTTTATTGGTATTATGTGTTTTATTGTGAGAAAAAGAGAAAAGGGTTAAAAAGACAATTATTGGAGAGAGAAAGTGAGAAATGAGTTGAGAGGGTGAGAATAAGAAAGAGGGGGGGAAGCCATTCATTTCCTCCCCATTATTTTCCTTCATCTTTTTCCTCCACATCTCCCTCCACCTCCACCTCTATATATCATCTCAAAATATTCATCAAAACCCTAAACTACTTTCATTAAAGTTGATCCCCACCTTATCCTCAACACTTTGGACCAATCAAAGTTGGATTTTGAAGACTTTAGGAAGCTAGGGTTTTTCTTGAGGTACCCAAATGAGGTATATCTTCTTTCATTTATTTTTGTTTTAGTTTCTTGCACCTTGGTTTAGTTCAGAATGTGATTTGGCTAGGGTATGTGATGTTTGGAAAATTCAAGAGAAGGGTTTGGGTGTTTGTGTGGAATCATGAGGTGTAGTGAGTGTTTTAAGACCTTAGAGATTGATTTCAAGATCTGGAAATGAGTATAGAAACCAAAATACGGACTTAGGAAATTCCCCATGTCAGTTTTGTGACATTTTAGTGGCCTACAGGGAATCTGGAGCAACCCGAGATGTTTCTGAGAAAAACTAGCAACTCCATTAACCTAATTAAGACACTAGGAGACCACCCTGAGATGACGAAACCCCAACTCCTTCATTGGCCCGAGCAGGTCGGGTTTTCGGGCAATGTGGCCGGCCAGATTTGGGTATTTGGTGTCTAGGCTGGTTCAGTAGCTCAAATACTCCATATACAACACCCTATATTTGCTAGTTTTGTTCCAATTGACCTGAGCCAAAATCTGGGAGCACATTGGGGTGTTTTTGGATATGTTTTCCAAGTTTCGAATGCTTGGTTTCGATGTTTGGATTTGTATTTGGTTGTTGGGCGTTTTTACGTCAACAATAAGGGTTGTTTGATTGTTTTGCATGTGTAGGCTATAGGTTCTAACCTATGAGCGCACCGTGTGCCGTATTGTTTTTCCTGACTTTATGTTAATAACATTTGCGATTGTGTATTTATTGTAGGTACCTTCGCGTGGATTCCGAGACAACGGAGCGCATCGACTACGGCTGAACAAGGAGTTCCACATGCGAGTAGATCTATATCTACGGGGGAAGTCGGATGGATGGCGTATAGCACCCCCGCAATTTTGATGGAAACCGATATATAGGATATGGTTAAGGAAACCTATATTAGGAAACTATGGATATGGTTAAAAGGATAGTTAGAAGTGATATGATATGATTAATACGTGATGACGAGATTTGAGATATCAATATGATGAGATAAGATAATACGAGCGGATACGATTGATATAAGATTTATAGTGGCATGTTATGAGAACGTTATATGCAATAAGATATGACATTTATGCAAGTTAATAGGATATGAGATTTGATACGGATGTGGCTTGAGATATATCCATATTTATGAGAATAATGAGTGATATACCGTACGAGACTTGAGATCCGTACCCTCATTGTCGTATAGGTCGATAGATCCCTATTTTTGTTAAATTTCACCGTACGAAGGATTACCGTACGCGATGTGAGTTACCGGATGGATGATCCGCGCTCGTGATTTTTGGATGATGTTCAATGATATTGCCGTATTTGATACTATAAGACTAAATAGCCGACGTAAATGTGTCATCCGAACCATACATATTTCCAAACCGAAGAATCGTATGCATCTCTTAAATAGATACCTTGAGGGACGTTACGGATTTTCAAATGATGTCTTTTTCTTAAAAACACCGTAGCCCCTACTTTCAAAACTACGATTCGCATCTTTTAAAAACCGACCGTATGGTTCATGTGTAGATGTTAGATTAAATATGTTTGCTTATAGTATTTCGCTTACGATGTACCTTACGCTACGTTCATGTCATTCTCATTGCATTACATATACCTGTGCTAGTACACCTACACCATTATCGATGATGCGTATGTTACACTTACACAGATTTGGCCGGCTCACACACTTCATCATCGATAATTGCTATGCCATTTATACAGTAGAATTGCCACATCATTATTCTATGTTGCATGATATACTTGCTATGCCCACATCCTTATGATATGTCGCATGATATACTGATATTGTCACATCACTGTTCCATGTTGCATGATGTACGGATATACACATATTTCTGTTATATGTTTGCATACATCATGCTTTACGATTATATGCATTGAGATGTTGTTTTCATGAGATTTCTGGATTTGAGATCCATGGTGATTTCAAAAGAAAGTATGTATTGTTTTAAATACCCGGTTTCTCTTGATATGATATTTCGAAACGTCCAGCATGTGTTTTCTCGGTTCTGAGACGTCTGATAGAAACCCGATTCGAGGAGGTGGATGATCCGTTTGCGGGTTCATGGTGGACCCGGTATGGTACCCCGGGGCGAGAAATGGTTTTTGTGGGGCAGACAATGAGCCTGGCAGAGGGACTACTAACTACCAGTGATTGGTTGGACCTGGCGGTTATCCGGAGGATACCCACCGGAGTCGAGAGATGGATATGGGCCGACCCGTTATGCCGGAGCCCGAGGGCCGATCCAGACAGACGGAGCCCATGGGCTGATCCGGACTGACGGAGCCCAAGATATGAGGATTTACTTGTCGATGTTGGACACGGGTTTCATGATGTTTCGAGTGTCGATGTGTGACACTCGGGTTCCATGATTTTGAGGTGCCATGAGGGACACACGTTGATTTATATCCTCATATTTACATACATATGCTTTCATGATATTTACATGTATGATGTTGTTGTGTCATTGATGGACACGTAGATGTTAGCCACATGCAGATAAGCATTGATTACGTTGTTGGCACATATGCAGATACGGTCACCCTAGATATCATAGTATTACCTTTATGATATAGTTGACCTAGGAATCGTTGTTTATTCGATTTCTACCTGATGATTTTTTCTACTCACCCCGTTGTGCCACAGTTCTTGCAGGTTGACCGTAGGGATCAGTAGCGGCATCGCTGGCACATAGCTTGCATACGGGTGATTTGCTTTGGTAGGTGGTACATGTTGGATCGTACCACTATTGTATTTATTATTCCTGTTGTATCTAGTTAACTCCATCAATCAGAAACTAGTATTTGTATAAGTAGTAAGACTTAGTGAGACTTGTGGTTGCGAGACTTAGAGCGAGGGTTTATGTTCGCTTATTGGGTTGATGTCTTGCTTTATTCTTTATCCTTTGTGTTGATCTTCGTCGTTGGGCGTCCTATACATGTTTTATGACTTGCGTGGTTGTGATTCCGCCGTTTGGCGAAGAGCTAGCTCCGGCTTGGGGATGCCTTTTATATTATTATGTATTTGTGGTTTTGGATCAAAATATACAAAGGAGGTGCTGCACAAATTTTTAAAAGACGAAACATGTTTTTTAACTAGTAAATAAACTTGCATTTTTCATGTTCCCTTTTCTATGCATTTAAGAAAATATTTGATTTCATCATACCTTTATTTCAAAACTTCACCTCTTTTATTTTCTTTAAAAGGTTTAGATTTCTGGGCTTCGGCTTACTTAATTTACGTTACGCCTTTAGACGTTGCGTGATTTAAGTGCCGGTCACGAACTAAATTTCGGGTCGTGACGTGAGCACAGCTAAGAAATACTCAGAACGTGCCACAGTACTTATGGACCAACCGTAGAAGGGCTAACCCTTGCCTCACCTATGGCACCGCGGAACTTCCGGAAACCCTAGGGTTTGACGAAGGTTCCGACGGTCATAGGATCGAGTTAGGGTTTCGTTCTTCTAGAGGGTCTATAGAATCACTTACATGATTTTTGAATAATTTTAACTTGGAAAATTCCAACTTTTGGAAAATTTCCCACGAGGGAGAAAATGGGTTATTGATATTCGTTCAAACTTTTTAACGCCGTTTAAATTACCCGAAACGATGTTAGAATTACAACTACGAAACACACCGAATTGCCTTTACATAAATATAACATCACATCCAATCTCAGGAAAAACAACCAACACCTGAAATAGCAAAATCCAGAGACTGGAACACCACAAAAAATTGAAGCCAGAAGCCAACTAAAAAACACGTGGGGCCGGTTTTTAAGTGCATGTGGCCGGCCAAAATTCGGTGAGGGGGCTCAAATTTCTGTGGTGCTCATGTTACATCTCATATAACATTCTGCAACCGCTTAAAAAAAATTTAGACACTCTGAAAATTTCGATAGAAATTGGGCTTTTCGTTTCGATGTTTCGGAGTTGTTTCAGTTTCGTAATTCTACAAACATCGTCTAATTCTCTAGTCTGGCTCTGATACCACTGTTGGGTTACCTAGCACGACAGCAAAGTTTCGAGAGGCATCATCCATGCCATTTTCAAAAAATTCCCGTGCTAAAGAACCCTAACCTAGAATCTTAACTAGAAAATTAGACAATACATGCATGTAAACAACTTTACATCTAAGTGAACAATGAATACAACCTTTGTAGACCGGTCCTTGAATTCAATAGCTCCATGTAGTAGTCCCTTCGCTCCAAGTAGTGAACTCCCGGACTCTAGAAAGGCTCCACAAGATGAAAAGAACAAACTTGCTTGAAGTCTTCGAGGCCGAAGATGATCTACGTCGAGGAGACACCAACTCAAGCTATCTCTTCACTAATTAGGAATTAGTGAAGTAAACAACCTAATCTAAATGGCTAATCTAGTGTAGCTTGATGAAGTAGGAATTTTGCTCACTTTAGAAATATTTTTCTCACTGATTTTCTTCACACCCTCAAAACCTAGAGAGCCCACTCTTGATGAAGAAGAAGATGAAGCCAATAATGTTATGAGTGAGAATAGAAACCATGGGTGAGATAATATCTCATATTAACTCATTTAGAGACTTAACCATGGCTTAAGGTAATGGTTGGGTTAATAAATATCTTATGTTAAAAAAAATTAGTGGACTAAGTCAATGGTTCCACAAGCTTCGGCAAGCTTCAACCATGTGCTTAATTTCCAACTAATTATTTATTTACATTAAATAAATAAACCTCTCATTATCATAAGCATGGTGTGAGTCTCATACACCCATGCTGCATGTGGTAACAAGCATGACACAATAATATATATCACATATATATTAAGTGTGCTCATGTGAGAATAAGAAATGCTTAAGTGAGCTAATATTAGTTAATGTAAATTAATATATCAAATATATAATTATACATTAAATCATTAAATCAACACTTGATTTAATAATCCGGCTATATCACATATAACCGACTAATATCTTATGTAACAACTTATCGAATCAACACTTGATTCGATAACCCGGCTATATCACATATAACCGACCGATATCACATATCGCGAGAATAGAATACGGTATCACATACACATATTAATCTCAGTCCCGCACATATCATATATGTGCTCCTACTTCATTTCGCATGAGCTAGGAAACCTCTGTGTAGGACTCTAAAGACTCGTCAATACGCCGACAACAGGTGATGATTATATCAAGCACCCATAAGCCGTCAACGGTACTAGCTGGACATAAAGGCTACCCGGGTATTGAGCGATCAAAATATCAACAAGCAAGCCTGCTCACACTCCTGTAAAGCCTGTCAATAACACTACCGCACAGTCCGGTCTTTTCGTCTGATATGTCGCATATTTAGTCTAAGGGTGGTAAACGTCAGACCCAAGTAACCAATAAGTCGTGCTGATGTGAGGCTCATAACGAGTCGAGAAAGTACCGATAACACTTACCAGTAAATCTCTGTATCAGCCATGGCCAGGGACTTACTGTTATAGCCAATTGAGCACAGCGCAACATCAACCTCCAATACCGGGAGAGACGAATCCCCTCCTATCGCTCATTGCCTCCATGTGATTCGGGACTTACCCAAAAACCACCGTTTTGCACGTTCTCTTGAACGTGGTAAGGTGGAAATCAAAGCACAATGGGAATCACACAAGACTCTATGACGATCTCGGGTCTACAGACTAACCTGTACCAGTGTCACCAGAGAACTTCTATCTGACGATAGGTATAATACCATCTAGGAGTTCTCGGCGAGTCCTGTTCAGTGTACCCAGTCTCCACTGAGCACCCGTATACCATCTTTGATGTCAAACGCCAATGGATGTGGGATCATCCATCGCCCATCATATGGGTCAAGAAGCGTATACGCTAGTCTACTCTGGAATATCGATGCCCTATCTCGATACACCCTCGACTAGGAATATTTAAAGGATGAACTTGTGGACTGCCCTGGCCCCACTAGTATGATCTCTATCATAGTCCCCGTAGTCAAGTACACATCCTAAAGGCTTTATCAACAAGTGAGAGCAATACATTATCACAATACAAGTCTACATGTTAAGACAAAGAGCAACCGGAAAGTATACTAGCATGTCGAGCACGAAAGTCCTCTCTATATATGTCCAAGAATCCACTATAATATACATCATATGTACAATAATGGCCTCTAGGGCATACATATAACTAACATAATCTTACCTTTTAGGGTTTGAAGGAAGATTTGATAAAAACAGTGGGAGCCATCCTGATTATATAAGATAATAACCAATCTAATCTTGCAAGAGTGCACGCTAAAGTGTTTTCTTCTCTCTCTTTTCAAGTAGCGACCATGTCACGCCTTAATCAAGATAATAACATGGATGTATTGACTGAACCCGCTTATTATACTAGGCTGGGAAACGTTGGTTCCACTCTATCTTTTGACAACTGTCATAAGTCTGGATAAGGGATAGGGAAATGCAAGGATTTCTACGCAACCCGAATGAAGAAAGAGCATTCTGATGCATCTTCTTCGGGTGTGATAGTTATTGAGAACCGTTTCTCAGTTTGCTCTATGTCCTGTGTATTAGATACCGGATCAGGATCCCACATTTGTAAGCTATTATAAGGGTTAAAGAAAAGTAGAGAACTGAGAAAAAGTGATATGTATCTCAGAGGTGGGAATAGAGCAATTGTTGCTAATGAAGCTGTCAGCGAATATCACCTTGTATTACTAAATGGTAATACATTGATTTTGAACGAATGTTACTTCGTACTGTCGATGGTGTGCAATATAATATCCATATCTTTATTAGATAAAGAAGGATATAACTTTGCATTAAAGAAAAATGTTATGAACATTTTCCTAAATTAAGTGTTGATTGGGTTTGGTATGTTGTGTAGTGATATATATGTTCTAAATCAAAATACAGTTCTGAATATACAAAACACATACAAGAGGAAAAGTTCAGAAATGAACGAAGCCTTCTTGTGGTATTGTATATTTGGTCATTTTAATGCGACCAGACTAGCTAAGTTGTATAAAGATGGATATTTGAATCCGTTCGAATTTACATCTTATGAAACTTATCAGTCATGTCTCAAAGGAAAGATGACCAAAACTCCGTTTACGGGACACGGAGAAAGAGCTACTAAACTCTTGGAACTAATATATAGTGATGTATGTGGTCCTATGTCTACATATGCCAGGAATGGTTTCTCATACTTCATTACATTCACCGATGATCTCTCAAGATTCGGACAAGTGTTCCTGTTGAAACACAAATATGAAGTTTTTAAGAAATTCAAGGAATATAAGAGTGAAGTAGAGAACCAAACGGGTAAAAGTATTAAAATCCTTCGATCTGATCGAGGAGGTGAATACTTAACCATGGAATTGTGAGATTATCTAAAAGAGAATGAGATTCTCTCTCAGCTTACTCCTCCGTATACACTACAGCACAATGGAGTATCGGAGTGGAGGAATCGCACCCTGTTAGATATGGTGCGCTCTATGATGAGTGTTGCTGAGTTACCTATTTCCTTTTGGAGTTATGCACTTGAGACAGCTGCATACCTATTGAATCAAGTTCCATCAAAATCTGTGCCTAAAACATCATATGAGATATGGAGTGGAAAGAGACCATATTTTAAATGAGTTAAGATATGGGGTTGTCCGGCCTATGTTAAAAAACAAAATTCGGAAAAACATAAAGCACGATCAGTTCTTTGCAAGTTTGTGGGATATCAAAAGAATTCACATGGATATCTATTCTACCACAGTGAGGAAGAAGGTGTTTGTTGCTCAACACGCCGCTTTTTTAGAAAAGAATTTCTTGTGAAAGGAATTAGTGGTAATGAGGTAGAGCTGGAAGAAGTTCCAGATACACAAACTGTTAGGAATATGTATGTCCTAGAGGCTATTATTGTATGATATAGTGGATACTTGGACATATATATAGAGGACTTTCTTGCTCGACATGACAGTATGCTATCTGGTTGCTCTTTATCTTAACATGTACACTTGTATTATTATATTGTCTCTCTGATACATGTTGATAAAGCCCTTAGGATGTTTGCTTGACTACCAGGACTATGATGCAGATCATACTACTGGGACTTGTGTAGTCTACAATCACATCCTTTAACAGTTCCTAGTCGAGGGAGTATCGAGAAAGGGAATCGATATTCGAGAGTAGACTAGTGTGTACGTTTCTTGAACCTGTAGGGGGCGATAGTTGATCCTAAATCCAATAGTGTTTGATATCAAAGATTGTACATTGGTGCTCATTAGAGAATGGGTACATCGAACAAGACTCGCCGAGAACCCTTAGTTGGTACTATACCTATCGTCAGATAGCAGTTCTCTGGGGAAACTGGTACAGGTTAGTCTGTAGACCCGAGATCGTCATAGAGTCTTGTATGGTTCCCACCGTGCTTCGTTTTCCTCCCTACCACGGCTCAAAGGAGTCGTGCAAACAGGTGGATTTTGGGTACAGTCCCGAGTCACATTGAGGCAGTGAGCGATAAGAGGGGTTTCGTCTCTCCCGGTATTTGGAGTTGATTTTATGCTATGCTCGATTGGCTATAACAGTAAGTCCCTGGCCAGGGCTGATGAGATTTACTAGTAAGTGTTATCAGTAGTTTCTCGAACCGTTATGAGCCATACATCGTCATGATTTATCAAGTTACTGGGGTCTGACGATTCCACTCTTAGACTTGATATGCGACATATCAGACAAAGAGACCGGACTGTACGGTAAGTGATACTTATAGGCTTCATAGGAGTTTGGACAAGCTTTCTTGTTGATCTTCTATTGGCTCAATACTTGGGTAGCCGTTACGTCCAGCTAGTACCGCTGACGGATTATGGGTAACTGATCTGATCATTACCTAATGCTGGCATATTGATAAGTCTTTAGAGTCCCACACAGAGGTTTCCTAGTTCAAGCGAAATGAAGTAAAGCACATATGTTGATATGTGTGGAGGGCCTGATTAAATACGTGTATGTGAGACCGTATTCTATATGGCGGTTATTTGATATCAGTTAGGTTATATGTGATATAACCGGATTATTGAATGAAGTGTTGATTTGATAATGTGATATACAGATAAATGATATTAGTCAGTTATATGTGATATAACCGGATTATTAAATCAAGTGTTGATTTAATAATTTGATATATATTTATATTTGATATAATTATATGTTAACTAATATTATTTCTCACTAATTATTTTCTTTATAATATATAAATGTGATATATATATATATATATATATATAATGAAGCATGGCATGGATTTTCTATTTTGGGAAAATAGAAAATGAGGTGGAAAAATGAGGAGATTTTTTAGAGCATGGGTGAAGCATGGCTTTGCTTATTTTTTTATTAGTCTTGACTCACTTTTGAAGCATGGTTGGAATAAAGAATTTGAGTTTATTCCATTCTTCAATAAGTGAGGGTTTGAGATAAGCCATTCTACACATGATATTTTTTCTTGAGTTCATTTGCATGAGCTCATATTCACTCTCTAGCTCTCTCCATCTTGTTCTTCCTCAACCTCAAAGCCCTAACTGTCACATATGATGTGAACCATAGAGCTTTGCATCATTCTAGTAAGTTTAGAACCCCTACTTCACCATCCTACACTTTATTAGCACTTATGTTTAGGGTGTTTCCTTCACTAAAGAAAGTTTAGTAAAGAGGTAGCTTGGATTAGAGGAGTTTCGGATGGATCATCTTCGGCACGAAGGTCATCGCAAGAAAGCTCGTTCATTCTTCAAGTAAACCCTAGAGGAGTCGTAGGGACTACTACCAAGAGCTTTAGAAGAGAAGGACACGGTCTACAAAGGTTGTAGTTTCTTTCTCTTAGTGTAAAGTTCTTTATATATCATGTAAACCCTAATCATCTAGTTTGATCCTTAGTTAGTGTGGCTTAGCACCCCAAATTTTTTAAAATTGCATGCTTGATACCAGATTAAACCTCATGGTGGTGCTAGGGTAGACTTTCATGGTTTCAGAACTAAGCTAGAAGATTAGGGAATGTCTTTACAATGTTAAAGTGTTCGATCGGTTTTCGAAGCCCGTATTTTATCATGTTTCTGTCGATTTTTCAAAAGTTGGAATTTTCGAGATTAAAAATATGCAGAAATTTGTTCAGGGCATTTTATGGAGCCCCAAGAAATTCGAGGCCATGTTTGGCCGCGGTTCCACCGCACTTTTGTAGCATGATGGCATCGTTTTTCTTGTGCTGCTCTATTGTTATATTTGGCACTTTCTGGGTGCTTTTAATGAGACTCAAGTTGTTGAGGTCTATGTGATTTGTGGGTGTTTGATGAATCGATCGAAATGTTTAGCGTCATATAGATTATGATGATATGTGATACAATATTTGGAATCGACAACAATTAGTTTTGAGAAAACTAGTTAGTATTTTATAAATCTAGCGTTTTAGTCTCGGTTGATCGATTGCCACGGAGTTTCGATTCGGATCAAAACTCCGTCGCAATCGCGTATAGTACGCGGTCACTTAGTCGGGAACCTTGTTGAATTATCCGACTGCTTATTGAAAAGATTTTTCTGTTTGAGACTAAAATGCAGGGTTTATAGGTTAGGCACGAAACCTGGAATATGAGATATTCCGGGTTTATGATGACTAAGGTATTTGCGGATTCTAAATATTGTAGTTTTTCATTTCTTTTCTGCGACCGTAAGTGTAATATGTGGTGTATCCCCGATATCGTTGCTATATGTCAACGGAATTCGGGATACGCATATTTACTTACGTTGATGACATGTGATGTTATGTGTTGCTGTGATATGTTATATTGGATCGTCGTGAATGAATAGCCGCGGGTTTTTTGCGTGAGATGAGAGTTTTTCAATTTTCATTCATGTAAAAATGTATGTAATATTCTTTTATTGGGACACTTCCGGGTTGAGAATGATGTCACCATTGATGTATATTATTTACTTTTCCGCATTAGGGTAGACCCAAGACGGGGAGCACAAGTAACCGGGTTCTGGAGTCCAGTGGGAGGCCATCTCGAGGAGTCGAGACCGGGTCTCCTAACTCTAGAATTGGCAAGGTTTCTTGCCGCTCTCGTAGGGGTCTAGAGATGTAGGATTGGCTATTCATCACGACCGTAGAATCCGTGTTTTTCATTATTGGCTTAATTTAAAACACGGACCTCGTAGTATATCCAATATTTCATATGTTGACTTCTGCTGCTTGGTTCTGTGATGTGATCATATAACTGCGTGAGACGAATGCTATATATATATGATATATATAATAAACGTTGCGTATGTTTTGCATCCGCGCTGGTCCAGCCCCTGCTCTGTCGTTAGTTAAGTAACCTAACGGTGCATGACAGGGCCCCGTGGCGAATGTGGATGGCATAAACGTATGTTCTATTTTCGTTTCTTTTCTATGATGTTTAGGGAAACATAAATGATGGGACTTCATTAATGAGATTAATGAAAAGAAAAGAAACCTAAAGTTGTTGTAGAATCAAAATTTTTAAAAGGTAGCTCTAGTTCTTGCTTTGCATAGTGGTATTCCTTGATGAATATCCAGCACCTCATTCGATGAGAAAAGAGCCGAGATCCCTTCACCGGGAGTGACCTCTTTAGCAAAACTAGCAAATTCTACAACCCACTCGGGTTTTTTTGATAGCTTCTCTAGTTTTTGCTTTGCATAATGGTATTCCTTGATGAATATCCAGCACCTTATTCGATGAGGAAAGAGCCGAGATCCCTTCACCGGGAGTGAACTCTTTAGCAAAACTAGCAAGTGCTACAAAATCCACTTCTTTTTAAAATCACTAGATTCTACAACGATATCAAGTTCATTACGTTAAAGGTTTTTTACAAAACCAGTCGTAGCCCTCCATCATTTCAGATAAGTGCTATTTAGTATCCGTGCTGCATTTGTTGACCATAGTCAAGGCGTAGTGTGCGGTAGTTGATTAGTGCTTATCTGCCGCATATGATGCGATTGGATTAGGGTAGTCGTACAACCTTGTTGACCATAGTTAAGGGTCGTACGGGTGGGTTTAATTCAATCATGAAATGACGGGTTGAACTTGGCTAACGCTTATGATTTGTTGACCATAGTTAAGGTCATAAGTTGCTAGGGGTAAAAACATATATTGGGTATTTCAAGTGTTGAAATTTGCAATGAGATTGCAAACCTTCTATGAGATAGTTGGATCCCAATACCCACTGCGAGTAAGAGTTACTCTTGTGAGAGTTTTCCACTTTACAATTACCCGATCCAGTAGGTGTCTAAGAAAGGTGTTAACGGGGTTATGCCCCTGCGGAAACGAGGTTATTTAATTAGTTCCATGTGAAAGCATGGGGAGACTCCCTCGGAGTACCAATACCTGCCTGGCTGACTTGGCGAACTTGTACGGTGTAATTAATCCCGGCTAATCTTACCTTTTATGATTTGAAGGAAGATTTGATAAAAATAGTGGGAGCCATCCTGATTAGATATGATAATAACCAATCTAATCTTGTAAAGAGCGCACGCTAATACGTTTCCTTCTCTCTCTCCAGGTAGCGACCAATGACACGCCTTAATCAAGATAATAATATGGGTGTATTGACTAAACCCGCTTATTATACTGAGCTGGGGAATGTTGGTTCCACTTTTACTTATGATTGTCTGAGCTAGGAATAGGAGAATATCAGGATTCTCACGCCACCCGAAAGAAGAAAGAGCATAATGATGCGTCTACTTCGGGTGTGTTCGTTACCGAGAACTGTTTCTCAGTTTGCTCAACGTCTTGAATATTGGATACCGAATCAGGATCCCACTTCTGTAATTTGTTACATGGGCTAAGGAGCGGTAGAGAACTAGGAAAGGATGATATGTCTCTAAAAGTAGGGAATGAAGCAATTGTTGCGGCCAAAGAAGTTGGTGAATATCACCTAGTGTTACCAAATGGTAATACGCTAATTCTGAATGACTGTTATTACGTACCGAATATGATGTGCAATATTATATCAGTTTCTTTGTTGCATAAAGAAGGATATAATTTTTTGTTAGAGGATAATGTTATGAACATTTTCCTAAATCAAGTGTTAATTGGGTTTGGTACGTTATGTAACGGTATATACGTTCTAAATCAGACTACAGTTCTAAACATACAGAACACACATAAGAGGAAAAGTTCAGAAATGAACGAAGCCTACTTGTGGCATTGTAGACTAGGTCATATAAATGCGACAAGACTAGCAAAGTTGCATAAGGATGGATATTTGAATCGCTTTGATTTTACATCTTATGAAACTTGCGAGTCATGTCTCAAAGGCAAGGTGACCAAAACTCCGTTTACTGGAAACGGAGAAAGAACTACTGAACTCTTAGGACTAATACATAGTGATGTATGCGGTCCTATATCTATACATGCTATGAATGGTTCCTCGTACTTTATTACATTCACCGATGATCTCTCAAGATACGGATATGTGTTCTTGATGAAACACAAATCTGAATCTTTTGAGAAATTCAAGAAATATAAGTACGAAGTTGAGAACCAGACGTGTAAAAATATTAAAATCCTACGATCTGACCGGGAAGGAGAATACTTGAGCACATAATATAGAGACTGCTTAAAAGAGAATGGGATTCTTTCTTGGCTTACTCCTCCGTATACATAACATCACAATGGAGTTTCGGAGCGCAGGAAACGCACCCTATTAGATATGGTGCGCTCTATGATGAGTAATGCTGAGTTGCCTATTTCCTTTTGGGGTTATGCACTTGAGACAGCTGCATACCTATTGAATAGGGTTCCGACCAAATTCGTGCCTACCACTCCATATGAGATATGGAATGGGAAGAGACCATCTCTTAAATGAGTTAAGACATGGGGTTGTCCGACCTATGTTAAAAAGCAGAATCCGGACAAGCTCGAGGCAAGGTCTGTTTAGTGCAAGTTTGTAGGATATTCAAAGGATTCATATGGATATATCTTCTACCACACCGAGGAACAAAAGGTGTTTGTTTCTCAATATGCCACTTTTATAGAAACGGAATTTCTTGTTAAAGAAATTAGTGGTAATGAGGTAGAACTGGAAGAAGTTCCAGCAACACAAACTATAACTGACGATCTGGTAAAACCAGAGGATTCAATAGGCCCCGACGAACCTCAGCCACTCCACAGATCTAGTAGGGTTCCTCATCCACCTGAGAGATACTACGGTTTTCTTATAGACGGTGGGAGCGAGGATTGCATCATGGAAGATGATGACCTTACTAGTTTCGAGCAGGCCATTACAAGTGGAGACTCTGTGAAATGGCTGGATGCTATGCGATCTGAGATGGAATCCATGTACACCAACAAAGTATGGACTTTGGAAGTTGCTCCTGAAGGAGTAAAACCCATCGGAAGCAAGTGGATCTTTAAGAAGAAAATTGGTGTAGATGGAAAGGTTGAGATCTTCAAAGCTATACTTGTAGCAAAAGGTTTTCGTCGACGACTAGGTGTCGACTATGATGAAACCTTTTCTCCCGTCGCCATGCTTAAGTCCATCAAGATCATACTTGCTATTGTTGCATACCATGACTACCAAATCTGGCAGATGGACGTCAAGACCGCTTTTCTAAATGGTGATTTAGAAGAGAGCGTGTACATGACACAGCCAGAGGGCTTCGTAGACAATGGGAGCAGCGGAAGCATATGCAAGCTGCTTAAATCAATCTACGGATTAAAGCAGGCATCGCGGAGCTGGAACATCTGTTTCGATGAAGCTATCAAAGAGTTTGACTTCATCAAAAACGTAGATGAACCTTGTATATACAAGAAGATTGTAGATAGTAAGGCTGTCTTCCTCGTATTGTACGTGGATGACATACTCTTGATAGGAAATGATGTTCCTATGCTACACTCGGTCAAGCTCTTCTTATCACACAAGTTCTCCATGAAAGATCTAGGTGATGCCTCCAACATCCTGAGGATAAAGATTTATAGAGATAGATCTAAGCGGATGTTGGGATTGTCCCAATCCAGGTACATTGACACCATACTAAAGAGGTTTAGTATGGAAGATTCTAAGCGTGGTAATTTACCCACTTGCTTAGGAATCACTCTCTCCAAAGAGATGTCTCCCAAGACTGATTTGGAGAGGGCTCGCATGCAAGGGATACCCTATGCTTCGGCAGTCAGGTTTATCATGTATGCGATGTTATGTACCAGACCAGATGTAGCTTACTCACTAGATGTAGTGAGTAGGTATCAATCAGATCCTGGGGAGAAACAATGGACAGCTGTGAAGAACATTCTTAAGTACTTGAGAAGGACTAAAGAAATGTTTTTGGTGTATGGTAATGGTGAACTACTGGTGGAGTCCTTTACCGATTCGAGCTTCCATAGTGATAAGGACGACAGTAAGTCGGTCTCGGGTTTTGTCTTCACCCTCAATAGAGAGGGCAGTATGTTGGAAGAGTTCCAAGCAAGATACTGTAGAAGACTCGACGATGGAGGCTGAAAACATCGTTGCCTACAATGCTGCCAAAGAGGTTGTCTGGAAGAAGAAGTTCATTGCTGAACTTGGTGTGGTTCCATCCATTGAGCATCCAATACCTGTGTATTGTGTTAACAATGGAGTTGTGGCTTTAGCCAAGGAACCTCGGACCCATTAGAGATCCAGACATATTCTTAGGCGGTATCACCTGATCCGGAAGATAGTAGATTGACGGGAGATCGAGGTCAGGAGAGTTGACACGAAGGGCAACGTAGCGGATCCACCCATGAAGGCCCTCCCCCAAACGTAGTTTCAGAGACTTTTTGGGATGTTGGGTATGCGATACTACAACAACTAGCCTTAGTGCAAGTGGAAGATTGTTAGGAATATGTATACCTTAGAGGCCATTATTGTATGATATGGTGGATGCTTGGACATATATATAGAGGACTTCTTGCTCGATATGATAGTATGTTATCCGGTTGCTCTTTATCTTAACGTGTACACTTATATTATTATACTGTCTTTTTTATAAGTGTTGATAAAGCCCTTAGGATGTTTGCTTGACTACTAGGACTATGATGTGGATCATACTACTGGGCTTGTGTAGTCCACAAGCACATCCTTTAACAGTTCCTAGTCGAGGGAGTATCGAGACATGGCATTGATATTCCAGAGTAGACTAGTGTGTACGTTTCTTGACCCAGTAGGGAGCGATGGTTGATCCTAAATCCATTGGTGTTTGACATCAAAGATTGTACATAGGTTCTTATTAGAGAATGGATACACCGAACACGACTCGCCGAGAACTCCTAGTTGGTACTATACCTATCGTCAGATAGAAGTTCTCTGGTGACACTGGTACAGGTTAGTTTGTAGACCCGAGATCGTCATAGAGTCTTGTGTGGTTCCCACTGTGCTTTGATTTCCTCCCTACCACGGCTCAAAGGAGTTATGCAAACAGGTAGATTTTGGGTACAGTCCCGAGTCATATGGAAGCAGTGAGCGATAGGAGGGGTTTCATCTCTCCTAGTATTGGGAGTCGATGTTGCGCTATGCTCGATTGGCTATAACAGTAAGTCCCTGGCCACGGCTGATGAGATTTACTGGTAAGTGTTATCAGTTGTTTTTCGAACCGTTATGAGCCATACATCGGCATGACTTATCAAGTTACCCTGGTCTGATAATTCCACCCCAGGAATTGATATACGACTTATCAGACGAAGAGACCGGACTGTACGATAAGTGCTACTTATAGGCTTCATAGGAGTTTGGACAAGCTTGCTTGTTGATCTTCTATTCGCTCAATACCTGGGTAGCGGTTACGTCCAGCTAGTACCATTGACGACTTATGGATAACTGATGTGATCATTACCTACTGCTGGCATATTGACAAGTCTTTAGAGTTCCACAAAGAGTTTTCTTAGTTCAAGCCAAACGAAGTAAGGCACATATGCTGATATGTGCGGAGGGCCTTATTAAATACATGTATGTGATGCCGTATTCTAATCTGGCGGTTATTTGATATCAGTTAGGTTATATGTGATATAACCGGATTATTGAATCAAGTGTTGATTTGATAATATGATATACAGATAAATGATATTAGTCGGTTATATGTGATATAACCGGATTATTAAATCAAGTGTTGATTTATTAATTTGATATATATTTATATTTAATATAATTATATGTTAACTAATATAATTGCTCACTAATTATTTTCTTCATAATATATATATTAATATATATATATGTGATATATATATATATATAAAGAAGCATGGCATGGATTTTCTATTTTGGGAAAATAGGAAATGAGGTGGAAAAATGGGGAGAATTTTTAGAGCATGGGTGAAGCATGGCTTTGCTTATTTTTTATTGGTCTTGACTCACTATTGAAGCATGGTTGGAATAAAGAATTGGAGTTTATTCCATGCTTCAATAAGTGAGGGTTTGAGCTAAGCCATTCTACACTTGATATTTTTTCTTGAGTTCATTTGCTTGAGCTCACTTTCACTCTCTAGCTCTCTTCATCTTCTTCTTCCTCAACCTCAAAGCCCTAACCCTCATATTTGATGTGAACCATAGGGCTTTGCATCATTCTATTGAGCTTAGAACCCTACTTCACCGTCCTACACTTGATTAGCACTTAATTTTAGGGTGTTTCCTTCACTAGATAGCTTGAATTAGAGGAGCTTCGGGTGGCTCATTTTCGGCACGAAGGTCATTGCAAGGAAGCTCGTTCATTCTTCAAGTGGAGCCTAGAGGAGTCATAGGGACAACTACCCGGAGCTTAGATGAGAAGGACACGGTCTACAAAGGTTGTAGTTTCTTTCTCTTAGTGTAAAGTTCTTTATATATCATGTAAACCCTAATCATCTAGTTTGATCCTTAGTTAGCGTAGCTTAGCACCCCAAAATTTTTAAAACTGCATGCTTGATGCCGGTTTAAACCTCATGGTGGTGCTAGGGTATACTTTCACAAACTACACCTGATGATTTGGTAGAACCAGAGGATTCAATAGTCCCTGACGAACCTCAGCTACTCCGTAGATCTAGTAGGATTCCTCATCCACTTGAGAGATACTACGGTTGTCTCATAGACGGTGGGAGCGAGGATTGCATCATGGAAGATGATGAACCCATTAGTTTCGAGCAGGCCATCAAAAGTGGGGACTCTGTGAAATGGCTGGATGCTATGCGATCTGAGATGGAATCCATGTATACCAACAAAGTATGGACTTTGGAAGTTGCTCCTGAAGTGGTAAAACCCATTAGGAGCAAGTGGATCTTCAAGAAGAAAATTGTTGTAGATGGAAAGGTTGAGACCTTCAAACCAAGACTTGTAGAAAAAGGTTTTCGTTAATGACTAGGTGTCGGCTATGATGAGACCTTTTCTCCAGTGGCTATGCTTAAGTTCATCAGCATCCTACTTGCCATTGCTGCATACCATGACTATGAAATCTGGCAGATGGAAGTCAAGACCGCTTTTCTAAATGGTGATTTAGAAGAGAGCATGTATATGTCACAGCCAGAGGGCTTCGTAGACAGTGGGAGCAGCGGAAAGGTGTGCAGGCTGCTTAAATCAATTTTCGGATTAAAGCAAGCATCGCGGTGTTGGAACATCTGTTTTGATGTAGCAGTCAAGGAGTTTGACTTCATCAAAAACGTAGATGAACCATGTATATATAAAAAGGTTGTAGAGAGAAAGGTTGTCTTCCTCGTATTGTATGTGGATGGCATACTCTTGATAGGAAATGATGTTCCTATCAAGCACTCGGTCAAACTCTTCCTATCACAAAAGTTCTTCATGAAAGATCTGGGTGATGCCTCTAACATTCTGGGGATAAAGATCTATAGGGATACATCTAAAAGGATGTTGGAATTGTCCCAATCCAGGTACGTAGACACCATACTAAAGAGTTTTAGTATGAAATATTCTAAGCGTGGTAATTTACCCGTTTGTTCAGTAAGTTCTCTCTCCAAAGAGATGTCTCCCAAGACTGATTTGGAGAGGGCTCGTATGAACGTGATACCCTATGCTTCTGCAGTTGGGTCTACCATGTACGCGATGTAATGTACCAGACTGGATGTCGCTTACGCACTTAGTATGGTAAGTAGGTATCAATTACACCCAGGGAAGAATCACTGGACAGCTGTGAAGAACATTCTTAAGTACTTGAAAAGGACTAAAAAAATGTTCTTGGTGTATGGTAACAGAGAACTCCAAGTGGAGTCATTTACCGATTCGAATTTCCAGAGTGATAAGGACGACAGCAAGTCTGTCTCGGGTTCTGTCTCCACCCTCAATAGAGGGGTGGTATGTTGGAAGAGTTCCAAGCAAGATACTGTTGCAGACTCGACGATGAAGGATGAATACATCGCTGCCAACGATGCTGCCAAAGAGGCTGTCTGGATGAAGAAGTTCATTATTGAACTTGGTGTGGTTCCATCCATTGAGGATCTAATACATTTGTATTGTGATAACGATGGAGCTGTGACTTAGGCCAAGGAAACCCGGTGTAACGTTTTAGAAATCGTTTTGCGAATTTTCGGTTTTTAGGTAAAATAAAGAGTATTTTCCGTAAAAAACCTAGAAGCGATCTTTTTGCAGTATAGAATTCACTGCACCTAGTTTAACCAGGAAATTGCTAGTTTGCGGGTTTTTGTATGTCACTGCTAATTTTTGTGCATTTTAATATTTTTCCATAATTAAAATATTATTTTAATGCTTTATTTGTGCACTTTATTAGTGGTAATTACAATTTGGATTGGGTTAATTACTACAAATATGAATCTATGTTAAGTTAATCACTAGATTAAGCTTTAAACCTTTCTCACCAAAAAATCTAGATATTTGTGGAAATTAAATGAATTTTGAAAAGAAAAGAATGAAGTGGATAAATGTGTTTTTGTTTTATTAAGCAATTATTGTTTTTTCTTCTATAATTTCCTACACACTTCCACAAAACCCTAGCCTTTTTTCCCCTTGGCCGAAACCATCCCCTTGCTGCCTTTTGTTGTTCTTCACCCCATTTCATCACTACAAAGCTCAATTAAATCCTCAAAAATTATCAAATATTCACAGAAACACAAAATCAAATCAAAACCTTTCATTATTCATCACATATCAAGCTTGGATCTTATTTAAAGTTAGCATTTTGGAGGCAAAATTAGATTTCTAGTTGCTTGATTTTGATCTTTTGTGGAGGTATAAATCCAAACCCTAAACTCTAATTGTTGCGTAATACTTTAATTAGCTTAATTAGATGTTAATTTAAAGCTTTTAATTTCATATTTAGAATTCCTAGTAAGGTTTTTTGTAATCAAATTAGGGTTTTGATTAGTGAAATGGTTAGTTGATAATTTTAGACAAATGAAAACTAAACCTAGTTGCTAGTTTGTTAATTGATATTTTCCTAATTGTATAATTAAGATAATTAGCAAACTAAACTTTTACTAATCCTATTTAAGTGAGATTAAAATTCTAGTAATGGTTTGGATGGTTTAACCTTGCTATTTGGTCATGTTTGTAAATTCTAGTTTTGGTAAAATTTGTTATTTTGAGCTAAAATGATATATGTTGTTTACTTGATTTAGGTAAGTTTTGGCGTGGGTTTCTTTTGACGTTGCGACGTTATTTATATTAGATTCCACGCTATATCTTGTGTTGTGAATGCGCGATCGGTACGATCAGGGTCTAGGCTTGGTAGTTGTGCCGCTTTGCGTTCCTAGATTGGGTCGTGCCGATGTCGTTTGTGTCTTTGTGTAGCTTTTGCTCTTAAGTTGGTTTCGTAGTGTCGCTACGCGCGTTAGCCACTTGACGAACACTTGAGAGTACGCTTGGAGTTGGTGCGTCGGTCAAATGTAGTTTGTACGTGTTATTGGTCGATTGCTAATATATACTTGTTATATTGTTATTTGCTTTCAGGATCGCAAGCGGAGACTTTGGGCGCTGCGAACAGAGGAAAGCGAGTAGTTGGCTTTACATACCCAGGATTGTTGTGAGTAGATTTAACATCTACAGGAAAATCGCCCGCATAGCGTTATGCGTCTGGGCTAGATTAAATGATATGACTGTTAGTTAGATGTATACGGATATTGATTGTGCATGTGTACCTTTGTTGCATATCTCATTTCCTATTGTGCATGGACTTAGTATTAATGAGACACAACACCATTATTGACGGTTCATGTTTCACGAGCACTAATTTTATGCTACACATACCGTCGATAATTGTCATGACACGCACAACACCAATACATATGTGATACTGTATTTCTTAAGGATATTGAGACATGATCCATATTTTCCTTCATGCATATGACATATAGCATACCTGTATACCTACATGCTTACATATATGCCTTGCTATGCATACATACTTACATGTACACCGTGCATACATACTTACATGCATACTCACTTACCTAGTTAGGGCTACACATACCTATGTGGTACTGTTTTGTCATTGACCTAGGGTCATTGATTCTTATGCGTTGGCACATATGATAGGTAGTATACCTTGACATGCATACATGTTACTTACCCATATACCTATATACTATTATACCATTAGTGATAGGTATATACACATATGAGACATAGCTGCATGTACATCCTGCATACTTACTTATGCACATACCTGGAGGGTATTACATCATTACTGATAGGTAGATACATATACCTTACTATACCTACATGTTTACACATATATATGGCTATAGCTACATGTTCACACATATATATGGCTATAGCTACATGTTCACCTTTATTTGATGTTATATGGATTTGGAGAACTTAGGAACCGCATGATATATATATTAACTTGTTGCAGTTAAATAACGGCTTTTCCTTTATATGCTCACATTACAGTTTTCTGTTGCATATATTATATTCATGGACTTTCGCATTGAGTTATGGATTTTTCATGATGTTTTCTGGATTTGAGGACCGTGGTAGTTTCATGAAATTATGTATTATTTGAAAAACCCGGTTTCTCTTGATATGATATTTCAACAGCCACCATGAGATTTATCGGTTCTGATATATATATAGCCCATGCGAGGAACGGAGGGGGCCGCGTGCGGGTACATGGTGGGGCCCGGAGGTACCCCGGGGCAAGGAGTAGACGATGAGTTAGTAAGGGAACCATACCTACCGGTGGCAGTACCTATGACTCGGCGGTTATCGTGGGGATACCGACCGGAGTCATGTACGTATGCATACGTTGAATTTCGAGTGTCAGAGCTAAGCACTCGAGTTTTCGGGATAGCGTATGATACGTACCTATCAGGAGGGCCAGTCGTGGTGACAACGCCTGATAGATCAGTATTTATATGTCGATGTTAGACACTTTTTTTCATGATATTTTTACTTTTAAGTATATATAACAGTGGAATGGGATGATGTTATATATATATATATATTAGTGGAATAGGATTCTAATATATATGTATACATATCTAATTTATATACATCATCATAATGATCTTGCAATATACTCACTCAGGATATATGAGATTTACTTGATATTGGATACTGGATATATGAGATTTACTTGATATTGGACACTCAGGATATTTGAGATTTACTTGATATTGGATACTGGATATATGAGATTTACTAGATATTGGACACTCAGGATATATGAGACTTACTGGATATGAGGGCCAATTTGGGGGCTGATTGAGGAAATTTGGGATTTAGATTGTCTTGATGGACTTTGGTCCTACCACGTGGTCAGGATTCCGTGAGGATGACATGTTTTATCACATACTCCGCATTTATTGTTGATGTATTAGTAATACCTGATAGAGTACCTTACATGACTGTTGCATACATATTGCCATTTATTGTTCATGTATTAGTAATACCTGATAGAGTACCTTACATGACTGTTGCATACATATTCCCATTTATTGTTTATGTATTAGTAGTACCTGATAGAGTACCTTACATGACTGTTGCATACATATTGCTATTTATTGTGTAAGTCCATGCTACCTCTTCCGGTACTTTCGGGCATGCAGAATTTGGTGAAAAACAATTTTCTAAAGGCGGTAACATGGACTCAAAACCGGATCTTTGTTAAACATCTAACTAACAACCTAACTAGGAGTTATTAACTACTCGGTTAGGGGGTTATACCTTTCTTTCTTGAACTCCTTCGTCTTCAAGCCTCGATGGTTGTCCGGATCGGCTTCACCCCGTCGTCTCCTTGCGCCGAAGATCGATCCACCTGAAAGCTTCTACCTTTGGCTTCTTCGTCGAACATTGAAGAAACTAGTTCACTCGGTTTGCTAAACCTTGTGAACTAGAGTGAGTAGAGGAGTGTGTGTTGGGATTTTCTCTATGCTTCTTGGTTCTCAACACATGAGACAAGTGAACCATAGACTAAAGAGAGGGAGAGCAAGAGGAAGAAGATGAGAGCTCAAGAACAAAAGAGAGAATGAAAATGATAGAATGAGAAAAGACTTTTCTCACTTGGCTCTCATAATCCAAAACCATCATCACAAAAATAGTAATCAAGTATTGTGTAAATGGTTTAAGTCAAAATGGCTATATCATTTCATGCACTCATATTGTACAAGAGAACAAGCAAGTGAAAAGTCAATGCCATGAAATGATAGCCATTGTCATCATGAAGGTCAACTAGTCCAACCTAGTCAACCGGTCAACAAGTCAACAAAGTCAACCCCTCAACAACCATGTCACCACAATACTTAATTAATATTATTGTTAATTACATATCATATTCTCATTAGGGTTGAGCAAAAAGTCAACAGTCAACGGTCAACAACCCTAATGAGAATCCTCTGCCTCTGTCTCTCCGTCAACTGTGCATACACACCCGCATTCGCGTTCCGAGGAACACGAATACATACTGGATAAAACCAATCCCAAAACGTACACTAGGATCTGGCTTAAACCAAAGCCCGCTAGTGTAAACTGTCCGGACACTAAACGTGCACAAGTGCACGGATGTGACTGAACCCTGACGCAAAACCATGCGACCTGTCGCAAAACCATGCGACCTCTACTCTTTTGCCTAAAGGCGAAAAGCTTTCTGTGTGGGACTCTAAAGACTCGACACTACGCTGGTAGTGGGTTTAACCACAGACCGCAAGCGGCACTAGCTGTATGTAACGGTCCCCAGGTAGATGCCGACAAGAAGACTGACGAGGTGAAACCTATCAGAACTCCTACTGAGCCAGAATGTTACAATCTCCGTACAGTCCGATCTGTTCGTCTGATACATCGCATGGCGGGCCTAGGGGGCGGTAAACGTCAGTCCCCTAATAGCGGTATAAGTCGTGTCGGAGTGCAGCCCAATACACCCTGAGATAACACTGGAAGCCTACCAGTATATCCCGCTTGCCCTGGCCAGGGACTACTCGTGTAATGGCTCTCCTAGACACAGCGCGATGTCAACCCTCAATACCGGGAGAGACGAATCCTGTCTAACCGTCACTGCCTCCAAGTGCTTCAGGACTGCACCCAACTACTACAGGTTTGCACGACTCCTTTGAGCCGTGGTAGGGTAGTAATCAAAGTACAGTGGGAACACACTCGAGACGAAGTGATAGTGTCATGTCAGCGGACTAAGCTGTACTCATGTCACCTGGGAACTGATAACTGACGATAGGTATAATACCAACCGGTCAGTTCCCGACGAGTCATGTCCAGTGTACTCGTAACCTAACGAGCACCCGCATCTATCTCCAGTACGACGTAGTGATGGCTGTGGGACAGACCATCTCCTACTCTGGGATGAGAAGCGCATGCGCTAGTCTACTCTGGAGTATCGATGCCCTGTCTCGATAGTCCTGCGACTTGGGACCTGCATAAGGATGTGCTTATAGATTACCCAGCCCCTACTAGTGTGACTGCCATCACAACGCTGGTAATCAAGCAAAGATCCTAAGGGCTCCACTAATTTGTATAGGCGATATACTAAAATAAACACATGTACACATTGAAGTAGAAACAAACCAAGTAGCATACTACTATTTTGAGCAAGATTGTATATACAAGGTGAATATCCCAAGCTTCCATTAAGTAATATACAAACTAGTATGATACAGTAATGGCCTCTAGGGTATATACACTAACAATCTCCCACTTGCACTAAGGCCATGTACTGGCGTATCGAAGACCTATCATCTCGATCAGCCGCTCGAACTGAGTCTGGGGCAAGGCCTTGTTGAATGGATCTGTAGTGTTATCTTCTGAAGCAACCCTCCGAATCTCGATCTCCTGGCGATCCACGATCTCCCTGATCAGGTGATACCGCCTCAAGATGTGTTTAGATCTCTGATGGGACCTGGGTTCCTTCGCTAAAGCTATAGCCCCGTTGTTGTCGCAATACAGAGGTATTGGATCTACAATGGACGGAACTACCTAAAGTTCTTTCAAGAACTTCCTCATCCAGACAGCTTCCTTTGCGGCATCAGATGCAGCGATGTATTCCGCTTCCATCGTCGAGTCTGCAACGGTTTCCTGTTTGCAACTCTTCCAACACACCGCCCCTCTATTGAGGGTAAAGACAAAACCCGACATGGACTTGGAATCATCCTTGTCACTCTGGAAACTGGAGTCAGCAAAGGCCTCGATCTGGAGGTCTTTTCCGCCATACACCAAGAACATCTCCTTAGTCCTTCTCAGCTATTTGAGAATGTTCTTTACCGCTATCCAGTGTTTCTCCCCAGGGTTTGACTGATACCGGCTTACCACACTCAGTGCATAAGCTGCATCCGGTGTGGTACACAACATCGCATACATTATAGAGCCTACCGCAGAAGCGTAGGGTATAATAGACATGCGATCCCTTTCCAAATCAGTCTTGGGAGACATCTCTTTAGAGAGGGTGATCCCATGACAAGCCGGTAGGTTACCGCGCTTGGAATCTTCCATACTGAACCTCTTCAGTATGGTGTCGATGTACCTGGACTGTGAAAGTCCTAATATCCTCTTCGATCTATCACGATGGATCCAGATCCCCAAGATGTATGAGGCATCACCCAGGTCTTTCATGGAGAACCTGTGTGACAAGAACCCCTTGACAGATTGTAGCATAGGAATGTCATTTCCTATTAAGAGAATGTCATCCACGTATAAAACGAGGAATACTACAGTTCTCGCTACAAATCTACTGTAGATGCATGGTTCATCTAGATTTTTGATAAAGCCAAATTCCTTGACCGTCTCATCAAAACAGATGTTCCAACTCGGCGATGCCTGCTTTAGTCCATAGATGGACTTAAGCAACTTGCACACCTTTCCGCTGCTCCCACTCTGAATGAAACCTTCTGGTTGGTCCATATAGACACACTCCTCTAAATTTCCATTTAGAAAAGCGGTCTTTACGTCCATTTGCCAGATCTCATAATCCTGGAAGGCAGCAATGGCAAGAAGGATCCGAATGGATTTCAGCATAGCCACTGGAGAAAAGGTTTCGTCATAGTCCAAACCAGGTCTTTGACGAAAACCCTTTGCAACCAGTCTAGCTTTATAGGTCTTAACCTGTCCATCTACACCAATCTTCCTTTTGAAGATCCACTTGTATCCTACGGGTTTTACCCCGTCTGGAGCAATGTCCAACGTCCATACTTTGTTGGTGTACATGGACTCCATTTCGGTCCGCATTGCATCCAGCCATTTTACTGAGTCAACACTCTGAACGGCCTGCTTGAAGCTAATAGGCTCATCATAATCTATGATGCAATCCTCTCTATCCCCGTCTATGAGAAAACCGTAGTATCTCTCGGGTGGATGAGACTGCCTACTACTCCTGCGGAGCGGCGTAGGAATGTCTTGTTCTTTTGAACCCTCTGGTTCCACTAAGCTTTCAGTAATAGCTCGTGGTTCTGGAATTTCTTCCAGTTCTACTGTGCTCCCACTTATCTGGTTTTCCAAAAACTCAGTTTCCAAGAAGTAGGCATGACGAGAAACAAAAACCTTTTGTTCCTCTTCGCAGTAGAAGAAATATCCCTTGGAGTTCTTTGGATATCCCACGAACTTGCACTGTACTGAGCGTGCCTCGAGCTTGTCCGCATGCTGCTTTTTGACAAAAGCTGGACTTCCCCATGTCTTAATGTTATTAAGATAGGGTCTCTCCCACACCACATCTCATATGGTGTAGTAGGCACAGTCTTAGTGGGAACTCGGTTCAAAAGGTATGCAGCTGATTCTAGCGCATACCACCAGAATGATCGCGGTAACTCAGCATTACTCATCATGGACCGTACCATATCCAATAGGGTTCGGTTCCATCTCTCCGATACACCATTATGTTCCGGAGTGTATGGAGGAGTAAGCTGAGAGAGAATTCCGTTCTCTTTTAACTATTCCAGGAACTCGGCACTTAAGTATTCACCACCTCGATCCGATCTTAGGATCTTAATACTTTTGCCGGTTTGTTTTTCTACTTCATTCTTATATTCCTGGAATTTTCCAGAGGCTTCGGACTTATGTTTCATTAAGAAGACATAACCGTACCTTGAAATGTCATCCGTAAAAGTAATGAAGTAAGAATAACCGCTTCGCGCATGTGTAGACATTAGACCGCACACGTCGCTGTGTACGAGTCCCAAGAGCTCGCTCGCTCTTACCCCGTATCCAGTGAACGGAGTCTTTGTCATCTTTCCTTTGAGACAGGATTGACAAGTGGCATACGATTGGTATTCGAACGCATTCAAATATCCTTCTGTATGTAACTTTGTCAACCTTCTCTCATTGATGTGACCCAGTCTACAATGCCACAAGAAAGTCCGATTTATTTCCGGAGACTTTCTTTTGTGTGTATTCTGGACATTGAAAATCTGTGGTTGGTTTAATACGTATATACCATTGCTTAATGTACCTGACCCAATCAGAACATGATTAAGGTGAATGTTTACAACATTACTTACAAACGCAAATTCATAACCTTCTTTAGAAGTCAAAGATACAGAAATGATATTACAAGTTGCGTTGGGTACAAAATAGCAATTACGCAAAACCAAAACGTGTCCATCTGACAACCCCAGGTGATATTCCCCCACGGCCTTAGCATCCATGCTAGCTCCGTTTGCAACTTTGAGGGTCATGTCACCTGCCTTCAAAACCCTACGGTTTCTCAACGCCTGCAAAGAATTACAGATATGAGATCCTGATCCGGTATCCAATACCCAGGAAGTAGAGTTTATTGAAAGACAGTTTTCAATAACATACACACCTGAAGCTGAAGCTGCAACCTGCTTCAATTCCTGTGTCCTGGCTTTCCAAGCCCTGCAATCATTCTTCCAGTGTCCTTTCTTATGACAATAGAAGCATTCTTCCTTATCCACAAGCTTTCCCACTTTCTTTGTTGCTTTTGTCTTTCCCTTCGTATCCACTTTACTAACACCGCCTCTTGGTTTGGCGGGGGCTTTCTTCTTCTTTCCCTTGGCTTTCGCCTTGGACCTAGAAGAAGAAGATCCTCCTATAAACAAAGTGGATGTTTCCCTACCTTTTTGTAGGGTGCCCTCTGCGCTCCTCAGCATGTTGAGGAGTTCTGAAAGTTCAACTTCCTTTTCTTGTAAGCTGAAGTTCAGTATGAACTGGGCGTAAGTGGAAGGAAGGGACTGGAGAATCAAGTCCTTATAGAGCTCATTCTCCAACGTGGTCCCAAGGTCCGCGAGCTCCTCAATGTAGCCAATCATCTTAAGCACGTGTCCCGCTACCGATGATCCGACGGCCAATCTTGCCGAAAATAACTAATTCGACACTTCGTATCTTGCGATACGAGATTGCTCTCCATACAATTCTTTTGTATGAAGAAATATGGATTCCAGGTCCATATTCTCGTGCCTCCTCTGATGTTCATTGTCCATAGAGGCAAGCACGAGGCAATTGGCCTTCGCGCAGTCTAATTCCCAGGTCTTACGGATTTCCTTATCCGCGACGCTGGTTTTGGGACCTGGGACAGGGGGAGCTTTGGTGGAAAGAAGATACCCCAGCTTGTCGTAAGTGATTGCCATCTTGACATTCCTGAGCCAATCTTTGTAGTTTGGCCCTGTCAGTATGTTTTTATCTAGGAGTAACTTAAGTCCAGTCATGTCGATTGGTCGCTGCAATTAGGAGAGAGAAGAAACACTCAGCTTGATGCTCTTGTAAGTTTAGAATGGTTTTTAGTTTGTCTAAACAGGATGGCTCCCACTGTTTCTCGAATCCCTTCTCAAACCAAAAAGGAAGAATTAGTCAGGTTCAATCTCACCGTATAATACTTGCTTAACCGTTCAGCCAGGCCAGTGTTGGTACTTCGAGGGAGGTTTTCCAACGCTTTCGCGAAGTTCCTTGTAACATTTCAAAATAATAAAATATTATTTTTGGAATTTTTATAATTTAATATTATTTTATTGATTATTTTAATATTTAATTTATAATTAAATACAGATAAATGGGAAAAATTTTGGAAAAATTATGGAAAATTCTAAAATAGGGTATTTTATGGAATTATGACATTTTTTAAGTTTTTATGATTAATTATATGCTAATTTAGTGTTAATCGCGATTAAAAATCGCTAATCGGGTTTTTAGCAATTTTGTGCAAAACATACACATATCTTTTTCCTACACTTGTGTTACATTTTCTTACCATGGCTATTACTTTGGGTTTACTATTTGAATGAGAAGGTTTTGGAAAAGAAAAGAAAAGAAAAGGATTTTGATTAAAGAAAAGAGGTATGGTAAGAGAGAGGGGGTAGGTGAGGGTGTTGACTTGGCCTTTCTCTTTATCTCTTCCTCTCATTTTCTCTCTCCCTCTTCCTCCATCTCCTGCTGCTACTGCCCTCTTGCTCTCCCCCTTCACAAAATCATCACAATCACACACAAAACAAACTCAAAACCCCATATCGCTTTCACAAAAAGTGTGCACAAGCTCACAAGCTTTAGAATGGACCAAGAAAGTTGGTGTTTTGGTGCTGTGGGAAGATTCTTGAGTCTCTATTGAGATAATTCCTTCACAAATATTGTAGTATTTCAAGTGATTTAGCCTCTTTTAAAGTTTAGTGTCGTTTTGTCGAGGTTTTATACACTTTGGAAAACCCTAGAGAGGGTTAGGGTAAACTTGAGTTGTGGCTATGCAATTGGACTCTAATGGTGACCTTAGACCCTATATTGACCAAAACACTGGCCTAGCACAACCTGAAACCCAAAAATATGGAATTACGAAACTTTTCATGTCGGTTTGTGTGATCTGTGAAGGTGTTCTGGAATCTGGAGCAACCCGGGGGCACCAAAAATAAAATTGAGCTGACAGTGAGTCGTGCAGGCACCTAGGAAGCTACCACCAAGACCCAAGCCCCTAACTCAAACCTACGGCCGCAAATTTAATCATTCTGGCCGCAATTTGCAGCCAGAGTAGAAGTGAATCGGTCAATTTTTGTTCCAGGGCTCATTTTGCACTAAATTAGACCCCCCTATATGCAGTTTTGGCTAATTGTCATCTGGGGAAAATCTGGGAGCATTTTGGTGTGTTTTAGGCAATGTTTTCCGTATTTTTAAATGCACTTTCTTGATATTTGGATTTGTATTTGGTTGTCGGGTGTTCGTACATCGACAACAGGGGTTGTTTGTTGGATTTGCATGTTTGGGCCATAGGTTCAAACCTATGAGCACACTGTGCGCTGTATCGGTTTTCTGCCTTGATTTTCATACGCATTGCTATGGTTGATCATTATAGGTACCTTCACGTGGATTCCGAGATGATGCAGAAGATGATGGAGACATCAACACCGACACACTAAGTACAGGTGAGTAGATTTATATCTACGGGGAGAAGTCGGGTGGATGGCGTATAGCACCCCCGCAGTTCGTGGTGATGTATACGAATACGTATACAAACAGATATTGATTGTATATTGTTTGAGATTATTGATGTTAAAAGATGGATTCTAGGTGTGATTGGATTGGTTAGTGATGTGAAACCCTAGAGTAGTGGTTGCACCACACATACACACACACACCCATACTTGCATACATTCTTCTTTCATAAGTGCGTATATGGGATTGTATTTTTATGTGTTTACATAGGTATGGGACTATGTGTTCATATACTGGATTTGAGGATAGTATTTGGGATTGAGATGAGTCGATGAGATTGGGCTTGAGGCCAGGTGATCGGTGATGTGATTTGGTTCGTATTGAGATACGACACGATGTTTTAGCGGGTCTTTTGACGTAGTGATTCTTACACCTGCATGCATACATAGATGGTATCAATATTGTACTAGACGTAGGACATTATTCCGGATCATGATATTTGATAAAGAAGATACTAAATGAATAGTGTGATTGATGTGACTTTGACCCATACCCAGATTTGGGGATGCCGTATGACGGATTTACGTACGAGCTATATCTTGATGATTGATCCGCACTCTTGAATTGGGATGTCTGATTATAGATATGGTATCGGATATGATATTATTGAGGCGGGATCACCGACTAATATACATACAGGTATGTATATGGATCGACTCAGATGTTAGGCGGTTTCCTTAGCTGTAGTCCAGCTTGTTAGCTTAGCCCTTTAGTTTGGTTTAGTTGTTAGATTAGATTCGATTCTTACCTATTTCAAAAACTAACGAATCGTGGGTATTTTAGAAGACAGCCCAAGGGATCCTATGGATATTTCAAAAGACGTATCTTTTCATAAAAACACCGTAGCCCCTACTTTCAAAACCCCATGATTCGTGTTATTTCAAAAGGTACCATTTGTAGAACTTATAGTAGATTAATGCAGATTAGTTATAGTTGCGTCTAGTATTCAGCTTCCGCTCATTATTGTGGTTCGCTTTGCATCGCATGCTTATATTATGTTTCGTACTACATTATTGATATCATGCTGTTAGGACACCAGCACCATTACCGATGATGCGTATGTACCACGTACACTTACTTGCCGGCTCACACATATCTTCATCGGTAATTGCCATGCCACGTGCACTTTAGAAATATTATTGCATTGACATAGGTTGTTAGCTAATAATTTAGACATGATATTAGTGTACTCGTCTTATATGCTAGATTAGACATTGTAGATATTACTTGTTATTTCATGCATGTTAATATTCATTGTTATGCCGCATTCATGGATTTTTATGCCGATATGCACTGTTTACATGCTATTGAGGATTGGATTCGGATTTCCATGAGATTTTCTGGATTTGGGGGAAAACCACAAAACTTATATAAACTTCTTTCTCTCTTTAAAATAAAAGGTGCGGTTTTCCCATGATGTATGAGTCGTCCACCATGAGTTTGCTGATGGATTTCGAGACCCGATTCGAGGAGGCGGATGAACCGTTTCGAGTACATGGTGGACCCGGTAAGGTACCCCAGGGCAAGAAGCGCGTGATGATGATGATGTGAGCCTGGCAGGGGAGCACTACCTACCGGTGATTTTACCCGACGCGTCGGATATCCGGAGGATACCGTCGTGGTCTTGAGATGGATGGTAGGGGCCAGTCTGGTCTGACGGCGCCCTAGATATTATGATCGAGACATTGAGATTTCGAGATTTTGAGGTACAGAGACTGTGATACAGAGATATCGAGATATTGGGATTACGTTTTGTGCCGATGCTAGGCACTGTTTTATGCTGATTTCATTATGATACCTCATTTTAAAAATACAAAGGAAATCTCACTAAATTATGAAAACAGTTCTTCATTTACATGTATTCTGTTTTCATGCATTCATACCTCATTCATATGATATATTGCTACCCTTGGGCACTGACACGGGTACATGAGATTACATTCGGGTTAGATATTTACCCTACCCTTGTTATAGGCTGCTGGTTATATATATTTGAGAATGTATATTGATCGTATGACGTAGGATTGCGTCATACATGCGATTTCTATTCGTAGATGTTTTTCTATTCACGAGTTGGCAACTCATCCCCGTTGTGCCCCAGTTTCTTGCAGGTTTGCCGTACAGGTTTCATTACGGCTTGCGGGCATAGTTTCCTTCGGGTGATTTGCTAGTAGGTGGGTTTACTTGTATCGCACCCCCATTATATATCTTGTATATTATTATTCTGTTTTATCTAGAAGTTCCATCAACCAAACATGTAATTATTTCAGAGATAGAGACCAGTGTTGTTTATTCTATCGACCTTAGAGTCGCGCGTTGTATTTTTATGAATTTCATGCTGTTTTGAGTTTCCTTTTCTGTTGTGATCCTCGCCTTTCGGCGTTGTATATTATATTGTTTGTGGGGTTGTGGCCGTCGTTTGACGAAGAGCTAGCTCCCGCTTGGGGTTGCCTTTTTTTGATTTCGTATACTATTCATGCTGTATCCCGTTTCGGGGCCTGTATTTACAAAGGAGACTCTGCCGAAATTTTCAGGAAATATTTGATGTTTTATAAAACGCATAATTCGGCTTATGCTATTAAAACTTCTTGATTTAAATTGGTTTTCCTACACTCTACTACTTTCTTGGTTTGGATTTCTGGGTTTTCGGCTTACTTAGAATACGTACGCCTTGAGACGTTCGTAGTTTAAGTGCCGGTCATATTCCGTACTTTCGGAACGTGACAAAGTTGGTATCAGAGCGTTAGGTTTTACCTTCGGAGCGTAGGATGACCCTTGGTTGATGGAATAGGTGACTAAAGTAGAGTGACGTACCGTGGGTATGTTCCGCGGCATATTTACGACACGTCACTCCACTTAAGGAGCCTTAGGATGTACATTTCTTTGCTCAGTATCATATTCATTCCTGATCTAGCTACATCGGTACCAGCTATGGTTTTGCCGCCACGATTACTGGCTGGGAGAGCTACGGCTAGAGTTGCGGTCAACATGAATGAGAAGGTTTTGGAAAAGAAAAGAAAAGAAAAGGATTTTGATTAAAGAAAAGAGGTATGGTAAGAGAGAGGGGGTAGGTGAGGGTGTTGACTTGGCCTTTCTCTTTATCTCTTCCTCTCGTAGCTGGTCAGCATGAGCTCGTTACGAACGAGGACTGATCATGGAGTGATTCGGGCGACACACGATTGTAGAGATGTGTCTTTTGGATTGTGTTTTTGCACCACGAGCGTTGGATGGATCGCTGTATGAGACTTCTCGGACGTGCAGATTAGCACCAGAGGATTGAGCCACTGACAGAGGCCAGCCAGACTTTGATGACCGTTGATGTGTGGCTTATTCATGATGATTGAGGCACGGTTCAGCATGCAGATGAGTGAGCCAGTTATTGCTACGAACGACGAGATATCATCCCAGATGTTGGAGATATTGCAGTATAAGTTGTACTAAGAGATGATAGAAGGTCGCTAGTCATCGAGGATGAATGACTAGGACATGTGGATCGTTCGCCTACCCCGATTCGAGGTCATCAGATAGATTGATTCCAGCTAGAGATGACTTCACGCGGAGACGTTGGGAGTCGACAGAGACGATCGAATGTCAGAAACCTATTATTCCAAGTTTAAGGTAGTCGGAAAGACATGCAGGCAATTCTATGGTCCCTCTAGAAGAATGAAACCCTAACTCGACTTAATGACCGTGTGAAAGCCTTTGAACCTTAGGGTTTGCGGCAGTTCTGCGGCGCCATTAGTGAGGCTTAGGTTTGCCCTTCTACGGCTGGACCACCGATGCTGTGGTATGTACTCGATACTATTAAACTGTGCCTAATATGTTGAGCTCTTGGGGGATTATGAGGTTTTGACGACTCGATTGGACCACTCGACTTAATTCGGATGCTAGGTGGTGAGATGCATTTCTTGGGAGACTCCCGATATGAGGATAGCCGTTGGAGCTCAGTCCATGCAGCCATGACGAGACGAGTCCGAAGCGGTCGACCTTAGAGAAAAGTGGAGTAAGTGGTTCGTACGAGATCTTGATAAGATGACGTTCTACTCCGCCGACATCAGAGATGCGATACGCATGCCGAGGCATTGTACTTGGATATACCTTTCAGATGGAGTCGCGGTGAGTATGCAGCTGTTTCGGAACAAGAAACAGATATAGTGAAGGACGATGACTTCCGGGCAGTTAGGCAGAGACGAGACTTGGAAGAGACCTTGAGCAGGATTCCTTCCAGGATACTGCTGCAATGATATTTGCACCCAGGATTAGATGTGTCATGTGCATTCAGAGAGCCAGAGGCCGACGCCAGTGACATGCTGCTTGACGAGTGGTCGCGATGATTGACCGAGAGATGACCAGAGAAGTGCCAGAACGGGATCATCCCCGTTAACACACCTGACAGGGCCGATGAGCCGATGGACCGAGAGATTGGTAATTCACAGTGAAGGCCTTGACCCAGGAGTGGTCATTGTTACGCATACCAGCAGGCCAGAGTTCATGATCATCGACGAGACATCCCACTAGTGACCGCGACAGTTGGCCCGAGATTCTTGGAGGATGCGCTTGAGCGGTACTATTCTGCCATTATTGATTTCGATGTTTTGGGTGATTTATTCGCATGATTTGATTTTGATGATTGAGGATTTACGATCTTTGCATAGTGTTGCACTTGATATCGTTTTCATGCTTTGGTTTCACATGCTTGTGATTTTACGGTTTTAGACATTTGAGTTGATTTTGTGCGTATGCACGCACACGATTTGGTTCCTGCACTCTGTATAGTTTATATATGCTTGCAGTGCAGTGATACGCCTTTTGTGCACTTAGATGCACTGGACTTCGATTTCGATTGTGATACTCGATATTTGTTTTGTGCACCTTGTGCACCTGATTGGATTTTGCGCGTGTTCGACACTCGATATTGGATTTCATGATTTCATGCATGATGGATGCACTGGGTTTGGATTTTTAGCGCATGTTGGGCGCCTGTTATGAGATGCGATTAGGTGCACACCAGATGCACTAAATCGGAATTTTCGTGCATGACAGATGCACCTGATTTTGCGGTCAGGCACACACGATGCCTATGACCAAAGTTGTGTGCACAACCGTTGCACCTTGATGTTGTTTTTGTGCACATTCATGGATTTTGATCTCCGTGCGCACCGGACGCACAGGGTTTTCGTATGCACTTTTTGGGATCGATTTCTTATGAAGCAGTATATTTTCATGATATTGCGATTGGTTTTCGTACTAAGCAGGACTGATCAGATGACAGTGCCTGAATATATTTTGCATGCATTGAAAGTTATCGAAGGGATTTCCAAAAGCGAGCTATAGTCTCAGTATTTACCTACGCGTCTGATAAGACACGAAACGTTTAAAATAAGGAAACCCTTCTAAATTGTTTTCAAAACGGCGGAACGTGCATATTAAACAAAAGGTATATACGTATATGGTTATTTTCTTATAATAGACGTCCGCCTCTGTGCAGTGTTATGCGCATTGCACAACGACTTTAAAAGATTTGGCATGCATTTCCTTTAGAAACTTACATGTATAGATTTGATATTTACATGTATAGTTCTGATTTATATCATATTGGATTTGCTTTGGATTTGGCATTCGTGTCCTTACCATAACTCCGATGATTGCGGGATGCTTGACGGAGTTTTGTTTTGAGTTATCTGCTCATTAATCATGCGCATGCATTGCGCTATGATGCGTTTATGTATTGATGATTTCGGAGCCCCGACGACTTGGATTTCTTATTGAAATGTTTTAGAAATTGGGGGTTTAAATTTAAATTCGGGGACCGAATTTCTTTAAGGGGGGAAGATTGTAACATTTCAAAATAATAAAATATTAATTTTGGAATTTTTATAATTTAATATTATTTTATTGATTATTTTAATATTTTATTTATAATTAAATACCGATAAATGGGAAAAATTTTGGAAAAATTATGGAAAATTCTAAAATAGGGTATTTTATGGAATTATGACATTTTTTAAGTTTTTATGATTAATTATATGCTAATTTAGTGTTAATCGCGATTAAAAATCGCTAATCGGGTTTTTAGCAATTTTGTGCAAAACATACACATATCTTTTTCCTACACTTGTGTTACATTTTCTTACCATGGCTATTACTTTGGGTTTAATATTTGAATGAGAAGGTTTTGGAAAAGAAAAGAAAAGAAAAGAATTTTGATTAAAGAAAAGAGGTATGATAAGAGAGAGGGGGTAGGTGAGGGTGTTGACTTGGCCTTTCTCTTTATCTCTTCCTCTCATTTTCTCTCCCCCTCTTCCTCCATCTCCTGCTGCTACTGCCCTCTTGCTCTCCCCCTTCACAAAATCATCACAATCACACACAAAACAAACTCAAAACCCCATATCGCTTTCACAAAAAGTGTGCACAAGCTCACAAGCTTTAGAATGGACCAAGAAAGTTGGTGTTTTGGTGCTGTGGGAAGATTCTTGAGTCTCTATTGAGGTAATTCCTTCACAAATATTGTAGTATTTCAAGTGATTTAGCTCTTTTAAAGTTTAGTGTCGTTTTGTCGAGGTTTTATACACTTTGGAAAACCCTAGAGAGGGCTAGGGTAAACTTGAGTTGTGGCTATGCAATTGGACTCTAATGGTGACCTTAGACCCTATATTGACCAAAACACTGGCCTAGCACAACCTAAAACCCAAAAATACGGAATTACGAAACTTTTCATGTCGGTTTGTGTGATCTGTGAAGGTGTTCTGGAATCTGGAGCAACCCGGGGGCACCAAAAATAAAATTGAGCTGACAGTGAGTCGTGCAGGCACCTAGGAAGCTACCACCAAGACCCGAGCCCCTAACTCAAACCTACGGCCGCAAATTTAATCATTCTGGCCGAAATTTGCGGCCAGAGTAGAAGTGAATCGGTCAATTTTTGTTCCAGGGCTCATTTTGCACTAAATTAGACCCCCCTATATGCAGTTTTGGCTAATTGTCATCTGGGGAAAATCTGGGAGCATTTTGGTGTGTTTTAGGCAGTGTTTTCCGTATTTTTAAATGCACTTTCTTGATATTTGGATTTGTATTTGGTTGTCGGGTGTTCGTACATCGACAACAGGGGTTGTTTGTTGGATTTGCATGTTTGGGCCATAGGTTCAAACCTATGAGCACACTGTGCGCTGTATCGGTTTTCTGCCTTAAATTTCATACGCATTGCTATGGTTGATCATTGTAGGTACCTTCACGTGGATTCCGAGATGATGCAGAAGATGATGGAGACATCAACATCGACACACTGAGTGCAGGTGAGTAGATTTATATCTACGGGGAGAAGTCGGGTGGATGGCGTATAGCACCCCCGCAGTTCGTGGTGATGTATACGAATACGTATACACACAGATATTGATTGTATATTGTTTGAGATTATTGACGTTAAAAGTTGGATTCTAGGTGTGATTGGATTGGTTAGTGATGTGAAACCCTAGAGTAGTGGTTGCACCACACATACACACACACACACACCCATACTTGCATACATTCTTCTTTCATAAGTGCGTATATGGGATTGTATTTTTATGTGTTTACATAGGTATGGGACTATGTGTTCATATACTGGATTTGAGGATAGTATTTGGGATTGAGATGAGTCGATGAGATTGGGCTTGAGGCCAGGAGATCGGTGATGTGATTTGGTTCGTATTGAGATACGACACGATGTTTTAGCGGGTCTTTTGACGTAGTGATTCTTACACCTGCATGCATACATAGATGGTATCAATATTGTACTAGACGTAGGACATTATTCCGGATCATGATATTTGATAAAGAAGATACCAAATGAATAGTGTGATTGATGTGACTTTGACCCGTACCCAGATTTGGGGATGCCGTACGACGGATTTACGTACGAGCTATATCTTGATGATTGATCCGCACTCTTGAATTGGGATGTCTGATTGTAGATATGGTATCGGATATGATATTATTGAGGCGGGATCACCGACTAATATACATACAGGTATGTATATGGATCGACTCAGATGTTAGGCTGTTTCCTTACCTGTAGTCCAGCTTGTTAGCTTAGCCCTTTAGTTTAGTTTAGTTGTTAGATTAGATTCGATTCTTACCTATTTCAAAAACTAACGAATCGTGGGTATTTTAAAAGACAGCCCAAGGGATCCTACGGATATTTCAAAAGACGTATCTTTTCATAAAAACACCGTAGCCCCTATTTTCAAAACCCCATGATTCGTGTTATTTCAAAAGGCACCATTTGTAGAACTTATATTAGATTAATGCAGGTTAGTTATAGTTGCGTCTAGTATTCAGCTTCCGCTTATTATTGTGGTTCGCTTCGCATCGCATGCTTATATTATGTTTCGTACTAATTATTGATATCATGCTGTTAGGACACCAGCACCATTACCGATGATGCGTATGTACCACGTACACTTACTTGCCGGCTCACACACATCTTCATCGGTAATTGCCATGCCACGTACACTTTAGAAATATTATTGTATTGACATAGGTTGTTAGCTAATAATTTAGACATGATATTAGTGTACTCACCTTATATGCTAGATTAGACATTATAGATATCACTTGTTACTTCATGCATGTTAATATTCATTGTTATGCCGCATTCAGGGATTTTTATGCCGATATGCACTGTTTACATGCTATTGAGGATTGGATTCGGATTTCCATGAGATTTTCTGGATTTGGGGGAAAACCGCAAAACTTATATAAACTTCTTTCTCTCTTTAAAATAAAAAGTGCGGTTTTCCCATGATGTATGAGTCGTCCACCATGAGTTTGCTGATGGATTTCGAGACCCGATTCGAGGAGGCGGATGAACCGTTTCGGGTACATGGTGGACCCGGTAAGGTACCCCGGGGCAAGAAGCGCGTGATGATGACGATGTGAGCCTGGCAGGGGAGCACTACCTACCGGTGATTTTACCCGACGCGTCGGATATCCGGAAGATACCGTCGTGGTCTTGAGATGGATGGTAGGGGCCGGTCTGGACTGACGGCGCGCTAGATATTATGATCGAGACATTGAGATTTTGAGATTTTGAGGTACAGAGACTGTGATACAGAGATATTGAGATATTGGGATTACGTTTTGTGCCGATGCTAGGCACTGTTTTATGCTGATTTCATTATGATACCTCATTTTAAAAATACAAAGGAAATCTCACTAAATTATGAAAACAGTTCTTCATTTACATGTATTCTGTTTTCATGCATTCATACCTTATTCATATGATATATTGCTACCCTTGAGCACTGACACGGGTACATGAGATTACATTCGGGTTAGATATTTACCCTACCCTTGTTATAGGCTGCTGGTTATATATATTTGCGAATGTATATTGATCGTATGACCTAGGATTGCGTCATACATGCGATTTCTATTCGTAGATGTTTTTCTATTCACGAGTTGGCAACTCACCCCCGTTGTGCCCCAGTTTCTTGCAGGTTTGCCGTACAGGTTTCATTACGGCTTATGGGCATAGTTTCCTTCGGGTGATTTGCTAGTAGGTGGGTTTACTTGTATCGCACCCCCATTATATATCTTGTATATTATTATTCTGTTTTATCTAGAAGTTCCATCAACCAAACATGTAATTATTTCAGAGATAGAGACCAGTGTTGTTTATTCTATCGACCTTAGAGTCGCGCATTGTATTTTTACGAATTTCATGCTGTTTTGAGTTTCCTTTTCTGTTGTGATCCTCGCCTTTCGGCATTGTATATTATATTGTTTGTGTGGTTGTGGTCGTCGTTTGACGAAGAGCTAGCTCCCGCTTGGGGATACCTTTTTTTGATTTCGTATACTATTCATGCTGTATCCCGTTTGGGGGCCTGTATTTACAAAGGAGACACTGCCGAAATTTTCAGGAAATATTTGATGTTTTATAAAACGCATAATTCGGCTTATGCTATTAAAACTTCTTGATTTAAATTGGTTTTCCTACACTCTACTACTTTCTTGGTTTGGATTTCTGGGTTTTCGGCTTACTTAGAATACGTACGCATTGAGACGTTCGTAGTTTAAGTGCCGGTCATATTCCGTACTTTCGGGACGTGACATTCCTTAATTAAATAACCTCTTTTCCCTGTGGGCGTAGCCCCACTAACACCTTTCTAGACACCTACTTGGTTTATAGCATTGATCGTTAAGTGAGAAATTTCCCGAGGAGCAGCATATACTCACAGTAGGATCGGGATCCAAATATCATCGCGTGACGAAATTGAAGGAATCCTACCAGAATCATCACACTCCAAATGGTATGCAACACTAGCAAGTTTCAGTTCTTTTGAAACTCCCGATGTGGATTTTTGCCACACGCTCTTATGACCTTGACTTTGGCCAACAAATCATAAGTCACATATCAAGTTCTACCCGTCGTTCTCCAGGTTAATTTGAATCCACCCGCACCTACCCTTGACTTTGGCCAACAAGGCAGTACGACTGTTCCAAACAAACGCATCTATCTATGCTGCACATGAATACCCAATAGCTACCAATCACTATGCCTTGACTTTGGCCAACAAACATAGCTTGAATACTATCGACCATCCATGTGAAACGACGGAGGGCTACGAATGGTTTTGGCTAAACCGTGAACGTAGTGAACTTGATATAATCGATGGAACGAGATAGCTTTTAAAAGGAGTGGCTCAAGCTCCGCATTTAAAAGTTAGTTTTGAAAAGAACCGAGTGGTTTTTCGAAAGTGTTCCAACAACTTTTACTTGGTTTATTTTTCTTGCATTAGTTCTTTTAATGCGTGATATTCTTGCATTAGTTCTTTTAATGCGTCCCATCATTTAATCATACCATTGAAGAAAACAACCAAAATATGACGTACGCTTATGCCATTCGCATTCGCCACGGGGCCCCGTCATTACCCGTTAGGTTACTTAACTAACGACAGAGCGGGGGCTGGGCTAGCGCGGCTGTAAAACATAAGCAACGCCTAAATAATATCATATATAGATATATTACAATGATAGCCATTTCAGATCACAGATGAACACATTGGATATACTAGGAACCCGCAATTCGTACAAGCCTGTAACGAAAAGCAGATTACACGGTCGCGGTGAATAGCCAATACCCCACCCAAGACCCCTACGGGTGCGGCAAACTACCCGCCAAGTACCCGAAGCGAAGCAACCTCCCTCAACTTCGTGAGTAGGCCACTCGGCACTTCGGCATACCCGGTAGTTTGTGCACCCCCTCCATGGGTCTATCCTAGGAGCAAAAACAGTAAAAAGAAATTATACAATGACGGCTACAACCCCGACCCGGTTGTGCGGCCATACAAATAATTATTATATCAATTTACAAATTTACATGAATTGAAAGAAAAGAAAACTCTCGTCTCACAACCCCCGGCTATTCACCCGCGACAATCCAATGAATTCATATACACATTCCAATAACATTACAGATCACAGATTTGTATAACCCCCACTAATCGACATATAGCGATTAGTAGACGTTCAATACAAATATCACATCACAGATAAAAACCCGTCAGCTTAAGTCTTTAGAAGTTCGATCAAAAATACGGATTTTTTGGCCCCAAACACAAAATTTTCGTTCTGGAAAATCTGAGCTAAAAAGACATATTCCAAAATTCCCAAAATACCCCACTGAACAAACTGCAACCAAAATTTCCCACTGCCGAGTCAACTCGGCCGCGGAACCGCGGCGGGAGCACGCTCCCGCCGCGTTTCCGCGGCGCTTTGATCGGTTCAGTGGATGAAATTTTTGCAGTTTGCTACAAAAACCCTGAGTCGATTTTTGAAGCAATATTTATTAGTTTTACAGCACTTTGAAAATCGACAGCAAGCATGAATTTTTGGTGTATTTCGTGACTTTTTGTTTGATCGATCTTCTAGTTACTTTGCTAACATATTAGATAGAGTTTAACTAGGCTCTGATACCACTGTAAGTCCATGCTACCTCTCCCGGTACTTTCGGGCATGCGGAATTTGGTGAAAAACAATTTTCTAAAGGCGGTAACATGGACTCAAAACCGGATCTTTGTTAAACATCTAACTAACAACCTAACTAGGAGTTATTAACTACTCGGTTAGGGGGTTATACCTTTCTTTCTTGAACTCCTTCGTCTTCAAGCCTCGATGGTTGTCCGGATCGGCTTCACCCCGTCGTCTCCTTGCGCCGAAGATCGATCCACCTGAAAGCTTCTACCTTTGGCTTCTTCTTCGAACTTTGAAGAAACTAGTTAACTCGGTTTGCTAAACCTTGTGAACTAGAGTGAGTAGAGGAGTGTGTGTTGGGATTTTCTCTATGGTTCTTGGTTCTCAACACATGAGACAAGTGAACCATAGACTAAAGAGAGGGAGAGCAAGAGGAAGAAGATGAGAGCTCAAGAACAAGAGAGAGAATGAAAATGATAGAATGAGAAAAGACTTTTCTCACTTGGCTCTCATAATCCAAAACCATCATCACAAAAATAGTAATCAAGTATTGTGTAAATGGTTTAAGTCAAAATGGTTATATTATTTCATGCACTCATATTGCACAAGAGAACAAGCAAGTGAAAAGTCTTTGCCATGAAATGATAGCCATTGTCATCATGATGGTCAATTAGTCCAACCTAGTCAACCGGTCAACAAAGTCAACAAGTCAACAAAGTCAACCCCTCAACAACCATGTCACTACAATACTTAATTAATATTATAGTTAATTACATATCATATTCTTATTAGGGTTGAGAAAAAAGTCAATAGTCAACAGTCAACGGTCAACAACCCTAATGAGAATCCTCTGTCTCTGTCTCTCCGTCAACTGTGCATACACACCCGCATTCGCGTTCCGAGGAACACGAATACATACTGGATAAAACCAATCCCAAAACGTACACTAGGATCTGGCTTAAACCAAAGCCCGCTAGTGTAAACTGTCCGGACACTAAACGTGCACAAGTGCACGGATGTGACTGAACCCTGTCGCAAAACCATGCGACCTGTCGCAAAACCATGCGACCTCTACTCTTTTGCCTAAAGGCGAATAGCTTTCTGTGTGTGACTCTAAAGATTCGACACTACGCTAGCAGTGGGTTTAACCACAGACCGCAAGCGGCACTAGCTGTGCGTAACGGTCCCCAGGTAGATGCCGACAAGAAGACTGACGAGGTGAAACCCATCTGAACTCCTATTGAGCCTGAATGTGACAATCTCCGTACAGTCCGGTCTGTTCGTCTGATACATCGCATGGCGGCCCTAGGGGCGGTAAACGTCAGTCCCCTAATAGCGGTACAAGTCGTGTCGGAGTGAAGCCCAATACACCCTGAGATAACACTGGAAGCCTACCAGTATATCCCGCTTGCCCTGGCCAGGGACTACTCGTGTAATGCTTCTCCTAGACACAGCGCGATGTCAACCCCCAATACCGGAGAGACGAATCCTGTCTAACCGTCACTGCCACCAAGTGCTTCGGGACTGCACCCAACTACTACCTGTTTGCATGACTCCTTTGAGCCGTGGTAGGGTAGTAATCAAAGTACAGTGGGAACACACTCGAGGCGAAGTGATAGTGTCAAGTCAGCGGACTAAGCTGTACTCATGTCACCTGGGAACTGATAACTGACGATAGGTATAATACCAACCGGTCAGTTCCCGACGAGTCCTGTCCAGTGTACTCGTAACCTAACGAGCACCCGCATACTATCTTTAGTACGATGTACTGATGGCTGTGGGACAGACCATCTCCCACTCTGGGATGAGAAGCGCATGCGCTAGTCTACTCCGGAGTATCGATAACCTGTCTCGATAGTCCTGCGACTAGGGACCTGCATAAGGATGTGCTTATAGATTACCCAGCCCCCACTAGTGTGACTGCCATCACAACGCTGGTAATCAAGCAAAGATCCTAAGGGCTCCACTAATGTGTATAGGCGATATACTAAAATAAACACATGTACACATTGAAGTAGAAACAAACCAAGTAGCATACTACTATTTTTAGCAAGATTGTATATACAAGGTGAATATCCCAAGCTTCCATTAAGTAATATACAAACTAGTATGATACAGTAATGGCCTCTAGGGCATATACACTAACATATTGTTCATGTATTAGTAGTACCTGATAGAGTACCTTACATGACTGTTGCGTACATATTGCCATTTATTGTTCATGTATTAGATGTACCTGATAGAGTACCTTACGTGACTGTTGCATACATATTGCCTTTTATTGTTCATATATTAGTGGTACCTGATAAAGTACCTTACATGACTGTTGCATACATATTGTCATTTATTGCTATCAGCTTGCATGCATTAGATTCGTGCTGTACGTGCATACTTGCGATTAGCTGCATATTTTATTTACTATTCATGAGTTGGCAACTCACCACTGTTGTGCCACAGTGTTTTGCAAGTAGTCCCTCAGGGCAGTCGTGGCAGGCTTTTCATCTTTCGTATCATCTTTTGCAGCGGATACCGCTTCGGCTGACTGTGCACAGTTTTTCTATTGGTGGGTTTTGCGGCTATCCGATATTGTTTATTGTTATCTTTGTACCATGTAGTCTCCATCTACCACTTTCATGTATGACTTAGAGACTTGATGTGAGGACGATATTTTATGTTATTTTGTGACTTGGAGGTCTTTTATGCAGTTTTTATTTATATCGTCTTTTATTTCTTCGCTACGGCGTCGTATATCTGTTGTTGTGGTTGTTTCCGCCTTTGGGCGTGGATTTTGCTCCCGTTGGGGATGCTTTACTTATACTTATGTTGTACCCATTTTTGGGGTTAGTTTTTACAAAGGAGGTGCTGCCAAAATTTTTAAGAAACTAAATTGGACTTTAAAGAATTTGTACTCGAGATTTTCAAAAGTTTTAACAATGTTCTTATCACTTACTACTTTTGATGGTTTAGATTGCTTGGTTTTTGGCTTACTTAAATTGCGTTATGCCTGTAGACGTTGCGTAGTTTAAGGGCCGTCACGTGCCAATTTCGGGTCATGACACCCGGTCCCATCAGCAATCTAGACATATTCTAAGGCGGTATCACCTGATCTAGGAGATAGTTGATCGCCATGAGATCGAGGTCAGGAGAGTAGACACGAAGGAAAACAAGGTAGATCCACTCATGAAGGCCTTTCCCCAGACACAGTTCGAGAGACTTTTTAGGATGTTGGGTATGCGATACTACAACAACTTGCCTTAGTGCAAGCGGGAGATTATAAGTAATATGTATGCCCTAGAGGCCATTATTGTATATTATAGTGTATTCTTGGGCATATATATAGAGGACTTTCTTGATCGACATGATAGTATGCTATCTGGTTGCTCTTTATCTTAACATGTGCACTTGTTTTAGTTTACTATCTCATTGATACATGTTGATAAAGCCCTTAGGATGTTGGATTGACTACTAGGACTATGATGTGAATCATACAAGTGGGGGTTGCGTATTCCACAAGCACGTCCTTTAATAGTTCCTAGTCGAGGGAGTATCGAGACAGGGCATCGATATTCCATAGTAGACTAGTGTATACGTTTCGTGGCCCTGTATGGGGCGATGGTTGATCCCATAACCATTGGTATTTGACGACAAAGATTGTACACATGTGCTCATTGGAGAATGGGTACACCGAATAGGACTTGCCGAGAACTCCTAGATGGTACCATACCTATCGTCATATAGCAGTTCTCTGGTGACACTTGTACATGTTAGTCTGTAGACCCGAGGTCGTCATAGTGTCTTGTGTGGTTCTCACTGTGCTTTGATTTCTTCCCTACCACGACTCAAAGGAGTCATGGAAACATATGGATTTTTGGTACAGTCCCAAGTCACATGGAGGTAGTGAGCGATAGGAGGGGTTTCGTCTCTCCCGGTATTGGGAGTTGATATTGCGCTATACTCAATTGACAATAACAGCAAGTCCCTGACCAGGGCTGATGAGATTTACTGATAACTGTTATCAGTAGTTTCTCGAAAGGTTATAGGCCACACATCGTCATGACTTTTCGAGTTAGTGGGGTCTGACGATTCCACCCCCCAGACTTGATATGCGACATATCAGACGAAGAGACCGTAATGTCCGGTAAGTGTTGCTTATAGGCTCTACGGGAGTTTGGACAATTTTGCTTGTTGATCTTCTATTCATTCAATACCTGGGTAGCCATTACGTCCAGCTAGTACCGCTGTCAGCTTGTGGGTATCTGATGTGATCATTACCTACTGCTGGCGTATTGACGAGTCTTTAGAGTCCCACATAGAGGTTTCCTAGCTCAAGCGAAACGAAGTAGGGCACGTATGGAGATATGTGCGGGAGCTTGATTAAATACGAGTATATGATACCGTATTCTAATCTAGCGTTTTTGATATCAGCCCGTTATATGTGATATAACTGGACTATTGAATCAAGTGTTGATTCAATGATTTGATTTATATATACGTTTATATATTTGATATTAGCCGGATTATATATAATATAACCGGATTATTGAATCAAGTGTTGATTTAATAATTTGATATATATATATATGTATGTATATATATATATTAACGAATAGTGAACATTAGCCGGTTATATGTGATATAACTGGATTATTGAATCAAGTGTTGATTGAATAATTTGATATACATATATATTTGATATTAGCCTGGTTATATATGATATAACTGGATTATTGAATCAAGTGTTGATTTAATAATTTGATATATATTTATATATTTGATATATATATATATATATATATATAAACTAATATCAAGCTCATTTAAGATTTTCTTCTCTTTATATATATATATATATATATATATATATTTATATATAAACATTGTATCATGGTTGATGATACATAGAACTGGGATGAATGAGAATCACAAATGAGAAAAGATAATGATAAACATTTTTGAATTAAAAGAAATGAAGAATGAGTCATGGCTTGAGAAGCTTGGAGAAGCCATGACTCATCTTCAAATCTTGTTTTATTCTAATAGATATATCATTCCTAATATTATCTCATCTTAGACCTTATAACTTGAGCTCATGGTTCACACTCATCCAAGTTCATCTCCTTCTTCATCTCCTCACTAATTTTCTAGGGTTGAGAAAAAAGAAAGAAATAATTTTAGTGAGTAAAATTCCTACAATATCAACCTACACTACTCTAGCCCATTAGTATAGGTTGTTAACTTCACTAATACCTTGATTAGTGAAGTGTGAGCTTGAGTAGAGTTGCCTCAAGGTGGATCATCTTCGACGACGAAGACTACAAGCAAGCTCGTTCCATTCTTCAAGTGGAGTCAAAGAAGAGTTCTAGGGACTACTATTTGGAGTTTTAGAAGTGAAGGACTAGACTACAAATGTTGTAGACTCTTTTCACTTAGTTTAGAACATAGTTTGCTAACTTTGAAACCCTAATTCTCTAGTTTGATTCTTGTTTAGTATACGTAGATTTTTAAAATTGCATACTTGATGCTCATAGAAACATAGTAGAGGTGCTAAGACATACTTTCAGAAAAGTTGCTCGAACTGCGCTTGAGGGAGGGCCTTGGTGAATGGATCTGACGTATTTTCTTTCATATCTGCTTTCTGTACCTCGATCTTCCGGTGATCTACGATCTCACTGATCAGGTGATACCGCCTCAAGATGTGTCTGGATCTCTGATGAGATCGTGGTTCCTTCGCTAATGCTATAGCCCTATTGTTATCACAATACAGACGTATTGGATCAATAATGGATGGAACTACCTTATATTCAGTAATGAACTTCTTCATCCAGACCGTTTCTTTTGCGGCATCGTTGGCAGCAATGTATTCAGCCTCCATCATGGAGTCTGCTACGGTGTCTTGTTTGGAGCTTTTCCAACAGACCGCCCTTCCGTTGAGGGTAAACACATAACCTGAGACAACTTGTTGTCATCCTTGTCACTTTGGAAGCTTGAAACGGTAAAGGATTCCATCTAGAGGTATCCATTACCGTATACCAAGAACATCTCCTTAGTCCTACTCAGGTACTTCATAATGCTCTTCACAGCTATCCATTGTTTCTCCCCTGGATCTGAATGATACCGGCTTACCACACTAAGTGCGTAAATTACATCTGGTCTGGTATATAATATCGCATACATTATAGACCTTACCGACGATGCATAGGGTATAATGCTCATGCGAGCCCTCTCCTCATTAGTCTTGGAAGACATCTCTTTGGAGATGGTGATTTCGTGCAAAGTGGGAGTTGGATATATTGCCCTCAAGGCAATTATTGAAATTACAGGATAATGATTATGATAATTGAGGGAAGATATATATAGGTAAAACAATCTTACTCGAGATGATAGTATATGTTATCTGGTTTGTCTTTATTATCACATACATGTATTATGTGGTATTACAGATCGCTATTATATGTTGATAGAGCCCATATAATTCTTTCTTGACTACTAGGGTTATGATGGCGATCATACTAATGAGGCCTGGATAGTCCATAAGCACATCCTTAAATGTCTCTAGTCGTTGAAATTTCCTAGTGCTCTTGCCGCTACAACCACGGCCATTGTAGAATCGAAAAACAAAAATTTTACGGGGAGCACTAGAAACTAATCCCTAACGATCGTTCCAAATGCTAAACTAGAAATCAAGCATGCAATGTTTATGAATTACAACCTTTGATGTGTATGCACCAAATCGTAGAAGACCTCTCCAAGTTCCTCGTTGGTCGGCGGGAACAAGTTTGAGAAGCGACCATCCTTGACAAAGATGATCCACCTGAGAGAACAGATCTAAACTCCAGTTTCATCTAGTGAAGCAACCGACACTCCAAGCTTGCTTGAAATGGAGAGTGGGGATGCAGGAATTTTCCACTATCATTTTCTCTCTAAAACTAAGCTCAAGAGAGCAAAGAAGAAGAAAGAGGAAAAAGAGAATGAAGATTTAGCTATAACAAAATGAGCTAAGTGTTGGATGAATGAGAGAATGGCTTCATAATATTTTTCAACCATCAAAATTAAAAATCACAACCATTTTCCAATAAACAAATGAAGCCCATCCCTCTCTACATTCACTTAACCATACCGAAAGCCATTTCACCCTCCACCTCATTTCCATTGATTTTCTAAAAAGAAAATTAATAATGAGGTGTCCTTCTAGAAGTATTCCGTATAAATATGTAATACAACCCGGTCTATATATCGAAATACATATACGCATATCCGTATAAAAATACGAATAGCCAAGAGAGGGAAAATGAATAGTGAACAATAATACTAGAATATATATATATATATATATATATATATTATTAAATGAAAACTTGATTTAATAATCCGGCTTAATCCTAAGCCGGTAAGTATTATCAACCGTCTGATTAAAGTTCGTGTAACCAGTACACGTATTTATTCGGACCTCGATCGTATCAATATACGACCTCTATATCATATCGCCTGAACCAGGAAAACCCTCTGTGTGGGACTCTAAAGACTTGACAATACGCTAGCAGTGATATACTGGATAAATCCAAAACCACAGGTATGTCAGCGACACTAGTTGTAAGTAACGGCTACCCAGGTATCTGCTGAAAGGGAGGTCGACAATCAAGTCCATCCATACGCTACTGAGCTTGAATGCGATAATCTCCGTAAAATCCGGTATCTTCGTCTAAGAGTATCGCATACCGGGTATAGTGGATGGATAACGTCAGACCCTTAATAACCCTAAAAGTCGTGCCGCAGTCAAGCTCATCACCAACCGAGAAACTACTGAACTGCTATCAGTAAATCTCATCCACCGTGGCCATAGATTTTAGGGTGATGGCCAACCGAACACAGTGCAACATTGACTCCTAATACCAAGAGAGACAAATTCCCGACAATCGCTTACTGCATCCATATAGCTCGGGAATGTACCTAACTAAAACTTGTTTGCATGACTCCTTTGAGCCGTGGTAGGGTAGTAATCTAAATGCAGTAGGAACTCACACGAGACAAATGACGATCTCAGGTCAAAGGACTAACCTGTAATCATGCCACTAGAGAACTGCTATCTGACGATAAATATAATACCACATAGAAGTTCTCGAAGAGTCCGTCCAGCATACTCACTTCTAGTGAGCACCTGTTTACTATCTTAGAAAACACACCACCAATAGCTTGTGAGACCGGCCACTGCCCCTTGTCGGGATCAACAAATGTATACACTAGTCTACTCTGGAATATCGATGCCTAGTCTCGATATTTCCTCGACTAGGGACATTTAAGGATATGCTTATGGACTACCCAGCTTTCACGTATATGATCGCTATTATAATGCTTGTAGTCAAGCAAGAATCCTACGGGCTTCATCATTATGTATTAGTGACATGTAATAACAGGTAAACCGTATACACATCAATGATAAAGACAAACCAGATAGCATACTATCATTTCGAGTAAGGTTGTTCTACCTGTATAGATCCTCCCCCAATTATCAGAATCGCCTACCTGCAATTACAATAATTGCCTTGAGGGCATTATATCCAACAATCTCCCACTTGCACTTAAGGCCAATTATTGGGCATTGCATAACCACATCCTGTGTGCCACCAAATACCCAATTTCTCTACTAATCTATTTAGCAAACCGTGTTTGTGAAATATCAGTGTTCGAGAAATAGCCACAGTGAGTGGATCAGCTACAATGTTCCAACTTCCTCTCTCTATATCTCAACTTCGCGGAGATCAACAATCTCCCGAACTGAGCGACAGCCCGCCTTCAGAATTTTTCAAGATACTTGATGGGACCAAGTTCATAAATGAACAATTTTACCCAACAAATTTCTTGGGCTATATCCTCCGTTGAGTCATAGCCAGCATCCTGCACTATGCATACCTCATTATCCCTATTGAAACCATATCCAATATATTGCTCCTTAGAATAGGGTAATCTCAAAACTCTAACAGCATCTCTGTGTTAGGTTTCGGTGCCCGCGCCGTGGAAACCGCGGCCGAGGCCGAAGCGAAAACAAAAATTTTAGCGAACACCGAACACCCGTAAAACCCAAGATTCGATCCATAAACTTAAATTAGCTAACTAAACATGTAAGGGTTGAAGAACTACAACCTTTGTCGCGTGTCCACCCAATTATGGAAGACCCTGTAAGTCTACGGTAGTGCCCCTGCCGTCTTTCCGAGGCCAAATACGGAACAAAAACTTTTTCGAACTAGCGCTAACACAAACTTAAATCCCGGATCGTTCCATTAACCGTAAACTACTATGCTGTAAAAGGGGGTTTTGAGATTATACCGGTCGATTCGTATCCTTTGGACTTTAACCTCTGCCCCTAGCATGTTGCGAATTCACCGACGAAGCTCGCTCTCCGATCTCGCTCGATCTACGGTCTCCTCCTCACTGAAGGTGGCGCCACATCAAAGAATCTTTATACGGGCTCCCGCCTCTGAACCGAGGCAACTCAGACATGAAGTTTTCTAGCCGACATGTCCAAGGTTGTAGTATTGTAAGTGTAGAATGCTTTGTCTCAAGTCACCTAAGTTAATGTGAGAGGGTTAATCGAAGTTGACAAATAAGAGTAGAGATGGAAATGAGCTTGAGAATGAGCTAAGGACTTTTGTTGCAATGAAAATGAATCAATCTCTCACCACACAAAAGATGGGGCTGCCTCAAATAGGGCTCGGCCATGGGATGGTGAGGGGGAGCGCAACACAAAAAGGTGGTGACTATAAGGAAAAATATCTGCAACAAAAATCCTCACAAAAACATCACCATCAACACTCACCATCAACACTTACAGCTCACCACAAAAAAAACCCTCCTCACTAATCTCGAAATTGCAGAAAACCCCCTCAACAAACATTCAGCCAAAAAGAAAGGAATCGAGCGGAGAAAAACTGGCAACTTCAAAAAGCGGTCCCGTAATAAATTACAGGGTAACCCCGCAACAGTATATACATACCCGCATTTGTATTCCGACCGAATACAAATGCAATGAGACAAAAAAATATTCCTACAAGATATAATACTAGGATCCGGCTTAAACCAAAGCCCACTAGTATTATCTGTCCGAAACACGACGCGTGCATAAGTGCACGCGTATGTTCGAACCCTGCCATAAAACCGTACGGCCTCTACAACATTTTGCCCGAACTGGGAAACTTTCTGTGGGGGACTCTAAAGACTCATCAATACTCTGGCAATGGGTTTAACCACAAGCACGTCAGTGGTACTAGCTGTACGTAATAGCTGCCCATATATTGAGTGAAAGGGAAACCGATGAGCGAACTCATCCTCGAACCCTACTGAGCCTATGTGTGACAATATCCGTACAGTCCGGTCCATTCATCTTTGAGTATCGCATATCGGGCCTAGAGAGCTGGTAAACGTCAGATCCCCAAAAGCTGTATAAATCGTGTCGTAGTGTAGCCCAGAACACCCTGAGATACTACTGGAATACCTATCAGTAAATCTAGCATGCCATGGCCATGGACTTCATGTAATGGCTCTCCTAAACACAGCGCGATCTCACCACCAACGTTGGGAGAGACGAATCCTCTGCCGATCCGCTCACTGCCTCGATGTAGCTCGGGACTGTAACCAATTAAAACCTGTTTGCATGACTCCTTTGAGCCGTGGTAGGGTAATAATCAAATCACAGTGGGACTCACACGAGACAAATGACGATCTCAGGTCGATAGACTAACCTGTACACATGTCACCTGGGAATTGCTATCTGACGACAGGTTTTAATAACCAGCTAGCATGTTCCCGTTGAGTCATGTCCGGTGTACTCATAACCCAATGAGCATCTGTATATATCTTAGGTGAAACAACTAACACCAATGGCTTGTGAGACTGGCCACCGCCCCTCGCCAGGACCTCGACTGTATACACTAGTCTACTCCGGAGTATCGATGCCCTGTCTCGAAACTCCCGCGACTAGGGACCACTTTTAAGGATGTGCTTATTGACTACCCTACTCTCACGTATATGATCGCCATCATACTGCTGGTAGTCAAGCAAGAATTCTATGGGCTCTATCAACGTGTAATAGTGATATATATAATGTTACCTAAAGTAGTACACGATGATAAAGATAAACCAGATAGCATACTATTATCTTGAGTAAGTCTGTCCTACCGGTATAGTTCCTCCCTCAGTCATTGCAATGACGTGCCTGCGATCCAATAATTGGCTTTGAGGGCACTATATCCAACAATCTCCCACTTGCACCTAAGGCTAATTATTGCGATGTCGCATACTCACAGCCCGTGTGATACCGAACACCCAACTTCTCTACTGATCAGTCTTACAAAGCTTGTTTTTAAAACTATTGTGTTCGAGAAATAGTCTCAGAGAGTGGATCCGCTCTAATGTTTCTTTCTTTGTCTCTCTATATCTCAAGTTCGCGGAGAAACCCATCTTCCGAAATGAGCGATACCTATCTTAGAATATGTCTGGATATCTAATGGGACCTAGTTCACGAATGAACTCCAAATCCAAACTTCTTAGACTGTATCGTCAACTTAACTTAATCAGTATCCTGTGCCATACCTCCCTCAGTATCCGCTTGGACCACCTGTCCAAGCTACTGTCTCTCGTCGGAGGGAAGACTATAACTCTGACAGTCATGTCATCTAGGTCACCGTGGAAGCCTGGAATGATAACTGTCTCTCGAAGGAGGCTATCCTTATCAAATCCATAGAACATCAACTTATGTTCTAAAACTGCCTCCGAACGTTTCTCCAGGATTGGATTAATATCATCTTATTGCTTCTAGTGCAAAAACCACATCTGGTGTGGTACTTGACATCTCATGATCAACTCAATTGCCTAAGAAAGCGATCTGCCAATCATGCACATCCCACTCCCCTTTAGTCTGTAAGACACCTTTAGAAAGGGTGACTCCATCACCTGCTGGTACACCACCATACCAGGAGTCGTCCATTCTAATACCTTTAGAATGCTGTCTATGTACCCAGATTGGTACACTACCCAAATCTAGATCTAAAACCATGGATCTAGTAACCAGAATGTCTGATATAATATCCATATCTTTTGTGGAGAAACCACTGTGTGACAACCTAGTATAACCGATCGTAGTATAGGAATTTCACTTCCTACTTTGTGTATGTCATCTAAATACCAGGACATCACACCCTACTACCTTCATAACAGATCCATTCCCTATTCTGATGAAGTCAAAGCCAATGACTATCACATCAAAAATAGATGATCTATCTCCGCTATATCTGCTTTAGTCTATAAATAGACGCAAGCTACTTGTCCACTACGCTTCTACTGCTCCTACTGATTACGACAACCCTCTAGCAAAATAATATACACGTGCACTTCTAAAACTAGTTTAGAACGACGCTATACTTATCCTCCTGCCGGATCTCATAGTCTGGAACAGCATTAATGGCAAGTCTGGGTAAACAAAAACCTCCCTGTCACCGTCCTTGAGGCTACCGGAGTACCACTCGGGTGTCTGAGGTTACCCACCATATCTGCGGAGTGGCTAATGGAATATCAAACCTGATTGAATCATTAGGTCGTATTAAATTTTCCGTAATCGTTTGCGGTTCTGGAATCTCTTCCAGTTCTACCATACTCCCACTACTGTTTTCTGAAAAAATCCATTTTACTAAAACTGTGGCTAGTCAAGAACAATATCACTATTGATCTTCCAGATGGTAGAAAGTCAACCCTCGTCAAAGCCAAGATCAACCCACAAACTGCCATTATAGAAACATGCCTCGAGTTATCCAGAGTCTGGTTTTAAGCATAAGCTGGACAACTCCATATACCTTAACATCGTTAAGATATGATCCAATCTATATACAATATAGAAACAGAGGCACTGATTTAATTGGAACCAGATTCAAATCATGCAGCTGTCTCCTGTGCATGTCAACCTAATGGAGAGAGGTCGTTCAACATTACTCAACTTAGGAGTGCTTCCAATTATGAGTAACCTGAAAGAGAAGCAAGTTCTTTAAAACATTAATATCAACTGAAAACCATACACAAGTATCTACATCTTCGATTACCTTGAAGAATCCCGATACTTGCTACACCTGGTTCTCTACTTTATTCTTATACCTATAACTTCTCAAGACTTGGACCTTGTATTTCTACGAAACACATGTCTAAAACTAGAGAAGTCACAAGTAAACAGAATATAGTACGAGAACCTACCCCTTTGTCCTAATGGACACTGGACAACATACAATACTTTGTATAAGTCCCCTGAGTTAAATAACTCAAACCCTGCGCGTCGTAGGTTGAAAACTGTACCCAAGCGATTTCCTCAAATATCACCAATTGCAACGGATTCCGATATAATGAGGATGATCACTTAATTCCCAATAACTTTCCCCCACTCATCCTCTGTAAAACCATACAGATGTGAGAATCCTACCCGGTAAATACATACCGTGGAGCAAGGACTAATTGGGAAATCAGTTTTCTATTAACAATACACAGTGAAACTGAAACATGAATATGTTTCGAAAGGTTATCCAGGTATTCCTAGTAATGCCTCTTCCATTATCCAGATTCATGACTATAACCTTATATTTCCTTGCCATCTCTCCAAATCCCTTTATTTGTCTTTAGTTGTTACCTTCTGTACACCATCATTAGGCTTAATGGTTTTCTTCCTTCCCTACCGTTCGGCACCAGCCTATGGTTTGGAAGAAGACTATCCAATAAGCATAATATGTGTACTCTCCTAATCTTAGGAGTACTCGCAACCTGAGGGAAGGTGATGATAAAAGACAACTGAATAAACCTTATTCTATTTCTCCTGAACCAGAATCCATCCCCGAACTGGAACTAGTTCCATCGAGTTCGTATATAACCATACGATGGATTATCCAAATAACTGTGGATCTTCGTAGTGATACGGGGTGTTCTGGAGAAATACAAAGGTGAAGTAGGAGTGGGGATGAAATACTTGGTTTAGTCGTGAATAGCAGTCACAATTTACTTTGCCCTCTTTCTAATCCCTTTATTTGTCTTTACTTATTACCTTCTGTACACAACACTTAGGCTAATTGGTTTTCTTCATTCCCTACCTTTCGGCACCTGCCTATGGTTTGGAAGAAGACTATCCAATAAGCATAATAGGTGTACTGTCCCCTAATCCTAGGAGCCCTCATCACCTGAGAAAAGGTAAAAGAAAAAGACAACTGAATAGTCCAATTCAATCTCTCCAGAACCAGAATCAATCCTCGAATCTGGAACAAGTTCCTTCGAGTTCGTATATAATCATACGATGGATTTATCCAATGGAAGTAGATATTCGTAGTAATACGGTGTGTTCTGGAGAAATGCAAAGGGTAAAAGAAGGAGTGGCAATGATGTATGCAACTTAGACAATCCAAAAGTCAGTGTTTTAAGAAAGTTCGGTTAACTTGGTTACTGAGTCATAGTCTAGGGTCGGGCCATGGACGCTGCCAAAAAAGAGAGAGAAAAGAAATACACTGCGTGCACTCTTACCTAGATCAGAATGGTTATCACTTTATCTAATCTGGAAACCTCCCACTGCATCCTCAAATTCTCCTCCAAACCTGAAAGAAGAATTAGTCGGGATCACCCGAGGAGTAAACCAACTCATCAGTGGGAATCGGGATCCAACTATAATCGCAGAATAACGTGATGGAATCCACTCACGTTATCACACTCCAGAAGGTATGCACAGGCCTAGAAAGTTTCCTGTATGTTTGAAACTCCCGATGTGATTTTTACCCTATGCTCGTATGGCCTTGACGAAGGCCAACATATCATAAGTCACATGTCAAGTTTACCCGTCATTATCCAGGTTAATTTGAACCCACCCGTACAAACCCTTGACGAAGGCCAAAATGGTAGTACGACTGTCCCAAACCAACGCATCTATCTATGTAACAGAAAAGTAACAAATAGTTACCATACACTATGCCTTGACGAAGGCCAACATACATAACATGAATACTAAGTGCTACCCGTCTGAAATGACGGAGGGCTACGAATGGTTTTTGGCGAAAAACCTTTAACGTAATGAACTTGATATCGTTGAAGGAACCGGAAAGCTTTTATAAAAATACAGTGGCGAAAACCTTTGCTAAAGAGGTCACTCTCGGTGAAGGGATCTCGGCTCTTTCCCCATAGAATGAGGTGCAGGATATTCCAACTGAATACCACGATGCAAAGCAAAAAGTAATCGACTATAATGAAGTTATTACCCTGACGCAAACCTGTAAGGTTACTAGGCACTATCACAAGGGTCTATAAGGCATCAACCATGCCAAATTTAAATTTTTCAAGTGCCGAACACCCTAAAGCAAGGATCTTTGCTAGAGTTTTAGGGTTAACAAAGCATGTAAATAACATTACATATAAGGGAGAGGGATTACAACCTTTGTAGTCCGCTCCTTCGCTTCATAAGCTCCGAGTAGTAGTCCCTTCGCCTCGATCCATGAACTTTCGGACTCTAAAGAGTCTCCACAAGCCGAACGTTCCAAGCTTGCTTGAAGTCTTCCTTTTCGAAGATGATCTACCTTGAAGAATCCTTAACTCAAGCTCTCACTTCTCTAGAGATCTTATTAGAGAAGTGAACACCCTAATCTAAGTGGCTAGAATAGATGAGGATGATGAAGTAGGAATTTAGCTCTCATTTGTTTTCAATTTGTCACACTAAATCATCACAAACACAAAAGCTAGTAAGCTTTTCAAAGAGGATGAAGAAGATGAAACCTTTTGTGATGAATAAAGAAATCTTGTTTTGGTTACAATTGCAACCCTTGGTTAAGAAAGAAAGGCTTAACCATTGTAGAGAATTAACTTGGATAAAGGGTTTGGGTTGGGTTAAGAAATATCTCCACAAAATATCAACACAAAATATCTATGCTTAAAAAGAAACAAATCTTCTAGAAGCATCATGAAAAAGCTTACCCAAATCAAACCCTAACTTGTTTAAGCTACACAAATCATGTTGCATTTGTAACCTTAACTTGTTACAATATTATATATCACATATATAATATATTTTTGTAACAAAAGAAAATAATACAATTAACATATATCGCATATATATCAATGTATTATCCGGTGAGAAAATAAATCAATAAAGCTAGCTAATATTAGTTAATGTAATGTAATATATCACATATATAATTATACATTAAATTATCAAATCAACACTTGATCCGACAATCCGGCTATATCGCATATAACCCACTAATATAACATGTACCGATTCATCGAATCAACACTTGATCCGATGACCCTGCTTTATCACATATACCCGGCCGATATCATATATCGCGAGAATAGAATACGGTATCTCATATCGTATTTTTCTCGGTCCCGCACATATCACTTATGTGCTCCTACTCCGTTTTGCCTGAGTCAGGAAATCTCTGTGTAGGACTCTAAAGAATCGTCAATACGCCGGCAGTGGGTGATGATCATATCAAACACCCAAAAGCTGCAAGCGGTCAGCTAAACGTAACAGCCACCCAGGTATTGAGTGATCAGAAGATCAACAAGCAAGCATGTACATTCTCCTGTGAATCCAGTCAGTAACACTATCGTACAGTCCGGTCTCTTCGTCTGATATGTCGCATATCAAGTCTAGGGGTGGTAAACGTTAGACCGCAGTAACCGATAAGTCGTGTCGATGTGAGGCTCATAACCAGTCGAGAAACTACTCATAACACTTACCTGTAGCACTCTATATCAGCCCTGGCCAAGGACTTCCAGTTATAGCCAATCGAACACAGCACAACATCAACTCCCTATACCGGGAGAGACGAATCCCTTCCTATCGCTCATTGCCTCCATGTGATTCGGGACTGTACCCAAAAGCCACCGTTTTGCAAGCCCTCTTGGACGTGGTAAGGTGGAAATCAAAGCACAGTAGGAATCACACAAGACTCTATGACGATCTCGGGTCTACAGACTAACCTGTACCAGTGTCACCAGAGAACTGCTATCTGACGATTGGTATAAATCCATCTAGAAGTTCTCGGCGAGTCCGTTCAGTATACCCAGTCTCTACTGAGCACCTGCATACCATATTTGATGTCAAACACCGATGGATATGGGATCATCCATCGCCCATCATATGGGTCAAGATGCGTATACGCTAGTCTACACTGGTGCATCGATGCCCTGTCTCGATACACCCTCGACTAGGAACAGTTATAGGATGTACTCGTTGACTACCCTGGTCCCACTAGTATGATCTAATCATAGCCCAAGTAGTCGAGTACATATCCTAAGGTCTTTATCTACATGTGAGAGCAAGACAGTAAACTAATACAAGTCAACATGTTAAGACAAAGTGAAACCAAATAGCCTACTATCATGTCGAGCAAGAAAGTCCTCTCTATATATATATCAAAGAATCCACTATAATATACATCATATGTACAACAATGGCCTCTAGGGCATATATATAACTAACAAAACCTCTGTCCAAGGGGTCACTCTCGATGATTGGATCTCGGCCCTTGCCTCGTCGAATGAGGTGCTGGATATTCATAACCGAATACCACCATGCAAAACAAAAGAGAACGTCCTTGTAATAATAGCTTTTTGAAAAATGTTCCAACAACATCTGTATAGGTCTGTTTTCTTTTGCTTTGATCTGAATCAACGCAGTCCCATCAATTAATCACACCATTAAAGAACGAAAATAAAATGTACGTATATGCCATCCGCATTCGCCACTGGGTCCCATCATCACCCGTTAGGTTACTTAACTAACGACAAAGCGGGGACAGGACTAGCACGGGTGTAAAACATATACAACATCTACTAGTATATATAACAATATATAATAATCGCTCCAGGCGTGATAAATGCAACATCACAGAAAAGTAATAAACATCACAGAACAATACAAATAATCTGGGATCCCCGGGTTTCATAGAGCCGCAAATGAAACCCGACGTTCCCCTTGTCGTGTGGATAGCCTGTGCAATGAAAACCTAGACCCTTACGAGCGCGGAAAGTTAGCCGCCAAAACCAGAAGTGAGGCAGCCTCTTCAGCAAAGTGAATGGACCACCCAGCACTTCACAGAATCCGGTAACTTGGGCACCCCTCCTTGGGTCAACCTATACACCCTACGAGTGCGGCGAATAGCCCGCCAATCCTAGAGTGAGGTCCCCTCCCTCTAAAATCCATAAGATGCAGACCCGTTGCCCTCCAGAACCCGGCTATCTGTGCACTCCACCGCGGGGTAAACCTAGTACAGAAAAGAAAATATATACAATTGGTACATCGACCTCAACCCGGTTGTGCCCCAAAAGAATAATATACAAACAGGCAGTGACGGCAGTCCACATGTCGAACGCTTACCCCGCAATATCAAATGTACAAATATATCCAAACTGCACTACCATTGCACGCTAGATATCCACCACGACAAATCCGCAACATCACAGCACAACACAGAACATCAACGTGAATGTCACGTTCGCAAACCCGTCTAAAAGGACTATAGCAATTAGATAAGATTTACCGATCGAATTACATTCACTGTCACAGATAGTAATGTAATGCACTGCAAAACTTAAACAATGTTAGAAAATATCGACTCCGAAATGACCCCGAATAGCCCAAACAACCTGATATAACCATATCCAAAATGGGCCAAATAAACAACACCATAGAACTAACTTCCCAAAGACCAGAGCAACACCCAAAACACCAACCCCATAGGCCTACACAGGGCCGGCGACGCTGGAAATCCCAGGCTAGGGATCAGCCAAAATCCGAGGGTTGGGGTCCGTGTTTGGGGTGTCCTCTTGTGTCCTCCTGAGTAGTCTTCTGCACATGTTTAAATAATTTTTTGAAGAAGTTTTAAAAACAACAGAAACTACAAATCCAGTGGCATCATTTGGGTTTTGTTCCGGTTTCTATACTTTAACATTATCTAAATCAACTAGTAGACGGTTAATAGTTTGTCTCTGATACCATGTAAGTCTACGTTAGCGCCCAGCTGTCTTTCCGAGGCCAAATGCGGAACAAAAACTTTTTCGAACCGGCGCTAACGCAAACTTAAATCCCGGATCGTTCCATTAACCGTAAACTAGTATACTGTAAAAGGGGGTTTTGAGATTATACCGGTCGATCCGTGTCCTTCGATCTTTAACCACTGCCCCTAGCTTGTTGCGAATGCACCAACGAAGCTCGCTCTCCGATCTCGCTCGATCTACGGTCTCCTCCTCGTCGAAGGTGGCGCCACATCAACAAATCTTTATACGGGCTCCCGCCTCTGAACCGAGGCAACTCGGACATGAAGTTTGCTAGCCGACATGTCCAAGGTTGTAGTAGAGTAAGTGTAGAATGCTTTGTCTCAAGTCACCCAAGCTAATGCGTAAGGGTTAATCGAAGTTGCCAAATAAGAGTAAAGATGGAAATGAGCTTGAGAATGAGCTAAGGATTTTTGTTGCAATGAAAATGAATCAATCTCTCACCACACAAAAGATGGGGCTGCCTCAAATAGGGCTCGGCCATGGGATGGTGTGTGGGGGGGGTGAGCACAACACAAAAAGGTGGTGACTATAAGGAAAAATATCTACAGCAAAAATCCTCACAAAAACATCACCATCAACACTCACCATCAACCATCACAGCTCACCACAAAAAAAACCCTCCTCACTAATCTCGAAATTGCAGAAGACCCCCTCAACTAACATTCAGCCAAAAAGAAAGGAATCGAGCTGAGAAAAACTGGCAACTTCAAAAAGCGGTCCCGTAATAAATTACAGGGTAACCCCGCAACTGTATATACATATCCGCATTTGTATTCCGACCGAATACAAATGCAATGAGACAAAAAATATTCCTACAAGATATAATATTAGGATCCGGCTTAAACCAAAGCCCACTAGTATTATCTGTCCAAAAGACGGTGCGTGCACAAGTGCACGCTTATGTTCGAACCCTGCCATAAAACCATACGGCCTATACAACGTTTCACCCGAACTGGGAAACTTTCTGTGGGGGACTCTAAAGACTTGTCAATACTGTGGCAGTAGGTTTGACCACAAGCATGTCAGTGGTACTAGCTGTACGTAACGGCTGCCCATGTATTGAGTGAAAGGGAAACCGATGAGCGAACTCATCCTGGAACCCTACTGAGCCTATGTGTGACAATATCCGTACAGTCCGGTCCGTTCGTCTATGAGTATCGCATATCAGGCCTAGAGAGCTGGTAAACGTCAGACCCCAAAAGCGGTATAAGTCGTGTCGGAGTGTAGCCCAGAACACCCTGAGATACTACTGGAATACCTACCGGTAAATCTTGCTTGCCATGGCCATGGACTTCGTGTAATGGCTCTCCTAAACACAGCGTGATCTCACCCCCAATGTTGGAAGAGGCGAATCCTCTGCCGATCCGCTCACTGCCTCCATGTGGCTCGGGACTGTACCTAATTAAAACCTGTTTGCACGACCCCTTTGAGCCGGGTAGGGTAATAATCAAAGCACGGTGGGAACTCACACGACACAAATGACGATCTCAGGTCGATAGACTAACCTGTACACATGTCACCTGGGAATTGCTATCTGACGACAGGTTTTAATAACCAGCTAGCATGTTCCCGGTGAGTCCTGTCCGGTGTACTCATAACCTAATGAGCATCTGTATACATCTTAGGTGAACCAACTAACACCAATGGCTTGTGAGACCGGCCACCGCCCCTTATCGGGGTCTCGACTGTATACACTAGTCTACTCCGGACTATCGATGCCCTGTCTCGAAACTCCCACGACTAGAGACCACTTTTAAGGATGTGCTTATAGACTACCCTACTCTCATGTATATGATCGCCATCATACTGCTGGTAGTCAAGCAAGAATCCTATGAGCTCTATCAACGTGTAATAGTGATATATATAATGTCACCTAAAGTAGCACACGATGATAAAGATAAACCAGATAGCATACTATCATCTTTGTTGGAGATAGTGCTCTCAGAGTCAATTATTGGATCACAGGCACGTGATTGCAATGATTGAGGGATGACCTATTCCGGTAGGACAGTCTTACTCAAGATGATAGTATGCTATCTGGTTTATCTTTATCATCGTGTACTGCTTTAGGTGACCTGACAGGTCACTATTGCAAGTTGATAGAGCCCCTAGGATTCTTACTTGACTGCCAGCAGTATGAGGACGATCATATATGTGGGAGCTGGTAGTCTATAAGCACATCCTTAAAAGGTCCCTAGTCGTGGGAGTTTCGATACAGGGCATCGATACTCCAGAGTAGACTAGTGTATACAGTCGAGACCCCGACGAAGGGCCGTGGCCGGTCTCACAAGCTACTGGTGTCAGTTGGTTCACCTAAGATGTATACAGGTGCTCATTGGGTTATCAGTACACCGGACAGGACTCGCCGGGAACATGCTAGTTGGTCTTATACCTGACGTCAGATAGCAGTTCCCTGGTGACATGTGTACAGGTTAGTTCATCGATCTGAGATCGTCATTTGTCTCGTGTGAGTTCCCACTGTACTTTGATTACTACCCTACCACGCTCAAAGGAGACGTGCAAACATGTTTTAGTTGGGTACAGTCCCGAGCCACATGGAGGCAGTGAGCGGATCTGCAGGGGTTCGACTCTCTCGGTATTGGGGGTGTGGTCGCGCTGTGTCTAGGAAAGCCATTACACGAAGTCCTTGGCCAAGGCAGGAGATTTACTGTTAGGTATTCCAGTAGTATCTCACGGTGTTCTGGGCTTCACTCCGACACGACTTGTACCGATTTTGGGGGTCTGACTTTTACTAACCCCCAAGGCCCGCCATGCGATGCTCATAGACGAACGGACCGAACTGTATGGATATTGCCACTGACAGGCTCAGTAGGGTGTCAGGATGAGTTCGCTCATCGACGTCCCTTTTGGTCAATAGCTGGTAGCCCGTCACGTATGGCTAATACCTCTGACGTGCTAGTGGTTAAATCCACAGCCATAGTATTGACGAGTCTTTAGAGTCCACCACACACAGTTACTCAAGTTTCGGGCGAAACGCTGTAGAGGCCGTATGGAGATATGGCAGGGTTCGATCAGATACGTGCGGTATTGCACGGATCATGATCGGACGGATAATATTAGCGGGCTTTGGTTTAAGCCGGATCCTAGTATAGTACAGTGTAGATTTTGTCTCATTGCATTTGTATTTCGGTCGGAATACAAATGCGGATATGTATATATAGTAGCGGGGTTTTCCTGTAATTTATTACGGGATCGGTTTTTTGGAGTTGCCAGTTTGTTTTCCGTTTCAGCCATATTTCTTTGTATCTTTCATTGGCTGAAGATTGGTGGAGGAGGGCTTATTTGCATTTGTGCAAATAAGCATTTTGGAGGGTTGTCTTTGCATATTGTTGTATCATGATGACTTAGCCTCCATTGACTTCTAGGATCATGATGGTTAATGATTGCTTATCTTTAGACATGGTGATGATGAAGGATTATGATGGTTGAGTGTGATTTTGGTTGTGATGATTCTTGATCATCATCACCCCTTTTCTCTCTCATGGATGATAGCCTTTTCACTTGCTCTCCCTTGGATTATTCTTGTGAGACTCTCCCTCACTCTCTTACTCTTCTCTTTCTCATACCATGGCCGGCCAAGCCATGAAGGGGCTGTCCAAAAATTGTGGTGGGGTTTTCTTGATCTCTTTGGCTTTGTAAAATCCCACAAGTTCCTTCTCCATAAGCTCATATCATTCCTCCACCAAATGGCAACTTCTACAAACCCCAAATGAGACATAGAGTTCCACACTTATTCTACAGCAAATCTTGGGCACGTCGGCTCACCAACTTCGTACTCGAGTTGCCTCGGTCCAGAGGTGGGAGCCCGTAAAAGAAGCCGGCGACGTGGTGCCCTTCCGGCGACTTGGTGGAGACCGGAGATTCCGCGGGGAGATCGGGACGACGAGGAGAAGACCGAAGGACACGGATCGCTCGGTATATCTCTCTACCCCTTCTCATGTTAGCTAGGACTAGATTAATGGCCTGATCATAGTGCGCGGTGGTGCCGATTTAAAAAGTTAAAGTAAATCATCGGTTCCGCATTCCGGCGTCGGATTGACGGCCGGGGCGCCTCCGTGCACTTACAGTGGTATCAGAACCTTGCCATTAACCTAGTCTAGCTTTGTCTAATGTGTTTACATTTCCGATCGAACAAAATTCCAAAAACCGCGTTTTCATGTGCATCAGTTTCTGTCGAATTTTTTTTGGCTCCAAAAATTTTTCAGGTTGTTTCAGAATGATGTGCAGGGAATTCTAAGACTACTGTGAAATTTTGGTCACGTGAACACAATGTTCCGCCGCGGAACCGCGGCCAAACACATGCTTGGGCCGCGGTTCCGCCGCAAGAATTACTGTTCAGTGCATCAAAATTCTACAGTGGGTCTCTGTGTTGAAAATAGGGGTTTTGGAACATTCTTTTTGGGCCCAGACATTCTGTAAGTGCTACAGTAGTGCTTGGGGCCCACTTGGGTAAATTTGATCGATCGAATATTTTAAACACATTAGTTCACAGTATTTACATTATATCCGCGACCGTGAATGTCACTCGATCGGTAAATCCTATCTAACTGCTATAGCCCGGTTAGACGGATTTGCGAACGTGACATTCACGTTGGTGTTCTGTGTTGTGCTGTGATGTTGCGGATTGGTCGTGGGAGATAGCCTGGATGCAATGGCAGTACAGATTTGGTTGTATTATGTACATTTGATATTGCGGGGCGAGCGTCCGACTTGTGGACTGTCGTCACTGCCTGATTGTATATTATTCTTTTGGGGCATGGCCAGATCGAGGTCGATGTACCCGTTGTATGTATATTTTACTTTCTGTACTAGGATTACCCCAAGGTGGGGTGCACGGATAGCCGGGTTCTAGAGGGCAACAAGCCCGCATCTCATGGCATTGAGACGGAGGGGGCTTCACTCTAGAATTGGCGGGCTATTCGCCGCACTCGTAGGGGGTACAGGTTGACCCAGGAGGGGTGCCCAAGTTATCGGATTCCGTGAAGTGCCAGGTGGTCTATTCACGTTGCTGAAGGGGCTGCCTCGCTTCAGGTTTTGGCGGGTAACTTGCCGCGCCCGTAGGGGTCTAGGATTTCATTGCACAGGCTATCCACATGACCAGGGGAACGTCGGGTTTCAGTAGCGGCTCTGTGAAACTCGGGGATCCCAGATATCTGTATTGTTCTGTGATGCTGTACATTTCTGTGATGTTGCATTTTATCACGCCTTGAGCGAAAAATTATATATTGATATATATACTAGTAGATGTTGTATATGTTTTGCATCCGCGCTAGTCCAGTCCCCGCTCTGTCGTTAGTTAAGTAACCTAACGGGTAATGACGGGACCCAGTGACGAATGCGGATGGCATATACGTACATCATTATTTTCGTTCTTTATTGGTGTGATCAATTGATGGGACTGTGTTGATTCGGATCAATGCAAGTTAAAAACAAACCTATTCTGATGTTGTTGAAACACTTTTCAAAAAGTTGTTATTGCAAGGACGTTCTCTTTTGTTTAGCATCGTGGTATTCAGTTGGAATATCCTGCACCTCAGTCGACGAGGAAAGGGCCGAGATCCCTTCACCGGGAGTGACCCCTTGGACAGAAGTTTGCGTCAGGGCATAAACTTCATGTTAGTTGTATGTATGCCCTAAAGGCCAGTATTGTACAGATGATGTAAATTATATTGGATGCTTGGACATATATAGAGATGACTTTCTTAATCGATATGATAGTATGCTATCTGGTTGCTCTTTATCTTAACATGTATACTAGTCTCCTCAAACTGTCTTATAGTTACATGTTGGTAAAGCCCTTAGGATGAGTACTTGACTACCTGGACTATGATGCAGATCATACTAGTGGGGACATGGTAGTCCATAAGTACATCCTTCAAGGTCCCTAGTTGTGGGTGTATCGAGACGGGGCATCGATACACCAGTGTAGACTAGCGTATACACTTCTCGACCCATAAGATGGGCGATGGATGATCCCATATCCATTGGTGTTTGACATCAAAGATGGTATACGGGTGCTCAGTGGAGACTGGGTACACTGGACGGACTCGCCGAGAACTCCCAGATGGTATTATACCTCACGTCAGATGGCAGTTCTCAGGTGACACTTGTACTGGTTAGTCTGTAGACCCAATATCGTCATAGGGTCTTGTGTGATTCCCACTGTGCTTTGATCTCCACCTTACCACGTCCATGAGGGCATGCAAAACGGTGGTTTTTGGGTACAGTCCCGAGTCACATGAAGGCAATGAGCGATAGGAGGGGTTTCGTCTCTCCCGGTATTGGGGGTTGATGTTGTACTGTGCTCGATTGGCCATAACAGGGAAGTCCGTGGCCAGTGCTGATTCAGAGATTTGCTGGTAAGTGTTACCAGTAGTTTCTCGACCCGTTATAAGCCTCACATCGGCACGACTTATCGGTTATTGGGGTCTGACATTTACCACCCCTAGACTTGATATGCGACATATCAGACGAGGAGACCGGACCGTACGGGAAGTGTTGCCGATCGGCTCGACGGGAGTTGTAGCAGGTTCGCTTGTTCTCTTCTGATCGCTCAATACCTGGGTCGCCGTTACGTTTAGCTGACCGCTTATGGCTTGGGGGTGCTTGATATGATCATCACCCACTGCCGGCGTATTGACGAGTCTCAGAGTCCCACAATGGAGTTTCCTAGTCCAAGCGAAACGTTGTGGTGCGCGTATGCGATATGCTCATGGACCCGATTAAAATGCGCGTATAGGATACCGTGTATTGATCGGGCGGCTTGCTTTTGGTGGGGTCATATGTGATATGGCCGGATTGATAAATCAAGTGTTGATTTATCATTTAACCATTAGATTCTCACTAGAAATCCTTTCTTGTTTTCATATGGATGTATGGATGCATGTATGCATTTCTTTTTGTTTCATGCACATATGGATGTGCATGCACACATACATACATACATCAACTATCATGGTTGATTATACATAGAAAATGGTGGATATATAAGACTCACACCATGGTTTATATTATGGATATTTATTTGTATTTTTGCAAAATCAAAAGAAAAGAGAAAAAAGGTGAATGATTGGTTTTCTTCTACACTCTTCTCTTGACCTAACCATTTTCACCTACCATTTAACCATGATTTATCTTCCTCTTCTCTTTTAACTAAGATGAAATAAATATCCATATCTATTAACCATGGTTGGAAATGAGAAAGGAAAATATATATACTTATGTTTTTCTTTTTCTTGATGAGATTTATTTTCTTCTCTTCTTCATAATATCCATCATCTTCTTCAACCTTGAGCTTATGCTTTCTTGAATTTTCAAGTGAGCAAAATATTCATCAAAATAGGATTTTGAAGTGAGAAAGAGAACCACAATACCATTCTACACAAGTCTAGCCCACTTGTATAGAGTGTTAGCTTCGATTTTCATTCTTGATCTTGCGAAGTTTCTAGCTTGGACAAAGCGGACTCCGGGTGGATCATCGGTGACCTCGAGGAGTTCAAGCGGAATCTTTTCAAACCCTAAGTAGCCGAGGAGTCTAGCGTAGGGAGCTATAAAGGTTGTACTCTCTAAACCCTAGCCTTTCTTTCATATGATGATGTGATATTTTTTGAAACCCTAATTTTCTAGGATCGATCCGATGTTTGTTAACTTAGCACCTTAAAGACTCCACCTTTGGTTCATATGATGCTTCCAAATCCTTTATGAGGTGCTAGGGTAACCTTTTACTGGTATCAAAGCCGACCTAGAACATTAGGCGACCTTTTTATGAAGTTAAAACTCCGATCGAACCGAAAATACGGATTTTTGGGTGCTCTCTGGACTTTTTTCAAAATCTGGTTATTTTCAGAATTAAAAATATGCAAAAAATTCAGCAGGTAAATATAAGAGTTACTGTAAAAAACGAGAGCATGAACAGTTAAAATGACCGCGGTACCGCGGCAATAGCCTGCTTATGCCGCGGTACCGCGGCCATTCTGTTGAGTCATGGTCTGGTTTTTCTACAGTAATTCATTTCTCTGCTTGTTTATGTTTTTGGAGTATTTTTAATCTGAATTTGGTACAATAAATTCTGGAGATGTTTTTGGACTCGTCGGTTGGATCGGAATTTTGATTTCGTGACTTTTCCGGGTAAATCTAGAGAGTATTGAAGTGTTCGAACGACTATCATTTGCTCACTTTTCACGGGGTTTAAAATCTTTCGGAAATACGTGCAAGTTTGTTTATGGTGGACCCTCTAGAAGACAACAAACCTTAACTCGATTATGTGACCGTCTTGAACTGCCTTTTGAACCTTAGGGTTTGGGGCAGTACGGCGTGCCACGTGTGAGGCGTTGGCTTGACCCTTCTACGACTGGACCGCTACGACCATGTCACACTCCGGGTTTTTGAACTCCGCTCAAGTGTTGAGCTTTAGTGAATCTTGGGCATTTGATCGTTCGTTCGAAAACATTAATACTGTCTAATTATCTGGAATGTGATGCAATGTCTGGAATTCATATTATAAGACATGAAATACGAGGTATGTGATACTTCGCATTTACGATGTCTAAAGAGAATGTGGATTCCAGATATTGCAGTTTTACACTTTCTTTTCAGTGACCGTAAGTGTAGTATGTCGATATCACCGGTTTCGTTGCTATACGTCAACGACAATTGGGATACGCATACTTACTTACGTTGATGATATGTGATATTATGTGTTGCTGAGATATGATGTGCAGGATTGTTGCGATTGAATAGCCGGGTTTTTTTATGTGAGATGAGAGTTTTATATTTTCATTCATGTAAATTCAAATGTAATGTAATATTCTTAAATTTGGGGCACTTCCGGGTTGAGGTTGTGTCACCTGTGTTGTATATTATTTACTTTTCCGCATTAGGATGGACCCAAGGAGGGGAGCACAGGTGACCGAGTTCTGGGGTTCAGTGGGAGGCCATCTCGAGGAGTCGAGACCGGGTCTCCTAAACTCCAGAATTGGTAGGGTCGCTTGCCGCTCTCGTAGGGGTCCAGGGTGTGGGCTTGGCTATTCATCGCGACTGTGGAATCTGTATTTTCTATTTTGGCTAAATACTAAATACGGACGTCCTAGTATATCCCACATTATATCTATGTTTCTGCTGCGATATCTGTGATGTGATCATTTGATATGTTCTGATGGATACAGTATATAGTATATATGATATTTTATATAGGCGTTACTTATGTTTTACACCCGCAGTAGCCTTGCCCTGCTCTGTCGTTAGTTACCTAACCTAACGGTACACGAGGGGACATCGAGGCGAATGCGGATGGCATAAGTGTACGTTGTATTTATCTGTGATGTTTAGGTGACTTAAATGATGGGACTTCATTAATGTGATTAATGAAAGAAAAGAAACCTAAAAGATGTTGTAGAATCAAAATTTTTAAAATGGGTAGCTACAGTTTTGCTTTGCATAGCGGTATATATGATATACCCTGCACCTTATTCGATGAGGAAAGGGCCGAGATCCCTTCACCGGGAGTGACCCCTTCAGCAATAACTGGCAGATGCTACAACACTCGGTTTGTTTTTGATTGCTTTTGGAGTTTTGCTTTGCATAGCGGTATATATGATATACCCTGCACCTCATTCGACGAGGAAAGGGCCGACGATCCCTTCACCGGGAGTGACCCCTTTAGCAAAACTAATAAAAGCCTCGAAATCACTCCATTTCAAAATTCACATGATTCTATGACGATATCAAGTTCATTACGCAATAGGTTTTCAGAAAAACCTGCCGTAGCCCTCCGTCATTTCAGATAAGAACTGTTTAGTATTCGTGCTGCGTTTGTTGGCCTTTGTCAAGGCGTAGTGTGCGGTAGCTGAATAGTGCTTATCTGCTTATGCATGTGATGCAGATTGTTTCAGGGTAGTCGTACGACCTTGTTGGCCTTTGTCAAGGGTCGTGCGGGTGGGTTTGATTCAATCAAGAAATGACGGGTTGAACTTGACTAGCATCCTATGATTTGTTGGCCTTTGTCAAGGTCATAGGACGCTAGGGGCAAAATATTATCGGGAATTTCAAGTGTTGAAATTTGCAATGAGATTGCATACCTTCTATGAGATAGTTGGATCCCGATACCCACTGCAAGTAAGAGTTACTCCTGGGAGAGTTTTACACATTACAATTAGCCGATCAAGTAGGTGTCTAGAAAGGTGTTAACGGGGTTACGCCTCTGGGAAAACGAGGTTTACTTTAACTAGGTCCGTGCGAAAGCACGGGGAACCTCTCTCAAAGTACCGACACTGGCCTGGCTGAAAGATTGGCGAAGTTGTAGGGTGTAATTAATCCCGGCTAGTCTTTCCTTTTAGGGTTTGAAGGAAGATTTGATAAAAACCAGTGGGAGCCATCCTGATTTGATAAGATAATAACCAATCTGATCTTGCAAGAGCATACGCTAAAGTTTTTTCTTCTCTCTCTCTCCAGGTAGCGACCATGTCATACCTTAAACAAGATAATAAAATGGATGTATTGACCGAACCCGCATGTTATACTGTGCAGGGGAACGTTGGACCCGTTCTATCTTATAAGTGTTATATGACTGAACAGGAAACAGGAGAATATCTGGATTCTCATGCCACCCGAATGAAGAAAGTACATGTTGATGCATTTTCTTCGGGTGTGTTCGTTACAGAGAACTGTTTCTCCATTTGCCCTACGTCCTGGGTATTAGATACCGGGTCAGGATCCCATATATGTAATCAGTTACATGGGCTTAGAAAAGGTAGAGATCTTGGAGAAGGTGATAAAGACATTAGAGTTGGAAATGGTGCAATTGTTGCAGCTAAGACTGTCGGGGAATATCACCTTGCATTACCAACTGGTAATACATTGGTTCTGAATGAATGCTATTACATGCCAAACCTGATATGCAACATTATATCGGTTTCTTTGTTGAGTAAAGAGGGATATAATTTTGTATTACAGGATAATGTTATGAACATTTTCCGTAACCATGAGTTGGTTGGATCAGGCACTTTGTGTAATGGCATTTATGTTCTAAATCAATCAACAGTTCTGAGCATAACAAATACACACAAGAGGAAGAGTTCAGAAATGAACAAATCCTTCTTGTGGCATTGTAGACTCGGTCATATAAATGCGACACGACTGGCTAAATTGCATAAGGATGGATATTTGAATCCGTTTGAATTTTCATCTTATGACACTTGCCAGTCATGTCTCAAAGGTAAGATGACCAAAACTCCGTTTACGGGACACGGAGAAAGAGTTACTGAACTCTTGGGACTGATACATAGTGATGTATGCGGTCCCATGTCTACACATGCCAGGGATGGTTCATCGTACTTCATTACATTCACTGACGATCTCTCTAGATTCGGATATGTGTTCCTGATGAAACACAAATCAGAAGATTTTGAGAAATTTAGAGAATACAAACAAGAAGTAGAAAACCAAACCGGAAAAAGTATTAAAATCCTTCGATCTGATCGAGGAGGTGAATACTTGAGCAATGAATTCCTGGACTTCCTAAAAGAGAATGGGATTCTCTCTCAGCTAACTCCTCCATATACACCACAGCACAACGGTGTATCGGAGCGGAGGAACCGCACCCTATTAGATATGGTGCGCTCTATGATGAGTACAGCTGAGTTACCTATTTTCTTCTGGGGATATGCGCTGGAAACAGCAGCATACCTATTGAATCAAGTTCCAACTAAGTCTGTACCTACCACACCATATGAGATATGGAGTGGGAAGAGACCATGTCATAAACGAGTTAAGATATGGGGTTGCCCGGCCTATGTCAAGAGGCAAAATCCGGGCAAACTCGAGGCGCGGTCTGTTCTATGCAAGTTTATGGGATATCCCAAACATTCACATGGATATCTTTTCTACCATACAGAGGAACAAAAAGTGTTTGTTTCTCGACATGCCACCTTTTTGGAAAAGGAATTTCTTGCAAAAGAAATTAGTGGCGATAAGGTAGAACTGGAAGAAATTCCGGCTACACAAACTCAAACTGAAGATTTAGTGGAACCAGAGGATTCAGTAGCTCCCAACGAACCTCAGCCTCTCCGCCGATCTAGTAGGGTTCCTCGCTAACCTGAGAGATACTACGGTTTTCTAATGGATGGTAGGAGCGAGGATTGCATCATGGAGGATGATGACCTAACTAGCTTCGAGCAGGCCATCACGAGTAGGGACTCAGTGAAATAGCTGGATGCTATGCGATCCGAAATGGAATCCATGTACACCAACAAAGTATGGACTTTGGAAGTTGCTCCTGAAGGGGTAAAACCTATTGGGAGCAAGTGGATTTTCAAGAAAAAAACTTGGTGTAGATGGGAAAGTGGAGACTTTCAAAGCTAGACTTGTTGTAAAGGGTTTTCGTCAAAGACCAGGTGTGGACTATGAAGAAACCTTTTCTCCAGTGGCTATGCTTAAATCCATTCGGATCATGCTTGCCATCGCTGCATATCATGACTACGAAATCTGGCAAATGGATGTTAAGACCGCCTTTCTAAACGGTGATTTAGAAGAGTGCGTGTACATGACTCAGCCAGAGGGCTTCGTAGACAGTGGGAGCAGCGGGAAGGTGTGCAAGCTGCTTAAATCCATTTATGGATTAAAGCAAGCATCGCGGAGTTAGAACATCTTCTTTGACGTCATTATCAAAGAGTTTGATTTCGTCAAAAACCGAGATGAACCTTGTATCTACAAGAAGGTAGCAGAGAGTAAGGTTGTCTTCCTCGTATTGTACGTGGACGACATACTCTTGATAGCAAATGATATTCCTATGCTGCAATCGGTCAAGCTCTTCTTATCACAAAGATTCTCAATGAAAGATCTTGGTGATGCCTCCTGCATATTGGGAATTAGGATCTATAGAGATAGATCCAAACGGATATTGGGATTGTCCCAATCGAGGTACATTGACTCCATACTAAAGAGGTTTAGTATGGAAGAATCCAAGCGTGGGAACTTGCCCACGATCTCTGAAGTCACTCTCTCCAAAGAAATGTCTCCCAAGACAGATTTGGAGAGAGCTTGCATGCAAGGGATACCCTATGCTTCGGCTGTAGGCTCTATCATGTACGCGATGCTATGTACCAGACCCGATGTAGCATACTCACTAAGTGTAGTGAGCAGGTATCAAGATGATCCTAGAGAGAGTCACTGGACAGCTTTGAAGAGCATTCTCAAGTACTTACGAAGGACTAAAGAGATGCTCTTGGTGTATGGTAACGGAGAACTCCAAGTGGAGTCCTTTACCGATTCGAGCTTCCAGAGTGATAAGGACGACTCTAAGTCACAGTCGGGATTTGTCTTTACCCTTTACGGAGGGCGGTTAGCTGGAAGAGTTCCAAGCAGGAAACCGTGGCAGACTCGACGATGGAGGCTGAATACATCGCTGCCAACGATGCTGCCAAAGAAGCTGTCTGGATCAAGAAGTTCATTACTGAACTTAGAGTGGTTCCATCCATTGAGCATCCAATACCTTTGTATTGCGATAACAATGAAGCGGTGGCTTTGGCCAAGGAACCCAGTGTAGCGTTTTGAAAATCGTTTCGGTGAAATTTCGGAAAATCGGTAAAATAAGGGGTTTTTTTGTAAAAAGTCAAAATACAAATATCTTATTATAAAAATTAAATATACATATTCTAGCTATATAATTGCTAGTCTTTGGTGTTTATTGAGCCACTGGTGAAATTTCAAATTTTCTGAAAAAAATTATTTTTAATATTATTTTAAGCCGGTAAGAAAATACATTAAATTAGCGATAAATACAAATTTAAATGGGATAATTTTAATCTCTAAAATCATGTTAATTAAAATCTAGTTGTAATATAATTTTTTAGTATTTTATTTCAAGTTTTAATTGGTTTTTATTATGGAAAACAAAAATATAATTATTTTGAACTAAAACTTGCAAATATGGTATTGTGGGGGGTCTTTTTGCATAGAATTTTTTTGTAAAGTCTCTCACACTCACCCTCACTCCCCTTGGCCGGCCCCACACTATTGTATCAGCCCAAGAATTTTCTTTCCCTCCTTTTGACCTTAAATCATGTGAAATAATGGTGTAAAAAGGTTTTTTATATATATTAAAAGGGTAGGGGTATTATGGTAATTTGTGAGGCCATTGACCTTGGAATTTCCACACAAATCCCCTCACCTCTCCCTCTCCTCTCCTCTGGCCGAAATTCTGCACCTAATTCCCCCCATTTCACCACCTTATCTCATCTCCAAAATCCTTCAAAAACTTCTTCAAAAATCAAGTAAAACCTTACCGAAATCAAAATCCAACTCTTACCCATTTCTCATTTGCCTATCTAGAATGGATCTAGGGAACAAGATTTCAATTTGGGAGGCTATGGGTGCTTATGGATTTTCAAATGTTTTGGGTATAATTTCTGAATCTTTAGCTTAATTTGTTAGTTAATTCCTTAAAGTTAATTTATTTAAGTGTAAATTAGGCTTTTGTTGCAAGTTTGGAAATTCTAGAAAGGGATTGAATGCAACTTAGGGTTTTATGATGTGAGATTATGGTTGTGTGATATTTTTGACATATTAATGTTATGCTAAAACTAACATAGTTGCTAGTTTACTAATTGATGCTTGAAATTGTTAAAATTGGAATTTTATGCAAACTAGGTTTTGGAAATTTTTTGCAAATGTTAGACTAAAAATCTAATTAGGTTTTTCATGACTTCATTAACATTATTAATTGTAGTTTAATGTTTTAGATCATGCAAATCTAAGCTAAATTGTTGTTGTGCACTTTTGCTATAAAATTGTTAAAATTGGGTATATTGTAAACTAGAATTTTGAGGTTGATGAAATTTAATGAGATTAAATCGTGGAAATTGTTTTTATGACTTATTTGAGATGTTTAATAAGTATCATGGCCGCTAGTTTGTTTAAACGTCGGGCTTTGTACTAAAACGGGTAATATTTGCTTACTATATTTTCGGAAAAATGGCTTTTAAAGTGAGTTTAGGGTTTTTGTGAATTTTAACCTATTTTACAGTATAATTAGTGCTTGTGATCGTGCAAATGAGTGTGTTTGGGTTTTTCTCGATGGTTTGGCGTTTGTACGCAGACGTCGAGAGTTTTTGGGTTGATTTATGAAAGCAGCCATAGGTTTTGACCTATATGGGATTCGTGTGTCGTTTTAGTCATGAGTTGGATTTTAATGCGATACCGTGTGTTATGATATGTAGGTACCCTTACGAAGATTTCGAGACGAAAAGCAAGCGCGTGGCGACGCCGGCACCGGCGAGCGAGGACCAGGTGAGTAGATTTATATCTATGGGGAGAAGTCGGGTGGATGGCGTATAGCACCCCCGCAGTCCATAGTGTAGCTCATATATATATGTTTATATAGGTGTCTTATGATACGAGAATGTTCATTCATGTTATGTTTATGTGTTCATGGAGTACCTTTGGGTTAGTTGCGAAACCCTAGAGTAGTTGTTATACCCACATACGCACACACAGACTTGCATACTTTACTTCCTTGTGCGTAGATTGGGATGTGTATATATGTATATATGCGTGGGTATGGGACTATGCATATGTACATTCATATACATATGCATGGATAATGAGGATGTACTTGGGATTTAAGATGAGTCGATGAGATTTGATTTGAGGCCGTGAGATTGGTGATATAGCAGGGTTCGTATTTGAGATACGACATGAAAACGGGTCTTGACGTAGTGTTTCACACACGTGCATGCATACTTAGGCGGTATCAGTATTGTACTAGACGTAGATCAGTACCCCGATCATGATATTTGATAAAGAGGATACCAGGTGAATAGTATGATGAATGTGATATTGACCCGTACCCAGATTTGGGATGCCGTACGCCGGATTTACGTACGAGATATATTGATGATTGATCCGCACTCTTGACTTGGGATGTCTGATTGTAGATATGGTATCGGATATGATATTATTGAGGCGGGATCACCGACTAATATATATATACAGGTATGTATATGGATCGACTCAGATGTTAGGCGGTTTCCTTACCTGTAGTCCAGCTTGTTAGCTTAGCCCTTTAGTTTAGATTAGTTGTTAGATTAGATTCGATTCTTACCTATTTCAAAAACTAACGAATCGTGGGTATTTTAAAAGACAGCCCAAGGGATCCTACGGATATTTCAAAAGACGCATCTTTTCATAAAAAAACACCATAACCCCTATTTTCAAAACCCCATGATTCGTGTTATTTCAAAAGGCACCATTTGTACGACTTATATTAGATTAATGCAGGTTAGTTACAGTTGCGTCTTGTATTCAGCTCCCGCTTATTATTGTGGTTCGCTTCGCATCGCATACTTATGTTATAATTTCTTATTGCAATGTTGATATCATATTGTTAGGACACCAGCACCATTACCGATGATGCGTATGTACCATGTACACTTACTTGCCGGCTCACACACATCTTCATCGGTAATTGCCATGTCACGTACACCTTAGAAAAGATTATTGCTTGACTTAGCTTGTTAGTTAGTACTTTGACATGATATTAGTGTACTTGCCTTATATGCCAGCTTAACATTGTAGTTATTACTTGCCACTTCATGCATACTGTTATTCATTGTTATGCCTATATTCATGGTTTTACATGCTATTGATGATTTGGATTCGGATTTCCATGAGATTTTCTGGATTTGGGGGGAAAACCGCAAAACTTATATAAACTGATTTCTCCCTTTTTAAATAAAAAGTGCGGTTTTGCCCATGATGTATGAGTCGTCCACCATAAGTTTGCTGATGGATTTCGAGACCCGATTCGAGGAGACGGATGAACAGTTTCGGGTACATGGTGGACCCGATAAGGTACTCCGGGGCAAGAAGCGCGTGATGATGACGATGTGAGCCTGGCAGGGGAGCACTACCTACCGGTGATTTTACCCGACGCGTCGGATATCCGGAGGATACCGTCGTGGTCTTGAGATGGATGGTAGGGGCCGGTCTGGACTGACGGCGCCCTAGATATTGTGATTGAGACATTGAGATTTCAAGATATTGAGGTACAGAGACTGTGATACAGAGATATCGAGATATTGGGGTTACATTTTGTGCCGATGCTAGGCACTGTTTTATGCTGATTTAATTTATGATATCTCATTTTAAAAATACAAAGGAAATCTCACTAGATTATGAAAACAGTTTCTTCATTTACATGTATTCTGTTTTCATGCATTCATATACCTCATTCATATGATATATTGCTACTTGAGGCACTGACACGGGCACATGAGATTACACTCGGGTTAGATATTTACCGTAGCCTTGTTATAGGTTGCATGTTATATATATATTTGAGGATTTATTATGATCATTGACCTAGGTTGCGTTATTTATTCGATTTCTTTCCGTAGATGTTTTTCTATTCATGAGTTGGCAACTCACCCCCGTTGTGCCCCAGTTTCTTGCAGGTTTGCCGTACAGGTTTCATTACGGCTTTGCGGGCATAGTTTCGTTCGGGTGATTTGCTAGTAGGTGGGTTTACTTGTATCGTACCCCCATTATATATCTTGTATATAATTATTCTGTTGTATCCCGTTTGGGAGCCAGTATTTACAAAGGAGACTCTGCCGAAATTTTCAGGAAATTTTTGATGTTTTTAAAAAACCGCATAACTCGGCTTATGCTATTAAAACTACTTGATTTTAAATTGGTTTTCCTTCACTCTACTACTTTTCTTGGTTTGGATTTCTGGGTTTTCGGCTTACTTAGATTACGTACGCCTCTAGACGTTTCGTAATTTAAGTGCCGGTCATGTTCCGTACTTTCGGGTCGTGACAAAGTTGGTATCAGAGCGTTAGGTTTTACCTTCGGAACGTAGGATGACCCTTGGTTGATGGAATAGGTGACTAAAGTAGAGTGACGTACCGTTGGTATGTTCCACGGCATATTTACGACACGCCACTCCACTTAAGAAGCCTTAGGATGTACATTTCCTTGTTCAGTATTATATTCCTTCCTGATCTAGCCTCATCGGTACCAGTTTGGTTTTGCTGCCACGATTACGGGCAGGGAGAGCTACGGCTAGAGTTGCGGTCAGCACGAGCTCGTCACGAACGAGGACTGACCAGGGCGTGATTCCGGCGACACCCGATTGTAGAGAGATGTCTTTTGATTGTGTTTTACGCCACGAGCGTTGGATGGATCGCCGTATGAGATTGCTCGGACGTGCAGATTAGCACCAGAGGATTGAGCCACCGGTAGAGGCCAGCCATACTTAGATGACCATTGAAGTGATTGAGGCACGGTTCAGCGTGCAGATGAGCGAACCAGTTTTTGCTGTGAACGACGAGATATCGCCCCAGATGTGGGAGCTATTGCAGTACGAGGTTGTACTAAGAGATTACAGAAGGCCGCTAGTCACCAAGGAAGAATGACTAGGACGTGTGGTTCTTTCGCCTACCCCGATACGAGGTCATCAGATAGATTGATTCCAGCTAGAGACGACTTCACGCGGAGACGTTGAGAGTCGACAGAGACGATCGAATGTCAGAAACCTATTATTCCAAGTTTAAAGTAGTCGGAAGAACATGCAGGCAATTCTATGGTCCCTCTAGAAGAATGAAACCCTAACTCGACTTAATGACCGTGTGAAAGCCTCACCGATGCTGTGGTATGTACTTGATACTATTAAACTGTGCCCAAGATGTTGAGCCCTTGGGGGATTATGAGGTTTTGACAATCGATTGGATGGTTCGACTTAATTCGGATGCTAGGTGTTGGGATGCATTTCTTGGGAGACTCCCGATACGAGGATAGCCGTTGGAGCTCAGTCCATGCAGCCGCTGTAAGTGCACGGCGGCGCCCCGGCCGTCAATCCGACGCCGGAAAGCGGAAGCGGTGAATAACTTAAATTTTGCGGACTTAGCAAACCGGCACCACCGCGCACTATAACCCAGATCGAAAACCATTAACTAGTCTAAGCTAACAAGAAGATGGGTTAGAGATATACCGACGATCCAAGTCCTCCGGTCTTCTCGTCATGGTCCCGATCTCCTACGGAAAAGTCCCGTCTCCTCCTCGTCGCTAGAAGTGCACCACATCGCCTACTTCTTTTACGGGCTCCCACCTCAATGCCGAGGCAACTCGGGCACGAAGCCGGCTACTCGACGTGCCCAAGGTTCGCTGTAGAATGTGTAGTAGAGGAAGTCTCATATGGGGTTATGGAGTTGTGCCATTTTGTGGAGGAAAAGAGAGGAACTTTTGGAAAGGAACTAGAGGGCTTTTCTAGCAAGCATGAGAAAACAATATGCCACCCCAAAAATGAATCAATCAACCCCCCCAAAAAAATGGCCGGCCAATGCAAGGTGATGGAATGAGAGAGCAATGAGAGTGAGGGAGTGATATCATCAAAAAACAAAAGATCCAACCACAACCATAATCAAAAGAGAGAGAGAAAGGAATGGTTATGATATCAAGTAATGATCACAAGCAAAACCAATACTCCACCACCAACCACCAACCTCATCATCAACAACCATGATGAGCCAAAAGTCATGCCATCATGACAAGAAGAGGTCAAGGTCAATGAAAATATGTCATGATACAACAATAAGCAAAGAACCCCTCCACAAACACTTATTTGCAACAATGCAAATAAGCCCTCCTCCACCAATCTTCGGCCAATGAACGGAACAATGGAAATTGGCCGAAACGGAAAGCAAACTGGCAACTCCAGAAAACTGGTCCCGTAATAAATTACGGAAAAACCCCGATACTGTGCATACACACCCGCATCTGTATTTCGACCGAAATACAAATGCAATGAGACAAAGTCTACACTGTACTATACTAGGTCCGGCTTATACCAAAACCGGCTAGTAATATCTGTTCGATCCTGATCCGTGCAATACCGCACGTATCTGATCAAACCCTGCCATATAACCATACGGCCTATAGTACAAACTGTCCGATCCTGATCCGTGCAATACCGCACGTATCTGATCGGACCTTGCCATATCTCCATACGGCCTCTACAACCTTTCGCCCGAAAGCTGAGTAACTGAATGTGGGGGACTCTAAAGACTCGTCAACACCTTGGTTGTGGATTTAACCACTAGCACGTCAGAGGTATAAGCCAATACGTGACGGGCTACCAGGTACTGACCAAATGGGACGTCGATGAGGAAGCTCACCCCGACACCCAACTGAGCCTGTCAGTGACAATATCCGTGCAGTCCGGTCCGTTCGTCTATGAGTATCGCATGGCGGGCCTAGGGGGTTGGTAAAAGTCAGACCCCCAAAAGCGGTACAAGTCGTGTCGGAGTGTAGCCCAGAACACCCTGAGATACTACTGGAATACCTACCAGTAAATCTCCTTGCCTTGGCCAAGGACTTTGTGTAATGGCTCTCCTAGACACAGCACGACCTCACCCCCAATACCGGGAGAGACGAACCCCTGAAGATACGCTCACTACCTCCATGTGGCTCGGGACTGTACCTAACTAAAACCTGTTTGCACGACTCCTTTGAGCCGTGGTAGGGTAGTAATCAAAGTACAGTGGGAACTCACACGAGACAAATGACGATCCCCAGGTCGATGAACTAACCTGCACACATGTCACCAGGGAACTGCCATCTGACGTCTGGTATATGACCAACTAGCATGTTCCCGGCGAGTCCTGTCCGGTGTACTCATAACCCAATGAGCACCTGTACACATCTTAGGTGATCCAACTGACACCAGTGGCTTGTGAGACCGGCCACCGCCCCTCGTCGGGGTCTCGACTGTATACACTAGTCTACTAATGGAGTATCGATGCCCAGTCTCGAAACTCCCACGACTAGGGACCTTTTAAGGATAAGCTTATAGACCCCCAGCTCCCACTTATATGATCGCCCTCATACTGCTGGTGGTCAAGCAAGAATCCTAGGGGCTCTATCAACGTGTAATAGCGACGTGTCATGTCACCTAAAGCAGTACACGATGATAAAGGTAAACCAGATAGCATACTATCATCTCGAGTAAGACTGTCCTACCGGTATAGGTCCTCCCTCAATCATTACAATCACGTACCTGTGACCTAATAATTGACTCTGAGGGCACTATCTCCAACAATCTCCCACTTGCACTCAAGGCTAATTATTGCGATGTTGCATACTCACAGCCCGTGTGATACCGAACACCCAACTCCTCTACTAGTCAGTCTCACAAAGCTCGTTTGCGAAACTATTGCGTTCGAGGAATAGCCTCAGTGAGTGGATCCGCTTAGTTGTTTCTTTCTATGTCTCTCTATATCTCAAGTTCGCGGAGAAACCTATCTCCCGAAATGAGCAATACCTGTCTTAGAATGTGTCTGGATGTCTGATGGGACATAGCTCATAAATGAACTCCAAATCCAAACTTCTTAGACTATATCGTCAACTGAACTTAATCAGTATCCTGCGCGCCATGCCTCCCTCAGTATTGCCTTGGACCACCTGTCCAAAATACTGCCCCTCATCAGAAGGAAAACTATAACTCTGACAACCTTCTTGTCGTCCATGTCACCTTGGAAGCCTGGAATGATAACTGTCTCCTGAATGAGGCTGTCGTTATCATCTCCCTAGAACATCCACTTATGTTCTAAAACTGCTTCCGACTGTTTCTCCAGGATTGGATTAATGTCAACTTATTGCATCTAGTGCAAGAACAACATCTGGTGTGGTACTTGACATCTCACGATTGACTCAATTGCCTGAGCAAGTGATCTGCCAATCATGCCCGTCCCTCTCCCCTTTAGTCTGTAAGACACCTTTGGAGAGGGTGACTCCATTACCTGCAGGTACACTACCGTGCCAGGAGTCGTCCATCCTAAATACTCTTAGAACGCTGTCAAGTACCCTGATTGGGAAACCACCCAAATCTAGATCTAAGACCATAGATCTAGTAACCAGTATGTCTGATATAAAATCCATTTCCTTTGTGGAGAAACAACTGTGTGACGACCAAACTATAACCGATCGTAGTGTAGGAGTTTCCTTTCCTACTCTGTGTATATCATCCAAATACCAGGATATCACACCCTACTACCTTCTCAACAGATCCATCCCCTATTCTGATGAAGTCAAACCCATGACTGTCACGTCAGAAATAGATGATCTTTCTCCACTACATCTGCTCTAGTCTATAAATAGACATAAGCTACCTGTCCACCAATGCTTCCGCTGCTCCCACTGACTACGACAACCCTCTGGCAGAGTCATATAGACGTGCACTTCTAAAACTAGTTTAGAACGACGCTATACTCATCCTCCCGCCGGGTCTCGCAGCCTGGAACAACAGCAATGGTAATTGTGGGTAAACAAGAACTTCCCTGTCACCGTCCTTGAGGCTACCGGAGTACCTCTCGGGTGCCTGAAGTTACCCACCTTATCTGCGGAGTGGCCAATGGAATGTCAATTCAGATTGAATCTTTAGGTTCCTTATCAAATCTTCAGTAATCGTTTGTGGTTCTGGAATCACTTCCAGTTCTACCATACTCCCACTACTGTTTTTCTGAAAAAAAATCCATTTTTAATAAAACTGTGGCGAGTCTAGAACAATATCGCTATTGTTCGTCCAGATGGTAGAAAATCAACCCTCGTCATAGCCTGGGTCAACCCACAAACAGCTATTACAGAAACGTGCCTTGAGTTGTCCAGTGTCTGGTTTTAATCATAAACCGGACAACTCCCCGTACCTTAACATCGTTAAGATATGAACTGTTCTATATCATATATAGAACCAGAGGCACTGATTTAATTGAACCAGATTCAAATCATGCAACTGTCTCCAGTGCATGTCAACTAAATGGAAGGAGGCCGATCAGCGTTACTCAACTTAGGAATACTTCCAATTATGAGTAACCTGAAAGAGAAGCAAGATCTCTTTATCATTACTATCAACTGAATACCATACACAAGTACCTACATCTTCGATCTCTTTGAAGAATCCCGATACTTGCTATACCTGGTTCTCTACTCTATTCAAATACCTATAACTTCTCAAAATTTGGACCCTGTGTTTCCGCGAAACACTTGTCTAAAAACTAGAGAAGTCATAAGTAAACCGAATATAGTACGAGGACCAACCCCTCTGTCCTGATGGACCCTGGACAACATACAATCCTTTGTATAAGTCCCTTGAGTCTGATAACTCATTCACTGTGTGTCGTAGGTTGAAAACTGTACTTATGGTTAAGAAGAATTACACCGCTGTTTAATGCTCCTTACCTAACCATCCACTGATATAGGTAAATGTCGTAGACATAATTTCAGAAAGGTATATCTGACTCTATGAAAATAGACGTACAGATATATCAATTTGAAATTGGTGCATAACTGCGGATATTCAAAACCAAATATTTGCCGACTGGCAAACAACCCAGGTGACTTCCTCAAATATCACTGATTCCAACGAATCCCGATATAATGAGGGTGATCACCTAATTCCCACTAACCTACTCCCACTCATCATCTGAAAAACCATACAGATGTGAGAGTCATACCTGGTAAATACATACCCTGGAGTAAGTGTCTAACTGGGAAATCAGTTTTCCTTTAACAGTACACAGTGAAACTGAAACATTGAAATGCTTCGATGGGATATCCCGGTATTCCTAGTAATGCCTCTTCCAGAATCACGACTGTAACCGTATAGTTCTTTGCCACCTCTCCAAATCCCTTCATATGTCTTTAGTCATTACCTTCTGCACACCCCTTTAGGCCAAATGGTTTTCTTCCTTCCCTACCGTTCGGCACCAGCCTATGGTTTGGAAGAAGACTATCCAATAAGCATAATGGGTGTACTGTCCCAATCCTAGGAACACTCGCAATGAGAGAGGGTGAAGATAAAAGACAACCGAATAAACCTTATTCCTATTTCTCCTGAACCAGAATCCATCCCCGAACTGGAATAAGTTCCATTCGAGTTCGTATATAACCATACGATGGAGTATCCAAATAAACTGTGGATCTTCGTAGTGATACGGAGTGTCCTGGAGAAACACAAAGGTGATGTGGGAGTGGTAATGAAATATTTGGTTTGGTCGTGAATATCTGTTGCAATTTACTTTGCCCTCTTACTAATCCCTTGCTTTGTCTGAACTTAATACCTTCTGTACACCATCGTTAGGCTAATTGGTTTTCTTCATTCCCTACCGGTCGGCACCAGCCTAAGGTTTGGAAGAAGACAATCCAATTTGCGTAATAGGTGTACTACCCCTAAACCAAGGAGTACTCGTAACCTGAGAGAGGGTAAAAGGAAAAGACAACTGAATAATCCTATCCGTTTTCTCCAGAACCGGAAACCATCCTCGAATAAATTCTTTCGAGTTCGTATCTAACCATACGATGGTTTTGTCCAATGGAAGTGGACGTTCATAGTAAAACGGGGTGTCCTGGAGAAAAGGGTAAAAGTAGGAGTGGCAATGAGGTCTGCAACTCTGACAATCCAAAAGCCGGTGTTAAAGAAGGTTCGGTCAACTGAGTCAAAGTCTTAGGGTCGGGTCAATGGTCGCTGCCAAAGAGAGAGAGAAAAGAAACACTCAGCGTGCACTCTAACCTAGATCAGAATGGTTACCAATTTATCTAATCTGGAATCCTCCCACTGTACCTCAAATTCTCCTCCAAACCTGAAAGAAGAATTAGTCGGGGTTACCCGAGGAGTATACCAACTCATCAGTGGGAATCGGGATCCAACTATCATTGCATGATAACGTGACGGAATCCGCTCACGCTATCACACTCCAGAAGGTATGTGCATATCTGGCAAGTTTCAGTTCTTTTGAAACTCCCGATGTAATTTCTGCCCCATGCTCTTATGACCTTGGCTTTGGCCAACAAATCATAAGTCACATGTCAAGTTCTACCCGTCATTCTCCAGGTTGATTCGAATCCACCCGCACAAGCCCTTGACTTTGGCCAACAAGGCTATACGACTGTTCCAAACCAACGCATCTATCTATGCTGCATATGAATAACCAACAGCTACCAAACACTGTGCCTTGACTTTGGCCAACAAACACAGCTTGAATACTATTGACTACCCATATGAAACGACGGAGGGCTACGAATGGTTTCTGGCGAAAACCTTTAACGTAAAGAACTTGATATCGTCGAAGGAACGGATAGCTTTAAAAAATATAGTGACGAAAAACCGTTGCTAAAGAGGTCACTCCCGGTGAAGGGATCTCGGCTCTTTCCCCGTAGAATGGGGTGCAGGATATTCCAACTGAATACCACGATGCAAAGCAAAAGCAATCGGCTATAGTGAAATTAATGCCCTGACGCAAACTTTTGTCCAAGGGGTCACTCCCGGTGAAGGGATCTCGGCCCTTGCCTCGTCGACTGAGGAGCAGGATATTCCAAATGAATACCACGATGCAAAACAAAAGTGAACGTCCTTGCAATAACAGCTTTTTGAAAAAGTGTTCCAACAACATCAGATTAGGTTTGTTTTTAACTTGCATTGATCCGAATCAATGCAGTCCCATCAATTGATCACACCAAAATGAACGAAAATATACTGATGTACGTATATGCCATCCGCATTCGCCACTGGGTCCCGTCATTACCCGTTAGGTTAGCTTACTAACGACAGAGCGGGGACTGGACTAGCGCGGATGCAAAACATATACTACATCTACTAATATATATACCAATATATTATATTCGCTCAAGGCGTGAATAAAAATGCAACATCACAGAAAATGTACAGCATCACAGAAACAATACAGATATCTGGGATCCCCGGGTTTCACAGAGCCACTACTGAAACCCGACGTTCCCCTGGTCGTGTGGATAGCCTGTGCAATGAAATCCTAGACCCCTACGGGCGCGGCAAGTTACCCGCCAAAACCTGAAGCGAGGCAGCCCCCTTCAGCAACGTGAATGGACCACCCAGCACTTCACGGAATCCGGTAACTTGGGCACCCCTCCTGGGTCAACCTGTACCCCCTACGAGTGCGGCGAATAGCCCGCCAATCCTAGAGTGAAGCCCCCTCCGTCTCAATGCCATGAGATGCGGGCTTGCTGCCCTCCAGAACCCGGCTATCCGTGCACCCCTCCGCGGGGCAATCCTAGTACAGAAAGTAAAATATACATACAACGGGTACATCGACCGCAACCAGGTCGTGCCCCAAAATAATAATACAATCAGGCAGTGACGGCAGTCCACATGTCGGACGCTCGCCCCGCAATATCAAATGTACATAATACAACAAAACTGTACTAGCATTGCATCCAGGCTATCCCCCACGACCGATCCGCAACATCACAGCAAAAACAAAACATCAACGTGAAAGTCACGTTCGCAAATCCGTCTAACCGGGCTATAGCAGTTAGACCGGATTTACCGATCAAGTGACATTCACGGTCGCAGATATAATGTAAATACTGTGAAAAATGTGTTTAAAAAATTTCCGATTGATCAAACAATTAACAAGTGGGCCCCAAAGAAAACTGTAGCACTCACAGAAACAATTGGCCCAACTTTAATATTCCAAAGCCCATATTTTAAGCCCAGAAGGCCTCTGTAAAAAAATGGTGAAGTGATGTGAATAGTGCGCGGCGGAAGGGCCGCATAAATGGGGTTTTCGCGGCGGTTCCGCGCTCCAACTGTGGAGTTACTTCGTCAAATTTTTACAGAACTCTTAGATTTTCCAGTACATCAATAGTTTATAACCTGAAAAAATTTTCGAGACCAAAAATTTTCAACAGAAACTGATGCGAACTAAAATGCAGTTTTGGAACTTTTTGATCGATCGGAAATGCAAACACATTACACAAAGTTAGACTAAGTTAATGGCGAGGCTCTGATACCACTGTAAGTGCACGGCGGCGCCCCGGCCGTCAATCCGACGCCGGAAAGCGGAAGCGGTGAATAACTTAAATTTTGCGGACTTAGCAAACCGGCACCACCGCGCACTATAACCCGGATCGAAAACCATTAACTAGTCTAAGCTAACAAGAAGATGGGTTAGAGATATACCGACGATCCAAGTCCTCCGGTCTTCTCGTCATGGTCCCGATCTCCTACGGAAAAGTCCCGTCTCCTCCTCGTCGCTAGAAGTGCACCACATCGCCTACTTCTTTTACGGGCTCCCACCTCAATGCCGAGGCAACTCGGGCACGAAGCCGGCTACTCGACGTGCCCAAGGTTCGCTGTAGAATGTGTAGTAGAGGAAGTCTCATATGGGGTTATGGAGTTGTGCCATTTTGTGGAGGAAAAGAGAGGAACTTTTGGAAAGGAACTAGAGGGCTTTTCTAGCAAGCATGAGAAAACAATATGCCACCCCAAAAATGAATCAATCAACCCCCCCAAAAAAATGGCCGGCCAATGCAAGGTGATGGAATGAGAGAGCAATGAGAGTGAGGGAGTGATATCATCAAAAAACAAAAGATCCAACCACAACCATAATCAAAAGAGAGAGAGAAAGGAATGGTTATGATATCAAGTAATGATCACAAGCAAAACCAATACTCCACCACCAACCACCAACCTCATCATCAACAACCATGATGAGCCAAAAGTCATGCCATCATGACAAGAAGAGGTCAAGGTCAATGAAAAGATGTCATGATACAACAATAAGCAAAGAACCCCTCCACAAACACTTATTTGCAACAATGCAAATAAGCCCTCCTCCACCAATCTTCGGCCAATGAACGGAACAATGGAAATTGGCCGAAACGGAAAGCAAACTGGCAACTCCAGAAAACTGGTCCCGTAATAAATTACGGGAAAACCCCGATACTGTGCATACACACCCGCATCTGTATTTCGACCGAAATACAAATGCAATGAGACAAAGTCTACACTGTACTATACTAGGTCCGGCTTATACCAAAACCGGCTAGTAATATCTGTTCGATCCTGATCCGTGCAATACCGCACGTATCTGATCAAACCCTGCCATATAACCATACAGCCTATAGTACAAACTGTCCGATCCTGATCCGTGCAATACCGCACGTATCTGATCGGACCTTGCCATATCTCCATACGGCCTCTACAACCTTTCGCCCGAAAGCTGAGTAACTGAATGTGGGGGACTCTAAAGACTCGTCAACACCTTGGTTGTGGATTTAACCACTAGCACGTCAGAGGTATAAGCCAATACGTGACGGGCTACCAGGTACTGACCAAATGGGACGTCGATGAGGAAGCTCACCCCGACACCCAACTGAGCCTGTCAGTGACAATATCCGTGCAGTCCGGTCCGTTCGTCTATGAGTATCGCATGGCGGGCCTAGGGGGTTGGTAAAAGTCAGACCCCCAAAAGCGGTACAAGTCGTGTCGGAGTGTAGCCCAGAACACCCTGAGATACTACTGGAATACCTACCAGTAAATCTCCTTGCCTTGGCCAAGGACTTTGTGTAATGGCTCTCCTAGACACAGCACGACCTCACCCCCAATACCGGGAGAGACGAACCCCTGAAGATACGCTCACTACCTCCATGTGGCTCGGGACTGTACCCAACTAAAACCTGTTTGCACGACTCCTTTGAGCCGTGGTAGGGTAGTAATCAAAGTACAGTGGGAACTCACACGAGACAAATGACGATCCCCAGGTCGATGAACTAACCTGCACACATGTCACCAGGGAACTGCCATCTGACGTCTGGTATATGACCAACTAGCATGTTCCCGGCGAGTCCTGTCCGGTGTACTCATAACCCAATGAGCACCTGTACACATCTTAGGTGATCCAACTGACACCAGTGGCTTGTGAGACCGGCCACCGCCCCTCGTCGGGGTCTCGACTGTATACACTAGTCTACTAATGGAGTATCGATGCCCAGTCTCGAAACTCCCACGACTAGGGACCTTTTAAGGATAAGCTTATAGACCCCCAACTCCCACTTATATGATCGCCCTCATACTGCTGGTGGTCAAGCAAGAATCCTAGGGGCTCTATCAACGTGTAATAGCGACGTGTCATGTCACCTAAAGCAGTACACGATGATAAAGGTAAACCAGATAGCATACTATCATCTCGAGTAAGACTGTCCTACCGGGATAGGTCCTCCCTCAATCATTACAATCACATACCTGTGACCTAATAATTGACTCTGAGGGCACTATCTCCAACAGCCGCGACGAGACGAGTCCAAAGCAGATGACATTAGAGAAAAGTGAAGTAAGATGTTCGTACCAGATCTAGATGAGATGACGTTCCACTCCGCCGACATCAGAGATGCGATGCGCATGCCGAGGCATGGTACTTGGATTTACCTTCCAGAAGGAGTCGCGATGAGTATGCAGTCGTTCCAGAGCAAGATGCAGATATAGGAAAGGACGATGACTTCCGGACAGTTGGCAGAGACGAGACATGGAAGTGACCGTGAGCAGGATTCCTTCCAGGACACTGCTGCAATGATATTTGCACCTAGGATCAGAGGTGTCACGTACATTCAGAGAGCCAGAGGCCGACGCCAGTGATATGCTGTCTTATGAGTGGTCGCGATGATTGACCGAGAGATGACCAGAGAAGTGCCACAACGGAATCATCCCCGTTAGCACACCTGACAGGGCCGATGAGCCGATGGACCGAGAGATTGGTAATTCATAGTGAAGACCTTGACCCAGGAGTGGTCATTGTTACGCACACCAGCAGGCCAGAGTTCATGACCATCGACGAGACGTCCCATTAGTGACCGCGACAGTTGGCCCGAGATTCTTAGAGGATGCGCTTGAGCGGTACTATTCAGCCATTATTGATTTCGATGTTTTGGGTGATTTATTCGCATGATTTGATTTTGATGATTGAGGATTTATGATCTTTGCATAGTGTTGCACTTGATATCGTTTTCGTGCTTTGGTTTCACATGTTTGTGATTTTACAGTTTTAGACATTTGAGTTGATTTTGTGCGTATATACGCACACGATCTGGTTCCTGCACTCTGTATAGTTTATATATGCTTGCAGTGCAGTGATACGCCATTTGTGCACTTAGATGCACTGGACTTCGATTTCGATTGTGATACTCGATATTTGTTTTGTGCACCTTGTGCACCTGATTTGATTTTGCGCATGTTCGGCGCTTGATATTGGATTTCATGATTTCGTGTATGATGGATGCTCCTGGTTTTGTGTTTTCGCGCATGTTGAGCGCATGTCTTGAGATGCGATTTTGGTGCACACCAGATGCACTAAATCGAGATTTTTTTTCATGCATGTCAGATGCACCTGATTTGGCTGTCAGGCACACACGTTGCCTACGACAGATGCTTTGTCCACACCCGATGCACTTAGATCTTATTTCTGTGCACTTGTATGGCACGTATATGGATTTTTATTTGTCGTGCGCACCAGACGCACGTAGTATTCATGCGCGTATTTTGGGATTGATTTCTTATAGAGCAGTACGTTTTTTTATGATAATTGTGATGTGTTTTCGTACTAAGCAGGACTAGTCAAAGAAGAGTACCTGAATGTATTTTGCATGCATTGATAGCTATTGAAGGGAATTCCAAAAAGCGAGCTATAGTCTCAGTATTTACCTACGTGTCTGATACGACTCGAAACGTTTAAAACAAGGAAACCCTTCTAATTTGTTTCCCAAAACGGCGGAACGTACATTTCAAACAAAAGGTATATATGTATACGATTATTTCCTTATGATAAACGTCCGCCACTGTGCAGTGCTGCGAGCATCGCACAACGATTTGAAGAAGATTTGGCATGCATTGCTTCCAGATGTTTTAATGATGTATATCATATTGATTTTCATTTTGGATTTGGACATTGTGTCTTCACCATGACTCCGATGATTGCAGGATGCTGGATGGAGTTTTGATTTGAGTTATATGCTTATTTTTCATACGCATGCGCTGCGCTACGATTTGTTTTATGTATTTATGATTTCGGAGCCCCGACGACTTGATGGTTTTGCTTAGATGTTTTAGTATTTGGGGGGAGTTTTAATTTAAATTCGGGGACCGAATTTCTTTAAGGGGGGAAGATTGTAGCGTTTTGAAAATCGTTTCGGTGAAATTTCGGAAAATCGGTAAAATAAGGGGTTTTTTTGTAAAAAGTCAAAATACAAATATCTTATTATAAAAATTAAATATAAATATTCTAGCTATGTAATTGCTAGTATTTGGTGTTTATTGAGCCACTGGTGAAATTTCAATTTTTCTGAAAAAAATTATTTTTAATATTATTTTAAGCCGGTAAGAAAATACATTAAATTATCGATAAATACAAATTTAAATGGGATAATTTTAATCTTTAAAATCATGTTAATTAAAATCTAGTTGTAATATAATTTTTTAGTATTTTATTTCAAGTTTTAATTGGTTTTTATTATGGAAAACAAAAATATAATTATTTTGAACTAAAACTTGCAAATATGGTATTGTGGGGGGTCTTTTTGCATAGAATTTTTCTGTAAAGTCTCTCACACTCACCCTCACTCCCCTTGGCCGGCCCCACACTATTGTATCAGCCCAAGAATTTTCTTTCCCTCTTTTTGACCTTAAATCATGTGAAAAAATGGTGTAAAAGGTTTTTTTTATATATATTAAAAGGGTAGGGGTATTATGGTAATTTGTGAGGGCATTGACCTTGGAATTTCCACACAAATCCCCTCACCTCTCCCTCTCCTCTCCTCTGGCCGAAATTCTGCACCTAATTCCCCCCATTTCACCACCTTATCTCATCTTCAAAATCCTTCAAAAACTTCTTCAAAAATCAAGTAAAACCTTACCGAAATCAAAATCCAACTCTTACCCATTTCTCATTTGCCTATCTAGAATGGATCTAGGGAACAAGATTTCAATTTGGGAGTCTATGGGTGCTTATGGATCTTCAAATGTTTTGGGTATAATTTCTAAATCTTTAGCTTAATTTGTTAGTTAATTCCTTAAAGTTAATTTATTTAAGTGTAAATTAGGCTTTTGTTGCAAGTTTGGAAATTCTAGAAGGGGATTGAATGCAACTTTAGGTTTTATGATGTGAGATTATGGTTGTGTGATATTTTTGACATATTAATGTTATGCTAAAACTAACATAGTTGCTAGTTTACTAATTGATGCTTGAAATTGTTAAAATTGGAATTTTATGCAAACTAGGTTTTGGAAATTTATTGCAAATGTTAGACTAAAAATCTAATTAGGTTTTTCATGACTTCATTAACATTATTAATTGTAGTTTAATGCTTTAGATCATGCAAATCTAAGCTAAATTGTTGTTGTGCATTTTTGCTATAAAATTGTTAAAATTGGGTATATTGTAAACTAGAATTTTAAGGTTAATGAAATTCAATGAGATTAAATTGTGGAAATTATTTTTATGACTTATTTGAGATGTTTAATAAGTATTATGGCCGCTAGATTTGTTTAAACGTCGGGTTTTGTACAAAAACGGGTAATATTTGCTTACTAGATTTTCGGAAAAATGGCTTTTAAAGTGAGTTTGGGGTTTTTGTGAATTTTAACCTATTTTACAGTATAATTAGTGCTTGTGATAGTGCAAATGAGTGTGTTTGGGTTTTTCTCGATGGTTGGCGTTTGTACGCCGACGTCGAGCGTTTTTGGGTTGATTTGTGAAAGCAGCCATAGGTTTTGACCTATATGGGATTCGTGTGTCGTTTTAGTCATGAGTTGGATTTTAATGCGATACGGTGTGTTATGATATGTAGCTACCCTTACGAAGATTTCGAGACGACAAGCAAGCGCGTGGCGACGTCGGCACCGGCGAGCGAGGACCAGGTGAGTAGATTTATATCTACGGGGAGAAGTCGGGTAGATGGCGTATAGCACCCCCGCAGTCCGTAGTGTAGCTCATATATATATTATATAGGTGTCTTATGATACGAGAATGTTCATTCATGTTATGTTTATGTGTTCATGGAGTACCTTTAGGTTAGTTGCGAAACCCTAGAGTAGTTGTTATACCCACATACGCACATACAGACTTGCATACTTTACTTCCTTGTGCGTAGATTGGGATGTGTATATATGTATATATGCGTGGGTAGGGGACTATGCATATGTACATTCATATACACAAGCATGGATAATGAGGATGTACTTGGGATTTAAGATGAGTCGATGAGATTTGATTTGAGGCCGTGAGATCGGTGATATAGCAGGGTTCGTATTTGAGATACGATATGACGTTGTAACGGGTTTTGACGTAGTGTTTCACACACGTGCATGCATACTTAGGCGGTATCAGTATTGTACTAGACGTAGATCAGTACCCCGATCATGATATTTGATAAAGAGGATACCAGGTGAATAGTATGATGAATGTGATATTGACCCGTACCCAGATTTGGGATGCCGTACGCCGGATTTACGTACGAGCTATATTGATGATTGATCCGCACTTTTGACTTGGGATGTCTGATTGTAGATATGGTATCGGATATGATATTATTGAGGCGGGATCACCGACTAATATATATATACAGGTATGTATATGGATCGACTCAGATGTTAGGCGGTTTCCTTACCTGTAGTCCAACTTGTTAGCTTAGCCCTTTAGTTTAGTTTAGTTGTTAGATTAGATTCGATTCTTACCTATTTCAAAAACTAACGAATCGTGGGTATTTTAAAAGACAGCCCAAGGGATCCTACGGATATTTCAAAAGACGCATCTTTTCATAAAAAAACACCATAGCCCCTATTTTCAAAACCCCATGATTCGTGTTATTTCAAAAGGCACCATTTGTACGACTTATATTAGATTAATGCAGGTTAGTTACAGTTGCGTCTTGTATTCAGCTCCCGCTTATTATTGTGGTTCGCTTCGCATCGCATACTTATGTTATAATTTCTTATTGCAATGTTGATATCATATTGTTAGAACACCAGCACCATTACCGATGATGTGTATGTACCACGTACACTTACTTGCCGGCTCACACACATCTTCATCGGTAATTGCCATGTCACGTACACCTTAGAAAAGATTATTGCTTGACTTAGCTTGTTAGTTAGTACTTTGACATGATATTAGTGTACCTGCCTTATATGCCAGCTTAACATTGTAGTTATTACTTGCCACTTCATGCATACTGTTATTCATTGTTATGCCTATATTCATGGTTTTACATGCTATTGATGATTTGGATTCGGATTTCCATGAGATTTTCTGGATTTGGGGGGAAAACCGCAAAAATTATATAAACTGATTTCTCCCTTTTTAAATAAAAAGTGCGGTTTTTCCCATTATGTATGAGTCGTCCACCATGAGTTTGCTGATGGATTTCGAGACCCGATTCGAGGAGACGGATGAACCGTTTCGGTTACATGGTGGACCCGGTAAGGTATCCCGGGGCAAGAAGCGCGTGATGATGACGATGTGAGCCTGGCAGGGGAGCACTACCTACCGGTGATTTTACCCGACGCGTCGGATATCCGGAGGATACCGTCGTGGTCTTAAGATGGATGGTAGGGGCCGGTCTGGACTGACGGCGCCCTAGATATTGTGATTGAGACATTGAGATTTCGAGATATTGAGGTACAGAGACTGTGATACAGAGATATCGAGATATTGGGGTTACGTTTTGTGCCAATGCTAGGCACTATTTTATGCTGATTTCATTTATGATATCTCATTTTAAAAATACAAAGGAAATCTCACTAGATTTTGAAAACGGTTTCTTCATTTACATGTATTCTGTTTTCATGCATTCATATACCTCATTCATATGATATATTGCTACTTGAGGCACTGGCACGGGCACATGAGATTACACTCGGGTTAGATATTTACCCTAGCCTTGTTATAGGTTGCATGTTATATATATATTTGAGAATTTATTATGATCATTGACCTAGGTTGCGTTATTTATGCGATTTCTTTCCGTAGATGTTTTTCTATTCATGAGTTGGCAACTCACCCCCGTTGTGCCCCAGTTTCTTGCAGGTTTGCCGTACAGGTTTCATTACGGCTTTGCGGGCATAGTTTCGTTCGGGTGATTTGCTAGTAGGTGGGTTTACTTGTATCTTACCCCCATTATATATCTTGTATATCATTATTCTGTTGTATCCCGTTTCGGAGCCAGTATTTACAAAGGAGACTCTGCCGAAATTTTCAGGAAATTTTTGATGTTTTTAAAAAACCGCATAACTCGGCTTATGCTATTAAAACTACTTGATTTTAAATTGGTTTTCCTTCACTCTACTACTTTTCTTGGTTTGGATTTCTGGGTTTTCGGCTTACTTAGATTACGTACGCCTCGAGACGTTTCGTAATTTAAGTGCCGGTCATGTTCCGTACTTTCGGGTCGTGACACCTAGGTCCCATCAGCGATCCAGGCATATTCTGAGGCGGTATCACCTGATCCGGGAGATAGTTGATCACCTGGAGATCGAGGTCAGGAAGGTTGACACGAAGAACAACACGGCGGATCCACTCACGAAGGCCATTCCCCAGATACAGTTTGAGAGACTCTTCGGGATGCTCGGTATGCGATACTACAGCAGCTGGCCCTAGTGCAAGTGGGAGATTGTTAGTTGTATGTATGCCATAGAGGCCAGTATTGTACAGATGATGTATATTATATTGGATGCTTGGACATATATAGAGATGACTTTCTTGCTCGATATGATAGTATGCTATCTGGTTGCTCTTTATCTTAACACGTATACTAGTCTCTTTAAACTGTGTTATAGTTACATGTTGGTAAAGCCCTTAGGATGAGTACTTGACTACCTGGACTATGATGCCGATCATACTAGTGGGGACATGGTAGTCCATAAGTACATCCTTCAAGGTCCCTAGTCGTGGGTGTATTGAGACGGGGCATCGATACACCAGTGTAGACTAGCGTATACGCTTCTCGACCCATGAGATGGGCGATGGATGATCCCATATCCATTGGTGTTTGACATCAGAGATGGTATACGGGTGCTCAGTGGAGACTGGGTACACTGGACGGACTCACCGAGAACTCCCAGATGGTATTATACCTCACGTCAGATGGCAATTCTCAGGTGACACTTGTACAGGTTAGTCTGTAGACCCGAGATCGTCATAGAGTCTTGTGTGATTCCCACTGTGCTTTGATCTCCACCTTACCACGTCCATGAGGGCGTGCGAAACGGGGGCTTTTTTGGTACAGTCCCGAGTCACATGGAGGCAATGAGCGATAGGAGGGGTTTCGTCTCTCCCGGTATTGGGGGTTGATATTGTACTGTGCTCGATTGGCCATAACAGGGAAGTCCCTGGCCAGGGCTGATTCAGAAATTTGCTGGTAAGTGTTACCAGTAGTTTCTCGACCCGTTATGAGCCTCACATCGGCACGACTTATCGGTTATTGGGGTCTGACGTTTACCACCCCTAGACTTGATATGCGACATATCAGATGAGGAGACCGGACTGTACGGGAAGTGTTGCCGATCGGCTCGACGGGAGTTATAGCAGGTTCGCTTGTTCTCTTCTGATCGCTCAATACCTGGGTGGCCGTTATGTTTAGCTGGCCGCTTGCGGCTTGGGGGTGCTTGATATGATCATCACCCACTGCCGGCGTATTGACGAGTCTCAGAGTCCCACAATGGAGTGTTTTAGTCCAGGCGAAACGTTGTGGTGCGCGTATGCGATTTGCGCATGGACCCGATTAAAATGCGCGTATAGGATACCGTGTATTGATCGGGAGGCTTGCTTTTGGTGGGGTCATATGTGATATGGCCGGATTGATAAATCAAGTGTTGATTTATCATTTAACCATTAGATTCTCACTAGAAATCCTTTCTTGTTTTCATATGGATGTATGGATGCAAGTATGCATTTCTTTTTGTTTCATGCACATATGGATGTGCATGCACACATACATACATACATCAACTATCATGGTTGATTATACATAGAAAATGGTGGATATATAAGACTCACACCATGGTTTATATTATGGATATTTATTTGTATTTTTGCAAAATCAAAAGAAAAGAGAAAAAAGGTGAATGATTGGTTTTCTTCTACACTCTTCTCTTGACCTAACCATTTTCACCTACCATTTAACCATGATTTATCTTCCTCTTCTCTTTTAACTAAGATGAAATAAATATCCATATCTATTAACCATGGTTGGAAATGAGAAAGGAAAATATATATACTTATGTTTTTCTTTTTCTTGATGAGATTTATTTTTTCTCTTCTTCATAATATCCATCATCTTCTTCAACCTTGAGCTTATGCTTTCTTGAATTTTCAAGTGAGCAAAATATTCATCAAAATAGGATTTTGAAGTGAGAAAGAAAACCACAACACCATTCTACACAAGTCTAGCCCACTTGTATTGAGTGTTAGCTTCGATTTTCATTCTTTATCTTGCGAAGTTGCTAGCTTGGACAAAGCGGACTCCGGGTGGATCATCGGTGACCTAGAGGAGTTCAAGCGTAGTCTTTTCAAACCCCAAGTAGCCGAGGAGTCTAGCGTAGGGAGCTACAAAGGTTGTACTCTCTAAACCCTAGCCTTTCTTTCATATGATGATGTGATATTTTTTGAAACCCTAATTTTCTAGGATCGATCCGATGTTTGTTAACTTAGCACCTTAAAGACTCCACCTTTGGTTCATGTGATGCTTCCAAATCCTTCATGAGGTGCTAGGCTAACCTTTCACTTCACTATAGCCGATTACTTTTTCTTTGCACCATGGTATTCAGTTGGAATATCCTGCACCTCATTCTACGGGGAAAGATCCGAGATCCCTTCACCGGGAGTGACCTCTTTAGCAAAGGTTTTCGTCACTATATTTTCATAAAAGCTATCCGGTTCCTTCAACGATATCAAGTTCTTTACGTTAAAGGTTTTTCCAGAAACCATTCGTATCCCTCCGTCGTTTCATATGGGTAGTCAATAGTAATCAAGCTGTGTTTGTTGGCCAAAGTCAAGGCACAGTGTTTGGTAGCTGTTGGGTATTCATATGCAGCATAGATAGATGCGTTGGATTGGGGCAGTCGTATAGCCTTGTTGGCCAAAGTCAAGGGCTTGTGCGGGTGGGCTCAAATTAACCTGGTGAATGACGGGTAGAACTTGACATGTGACTTATGATTTGTTGGCCAAAGTCAAGGTCATAAGAGCATGGGGCAAAAATCCACATCGGGAGTTTCTAAAGAAACTGAAACTTGCCAGATATGCGCATACCTTCTGGAGTGTGATGACGTGAGCGGATTCCGTCACGATATCATGCGATGATAATTGGATCCCGATTCCCACTGATGAGTTAGTTTACTCCTCGGGTGACCCCGACTAATTCTTCTTTCAGGTTTGGAGGAGAATTTGACGGTACAGTGGGAGGTTTCCAGATTAGATAAATTGGTAACCATTCTGATCTAGGTTAGAGTGCATGCTGAGTGTTTCTTTTCTCTCCCTCTTTAGCAGCGACCGTTGACCCGACCCTAAGACTATGACTCAGTGACCAATATTTAACCGAACCTTCTTAAACACTGGCTTTTGGATTGTCAGAGTTGCAAACCTCATTGCCACTCCTCGTTTTACCCTTTTCTCCAGGACACCCCGTATTACTACGAACGTCCACTTCCATTGGACAAAACCATCGTATGGTTATATACGAACTCGAGGGGATTTATTCGAGGATGGTTTCCGGTTCTGGAGAAAACGAATAGGACTATTCAGTTGTCTTTTCCTTTTACCTTCTCTCAGGTTGCGAGTACTCCTTGGTTTAGGAGATAGTATACCTATTACGCAAATTGGATAGTCTTCTTCCAAACCATAGGCAGGTGCCGACTGGTAGGGAATGAAGAAAACCAATTAGCATAACGATGGTGTACAGAAGTATTAAGTAAAGACATATCAAGGGATTAGTAAGAGGGCAAAGTAAAATGCGACTGCTATTCACGACCAAACCAAGTATTTCTTCGCCAATCCTAAATCACCTTTGTATTTCTCCAGAACACTCCGTATCACTACGAAGGTCCACAGTTTATTGGATACTCCATCGTATGGTTATATACGAACTCGAAAAGAACTTGTTCCAGTTCGGGGATGGATTCTGATTCAGGAGAAATAGGAATAAGGTTTATTCGGTTGTCTTTTATCTTCACCTTCTCTCGCATTGCGAGTGCTCCTAGGATTAGGACAGTACACCCATTATGCTTATTGGATAGTCTTCTTCCAAACCATAGGCTGGTGCCGAACGGTAGGGAAGGAAGAAAACCATTTAGCCTAAAGGGGTGTACAGAAGGTAATGACTAAAGACATATAAAGGGATTTGGAAAGATGGCAAGGAATTACACAGTTACAGTTGTGAATCTGGATTATGGAAGAGGCATTACTAGGAATAACGGAATACCCCCTCGAAACATTTCAATGTTTCAGTTTCACTATATACTGTTAAAGGAAAACTGATTTCCCGATTAGATACTTACTCCAGGGTATGTATTTACCGGGTATGATTCTCACATCTGTATGGTTTTACAGATGATGAGTGTGAGTAAGTTATTGGGAATTGGGTGATCATCCTCATTATATCAGGATTCGTTGTAATTGGTGATATTTGAGGAAATCACCTGGGCTGTTTGCCGGTCGGCAAATATTTGGTTTTGAATATCCGCTATTATGCACCAATTTCAAATCGATATATCTGTACGTCTATTTTCATAGAGTGAGATATACCTTTTTGAAATTATGTCTATGACATTTACCTATATCAGTGGATGGTTAGGTAAGGAGCATTGAACATCGGTGTAAGTCTTCATAACCATAAGTACAGTTTTCAACCTACGACACACAGGGATTGAGTTATCAGACTCAAGGGACTTATACAGAGTATTGTATGTTGTCCAGGATCCATCAGGACAGAGGGGTTGGTCCTCGTACTATATTCTGTTTATTTATGACTTCTCTAGTTTTTAGACAAGTGTTTCGTGGAAACACAGGATCTGAATTTTGAGAAGTTATAGGTATTTGAATAAAGTAGAGAACCAGGTAGTGCAAGTATCGGGATTCTTCAAAGTGATCGAAGATGTAGATTCTTGTGTATGGTATTCAGTTAATAGTAATGGTTAAGAGAACTTGCTTCTCTTTCAGGTTACTCATAATTGGAAGCATTCCTTAGTTGAGTAACGCTGATCGGTCTCTTTCCATTTAGTTGACATGCACTGGAGACAGCTGCATGATTTGAATCTGGTTCAATTAAATCAGTGCCTCTGGTTCTAAATTGGATATACTACAGTTCATATCTTAACATTGTTAAGGTACGGGGAGTTGTCCGGCTTATGATTAAAACCAGACTCTGTATAACTCAAGGCACGTTTCTGTAATGGCTGTTTGTGGGTTGACCCAGGCTATGACGAGGGTTGACTTTCTACCATCTGGAATATCAATAGTGATATTATTCTAGACTCGCCACAGTTTTAATAAAAATGGATTTTTTCAGAAAACAGTAGTGGGAGTATGGTAGAAATGGAAGTGATTCCAGAACCACAAACGATTACTGAAGATTTGATAGGAACCTAAAGATTCAATCTGGTTTGACATTCCTTTGGCCACTCCGCAGATAAGGTGGGTAACTTCAGGCACCCGAGAGGTACTCCGGTAGCCTCAAGGATGGTGACAGGGAAGTTCTTGTTCACCCAGACTTGCCATAGCTGTTGTTCCAGACTGTGAGACCCGGCAGGAGGATGAGTATAGCGTCGTTCTAAACTGGCTTTAGAAGTGTACGTCTATGTGACTCTGCCAGAGGGTTGTCGTGGTCAGTGGGAGCAGTGGACAAGTGTCTTATGTCTAATATAGCGGAGATAGATCATCAATTTCTGATGTGACAGTCATAGGTTTGACTTCATCAGAATAGGGGATGGATCTGTTAAGAAGGTAGTAGGGTGTGATGTCATGGTATTTGGATGACATACACATAGTAGGAAGTGATATTCTTATACTACGATCGGTTATACTTTGGTCGTCACACAGTGGTTTCTCCACATGAGACTTGGACATTATATCTGACATACTGGTTTCTGGATCTATGGTTTTAGATCTAAATTTGGGTGGTTTCCCAATCAGGGTACTTAGACAGCATTCTATGAGTATTTAGAATGGACGACTCCTGGCACGGTAGTGTACCTGCAGGTGATGGAGTCACCCTCTCTAAAGGTGTCTTACATACTAAAGGGGAGAGGGATGTGCATGATTGGCAGATTACTTGCTTAGGCAATTGAGCCAATCATGAGATGTCAAGTACCACACCAGATATTGTTTTTGCAGTAGATGCAATAAGTTGATATTGATCCAATCCTGGAGAAGCTGTCGGAAGCAGTTTTAGAACATAAGTGGATGTTCTAGGGATATGATAACGACAGCCTCATTCGGGAGACAGTTATCATTCCAGGCTTCCAAGGTGACCTGGACGACAAGGAGGTTGTCAGAGTTATAGTTTTCCTTCTGACGAGGGGCAGTATTTTGGACAGGTGGTCCAAGGCAATACTGAGGGAGGCATGGCGCAGGATACTGATTAAGTTCAGTTGACGATACAGTCTAAGAAGTTTGGATTTGGAGTTCATTTATGAGCTAGGTCCCATCAAACATCCAGACACATTCTAAGACAGGTATTGCTCATTTCGGGAGATGGATTTCTCCGCGAACATGAGATATAGAGAGACATAGAAAGAAACATCATAGCGGATCCACTCACTGAGGCTATTCCTCGAACGCAATAGTTTCGCAAACGAGCTTTGTGAGACTGACTAGTAGAGGAGTTGGGTGTTCGGTATCACACGGGCTGTGAGTATGCGACATCGCAATAATTAGCCTTGAGTGCAAGTGGGAGATTGTTGGAGATAGTGCCCTCAAAGGTAATTATTGGATCACAGGCACGTGATTGCAATGATTGAGGGAGGACCTATTCCGGTAGGACAGTCTTACTCAAGATGATAGTATGCTATCTGGTTTATCTTTATCATCGTGTACTGCTTTAGGTGACCTGACAGGTCACTATTGCACATTGATAGTGCCCCTAGAATTCTTTCTTGACTGCCAGCAGTATGAGGGCGATCATATACATGGGAGCTGGTAGTCTATAAGCACATCCTTAAAAGGTCCCTAGTCGTGGGAGTTTCGAGACAGGGCATCGATACTCCAGAGTAGACTAGTGTATACAGTCGAGACCCCGATGAGGGGCGGTGGCCGGTCTCACAAGCCACTGGTGTCAGTTGGTTCACCTAAGATGTATACTGGTGCTCATTGGGTTATGAGTACACCGGACAGGACTCGCCGGGAACATGCTAGTTGGTCTTATACCTGACGTCAGATAGCAGTTCCCTGGTGACATGTTTACAGGTTAGTTCATCGACCTGAGATCGTCATTTGTCTCGTGTGAGTTCCCACTGTACTTTGATTACTACCCTACCACGCTCAAAGGAGACGTGCAAACAGGTTTTAGTTGGGTAGAGTCCCGAGCCACATGGAGGCAGTGAGCGGATCTGCAGGGGTTCGTCTCTCCCGGTATTGGGGGTGAGGTCGCGCTGTGTCTAGGAGAACCATTACACGAAGTCCTTGGCCAAGGCAGGAGATTTACTGGTAGGTATTCCAGTAGTATCTCAGGGTGTTCTGGGCTTCACTCCGACACGACTTGTACCGCTTTTGGGGGACTGACTTTTACCAACCCCCTAGGCCCGCCATGCGATGCTCATAGAAGAACGGACCGGACTGTACGGATATTGTCACTGACAGGCTCAGTAGAGTGTCAGGATGAGTTCGCTCATCGACGTCCCTTTTGGTCAATAGCTGGTAGCCCGTCACGTATGGCTAATACCTCTGACGTGCTAGTGGTTAAATCCACAGCCATAGTATTGACGAGTCTTTAGAGTCCACCACACACAGTTACTCAAGTTTCGGGCGAAACGCTGTAGAGGCCATATGGAGATATGGCAGGGTTCGATCAAATACGTGTGGTATTGCACGGATCATGATCGGACGGATAATACTAGCGGGCTTTGGTTTAAGCCGGATCCTAGTATAGTACAGTGTAGATTTTGTCTTATTGCATTTGTATTTCGGTCGGAATACAAATGCGGGTATGTATATACAGTAGCGGGGTTTTCCTTTAATTGATTACGGGATCAGTTTTTTAGAGTAGCCAGTTTGTTTCCCATTTCAGCCATATTTCTTTGTATCTTTCATTGGCTGAAGATTGGTGGAGGAGGGCTTATTTGCATTTGTGCAAATAAGCATTTTGGAGGGTTGTCTTTGCATATTGTTGTATCATGATGACTTAGCCTCCATTGACTTCTAGGATCATGATGGTTCATGATTTAATATCTTTAGACATGGTGGTGATGAAGGATTATGATGGTTGAGTGTGATTTTGGTTGTGATGATTCTTGATCATCATCACCCCTTTTCTCTCTCATGGATGACAGCCTTTTCACTTGCTCTCCCTTGGATTATTCTTGTGAGACTCTCCCTCACTCTCTCACTCTTCTCTTTCTCATACCATGGCCGGCCAAGCCATGAAGGGGCTGTCCAAAAATTGTGGTGGGGTTTTCTTGATATCTTTGGCTTTGTAAAATCCCATAAGCTCATATCATTCCTCTACCAAATGGCAACTTCTACAAACCCCAAATGAGACATAGAGTTCCACACTTATTCTACAGCAAATCTTGGGCACGTCGGCTTGCCAACTTCGTGCCCGAGTTGCCTCGGTCCAGAGGTTGGAGCCCGTAAAAGAAGCCGGCGATGTGGTGCCCTTCCGGCGACTTGGTGGAGACCGGAGATTCCGCTGGAAGATCGGGACGACGACGAGAAGACCGAAGGACACGGATCGCTCGGTATATCTCTCTAACCCTTCTCATGTTAGCTAGGACTAGATTAATGCCCCGATCCGGGTTTATAGTGCGCGGTGGTACCGGTTTAATAAGTTAAAGTAAATCATCGCTTCCGCATTCCGGCGTCGGATTGACGGCCGGGGTGCCGCCGTGCACTTACAATCTTGAGTAAGACTGTCCTACCGGTATAGGTCATCCCTCAATCATTGCAATCACATGCCTGCGATCCAATAATTGACTTTGAGGGCACTATATCCAACAGACCCCACCAAGCTCGTGTCTGCCGTGATCGCGCTTTATAATCGACCATCCTTGCCGAAGATGATCCACCCGAGGGAAACCGGAGGAGGCCCTAACCAATGATCCAAGCTCGCTAGGTTTAGATGGTCGGTGCTGTAGGAATATTTCACTAAATTTCTCTCTAGAATCTATGCTCAAAAAGAGAACAAGAAGAAGAAGGAGAAGACATGAGGATGAAAACCATGAAGCATGAAGTTCAAGTGAAAAACATTAAGTCTTGAAAAATGAGGATGGCTTGCCTTTTTACAACCATGGTTGCAATAGTGCACACAAATGATTTTATCATTTTCAAATTTCCAAGCCATACCTCTCTACATGCATGCACCATGCTTCATAACTCCTCACTTTACACCTCATTTTTTTATTTAATTTTCTAAAAAGAAAATCAAATATAAGGTGTCATTCTTCTAGAAGTATTCCCGTATAAATATGGAATACTTCACCCGGTATATGTATCGCTACATATATGCGTATCTTTATAAAAATACGGATAGCACCCAAGAGAGAAAATAAATTGTGAACAATAATACTAAAATATATGTATCAAAATACATACACAAATTATTAAATCAAAACCTGATTTAATAATCCGGCTTAATCCTAAGCCGGCTAGTATTATCAACCACCCGATTAAAGTCTGTGTATCCCGTACACTTATTTAACCGGACCCCTGCACGTACCAACTTACAGCTCCTACATCTGTCGCCTGAACCGGAAAACACTCTGTGTGGGACTCTAAAGACTCGACAATACGCTGGCAGTGGGTTTAACCACAAGCACGTCAGCATAACTAGCTGTACGTAACGGCTACCCAGGTACTTGTCGAAAGGGAGGTTACTAATCAAGTATGTCATTACCCTACTGAGCCTAAATGTGACAATCTCCGTATAGTCTGGTCTCTTCGTCAAAGAGTGTCAAGGGGGTGGATAACGTCAGACCCCTATTAACCTGATAAGTCGTGTCTAAGTCAAGCTCATCAACAATAGAGATACTACTGATCAACTATCAGTAAATCTCATCCACCATGGCCACGGATTTCTGGTGATAGCCAACTGAACACAACGCGACATCGACTCCTAATACCAGGAGAGACGAATCCCTGACAGTCGACCACTGCCTCCATGTGGCCTGGGACTGTACCCAACTAAAACATGTTTGCATGACTCCTTTCAGCCGTAGTAGGGTAGTAATAAAATTACTGTAGGAACTCACACAATACAAATGACAACTTCAGGTCAAAGGTCTAACCTGTACTTAAGCCACATGAGAACTTCCATCTGACGATAGATATAATACCATCTGACGATAGATATAATAGAAGTTCTCGGCGAGTCCGTCCAGTGTACTCACCTCCAATGAGCACCTGTATACTATCTTAGGTGACACAACACCAATGGCTTGTGAAACCGTCCAACGCCCCTTATCAGGGTCTAGAAGCGTATACACTAGTCTACTCCAGAATATCGATGCCCAATCTCGATACTCCTACGACTAGGGACATTTAAGGATGTGCTTATGGACAACCTAGCTCCCACATATATGATCGCCATCATAATGCTTGTTGTTAAGCAACAATCCTACGGGCTTCATCAATAATGAAGACCAACCAGATAGCATACTATCATCTCAAGTAAGACTGTTATACCCGTATAGGTTCTCCCTTAATTATCATAATCGCTTACTTGCAATCGTAATAATTGCCTTGAGGGCATTATATGAAACAATCTCCCACTTGCACTTAAGGCCAATTATTACGGTATCGCATACCTACAGCTCGTGTGCTACCGAATACCCAACTTCTCTACTAATCAGTTTCACAAACAATTTTTGTGAAACTGAATCTGTTTGAGAAGTAGCCTCAGTGAATGGATCCGCTACAATGTTCCAATTTCATCTCTCTATATCTCAACTTTGCGGAGATTAACAATCTCCCAAACTGAGCGATACCCTGCCTCGAGAATTTGTCTGGATATTTGATGGGACCAAGTTCATCAATTAACAACTCCTATCCAACAAACTTCTTGTGTTGTATTCTCTGTTGAGTCATAACCAGCATCCTGCACCATGATTACCTCAGTATCTATATTGGAATACCATCCAATATACAGATCCTCAAAATAGGCTAAACTCAAAACTCTGACAACATCTCTATCATTCGGGTCACCTTGGAGGCACGAATGGATAATCGCCGCCCAAAGGAGGCTGCCGTTAACTTATACGAAGAACATCCTCTTATGTTCTTTACTGCTTCCCTTTGTTTCTCCAGGATTGGATTAATATATACTTATTGCAGCTAGTGCAAAGCAATAACTGATGTTGTACAAGACATTGCATGATTGACTCAATTGCCTAAGCAAATGATATGTCATTCATTCCAGTCCGTCTCCTTTTCAGTCTAGAAGACATCTTTTTTAGAGAGCATGACTCTATCACCTGCGGGTACACCACCACGCTAGGAGTCGTCCATTCTAAAACACTTTTAGAATGCTGTCCAAGTACCCGATTGAGAAACTTCTAAATCTGAAACCAGAATCCCTGATACATTATCCATCTGGTTTTGTACAAGAAATTGCATGATTGACTCAATTGCCTAAGTAAGTGATATGCCATTCATGCCAGTCCATCTCTTCATCAGTCTAGAAGACATCTCTTTAGAGAGGGTGATTCCATCACCTGCGATTATACTACCACGGCAGGTCATCCATTCTAAAATACTTTTAGAATGATGTCTAAGTACCCGATTTGGGAAACTTCCCAAATCTAGATCTAGTCACCAGAATTCTTGATATACTATCCACATCTAACATGGAGAAAACACTGTGTGACAACCAAATTTTGACCGATTTTAGTACAGGAACATCACTTCTTATTTGGAGTATGTCATTCAAATCCAGGACAGTACTCCCTACACCCTTCTTACTAGGTTCATCTTTTGTTTTGATGAAGTCAATCGCCTTGACTGTCACATCAAAACAGATGATCTGTCTCCTCATCCATACTTCAGTCTACGAATAGACATAAGAAACTTTCACACCTTCCGCTGCTCCCACTGACTACGATAACCCTCTGGCAGAGTCATACACGTGCACTTCTAAAATCCCATTTGGAAAGCCGTTATAGTCGCCCACCTGCCAGATATCATAGTCATGAACTGTATCAGCGCCAACTCATATCCATATGGACTTCAGCGTAGACACTGAATTAAAAGCCACACCACAATCCACAACGGGTATTTGATGAAAACTCATGGCATCAAGTCTAGCCTTATTAGGTTAGTACCTTTCTAACATCACATATCTCGAAAGATCTACTTACTCCTAATAGGGTTTACCCCTTCAGGAGCACCCAGCAAAGTCCAAAATCCATGATATGCTGAAGTGCGTAGAGTCCATCTTAGGTATGAAATACCTGGTCACCTGGAAGTTACCACTTCTTATGACCTGCTGATAACAAGTAGGGGAAACAGAAGTGTCAAGTCATATCTGTATGGACTTCAGCATAGACACTGAAATAAAAGTCTTATTACAATTCACAATGGGTATTTGATGAAAACTCTTTACAACAAGTCTAGCTTTATTAGGTTAGTACCTTTCCACCTGCACGGATCTCGAAAGATCTACCTGCTCCTAATGGGTTTTCCCCTTTCAGGAGCACCCAGCAAAATCCAAAATCCATAATTTGCTGAAGTGCGTGGAGTCCATCTTGGACATGAAGCATCTGGTCACCAGAAATTTACTACTTCCTATGACCTGTTGATAACTAGTAGGACCATCATCACCATGATGATGACCTCCCTGTCACCGTCTGCAAGAAAACCGATGTATCTCTTGGGTGTCTGAGGTTACCTACTAAAATCTGCGGAGTGGCTAATGGTTTTTCAAGTTCAATTGAATCCTTAGGTTCTAATAAATTTTTCGGTAAAGGTTTGTGGTTCTGGAATCATTTCCAATTCTACCATACTGCTATTAGTTTCTTTTGCAAAAAAATCCTTTTATAAAATGGTGGCGAGTCAAAAACAATGTAACTATTGATCTTAAAAATGGTAGAAACAAAATCCTAGTGAATGCTTGGGATAATCCACAAACCGCCATTACCGAAGCGTGCCTCGAGTTTGTCCGGATTCTGCTTTTAAACAGAAACCAGATAACTCTATATCTTAACAACCTCAAGATATGTAAGCATTCTATGTTCTTATAGAATCAAGGAACTAATTTAGATGGAACAAAATCCAAAAGTCATGCAGCTGTTTCCAGTGCATATTACCTAATGGAAAAGGGCCAATACAACATTGTTTATCATGGCGCGTCCACGGATGAGTAACTTGTGAGAGAATCAAGTTCTCGATATTACTATGATGGAATACCTAGCATAAGTATCTACATCTTCGATCACCTCGAAGAATCCCGATACTTCCAACGTATAGTTCTCTACTTTATTCTTATATCTACAAACTTCTCAAAATCTTTGGACCTTGCATTACTACGAATGCGTGTCTAAAACAAGAGAATTCATAGGTAAATCTGAATGAAGTAAGAGTACCAACCCCTTGTCCTGAAGGACACTGGAAAACATACATTTCCTTGTATATGTCCCGAGAGTATACCAACTCAAATTCTGTGTTTTGTAAATAAAAAATTTTGTCTTGGTTAAGAATGTCTAACACCGTTTATTCAATGCACCTTATCTTATCCTCAACTGATAAAGGTAAATTTTTACAACACAATTTTCAAAATGTATATCTCACTTTATAAAAATAAAGGTACAAATATTTCATTTTAAAATTTGGTGCATAACAACGGTTTTTCGAAACAAAATATTTGCCGTTAGGGAAAACTCAGAAGATTTAATCCAATATCACCAAGTGCAACGAATTCCGATATTGAGGATCAAATCGCCTATTTTCCAATATTCTACTCCTACTCATCATCTGTAACACCGTACAAATATGAGATCCAAAACTGGTAAATATATACCCTGGAGTCAGAATTGATTGGGAAAACCGTTCTCTTTTACAAATACATAGAAATACTGATACATGAAAATGTTTCATAGGGGATGGTCAGGTATTCCTAGTAGTGCCTTTTCCATTTTCCAGATTTATGACAGTAGTCGCAATTTCCTTTGCCCTCACTTCAATCCTTTTATATGTCTCTACATCTTACCTTATGTACACCGTCCTTGGACTAATTGGTTTTCTTTCTTCCCTACCTTTCGGCACCAGCCTAAGATTTGGAAGAAGACTATCCAATAAGCGTAATAGGTGTACTCTCCGAATAAAAGGAGCTCTCACAACCTCAGAGAAGGTAAAGGGAAGAGACAACCGGATAATCCTATTCAATTTCTCCAGAGCCTGTGGCCATCCTCGACCGAAGCAATTTCTTTGAGTTCGTATGTAACTATACGATGGCTGTTCCAAGCGATATGGATCATCATAGTGATATGAAGTGTTCTGAAGAAATGCAAAGGGTAAAGTAGGAGTGGCAGGGATATATGTGATTTTGTCGCGAATCAAGACAAGCCAAAACCAAAAGGGTCTAAGTAGGTTTGGTTAACTTGGTTCATGAGTTTTAAAGATAAATCATAGGTCGCTGTACCAGAAAGAAAGAAAAGAAACACTCAGCGTGCACTCTATCAAGATTAGATTGGTTTTCACTTTGTTTAATCAGGATGGCTCCCACTGTATCCTCAAATTCTCTTTCAAACCCTAAAAGGAGAACTAGTCGGGATCATTTACACTTTACAAGTTTGCTAACCGTTCAGCTAGGCTAGTGTTGGTACTCCGAGGGAGCTCCCCTGTGCTTTCGCACGGACCCAATTAATAACTCTATTTCCGCTGGGCGTAACCTCGTCAAAACTTTCTAGACACCTAATAGGTTAGCTAATTGTGAAGTGAAAAATCTCCCGAGGAGTATTACATACTCATCGGTGGGAATCGGGACCCAACTATCATCATGTGATAACCTGACGGAATCCACTCAAGTCACCACACTCGAGAAGGTATGCACATGCCAAGCATGTTTCCCGTATGTTTGAAATTTCCGATATGGTTTTTGCCCCTAATGACTTCATAGCCTTGATAGGGACCAACGTGCCATAAGTCGATAGTCATGTTCAACCCGTCATTATCCATGATTGATCTAGACCCACCCGCACAGCCCTTGATAGAGACCAACATAACTATGCGGCGTCCTAGATAATCGCATATCCATGCTACAGATAAGTATCACCTAGCTACCTGATTGGTAGAGTTTTTGCGTGCTTAGTTTATTACCGCAATCAAGACGGTTTCGCTTGTAGCTAGCCTGTTGAGTACGGGTCGTCCGCAGGGAGATGGGAATCTTTTTCTATGTGCTTTAACGAGTTAAGTCCAAATGTCCAGATTTGTTTGAGATTAACTATGTGCTAAAATGTTATATAAAGAGAGCTTGTTAGGGTTAGGATTAGGTTAGTTTGAGTTAGGAGTCGCTCACTTCTTTCGTTGCCACTCTTAATATCGGGGTTACGGTAATCGGGAACAACAGAGATTAGCACGACTAGGAAGGAACTTGCGAGTATAAGCCAGGCTTTCCAACGCTTAAGTTCTTACTTTTAGTGCTTGTCCGTCCGTTCTTGGCTCTTAGCCTTAACCTTCGGTTAATTCAACCACAACCGGTCTCACTAAGGAATCACCGCTATCATGTAGGATAGGGTATCATAGAGAGCGGATTGTGGTTCAATTAACGGGAGTCCGAATTAAGATGTTGGGCAAGGAAATAGTGAGGGAGATTTCCTTCCCTCAAACTTTCCTTATCCTACCCTAACAAGTAAGAAAACTACTCACCCATTACAAGAAAAAGGAAAATAAAACAAAGGAGGAAGATAGAAAGAAAGAGGTTAGAAGATTACAACTAGCTATTTGAGACCTCACTTTGGCAAGGATCAAGCTTAAGCATCATTGTTGTTTAAGGATAAAGAAAAAGAGAACAAGAAAGAAACAAACAACAAATAACAACAACTAGATTAGCAAATGAAAAATATAAGCAATTATAATTAACAATCATAACAAGACAAGCATGGTAGCAACAAGAACTCTTTATTCATCACTTCACTCACAAAAGCTCACTACTTGGTTTTAATGGAGAAGAGATGAGGAGAGGAAGAAGAAAAACAATATATATCCTAAAATCTAAATACAAGAATAAGCACCCTTGGCTTTGGCAAGTTCTGGACTATTTATAGGCAGGCAACAGAAATTCTCGGGCAGCATTCAGAATAAACATGGAATGACCAAAACACCCTCAAAAGATGACATTCTGCCAAAGCCGTACGGCCGCGGTTCCGAGGCCTAAGTGTGCTTATGCCGCGGAACCGCGACCCTTTAGGGGACATAGGTCTTGAAACTTGGTGGTTTTCCCCTGTTTGTTGTTGACTGCAGTGTGGTATATGTTTTTTCTCAGAAACTCTACACAATTTTTCCAGAATTTCAGCAGAACAAAAGGTGATGTAATGTGGATCTTTTGCCATGATTTTCTTAAGCTCCGCGTAGATTTGTTGGATCTTGTGTTGACATTGGGATTTGTGCATGAAAATGACATCGATTTGCCATTTTGTCCCTTAAACTGGTGTGCAGCAACATGGATAGAGAGCGGAGGCCCGTGTTTTATCTGTGGTTGGTAGTAATCCGGATTTTGTTGTGCTTTTCCATGAATTTCACTGTTTAGAGCTGAGAACCTGTATCCTGCAATTGACTAGCAAATACGGCTCAAGAATACCTACCGATAAGCAATGTGATAAAAATTGGGCGGTATAAAAATGCAAAAATCTGATATGAACAAATACCCCCAAACATATCATTTTCTCGTCCCGAGCAAAGCCAATTTATTCACAAAAAATTCCTATCCTCACTTTCGCAGGGAACACGATTGAGCACGTGCAACAAGCCGTTAAACCTCTAGGTGTCCCTAGTAGGAGGAGTGTTGTCACCTGAGCGTTTTCAGCGGATACTACCCACAAAATCTGGTCAAGCTCATTTTGCTAAATAACTATGATTCAAACCCTAAAGTTTTGTTTCAGAAAATAACAATTCTATTATCCTAAGTCTGGACTATCGAACCTTTATTTTTCACACCTCGCTTCTTATTTAACTTAAGATTTTATATGTCTTTACGTGCAGTGCAAATAGCGTCGTTAAGTTCTAGAAGGATCAATTAAAGTCATCATGTCACACAATAAAGCCCAGATAAAAATTTTAAAAGGATCACATAAGTTTTATAAAGAGTTAAGCATTTTTCATGTTTCGTTTTCCAGTAAAGTTTCAATTTCAGAATTTCTATCTTCCCTAACAGGAAACTAGGTCTTATTTTTCACTCCACCTTTTTCTTGTTTTCATTTCATACATACCTCTGTGAACGTGCAATAGTCTTTATCATAGAATAAAACCTTCATATCTCCGCTATAAATATTTTTTATAAAAACCTGTCTTTTGTCAAGATTATTCTCACACAAAGAACCATTAGGAATTTGAACTCGGAGAGAACACTTGCTTGACTTTGTTTTAATCTGGACTTTCTAGGCTTCTTAACGAGCTTTGGGCCAATGCACCTAAACCAATTGGCTTTAGGGCATTAGGTGTAGAGACACCCCAGCGGACTTAATTACTCAAGTTACCTAGGCCCAAAAACAAAAGACAATTTAGCGTGAAAATCCTGATGATTCAATGCGAACAGAGATATAACCGGCAGTTCAATTATTTTTTTTGATAAAAGACGTGCTTAGTGGGTTCGGTGTGTAATCATTCCAATCAAGTTCCGGATGGGTTATTTTTCAGACTTAGTTCCAATTAAGGCATCAATAACATTCCTTCATATTCACTTCACTTCATAAACTATTCTGGATATTACTTATTTCAGAACAAACCTATTTGATCCTCAGAAAATCATTTATCCATTTAAAAGTTTTTAGACATAATAGACTTGTCATCTAATTTCCAAAACTCACGACATGTGTAGTGTGATGTAAAGACGTATATCAGCTATAGTTAACTTCAAAGGAGAGTTATCTTTCAGGTTTTCAAAATCTAAAAATAAGATTTAGTTATTCTTATCTTATCAAACAAAACCGTCGAAATGTTGAATCAGAGTTCTCCCACTAGCTAACTTGACAGAAAAGTTTTTATGTTTTTAGAAAATTTTCTGATTTTTATGGATTGTAATACGCAGATGCAAAATATACATATGAATGCGAAGGTTAGAAATGCGTACCGAGCGTACCCCTAAACTTAAACTGGACAGTGTCCTCACTGTCATTGCATGAAGAGATCATTGAAGGGTCAAAATTGTCGGTTAGATATACACAATTTTTTTTTTTTAAAGAATAGTAAAAATGGAAAAGAATATCCACAAATATATACAAAATGGTATATACATACCCCCAAACTTATTTGGAACAGTGTCCACTGTTCTTGGCTGTGTAACCGAAGTTTGGTGGTAGGCAGAGGAAGATTATGCGGGGTAAACCGGCTCCTGTAAGACCAGGAGCTCCTCTGTTGGTTCGGCGCTAAGGTAGGTTTAAGTCGGTGTCCGTTTACTTTGAAAAATGAACCGTCCTTTTGATTCTCCAAATCCACAGCGCCATGCGGATACACATTCCGCACAAAATATGGCCCTTTCCAGCGAGATCTGAGCTTTCCTGGATGGAAGTGTAGCCGGGTGTCGTAAAGCAGTACCTGTTGACCAGGTACGAAAGTTTTGCGCAAAAGGTGTTTATCGTGAAACACCTTCGTTCGGTTCTTAACGACATCCGCGTTATCGTAAGCCTCATCCCTAAGCTCGCTCAATTCGTTCAACTGCAGCTTCCGATGGCTACCCGCATCTTCGAGAGACAGGTTTAGCTCCTTTATCACCCCAAATGCGCCATGCTCTATTTCCACAGGGAGGTGGCAAGCCTTTCCGTACATAAGCCGATAGGGAGACATACCAAGATCGGTCTTATAAGCAGTTCGAAATGCCCAAAAGGCATCAGTGAGTTTCAGTGACCAATCCTTACGGTTCTTGGAGACCGTCTTCTCCAGTATCTGCTTGATTTGCCGATTTGAAACATCGGCTTGCCCACAGGTTTGGGGGTGGTAGGTCATAGATAGCTTATGATTAATGGAATATTTCCGCATCAAGGCCTCGAAAGTCTTATTGCAGAAATGAGTTCCATTGTCGCTAATGATCGCTCGGGGGTGCCCAAAAGGGGAGAAAATGTTTTCTTTAAGAAACCCAACGACAACCTTGTTGTCGCTAGTCCGGCTGGGCACAGCCTCGACCCACTTAGAGACGTAATCAACAGCGAGAAGGATGTACAAGTTCCCGAAAGAGCTGGGAAACGGCCCCATGAAATCTATCCCCCAAATGTCGAAAATCTCCAAAACCAAGATTGGTTGGAGCGGCATCTCATTCCTCCGGGATATCCGGCCCAAGTGTTGGCACCGGGAGCAAGTCTTGCAATAGTCATGAGCGTCTTTGAACAGTTGTGGCCAGTAGAAACCACATTGCAAGATATTCTCAGCTGTCTTTCTGGGGCCAAAATGCCCGCCACATGCTTGATCGTGGCAAAATGACAGCACACTCTTGAATTCATTGTCAGCGACACACCGACAAATAATCTGGTCGGGACAGTATTTGAATAGATAGGGTTCGTCCCAGTAAAAGTGTTTTACTTGGGATAAGAATCGAAGTCTGTCCTGACTTGGCCATTCAGTCGGTAGTAATCCTGTGGCCAAATAATTCATAATATCGGCGAACTAGGGTTCGCAAGATACTGTCAAGAGTTGTTCATCCGGAAAAACGTCGTTGATCGGAAGTTGAGGCGACGGCGAAGAAGGAAGTCGTGAGAGATGGTCGGCGACTACGTTTTCACATCCTCTTTTGTCCTTGATGACAAGGTAAAACTCTTGAAGCAAGAGGATCCAACGTATTAGCCGGGATTTTGCATCTTTCTTCGCAAAAAGATGGCGCAGAGCAGAATGGTCTGTGTAGACAATGACTAGAGAGCCGATGAGGTAGGGCCTGAACTTTTCTAAAGCAAATACAACAGCTAAGAATTCCTTCTCAGTTGTTGTATAATTAAGTTGGGCGTCGTTCAGGGTTCGGCTACCATAATAGATTACGTGCGGCATCCTATTAATGTGTTGTCCAAGGACAGCACCAATGGCAAAGTCGGATGCATCGCACATAATCTCAAATCGGTGTGTCCAGTCAGGTGAAGAAAGAACGGGAGCAGAAGTGAGTGAGCTTTTTAATGACTCGAACGCAGTCACACAGCTCGAGTTGAAGTCGAATGGCATGTCCTTGGCCGGCAAAAGAGTCAAGGGCCTAGCAATCTTGCTAAAGTCCTTGATGAACCGTCTAAAGAAACCGGCATGGCCAAAGAAGGCTCGGATGTCTCTGACGCATCTGGGAGGAGGGAGATTGGAAATGACCTCAATCTTTGCTTTGTCAACCTCTATGCCATTTTGCGAAATGATATGTCCTAAGACAATACCTTCGCGCACCATGAAGTGGCACTTCTCCCAATTCAAAGTGAGGTTCTTGTCCTTACTTCGGGTAAGGACAGCGTCAAGATGCAGCAAACACTCGTTAAAGGAATCGCCGAAGATGGAGAAATCGTCCATGAATATCTCCAGGAATTTTTCCACCATGTCTGAGAAGATTCCCATCATACACCGCTGGAAGGTAGCGGGCGCATTGCATAACCCAAAGGGCATGCGCCGATATGCAAACGTGCCGAAAGAACAAGTGAAAGTGGTCTTATCCTGGTATTTTTCGGCGATGGGAATCTGATTATAGTCGGAGTAGCCATCAAGAAAGCAGTAGTACTCGTGTCCGGCCGATTGTTCAAGCATTTGGTCAATGAAAGGTAGTGGAAAGTGGTCCTTCCGCGTTGTGGCGTTGAGTTTTCTGTAATCGATGCATACTCGCCACCCAGTTTGGGTGCGAGTAAGGATTAACTCGTTCGCCTCGTTAGTGATGACCGTTATGCCTGATTTCTTGGGGATAACGTGAATGGGGCTAACCCACTGGCTATCAGAGATAGGGCAAATGATACACTATCCAGAAACTTTACGATTTCCTTTTTCACAGCCTCCTTCATGACTAGGTTGAGTCGCTTTTGTGGATCCCTGGCTGGTTTGGCATCATCCATCAGATGAATGTGTTGTTCAACGATTAGGGGACTAATCCCCTTGATGTCTGCCATGGACCAGCCAAAAGCTTGCCTATTGCTGTGCAAGACCACAAGAAGGGCTTTCTCTTGCTCTGGAGTTAGAGAAGCCGAGATGATAACAGGGAGGGTCTCGTTCTCACCCAAGTAAGCGTACTTAAGGTGAGATGGCAAAGGCTTGAGTTCGAGCGTTGGAGGTGAAACGATTGAAGGTAAGATTGGTGAAAAGGTCTCGAACTCAAAGGATTCCAGCAAAGGTTCAAAACGAGTGTAAGTGACCGAGTTAGATGGTTCAGGTAACTCATCCGGAAATTCGAAGGATTCAAACTCGGGCGGTGAGTGGCTAAGATCGTTCGAGAAAGTGAAACACTCGTAGTCATTGTCGGGGGCAGAAATAGCAGCAGGTTCGAAGAGGAACGCACTAGTGGCGTTAAGGTTATCGTGATCGAACAAAAACTCCTCGAATTCACACTCTTATGGGGTGATCTCCTGGATTGAACAAACGTCTAGTATATGAGCATTAGGTTCGGTGGGCTGATTCCCCAACCTAAAAATGTTGAGTTCAATTGTCATGTTTCCAAAAGATAGGTTCATCGAACCATTTCAACAATTGATCACAGCATTTGAGGTTGCAAGGAATGGGCGACCGTGTATCACCGGAATTTGATTCCGGGGGTTAGTTACAGGCTGTGTGTCCAAAACAATGAAGTCAACGAGGAATATGAAGTCCCCAACCTTGATTAACACATCCTCTAGCTCACCCCTAGGATGGGTGATCGATCGATCGGGCATTTGGAGAGTGCAGTGTGTGGGTTTCAGCTCTCCTACACCTAGTTGCTCATATACTGAGTACGGAAGCAGGTTAACACTGGCACCAAGATCTAATAGTGCGCGGTTGATGTTCTTATCCCCAATGGTACTAGAAATCGTAGGACAGACAGGGTCCTTCCGTTTTTGAGGTAAAGATTGGGTAAGAGCATCACTCACAGCACTAGCCAGGAAAATATTCTTTGGTACCTGAGATTTCCTCTTTTTTGTGCACAAGTCCTTTAAGATTTTCGCATAGGACATGACTTGTTGGACAACATCTAAAAGGGGAATGTTGATGTTAACCAGCTTAAACAACTCCAGAATTTTCTCCATTTGTGGATTTTGTTTATTGGACCTCAACCGGTTTGGAAATGGAACGTTTTTAAAATTGGTTGAGTCCAATACTTGTGGAGGAGATTGTGGAGTTGGAACAGATCCCAGAGCTGGTTTTTTCGTGGAGTGAGAAGTAGGTCCGTTCAGAGCAGAAGAAGAAGAGCCTTTTGACGAATGGAGAATAGGCTCAGAAAATGAAGAAGAAGAAGAAGCGGTTGGGGTGTCATTATCCTCAATTGTTGTGCCGATGTTGTTGTGCAGCATCCATCCCGATCTCAATGTAGTCACGGCACTCACATTATGGTTCTGTTGTTCAAGAGCAACATGTACATTATGTGGGTGACCGGGATTTGGGAGTGGTTTAGATGGAAGCTTCCCCTTTTCTCGCTCGCTTAATGCCGCATTCAGCTTTGCAATCTGGGCTTCGATGGTCTTGATGCTTTGCCTGTGTGCAGCAATGTGTTGCACCAAAGACTGAATAGACGACTAGATCTTGGCGGTGGATTGTGTCGATTGCTTAACGAACGCCTCCAGACTTCGTTCTAGCGAGGAAACCTTATTGTTGTTTGACGGAACAAAGTTGTTTTGCGGAAAAGAATTGTTGGGTGCAAAGTTGTTCGTCTGATTTTGGAAAGGTTGGGGTTGGAAGGGCTGCTGAAACTGATGTTGAGTTTGTTGTTGCGCTTTTTGTCGTGGAGGAGGGGGCCTCTGGAAATTGTTGCCTTGGAATTGATGCCGATTCTGATTCCAGGCAAAATTGGGGTGGTTCCTTTAACCAGGATTGTAGGTTGAAGAGTATGGATCATTTCTCGATCTTTGCTGAAATGCAGCATTAACCTGATCCTTTCCTTGAGATGGTGGATTGTAAGGACACTCTTCGGTTAAGTGAGAAGGATCGGAACAACAAGCACAAATGGTACGAAGGGGAAGAACAGGAACAGGAGCAGGAGATGAAAATTTGCTCTCTATCACTTCAAGTTTTCTTGTTATTACAGCCATTTCATCTTTCATCGCAATAGAGACATCAAGTTGGTGAAATCCTACCCTAGAATGACCAGTAGAAGTGGAGGAAGAAGAAGAAGAAGTTGGTCTGGTGCTCTCCCATTGAAGCGTTTGTTCCGCTAGGTCGTCGAAGAATTTCCACGCTTCCTCGTCAGATTTCGATAGGAGGTGGCCCTGACAAATGGTTTCCAACAACTGCTTGGTTGCTGGGTTCAGGCCCTCGTATAAGGTTTGGCAAAGTTGCCATTTCTCGATACCATGGCGAGGGCACTGAACAAGAAGGTCTTTATACCGGTCAAAGCACTTCCAGAAGGGTTCAGTAGGAAGCTGAGAGAATTGGTTGATTTCGTTACGGATCCTTGCGGTTTTATGATTCGGATAGAATTTCTTGAGTAACGCTTCCACAAACTCGTCCCGACTGGTTATGGAGTGGGAAGCGGTGCTATACAGCCATTTTTCAGCAAGATCGTACAAAATGAACGGAATGACCCGTAGCCGTATAGCATAGTCCGACAGCTGGGTGGTTTACACCATGGCACAAACATTTTGGAACTTGTTGATGAAGATATAGGCATCTTCAGATTCAAGCTAATGAAATTTCGGAAGCATGTTAATGAAGTGGGGCTTAATTTCAAAATTATCCCCATTGGCCGGTGGAAGAGAAAGATAGATGGGAAGTGCAGAACGGGTGGGATAGAAACGATCCTGGAGCGTGATTCGCTGCGGCGCTACAACAGGCGGCAGTGGTGGGTTATTCACATCCATAGGAGGTGGAATCAATCCTGGGGGAGTCAAAGAGATGTTTGGATTAAATCCTGACATTGCATAAGAAGAGGTTGGTGATGGTGAAGGTGAGGATGTATGAACAGAATTCCGGTCAACGTCGGAGTTGGCCGGCAAAGGTAAGGGTGAAAGATGCATGGACGGAGTTTCGACGTCTGAGTCGATCGCGTAGTCGGTAGCGACTAACGTAACGCGGACTAGGCGGGCGCTAGTGTCCCGAGTCCAAGCGGACATACACTAAACGAGTTTAGTACGGAGAAGGTGAGGGTAAGAAAACGTCAATGGAGAAATACGATGGGTGGTGGGTGAAAAAATGGATTCTGGCGACAAAGGGCAAGTTCTTATAAAAGTTTTTGGTTTTGTGTTTTTTTTAGAAAGAGATTTACAAAAATATGTACGGACTTACGGCTTCAAGCAATCACAAACAAGATATGCACAATCACACCTAGATCTAGGGTCACCTAGGTCAGTTAGACAGATCCTAACTGTTCCAAAGGGCTAGAAATAGGACCTCAAACCGCCTCTTCTCCGCCAATTGCGGCCAGGTAAGTGCTAGGTAAGTGGGAGGCTCCCCACTACGTAAGCAGTGGTCCTAATTAAGTAACCACTTGCCTTGGACACACTTGCCTAGACACCGCAAAGTCAGGATAGGATAAACGGACGATGCCTGTTACTAGTCCTCTGTCCTATTGAGCGCGAAGTCCTTAGAGCTGAGTCTAGTATTTTTTTAATTAAACAATGGTCAATGCATATGCTTTTTGTGATTTCTGGGGTCCTGGGAAGGGTGATGAAATCCCCACCCAATCTGGATTGGTTTCAAGCCCCTTAAAGTCCGTATTAATATATGCAAAGCAGTAATAATCAACTGCAATCAATTTTTTATTTTTTTAAGCGCGGCGCAAAGAATCCTGCACAAAAACAATTTATTGGAAGGGGGAAGAGAATTTGCGTAAAGAATGCTGCAGAAAACACAGTTCAGTGGAGTTCAGAGGAGTGGGGGAGAGGAGAGAGAGACTTACAGAAAATTTGGCACCCTGAAGGCACCAAACGGCCGCGGTTCCACGGCCTAAGCTTGCTCATGCCGCGGTTCCGCGGTAGGTAAGTGGAGTTGGCCCTTCAGCTTCCTAGACTGTGCTGCCTTGTGTGTCCTCTTCTTATCTGGAGCTCCTGAATATTTATTTGCTCACTGGATCTGCTCCAGAATTTTTATAGTAGACCGTTGGCTCCGTCTTGATCCGTCGCGGTGTAGCCGCGAGATATGGGTCTAACTTCCCACGTCTTTGGCACTGAACTTGACCGTCTTTTTATCCTGCACACTTGCACAAAAACTAATGAAAAATAACAAGATGATTTTTTTACAATGTATTTTTTTTTGTTTTGTTTTTCGGTTAGATTTATATTCACAAATTAACCAGAAATTACATAAAGAAATAAACTACCATCTCCCCGGCAATGGCGCCATTTGATTGGTAGAGTTTTTGCGTGCTTAGTTTATTACCGCAATCAAGACGGTTTCGCTTGTAGCTAGCCGGTTGAGTACGGGTCGTCCGCAGGGTGATGGGAAACTTTTTCTATGTGCCTTAACGAGTTAAGTCCAAATGTCCGGATTTGTTTGAGATTAACTATGTGCTAAAATGTTATATAAAGAGAGCTTGTTAGGGTTAGGATTAGGTTAGTTTGAGTTAGGAGTCGCTCACTTCTTTCGTTGCCACTCTTAATATCGGGGTTACGGTAATCAGCAACAACAGGGATTAGCACGACTAGGAAGGAACTTGCGAGTAGAAGTTAGGCTTTCCAACGCTTAACTTCTTCCTTTTGGTGCTTGTCCGTCCGTTCTTGGCTCTTAGCCTTAACCTCCGGTTAATTCAACCACAACCGGTCTCACTAAGGAATCACCGCTATCATGTAGGATAGGGTGCCGTAGAGAGCGGATTGTGGTTCAATTAACGGGAGTCCGAATTAAGATGTTGGGCAAGGAAAGAGTGAGGTAGATTTCCTTCTCTCAAACTTTCCTTATCCTACCCTAATAAGTAAGAAAACTACTCACCCATTACAAGAAAAAGGAAAATAAAACATGTTAGTGTATATGCCCTAGAGGCCATTACTGTATCATACTAGTTTGTATATTACTTAATGGATGCTTGGGATATTCACCTTGTATATACAATCTTGCTCAAAATAGTAGTATGCTACTTGGTTTGTTTCTACTTCAATGTGTAGATGTGTTTATTTTTGTATATCGCCTATACACATTAGTAGAGCCCTTAGGATCTTTGCTTGATTACCAGCGATGTGATGGCCGTCACACTAGTGGGGCTGGGTAATCTATAAGCACATCCTTATGCAGGTCCCTGGTTGCAGGACTATCGAGACAGGGCATCGATACTCCGGAGTAGACCAGCGCATGCGCTTCTCATCCCAGTGTGGGAGACGGTCTGTCCCACAGCCGTCAGTACGTCGTACTTGAGATAGTATGCGGGTGCTCGTTAGGTTACGGGTACACTGGACAGGACTCGTCGGGAACTGACTAGTTGGTATTATACCTATCGTCAGTTATCAGTTCCCAGGTGACATGAGTACAGCTTAGTCCGCTGACTTGATACTGTCACTTCGCCTCGAGTGTGTTCCCACTGTACTTTGATCACTACCCTACCACGGCTCAAAGGAGTCGTGCAAACAGGTAGTGGTTGGGTGCAGTCCCGAAGCACTTGGAGGCAGTGACGGTTAGACAGGATTCGTCTCTCCCGGTATTGGGGGTTGACATCGCGCTGTGTCTAGGAGAGCCATTACACGAGTAGTCCCTGGCCAGGGCAAACGAGATATACTGGTAGGTTTCCAGTGTTATCTCAGGGTGTTTTGGGCTTCGCTCCGGCACGACTTGTACCGCTATTGGGGGACTGACGTTTACCACCCCCTAGGCCCGCCATGCGATGTATCAGACGAACAGACCGGACTGTACGGAGAATGTCACACTCAGGCTCAGTAGGAGTTCAGATGGGTTTCGCCTCGTCGGTCTTCTTGTCGGCACTACCTGGGGACCGTTACGCACAGCTAGTGCCGCTTGCGGTCTGTGGTTAAACTCACTGCCAGCGTAGTGTCGAGTCTTTAGAGTCCCACACAGAAAGCTTTTCGCCTTTAGGCAAAAGAGTAGAGGTCGCATGGTATTGCGACAGGTCGCATGGTTTTGCGACAGGGTTCGGTCACATCCGTGCACTAGTGCACGTACAGTGTCCGGACAGTTTACACTAGCGGGCTTTGGTTTAAGCCAGATCCTAGTGTACCTTTTGGGATTGGATTTATCCGGTTTGCATTCGTGTTCCTCGGAACGCGGATGTGGGTGTGTATGCACAGTTGACAGGGAGGCAGAGGCAGCGGATTCTCATTAGGGTTGTTGACCGTTGACTATTTGACTTTTTGCTCAACCCTAATGAGAATTTGATATGTGATTAACTATTATATTAATTAAGCATTATGGTGACATGGTTGTTGACTTTTGTTGACTTTATTGACTTGTTGACTTGTTGACTTTGTTGACCGGTTGACTAGGCTTGACTAGTTGACCATCATGATAACCATAGCCATCATTTCATGGCAAAGACTTTTGTTTACTTGCTCAGTTGTGTAAAATGAGTGCATGAAATGATATGGTTATGGTTGCTTCAACCATCACATAAGACTTTGGTTAGTATGATGAGTTATGATTGCTTTGGATTATGAGAGGGTGAAAGGAAAAAGAGTGCCTCATTCTTTCTTGCTCACTCTCTCTCTTGTTCTTGAGCTCTCCTTTTGCTCTCACCCTCTTGCTCTTTTTCCCTCACTTTAATCTATGGTTCTCTTGTCTCATGAGTTGAGAATCAAGAACCATAGATAAAATCCCACACAAACTATTCTCTACTCATTCTAGTTCACTAGGTTTAGCAAACCAAGTGAACTAGTTTCTTCAAAGAACGAAGAAGGAGCTAAAGGTTGGAGCTTTCAGGTGGATCTATCTTCGGCGTACGGAGACGACGAGAAGAAGCCAATCGGACCACCATCGGAGCTTGAAGACGAAGGAGTTCAAGACAAGCAAGGTATAACCCCCTAACCGAGTAGCTAGAAACTCATAGTTAGGATGTTAGATAGATGTTTAACCAAGATCCGGGTTTTAGGTCCATGTTACCACCTCCGTAAAAATCGTTTTTTACCATATTCCGCATTCCCGAAAGTACCGGGAGAGGTAGCATGGACTTACAGTGGTATCAGAGCCAAGGTTAAGCTCTATCTAACATGTTAGCAAGTAACTAGAAGATCGATCAACGAAAAAGTCCCGAAACGAACCCCGGAATTTTAAACTTTCTGTCGATTTTAAAAGTGCTGGAAAACCTTTTTAAAATACACCAAAAATCGACTCAGGCTTTTTTAAAGAAACTGCAAAAATTTGGGCCCCTGACTCGATCAAAGCGCCGCGGTTCCGCGGCGGGAGCACGCTCCCGCCGCGGAAACGCGGCCGAGTTGACTCGGTCAAAGGTTTTCTTTTCTGCAGTTTGCTCATTGGGGTATTTTGGGAATTTTGGTACATGTATTTTCAACCCAGATTTTCCAGAACGAAAATTTTATTTTGGGGTCCCGAAAATCCGTATTTTTGATCGAACTTCTAAAAGACTTGAGCTAACGGGTTTTCTGTAATGTGATATTTGTATTGAACGTCTACTAATCGCTATATGTCGATTAGTGGGGGTTATACAAATCTGTGATCTGTAATGTGCTGGAATGTGTATATGAATATGTTGGATTGTCGTGGGTGAATAGCCGGGGGTTGTGAGACGAGAGTTTTCTTTTCTTTCAATTCATGTAAATTTGTAAATTGATGTAATAATTATTTGTATGGCCGCACAACCGGGTCGGGGTTGTAGCCGTCATTGTATAATTTCTTTTTACTGTTTTTGCTCCTAGGATAGACCCATGGAGGGGGTGCACAAACTACCGGGTATGCCGAAGTGTCGAGTGGCCTACTCATGGAGATGAGGGAGGTTGCTACGCTTCGGGTACTTGGCGGGTAGTTTGCCGCACCCGTAGGGGTCTTGGGTGGGGTATTGGCTATTCACCGCGACCGTGTAATTTGTCTTTCGTTACAGGCTCGTGCGAATTACAGATTCCTAGTATATCCAATGTATTCATCTGTGATCTGAAATGTTTATCATTGCAGTATATCTATATATGATATTATTTAGGCGTTGCTTATGTTTTACAGACGCGCTAGCCCAGCCCCCGCTCTGTCGTTAGTTAAGTAACCTAACGGGTAATGACGGGGCCCCGTGGCGAATGCGAATGGCATAAGCGTACGTCATATTTTGGTTGTTTTCTGCAATGGTAGGATTAAATGATGGGACGCATTAAAAGAACTAATGCAAGAATATCACGCATTAAAAGAACTAATGCAAGATAATAAACCAAGTTAAAGTCGTTGGAACACTTTCGAAAAACCACTCGGTTCTTTTCAGAACAACTTTTAAATGCGGAGCTTGAGCCACTCCTTTTAAAAGCTATCTCGTTCCATCGACCAAATCAAGTTCACTACGTTCACGGTTTTGCCAAAACCATCCGTAGCCCTCCGTCGTTTCACATGAATAGTCAATAGTATTCAAGCTGTGTTTGTTGGCCAAAGTCAAGGCACAGTGATTGGTAGCTATTGGGTATTCATGTGCAGCATAGATAGATGCGTTGGTTTGGAACAGTCGTACTGCCTTGTTGGCCAAAGTCATGGGTAGGTGCGGGTGGATTCAAATTAACCTGGAGAACGACGGGCAGAACTTGACGTGTGACTTATGATTTGTTGGCCAAAGTCAAGGTCATAAGAGCATGGGGCAAAAATTCACATCGGGAGTTTCATAAGTACTGAAACTTGCTAGATTTGCATACCATTTGGAGTGTGATGATTCTGGTAGGATTCCTTCAGTTTCGTCACGCAATGATATTTGGATCCCGATCCTACTGTGAGTATATGCTACTCCTCGGGAAATTTCTCACTTAACGATCAATGCTATAAACCTAGTAGGTGCCTAGAAAGGTGTTAGTGGGGCTACGCCCCCAGGGAAAAGAGGTTCTCTAATTAAGGAACTTCGCGAAAGCGTTGGAAAACCTCCCTCGAAGTACCGACACCGGCCTGGCTGAACGGTTAAGCAAGTATTGTGCGGTGGGATTGATCCCGGCTAATTCTTCCTTTATGGTTTGAGGAGGGATTCGAGAAACAGTGGGAGCCATCCTGTTTAGACAAACTAAAAACCACTCTAAACTTGCAAGAGCATCATGCTGAGTGTTTCTTCTTCTCTCTCCTAATTGCAGCGACCAATCGACATGACTGGACTTAAGTTACTCCTAGATAAAAACAAACTGACAGGGCCAAACTACAAAGATTGGCTCAGGAATGTCAAGATAGCAATCACTTACGACAAGCTGGGGTATCTTCTTACCACCAAAGCTCCCCCTGTCCCTGGTCCAACTTCCAGCATCGCGGATAAGGAAATCCGCAAGACTTGGGAGATTGATAGCGCGAAGGCCAAATGCCTCCTGCTTGCCTCGATGGACAACGAACATCAGAGGAGGCACGAGAATATGGACATGGAATCCATATTGCTTCATACAAAAGAACTGTATGGAGAGCAATCTCGTATCGCAAGATACGAAGCGTCGAAAAAGTTATTTTCGACAAGAATGGTCGTCGGATCATCAGTAGCCGAGCACGTGCTAAAGATGATCGGCTACATTGAGGAGCTCGCTGACCTAGGGATCACATTGGAGAGTGAGCTATATACGGATATAGTTCTCCAGTCCCTTCCTTCCACTTACGCCCAGTTTATACTGAACTTCAACTTACAAGAAAAAGAGGTTGAACTTTCAGAGCTCCTCAACATGCTGAGGAGCGCAGAGGGCACCCTACAGAAAGGTAGGGATACATCCACTTTGTTTGTAGGAGGATCATCTTCTTCTAGGTCCAAGGCGAAAGCCAAGGGAAAGAAGAAGAAGGCCCCCGCCAAACCAAGGGGCGGTGTTAGTAAAGTGGATACGAAGGGAAAAGGTAAAGCAACAAAGATAGCGGGGAAGCTTGTGGATAAGGAAGAATGCTTCTATTGTCATAAGAAAGGACACTGGAAGAATGATTGCAGGGCCTGGAAGGCCAGAACACAGGAATTGAAGCAGGTTGCAGCTTCAGCTTCAGGTGTGTATGTTATTGAAAACTGTCTTTCAATAAACTCTACTTCCTGGGTATTGGATACCGGATCAGGATCACATATCTGTAATTCTTTGCAGGCGTTGAGAAACCGTAGGGTTTTGAAGGCAGGTGACATGACCCTCAGAGTTGCGAACGGAGCTAGCATGGATGCTAAAGCCGTGGGGGACTATCACCTGGGAATGTCAGATGGACATGTTTTGGTTTTGCGTAATTGCTTTTTTATACGCAACGCAACTTGTAATATCATTTCTGTATCTTTAGTTTCTAAAGAAGGTTATGAATTTGCGTTTGTAAGTAATGTTGTAAACATTCACCTTAATCAAGTTTTGATTGGGTCAGGTACATTGAGTAATGGTATATACGTGTTGAACCAACCACAGATTTTTAATGTCCAGAATACACACAAAAGAAAGTCTCCAGAAATAAATCAGACTTTCTTATGGCATTGTAGATTGGGTCACATCAATGAGAGAAGGTTGACTAAGTTACATACAGAAGGATATTTGAATGCATTCGAATATCAATCGTATGCCACTTGTCAATCTTGTCTCAAAGGAAAGATGACAAAGACTCCATTTACTGGACATGGAGTAAGAGCGAGCGAGCTCTTGGGACTCATACACAGTGACGTGTGCGGTCCAATGTCTACCCATGCCCGAAGCGGACATTCTTACTTCATTACTTTTACGGATGACTTCTCAAGGTACGGTTATGTCTTCTTAACGAAACATAAGTCCGAAGCCTTTGGAAAATTCCAGGAGTATAAGAATGAAGTAGAGAAACAGACCTGCAAAAGTATTAAGATTCTAAGATCGGATCGAGGTGGAGAATACTTAAGTGCCGAGTTCCTGGACTACTTAAAAGAGAACAGAATTCTCTCTCAGCTTACTCCTCTATACACCCCGCAACATAACGGTGTATCGGAGAGACGGAACCGCACCCTATTGGATATGGTGCGGTCCATGATGAGTAACGCTGAGTTGCCGCGATCATTCTGGGGATATGCGCTAGAATCAACAGCATACCTTTTGAACCGAGTTCCTACTAAGACCGTGCCTACTACACCATATGAGATGTGGTGTGGGAAGAGACCTTATCTTAAGCACATTAAGACATGGGGATGTCCAGCTTTTGTCAAAAAGCAGCATGCGGACAAGCTCGAGGCACGCTCGGTACAGTGCAAGTTTGTGGGGTATCCGAAGAACTCCAAAGGATATTTCTTCTACTGTGAAGAGGAACAAAAAGTTCTTGTTTCTCGTCATGCCTACTTCTTGGAAACTGAGTTTTTGGAAACCCAGATAAGTGGGAGCACAGTAGAACTGGAAGAAATTCCAGAACCACGGACTATTACTGAAAGTTTAGTGGAACCAGAGGGTTCGGAAGAACAGGACATTCCTACGCCGCTCCGCAGGAGTAGTAGGCAGACTCATCCGCCCGAGAGATACTACGGTTTTCTCATAGACGGGGATAGAGAGGATTGCATCATAGATTATGATGAGCCTACTAGCTTCCAGCAGGCCGTTCAGAGCGTTGACTCAGTGAAATGGCTGGATTCAATGCGGACCGAAATGGAGTCCATGTACACCAACAAGGTATGGACGTTGGACATTGCTCCAGACGGGGTAAAACCCGTAGGATGCAAGTGGATCTTCAAAAGGAAGATTGGTGTAGATGGGCAGGTTGAGACCTATAAAGCTAGGCTGGTAGCAAAGGGTTTCCGTCAAAGACCTGGCTTGGACTATGACGAAACCTTTTCTCCAGTAGCCATGCTGAAATCCATTCGGATCCTTCTTGCCATTGCTGCCTTCCACGATTATGAGATCTGGCAAATGGACGTAAAGACAGCTTTTCTAAATGGAAATTTAGAGGAGTGTGTCTATATGGACCAGCCAGAGGGCTTCATTCAGAGTGGGAGCAGCGGAAAGGTGTGCAAGTTGCTTAAGTCCATCTATGGACTAAAGCAGGCATCGCGGAGTTGGAACATCTGCTTTGATGAGACAGTCAAAGAATTTGGCTTTATCAAAAATCCAGATGAACCATGCATCTATAGTAGATTTGTAGCGAGAACTGTAGTATTCCTCGTTTTATACGTGGATGACATTCTCTTAATAGGAAATGACATTCCTATGCTACAATCTGTCAAGGGGTTCTTGTCACACAGGTTCTCCATGAAAGACCTGGGTGATGCCTCATACATTCTGGGTATCCGGATCTACCGTGACAGATCCAAGAGGATATTAGGACTTTCACAGTCCAGGTACATCGACACCATACTGAAGAGATTCAGTATGGAAGATTCCAAGCGCGGTAACCTACCGGCTTGTCACGGGATCACCCTCTCTAAAGAGATGTCTCCTAAGACTGATTTGGAGAGGGATCGCATGTCTATTATACCCTACGCTTCTGCGGTAGGCTCTATAATGTATGCGATGTTGTGTACCAGACCGGATGTAGCTTATGCACTGAGTGTGGTAAGCCGGTATCAGTCAAACCCTGGGGAGAAACACTGGATAGCGGTAAAGAACATTCTCAAGTACCTGAGAAGGACTAAGGAGATGTTCTTGGTGTATGGCGGAAAAGTCTTCCAGATCGAGGCCTTTGCTGACTCCAGCTTCCAGAGTGACAAGGATGATTCCAAGTCCATGTCGGGTTTTGTCTTTACCCTCAATGGAGGGGCGGTGTGTTGGAAGAGTTCCAAACAAGAAACCGTTGCAGACTCGACGATGGAAGCGGAATACATCGCTGCATCTGATGCCGCAAAAGAAGCTGTCTGGATGAGGAAGTTCTTGAAAGAACTTCAGGTGGTTCCGTCCATTGTTGATCCAATACCTCTGTATTGCGACAACAACGGGGCTATAGCTTTAGCGAAGGAACCCAGGTCCCATCAGAGATCCAGGCACATCTTGAGGCGGTATCACCTGATCAGGGAGATCATGGATCGCCAGGAGATCGAGGTTCGGAGAGTCGCTTCAGAAGATAACACTGCAGATCCATTCACCAAGGCCCTAACTCAGTTCGAGCGGCTGATCGAGATGATAGGTCTTCGATACGCCAGTACATGGCCTTAGTGCAAGTGGGAGATTGTTAGTGTATATGCCCTAGAGGCCATTACTGTATCATACTAGTTTGTATATTACTTAATGGATGCTTGGGATATTCACCTTGTATGTACAATCTTGCTCAAAATAGTAGTATGCTACTTGGTTTGTTTCTACTTCAATGTGTACATGTGTTTATTTTTGTATATCGCCTATACACATTAGTAGAGCCCTTAGGATCTTTGCTTGATTACCAGCGATGTGATGGCCGTCACACTAGTGGGGCTGGATAATCTATAAGCACATCCTTATGCAGGTCCCTGGTTGCAGGACTATCGAGACAGGGCATCGATACTCCGGAGTAGACCAGCGCATGCGCTTCTCATCCCAGTGTGGGAGACGGTCTGTCCCACAGCCGTCAGTACGTCATACTTGAGATAGTATGCGGGTGCTCGTTAGGTTACGGGTACACTGGACAGGACTCGTCGGGAACTGACTAGTTGGTATTATACCTATCGTCAGTTATCAGTTCCCAGGTGACATGAGTACAGCTTAGTCCGCTGACTTGACACTGTCACTTCGCCTCGAGTGTGTTCCCACTGTACTTTGATCACTACCCTACCACGGCTCAAAGGAGTCGTGCAAACAGGTAGTGGTTGGGTGCAGTCCCGAAGCACTTGGAGGCAGTGACGGTTAGACAGGATTCGTCTCTCCCGGTATTGGGGGTTGACATCGCGCTGTGTCTAGGAGAGCCATTACACGAGTAGTCCCTGGCCAGGGCAAACGAGATATACTGGTAGGTTTCCAGTGTTATCTCAGGGTGTTTTGGGCTTCGCTCCGGCACGACTTGTACCGCTATTGGGGGACTGACGTTTACCACCCCCTAGGCCCGCCATGCGATGTATCAGACGAACAGACCGGACTGTACGGAGAATGTCACACTCAGGCTCAGTAGGAGTTCAGATGGGTTTCGCCTCGTCGGTCTTCTTGTCGGCACTACCTGGGGACCGTTACGCACAGCTAGTGCCGCTTGCGGTCTGTGGTTAAACCCACTGCCAGCGTAGTGTCGAGTCTTTAGAGTCCCACACAGAAAGCTTTTCGCCTTTAGGCAAAAGAGTAGAGGTCGTATGGTATTGCGACAGGTCGCATGGTTTTGCGACAGGGTTCGGTCACATCCGTGCACTAGTGCACGTACAGTGTCCAGACAGTTTACACTAGCGGGCTTTGGTTTAAGCCAGATCCTAGTGTACCTTTTGGGATTGGATTTATCCGGTTTGCATTCGTGTTCCTCGAAACGCGGATGTGGGTGTGTATGCACAGTTGACAGGGAGGCAGAGGCAGCGGATTCTCATTAGGGTTGTTGACCGTTGACTATTTGACTTTTTGCTCAACCCTAATGAGAATTTGATATGTGATTAACTATTATATTAATTAAGTATTATGGTGACATGGTTGTTGACTTTTGTTGACTTTGTTGACTTGTTGACTTTTGTTGACTTGTTGACTTTGTTGACCGGTTGACTAGGCTTGACTAGTTGACCATCATGATAACCATAGCCATCATTTCATGGCAAAGACTTTTGTTTACTTGCTCATTTGTGTAAAATGAGTGCATGAAATGATATGGTTATGGTTGCTTCAACCATCACATAAGACTTTGGTTAGTATGATGAGTTATGATTGCTTTGGATTATGAGAGGGTGAAAGGAAAAAGAGAGCCTCATTCTTTCTTGCTCACTCTCCTTCTTGTTCTTGAGCTCTCCTTTTTCTCTCACCCTCTTGCTCTTTTTCCCTCTCTTTAATCTATGGTTCTCTTGTCTCATGAGTTGAAAATCAAGAACCATAGATAAAATCCCACACAAACTATTCTCTACTCATTCTAGTTTACTAGGTTTAGCAAACCAAGTGAACTAGTTTCTTCAAAGAACGAAGAAGGAGCTAAAGGTTGGAGCTTTCAGGTGGATCTATCTTCGGCGTACGGAGACGACGAGAAGAAGCCAATCGGACCACCATCGGAGCTTGAAGACGAAGGAGTTCAAGACAAGCAAGGTATAACCCCCTAACCGAGTAGCTAGAAACTCATAGTTAGGATGTTAGATAGATGTTTAACCAAGATCCGGGTTTTAGGTCCATGTTACCACCTCCGTAAAAATCGTTTTTTACCATATTCCGCATTCCCGAAAGTACCGGGAGAGGCAGCATGGACTTACAAAACAAAGGAGGAAGATAGAAAGAAAGAGGTTAGAAGATTACAACTAGCTATTTGAGACCTCACTTTGGCAAGGATCAAGCTTAAGCATCATTGTTGTTTAAGGATAAAGAAAAAGAGAACAAGAAAGAAACAAACAACAAATAACAACAACTATATTAGCAAATGAAAAATACTTGCAATTATAATTAACAATCATAACAAGACAAGCATGGTAGCAACAAGAACTCTTTATTCATCACTTCACTCGCAAAAGCTCACTACAAGGTTTTAATGGAGAAGAGATGAGAAGAGGAAGAAGAACAACAATATATATCCTAAAATCTAAATACAAGAATAAGCACCCTTGGCTTTGGCAAGTTCTGGACTATTTATAGGCAGGCAACAGAAATTCTAGGGCAGCATTCAGAATAAACATGGAATGACCAAAACACCGTCAAAAGATGACATTCTGCCGAAGCCGTACGGCCGCGGTTCCGCGGCCTAAGCGTGCTTATGCCGCGGAACAGCGGCCTTTTAGGGGACTTAGGTCTTGAAACTTGGTGGTTTTCCCCTGTTTGTTGTTTTTTGCAGTGTGGTATATGTTTTTTCTCAGAAACTCTTCACAATTTTTACAGAATTTCAGCTGAACAAAAGGTGATGTGATGTGGATCTTTTGCCATGATTTTCTTGAGCACCGCGTAGATATGTTGGATCTTGTGTTGACATTGAGCTTTGTGCATGAAAATGACATCGATTTGCCCTTTTGTCCCTTAAACTGGTGTGCGGCAACACGGATAGAGAGCGGAGACCCGTGTTTTATTTGTGGTTGGCAGTAATCCGGATTTTGTCGTGCTTTTCCATGAATTTCACTGTTTAGAGCTGAGAACCTGTATCCTGCAATTGACCAGCAAACACGGCTCAAGAGTACCTACCGATAAGCAATGTGATAAAAATTGGGCGGTATAAAAATGCAAAAATCTGATATGAACACTACCGTACACTTTGTCTTGAAAGAGACCAGCGTACATAGCACGAATACTACGAGGTACTTATCTGAAATGATGAATGGCTACGGCTGGTTTTTGGCGAAAAACCTTTAACGTAATGAACTTGATATCGCTGAAGGAACTCGAGTGGCTTTGAAATGGAGTTGTTTAACCTCCGCTTTTTAAAACTAGTAACATAAACCTTTGCTTAAGAGCGAACTCCAAATGAAGGGATTAAGGCTCTTCCCTCATAGAATGAGGTGCGGGATATTCCCAACTGAATACCTCTATGCAAAGCAAAAGAATACGACCATGAGTTTTGAAGAAAACCGAGTAGTTTAAAAATTGGTTCTAACAACATCATTTATGTTTATTTTTTCTTGCATTATTCAGATAATGCGTTGCCATCATTTATGTTTCCAAGCCACAAAAGACATAACCAAAATAACAAGCTTTTTATATGTCGTCCGCATTCACCAAGGGGCCCCGTCATGCACCGTAGTTTACTTAACTAATGGCAGAGAGGGAGTAGGACTAGCTCTGATGCAAAACATATAGAAGCATCTAATAAATATATATAATATATATATCAACATCGCAAGCAGATAATAGTCATCATAGGCAGATAAAAATCATCACAAGCATGCGAACAACAATATGGAATAGCGGATAATCTAGGAGCACCGCGTTTCATTTGATCCATAAATGAGACGCGGCGTTCCTCGGTCGTGTGGATAACCAGTGCAATGAAGATCCTAGACCCCTACGAGTGCGACAAGCTACCTGCCAATCTCCGAAGTGAGGCAACCCCAATCAACAAAGTGAATAGGCCACCGACACTTCATGGAATCCGGCAACTTAAGCACCCCTCCTTGGGTCAACCTATACCCCCCTACGAGTGCGGCAAATAGCCCACCAATTCTATCCCCCCGGTCTCAACACCATGAGATACGGGACCGTTGCCCTCTAGAACCTGTCCATTCGAGCACTTCTCCGCGGGGTAATCCTAGTACAGAAAAGAAAATATATATGCAACGGTGACACCGACCTCAACCTGGTCGTGCCCTAATAAAAGAATATACATAGTGGCAAAAACGGCAGTCCACATGTCGGATGCTCGCCCCGCAATAATCAATATACAATTGAATCTGAACTGTACATATAACATTGCACACAAGGCTATCCATCACGACAATCCATCCATAACATCAGTGCAACACAGAACAACAACGTGAATATCATATTCATAAACCCGTCTGATTGTACATATAACAACTAGTCGGATTGTACCACGCAATGATATTCACGGTCGCAGAAGCTAACATATGCACTGAAAAAAATGAATTCAAAATTTCGATCGATTAAAACTTTCCGTATTGGCCCCAAGTACAAACCAATACTGAAACAAATCTGGGCCAAAACCAAACATCCCAAAAATCACATTTCCATATAATAGAGCAACTAAAGAAAATTGGGGCACAACGGCCCCAAGATAACCACGGAACCGCGGCCAAATGCAACGATAGGCGGCGGTTCCGCGGCCAAAATTTGGGTGCTTTTGCTCCACTTTCTTCCTAGCCTCTATAATTGCCTGCACATAATTTTAAGGCAACCAGAACAATTTTTTGAACAACTTTAAAATTCGAACAGCAAGCATGTAAATGGAATGCGATTCGGAAAATTTCGTTGATCGAAACTCTAAACAAGTGCAAACTAGTTAGTTAAGGTTTATGGAGTGGCTCTAATACCATGTTGGGTTTTGGTGCCCTCGTCGATGAAACCGTAGTCGAGACGGAAGCGAAAACAAAATTTCTAGCGAACACCGAACACCCGTAAAACCCAATATTCGATCCATAGACCTAAACTAGCTAACTAAACGTGCGAGGGTTGTAGAATTACAACCTTTGTCGCGTGTCCACTCAATTGTAGAAGACCCCTCCACGCTCGTGGCCGCCGGGATCACACTTGTGAATCAACCACCCGAGGTAAACCGGAGGAGGCTCTAACCGATGATCCAAGCTCGCTAGGTTTGGATGGTCGGTAATGTAGGAATATTTCACTAAATTTCTCTCTAGAATTTATGCGAAAAAAGAGAGCAAGAAGAAGAAGGAGAAGACATGAGCATGAAAACCATGAAGCATGAAGCTCAGGTGAAAAAACATCAAGTCTTGAAAAATGAGGATGGCTTGCCTTTTTACAACCATAGTGCAATAGTGCACACAAATGATTTTATCATTTTAAAATCTCCAAGCCATACCTCTCTATATGCATGCACCATGCTTCATAACTCCTCACTTTACACCTCATTTTCCTATTTAATTTTCTAAAAAGAAAATCAAATATGAGGTGTCCTTCTTCTAGAAGTATTCCCGTATAAATACGGAATACGTCACCCGGTATATGTATCGCTACACATACGCGTATCCGTAAAAAAATACGGATAGCACCAAAGAGAGAAAATAAATAGTGACCCCTGGACATACCATCGTACGGCTCCTATATCTGTCACCTGAACCTGGAAAACCCTCTGTGTGGGACTCTAAAGAGTTGACAATATGCTGGCAGTAGGTTTAACCATAAGAACTTCAGCGGCACTAGCTGTACGTAACGGCAACCCAGGTACTTATCGAAAGATGGGTCACAATCAAGTATGTCCTTACCCTACCGAGCCTGAAAGTGGCAATATCCGTACTGTCCGGTCTCTTCGTCAAAGAATATCGCATATTGGGTCCAGGGGTAGATAACATCTGACCCCTACTAACCCGATAAGTCGTGTCCGAGTCAAGCTCATCAACAATAGAGATACTACTGATCAACTATCAGTAAATCTCATTCAGCGTAGCCACGGATTTTTGGTGATAGACAACTGAACACAGCGCGACATCGACTCCTAATACCAGGAGAGACGAATCCCTGACAGTCGACCACTGCCTCCATATGGCTCGGGACTGTACCTAACTAAAACCTGTTTACACGACTCCTTTGAGCCGTGGTAAGGTAGTAATCAAAGTACAGTGGGAACTCACACGAGACAAATGACGACTTCACGTCAAAGGATTAACATGTACTCATGCCATCTGACGATAGATATAAAACCATCTAGAAGTTCTAGGCGAGTCCGTCCAGTGTACTTACCTCCAGTGAGCACCTGTATACTATCTTAGGTGACACAACACCAATGGCTTGTAAGACCGGCCACATCCCCTCGTTGGGATCTAGAAGCGTATACACCAGTCTACTCTGAAATATCGATGCCCGATCTCGATACTCCTACGACTAGGGACATTTAAGGAAGTGCTTATGGACAACCCAACTTCCATATATATGATCGCCATCATAATGCTGGTTGTTAAGCAACAATCCTACGAGATTCATCAATGATGAAGAAAAACCAGATAGTATACTATCATCTCGAGTAAGACTGTTATACCTGTATAGGTCCCCCCTTAATTATCATAATCGTCTACTTGCAATCATAATAATTGCCTTCAGGGCACTATATCCAACACTCTGTCATCCAGATCATCTTAGAAACCTTAACTGATAACCGCCTCCAGGAGGAGACTGTCGTAATCATATACTAAGAACATCATCTTCTGTTATTAACTGCTTCCCTTAGTTTTTCCAGGATTGGATTAATATCTTCTTACTACAACAAGTGCAGAAGCAACAACGGGTTTAGTACAAGACATTGCATGATTTACTCAATTGCCTAAGCAAATGATATGTCATTCTTGCAAGCCCTTCTCCTCATTAGTCTAGAAGACATCTCTTTAGAGAGGGGTGGCCCCATTACTTACAGGCAAACTACCATGCTAGGAGTTTTCCATTCTGGACCACTTTAGAATGATGTCCAAGTACCCGTATTGGGACACTTCCCAAATCTACATCTATTGATATATATATATATATATATATATAGTTACCAAAATCCCGGATATATTATCCATATCAAATATGGAGAAAACACCTATGACAACCATAGTTTAACCGATTGTAGTAATGGAACCTCACTTCCTATCATGAGTATGTCATCTAAATACCAGGACATTACTCCCTACAACCTTCTTAATAGGTTCATCTGTTGGTTTGATGAAGTCAAACACCTTGACTGTAATATCAAAATAGATTATCTGTCTCCGCTATACTCGTTTTAGTCTATTAATAGACATAAGCTACTTGCACACCTCCCGCTGCTCCCACTGACTACAATAACCCTCTAGCATAGTCATATACACGTGAACTTCTAAATTCCCATTTAGAAAGACGTTATAATCATCCATCTGTCAGATATCACAGTCATGAATAGTAGCAAACGAAGTCACGTAAAGATAAGGGTATGAAACGTAGTATATATATTGTAAATGAAGGAAAAGTGAGTATGCAAAAATAAGAAATCGTAACGTGATTGTAAACAGAATAAAGAAATCGTAAACCAAACGGTATAAAATAAATACGCAACTACTGTAACGTTTTAGAAATCGTTTTGTGAATTTTCCGTTTTTAGGGTAAAATAGTCGGTGTTTTCCGTTTTGAACCGATTGTGAACGAACTTCTGTATAGACTTGTCGGCACCTAGTTTAGCTAGAATGAATCAAGTGCGCGGGCTTTGGGGGTCAATGGGAAGTTTTGGTTCACATAGAATTTTTCCCTAATTAAATATTATTTTAATGTGTTATTTATGCCCTTGATTAGTGGAAATTATATCTTTGTGTGGGTTAATTAGTGCTAATTGGGATCATTGCTAATCTAATCACTAGAATTAGTTTAGAACCTTCTCTTCTAATATCTAGATATTTGTTATGACAAATGGAATTTTTTTTAAAAAGAAAAGAAAGAAAGAAAAGGTGGCATTACTTTTAATGAAGCATTAAATGAATTTTTCGCTATAAACTTCTCCCCAATTTCCACAAAATACCACTCTCCATTATTGGCCGAGCCCTCCCCCAAATTCCGCCCTCATCATTTTCAAAGCTCATTTCTTCATCCTTTTGCTCTCAAATTCCTTCAAAAATCCCAAAATAAATCCACAAATTCCTAAATAAAATTAAACCATCATTTCCCTTCACTAATCTTGCTTGGATCTTCAACAAAACATGGTTTTTGGAGGCTAAAGTTGTTGAATCTTGTTGCTTTGGGGTGTTCTTGTTGAGATATAATTTCAAACCCTAATCCTTATTTGTTATGCTAAAATCATTATGATAGCTAATTAATTGGTTAATATAGCTTTTAACTCTTGTTTAATTCATTTATTATAATTTTAAAGAAGTTCAAGTTAGTGTTTAATCTTGATGAATGGGTTAAAGGTTAATGGTTAATTTTAGGCAAAAGAAAACTTAACCTACTTGCTAGATTTGTTAAATGTTATTTTCCTAATTATCTAATTAGCTTAATTACAAACTAGACTTTTACTAAATTCTAATTAGGTGAGATTAAAATTCTAGTAAAGGTTTGTATGGTTTAATCTTGCTAATTAGTGTTGTTTGTAAATTCTAGTTTGGTAAAAAGTTGTAGTTTGGTGCTAAAATGATATATATTTCTTACTAGGTTTCGGTAAATTTTTGGCGTGGGTTTCTTTTGACGTTGCGACGTTAATTACATTGATTCCACGCTATATCTTGTGTTGTGAATGCGCGATCGGTACGATCAGGGTCTAGGCTTGGTAGTTGTGTCGATTTGCGTTCCTAGCGAGGGTCGTGCCGATGTCGTTCGTGTCTTTGTGTAGCTTTTTCTCTTGAGTTAGTTTCGTAGTGTCACTACGCGCGTTAGCCACTTGACGAATACTTGAGAGTATGTTTGGAGTTAGTGCGTCGGTCAAACGTAGTTGGTACGTGTTATTGGTCGATTGCTAATATATACTTGTTATATTGTTATATGCTTTCAGGATCGCAGGCGGGGACTTCTGGCGCTGCGAACAGGGGAAAGCGAGTAGTTGGCTTTACTTAGTCAGGAACGTTGGTGAGTAGATTTAACATCTACAGGGGAATCGTCCGCATGGCGTTATGCGTCTGGGCTAGATCAAATGACATGACTATTAGTTAGAAGTATACGGATATTGATTGTGCATGTATATCTTGTTGCTTATCTCATTTCCTTGTGTATGGACTTAGTATTAATGAGACACGATACTATTATTGACGGTTCATGTATCACGAGCACTAACTGTATGCTACACACATGCCGTCATTAATTGCCATGACACGCACAACACTCATACATATATGGTATTGTATTGTTTAGGGATATTGAGACTTGATCCTTATTTTCCTTCGTGCATATGACATATAGCATACCTGTATACCTACATGCTTACACATATGCCTTGACATGCTTACATGCTAGTTACCTATATACCTATACGGTATTGTACCGTTAGTGATAGGTATACATACATAATGACATAGCTACATGTATACCTTGCATACATACTTCACTTATACCTGGAGGGTATCTTACATCAATTCTGATAGGTAGATACATATACCTTGTTGTACCTACAGGTTTACACATATATCTCGCTATAGCTACATGTTTACCTTTATTTTATGTTATATAGACTTAGAGGAATTAGGAACCGCATGATATATATTATAACTTGTTGCAGTTAAATAGAGGCTTTTCCTTTATATGCTCACATTACACTTTTCTGTTGCATATATTATATTCATGGATTTTCGCATTGAGATATGGATTTTTCATGTTGTTTTCTGGATTTGAGGACCGTGGTACTTTCATGAAATTATGCATTATTTGAAAAACCCGGTTTCTCTTGATATGATATTTCAGCAGCCACCATGAGTTTTATCGGTTTTGATATATATACCCTATGCGAGGAGCGTCGTGGGCTGTGTGAGGGGACATGGTAGAGCCCGGAGGTACCCCGGGGCAAGAATGGGATTTCGATGTAACATGCCGATGAGGCCTGACAGGGGAACCATACCTGCCGGTGATAGTACCTTTGACTCAATGGGTATCGTGGGGATACAGGCCGGGGTCATGTACGTATGGATACGTCGAAAGGCGAGGGTCAGAGCTAGGCACTCGAATTTTCGGATAGCGTATGATACGTACCTATCAGGGTGCCAGTCGTGGTGACAGCACCTGATAGATCAGTATTTAGGTGTCGATGCTTGACACTTTGTTTCATGATATTTTTACTCCTAAGTATATATAACAATGGAATGGGACGCTGTTATATATGCATATATATATATATATATATATATATTAGTGGAATAGGACGCTAATATATATGTATACATATCAATTTATATACATCATCATAATTATTCATGCAATTTACTTAGGATATATGAGATTCACTTGATATTTGATTCAGGATATATGAGATTCACTTGATATTGGATACAGGATATATGAGATTTACTTGATATGAGAGCTAATTTGGGGGCTGATTTGAGGAATTGGGATTTGGATTGTCTTGATGGACTTTGTTCCCACCACGAGGTCAAGATTCCGTGGGAATGACATGTTTTATCCCATACTAAGCATCTTTTATTTATGCACTGCTTCATGTATGAGTAGTACTTGATAGAGTACCTTCCTTGACTGTTGCATTTACATACTTTATTTTATATCACTGCTTCATGTATTAGTAATACCTGATAGAGTACCTTACATGATTGTTGCATACATATTGTCATATTATTGCTTCATGTATTAGTTGTACCTGCTAGTGTACCTTTCATGACTGTTGCATTCTTATGACCTTTTATTGCTATTAGTTGCTTATGTTAGATTCGTATTGTACGTGCATACTTGCGATTACTTGCATATGTTAATTACTATTCATGAGTTGGCAACTCACCCCCGTTGTGCCACAGTGTTTTGCAGGTTCTTCCCCAGAGTAGTCGATGTAGGCTATTCATCTATTTTATCATCTTTTGCTGCGGACACCGCTTTGGCTCACAGTGTGCAGTTTTGCTTAGGTGGGTTTTGCGGTTATCCGTTTATGTATATTGTATATTCGTTGTATCCTGTACTCTCCATCTACCATTTTCATGTATGACTTAGAGACTTGATGTGAAGACGATATTAAATGTTATTTTGCGACTTGGAAGTCTTTTATGCAGTTTTTATTTATATCGTCTTTTATTTCTTCGCTACGGCTTCGTATATCTGTTGTGGTGGTTGTTTCCGCCATTGGATGTGGATTTTTCTCCCGTTTGGGATGCTTTACTTATATTTATGTTGTACCCATTTTTGGGGGCTTGTTTTACAAAGGAGGTGCTGCCAAAATTTTAAAGGAATTAATTGGATTTTAAAGAATTTGTACTTGAGATTTTCAAAAGCTTAAACAATGTTCTTATCTTTTACTACTTTTGATGGTTTAGATTGCTGGGTTTTTGGCTTACTTAAATTGCATTACGCCTGTAGACGTTGCGTAGTTTAAGGGCCATCATGTGCCAAATTTCGGGTCGTGACAAAGTTGGTATCAGAGCGCTAGGTTTTACCTTTCGGAGTGTAGGATGACCTTGGTATGATAGAGTAGGTAGCTTAAGCAGAGTAACGTAGTGTGTGTATGTCCGCGGCATACTCACGACGCGGCACTCCGCCTAAAATGACCTACGTACTAATTGCTTGAAATTCCTTCCTTGATGATACATATCCTTGTGATTCGATTTCCGTGTTCTTATCGAATCCTTTTCCATTTATAGCCTTTGCCGCCGATGACTATGGGGACTCAGAGTGATGCAGCGAGAGCCGAGATCTGGGTTGACTCGTTTGGGATGAGGACTGACCAGGACGGTACGCCCGTTGTACAGGAGCAGATGGATCCTCCTTTGACAGATCGACTCGCTAGGCTTGTGGCAGATATCCAGGACTTGCGCCAAATGATGAGTTCATTGGTTGAGGCCATTCGAATGTAGCGACAGGAGGTTGCCACCCCTGTTACCCAGATATTCCTTGCGATCAGCACACAGCATAGTGTTACGTATACAGCACCAGTGGATGCAGCCATAGTTTACGAGGCCCGTCTTCCAGAGACTGTGGGAGTTCAAGGACCGAGGAGGGCTAGTACAGGTGTGTCATCCCCGAGGTAGAGGTTCAGTCGCCGAGACAGATATCATGACTGTCGCGGGAGTAGCAGAGGCTTGGAATAAGGACAGTCGTTCATCTCTCATCCCCAGGAGGGTCAGCAGTTTTATTCTGGATGCTATCAGTGCGGGGACCTTCATCACTCCATCAGGAGTTGTTCCCTAACACCATGTCAGGGTCGTATTCAGAAAGGTCATGGACGCAGAAGGTTTGCTCAGAGGGGACAGGTTGGTAGAGGAGGATTTCAGCCAGTTGAGGGTAGGGGGCAGACACCAGAGTTTGCTTCTACTAATCGGGATGCACGGGCGTCCAATGCAGAGTTTTCAGGTATTCTTAATTCGTATGTTCTTTTGATGCACTTGTTTGTTTGACACACTTTGTGCCGTGGTTGGGCCAAGAGTCGTGTTAGCTAGATCAACCGCTTGTTGTATTAGCTTCTGTCAGCGATTCTTTTGTTGCACGACACGTATTTTCAGTCGTGTGCCAATCAGATAGGAGATAGAGATTCGTCCGTCGTTGTGATCCTTCTAGAGATGTTGGATTTGACGTTCTCCTAGGCACGGACTGGTTAGCTATGTGCTAGGCGTCTATGGATGACCGCGAGGAAACAGTCGGGTTTTGTTTTCCCGGTGAGTCAGTTCTCGTTGTGCAGGGGGAAAGTGGTGCCACGTCTCAAAGATTGAATTCAGCATTTTTCGCTAGTCGGCTTTTGAGGAGAGGATGTCGAGGATTCATGGATTTCATTCGTAATACCGGATCCACAGTGGTTTTGTTGGACCGGGTTCCTATCGTGCGTGAGTTTTCCGACGTTGTTCCAGATGAGCCGGCGGAGCTTAGGGAGCTTAAGGATCAGCTGCAGAGTTTTTTGTTGGGGGGCTTGTGCGTCTGAGTGTTTCGCTTTGAGGAACTCATATTCTATTCGTCAGGAGAAGGACGACAGTTGAGGTTGTGTATTGATGGATCGTCAATTGAACCGAGTTACGGTGCGGATAGTTATCCTTTACATCGCATTGACGATTTCTTCGATCAGCTCCAGAGTGCGAGACATTTTCTACGTTTGTTTTGGATCTGGTCATCATTTGTTGCGGGTTCGGAGTGATGTCATTCCGAAGACTACTTTTGTGCGTGCTATGGGCTTTATGAGTTTTTGTAGTGTCGTTGGACTCACCAATGCCCTAACAGCATTCGTGGATGTGATGAACCAGATTTCTTCAGGCCGTTCCTCGACTAGTTTATTGTTGTGTCATTGATGACATTCTGGTCTATTCCAAGAGTCGTGAGGAACGTGAGCAGCACTTGAGGATTTGTTTCGCAGATACTGGGAGAGCCCCAGCGGTTTGCTCAATTCTCGGAGTGTTCCTTCAAGCTTGATTGTGTTGACTCCTAGGACTTGTAGTTACGGGAGACGGTTTTCGTATGGTCCCAAGGAAGATCGAGGCCGTACATCTTTGGCCCAGACTTGTGTACGGGATGGAGGTCCCTAGATCTTTGGACTTAGCAGGTTTTTACCGCCGTTTCATGCAGGATTGCTAGTGTACGCTGCACCGTTGACTGGACTGACCGGAAAGGTGGTTCTTTTTCTTTGGACTGAGGCATGTGTGCGGAGTTTTCAGCAGTTGGAGATTCGGTTGACAACTGCACCGGTTCTTTATTTGCTTTCTTGTTCGGACGACTTTGTTGTTTAACTGTGATGTTTCGCGAGTGGGGCTCGATTTTGCGCTGATGTGGCACTATAGAGTTATCGCATATGCTTCCCGATAGTTGGAGGATGTACGAGCAGGATATCTCACTCATGATCTGAAGATGGCCGCGGTGGTCGTGCGTTGATGATCTGAGGACACTACTTGTTCGGAGAGTCGTGTCAGATTTTCATGGACCACCGGAGCTTAATGTACATCTTCCTGCAGCGGGTTTCGAGTGTTGAGACAGTCTTCGGCAGATTTACAGTTCTTGTGCGATCGTTGAGTACAGCTTAATGTTCGCCTCTACTGAGGGGCCAGCTTGCTCATGTCCCCGCCCGACCACTTTTTCTTAATCGCTTTCCTGAGGCACAGCCCGCCGATGCTCGTTCGTCGGAGATTCTTGAGCATATTCGGCTGGGTAAAGATTCGAAGTCCTTGATTTGTGAACAGATGTTCTACATTTAGGGATGCGTTTGTGTGTACCTGTTGTTGATGGGCAAAGACGCGAAATCCTAGAGCAGGCACCTCAGTCGGCTTTCAGTATTCATTCAAGTTCCACCAATTTGTAGCGTGACTTGTGAGACAGTTTCGGGTGGACAGGGATGAAGAGTGAAGTTTCGGATTTCATTTCAAGGTGCCTGTCTTGTTGTGAGCTAAAGTTGAGCATTTGAGACCGGCTGGAGAGTTGCAACCTTTAACCGTTCCAGAGTGGGAATGGGAGCAGATCTCCATGAATTTCGTTGTGGTGTCTACCCCGGTTTAGTCAGGGTGTGACTCCATTTGGGTGTTTGTGTCCGGTTTTGCTCAGTTTGCTTAGTTGTTCTTCGTTAAGTTGTGCATTTGCACGGAGTTCCTTCATGTGTTGTATCCAATAGAGGCACCATGTTCGCTTGCCGTCTTCGGCAGAAGCTTTAGGAAGCCTTGGATACTGGTTGAGCTTTAGCTCTGCTTTCCATCCATTGGCTGATGGTTAGACAGAACGAACTATACAGACTCTGGAGGATATGCTTGTGCATGTGTACTAATTGTTGTTGGCAGTTGGGATCGTCACATTCCATTGTTAGGGTTCTCCTTCGATAGCTGTTATCAGGAGATATCCCAATTGGCAACCTTTAGGTTTTTTTGGTAGGATGTGTCGATCGCCGGTCTGTTTTTCTGACTCTGCGAGAGTAGGATTTTTGGACCCCAGCTAGTCTAGAGACTTTGGAAATGATCCAGTTGGTTCAGGTAAGGATGAGAGCAGCCCAGTGCAGACAGAGCTCTTTTGCCGACCGTGGTGGTCGCAGACTTGAGTTCGCAGCGGTACATCATGTATTCATACGGATTTTCCGATGAATGACGTGTTGAGTTTTGGGAAGCTTATCCCAGGATTGTAGGTCCTTTTGAGATCCTTAAAGCGAGTTAGTTCCGTTGCCTATAATTTGGCACTTCCGCCGAGATTATTGAGTATTCACCCCGTATTCCTTATGTCGATACTTCGCAATTACCTTTATGACCTTCTCACATGATTCAACACCAGATCATTCTTTTGGACGCGATCTTTTGTTCACCAGAAGCCGATAGTTTTAGTGGATCGGCAGGTGGAGAGACTTCGGTTAAGAGTCTTGCTATATGTGAAGGTTCTTTGGCGTAGCCGTAAAGTGAGGCGATCACTTGGAAGGCTGCGAGCGAGATTTAGGAGTTTTTGTACTCATCTCTTTGAAGGTACGCTTAGTAAGAATTTTAAATTCGGGGACCGAATTTCTTTAAGGTGGGAAGATTGTAACGTTTTAGAAATCGTTTTGTGAATTTTCCGTTTTTAGGGTAAAATAGTCGGTGTTTTCCGTTTTAAACCGATTATGATCAAACTTCTGTATAGACTTGTCGGCACCTAGTTTAGCTAGAATAAAGCTAGTGCACGGGCTTTGGGGGTCAATGGGAAGTTTTGCTTCACATAGAATTTTTTCCTAATTAAATATTATTTTAATGTGTTATTTATGCCCTTAATTAGTGGAAATTATATCTTTGTGTTGGGTAATTAGTGATAATTAGGATCTTTGCTAATCTAATCACTAGAATTATTTTAGAACCTTCTCTTCTAATATCTAGATATTTGTTATGACAAATGGATTTTTTTTTAAAAAGAAAAAAAAGAAAGAAAAGGTGGCATTACTTTTAATGAAGCATTAAATGAATTTTTTGCTAGAAACTTCTCCCCAATTTCCACAAAATACCCCCTCCATTATTGGCCGAGCCCTCCCCCAAATTCTGCCCTCATCATTTTCAAAGCTCGTTTCTTCATCCTTTTGCTCTCAAATTCCTTCAAAAATCCCAAAATAAATCCACAAATTCCTAAATAAAATTAAACCATCATGTCCCATCACTAATCTTGTTTGGATCTTCAACAAAACATGTTTTTTGGAGGCTAAAGTTGTTGAATATTGTTGCTTTGGGGTGTTCTTGTTGAGATATAATTTCAAACCCTAATCCTTATTTGTTATGCTAAAATCATTATGTTAGCTAATTAATTGGTTAATATAGCTTTTAACTCCTGTTTAATTCATTTATTGTAATTTTAAAGAAGTTCAAGTTATTGTTTAATCTTGATGAATGGGATAAAGGTTAATTGTTAATTTTAGGCAAAAGAAAACATAACCTAGTTGCTAGATTTATTAAATATTATTTTCCTAATTATCTAATTAGCTTAATTACAAACTAGACTTTTACTAAATCCTAATTAGGTGAGACTAAAATTCTAGTAAGGGTTTGTATGGTTTAATCTTGCTAATTAGTGATGTTTGTAAATTCTAGTTTGGTAAAAAGTTGTAGTTTGGTGCTCAAATAATATATATTGCTTACTAGGTTTCGGTAAATTTTTGGCGTGGGTTTCTTTTGACGTTGCAACGTTAATTATATTGATTCCACGCAATATCTTGTGTTGTGAAAGCGCGATCGGTACGATCTGGGTCTAGGCTTGGTAGTTGTGTCACTTTGCGTTCCTAGCTAGGGTCGTCCCGATGCCGTTCGTGTCTTTGTGTAGCTTTTGCTCTTGAGTTGGTTTCGTAGTGTCGTTACGCGCGTTAGCCACTTGACGAACACTTGAGAGTATATTTGGAGTTGGTGCGTCGGTCAAACGTAGTTGGTACGTGCTATTGGTCGATTGCTAATATATACTTGTTATATTGTTATATGCTTTCAGGATCGCAGGCGGGGACTTCGGGCGCTGCGAACATGGGAAAGCGAGTAGTTGGCTTTACTTAGCTAGGAACGTTGGTGAGTAGATTTAACATCTACAGGAGATCGCCCGCATGGCGTTATGCGTCTGGGCTAGATCAAATGACATGACTATTAGTTAGAAGTATACGGATATTGATTGTGCATGTATATCTTGTTGCTTGTCTCATTTCCTTGTGTATGGACTTAGTATTAATGAGACATAACACCATTATTGACGGTTCATGTTTCACGAGCACTAATTGTATGCTACACGCACACCGTCAATAATTGCCAGGACATGCACAACACTCATACATATATGGTATTGTATTGTTTAGGGATATTGAGACTTGATCCTTATTTCTTTCGTGCATATGACATATAGCATACCTGTATACCTACATGCTTACACATATGCCTTGACATGCTTACATGCTAGTTACCCATATACCTATACGGTATTGTACCATTAATGATAGGTATATGCACACTTAATGACATAGCTACATTTATACCTTGCATACATACTTCACTTATACCTGGAGGGTATATTACATCAATTCTGATAGGTAGATACATATACCTTGTTATACCTACAGGTTTACACATATATCTGGCTATAGGTACATGTTTACCTTTATTTGATGTTATATAGACTTGGAGGAATTAGGAACCGCATGATATATATATTTTAACTTGTTGCAGTTAAATAGCGCCTTTTCCTTTATATGCTCACATTACAGTTTTATGTTGTATATATTATATTCATGGATTTTCACATTGATATGGATTTTTCTTGGTGTTTTCTGGATTTAAGGAGCGTGGTAGTTTCATGAAATTATGCATTATTTGAAAACACAGGTTTCTCTTGATATGATATTTCAGCAGCCACCATGAGTTTTATCAGTTCTGATATATATACCCCATGCGAGGAGCGTCGTGGGCCGTGTGAGGGTACATGGTGGGGTCCGGAGGTACCCCGGGGCAAGAAAGGGATTTCGATGTAACATGCCGATGAGGCCTGACAAGGGAACCATACCTGCCAGTGACAGTACCTTTGACTCGACGGGTATCGTGGTGATACAGGCCGGGGCCATGTACGTATGGATACGTCGAAAGGCGAGGGTCAGACCTAGGCACTCGAGTTTTCGGATAGCGTATGATACGTACCCATCAGGGTGCCAGTCATGGTGACAGCACCTGATAGATCAATATATAGGTGTCGATGCTTGGCACTTTGTTTCATGATTTTTTACTCCTAAGTATATATAACAGCGGAATGGGACGCTGTTATATATATATATATATATATATATATATATATATATATATATATTAGTGGAATGGGACGCTAATATATATGTATACATATCAATTTATATACATCATCATAATTATTCATGCAATTTACTTAGGATATATGAGATTCACTTGATATTGGATTCAGGATATATGAGATTCACTTGATATTGGATACAGGATATATGAGATTTACTTGATATGAGAGCCAATTTGGGGGCTGATTTGAGGAATTGGGATTTGGAGTGTCTAGATGGACTTTGGTCCTACCACGAGGTCAGGATTCCGTGGGAATGACACGTTGTATCCCATACTCCGCATCTTTTGCTGCGGATACCGCTTCGGCTCACAATGTGCAGTTTTGCTTAGATAGGTTTTGCGGTTATCCGTTTATGTATATTGTATATTCGTTGTATCCTGTATTCTCCATCTACCACTTTCATGTATGATTTAGAGACTTGGTGTGAGGACGATATTATATGTTATTTTGCGACTTGGAGGTCTTTTATGCAGTTTTTATTTATATCGTCTTTTATTTCTTCGTTACGGCGTCTCATATCTGTTGTGGTGGTTGTTTCCGCCTTTGGGCGTGTATTTTGCTCCCGTTTGGGATGCTTTACTTATATTTATGTTGTACCCATTTTTGGGGGCTTTTTTTTACAAAGGAGGAGCTGCCAAAATTTTAAAGGAATTAATTGGAATTTAAAGAATTTGTACTTGAGATTTTCAAAAGCTTAAACATTGTTCTTATCTTTTACTACTTTTGATGGTTTAGATTGCTGGGTTTTTGACTTACTTAAATTGCGTTACGCCTCTAGACGTTGCATAGTTTAAGGGCCGTCACGTGCCAAATTTCGGGTCGTGATAACTACGTATGAGCCATACAGATATAGTTGTCTCTTGAAGTTATCATTTAAAAATGTGTAACGATCCGTTAGTTTTGAAAATAGGTATGGCTCAAGACATATCATAATCTCTACTATGTGAATTTAAACAAGTTTTTCTCGAGTCGATATATAAGTCGGCGATCCATTCTCATCATATCACGTACGGAATATCCATCATACGATATCATCAAATCAATAGTACGGATCTATAGTCACGTGCATCATCTCATCTCATGTCATCATATATAATCTAATGTCATCATATATCATATCATATAACTTCGCCTCAAATCATCATGGTAACATTTCAGAAAAATATAAAATATTATTTTTGGAATTTAATATTAAAATAATATATTTTTCAAAAACTATTCGATTTGCGAATTTGGGGTTTTCGTAAAATGGTATAAATATATACCAATATTTGTGAAATAATTGGAGATTTAAAATGATTTATTCATTTAAAAATATATTTATCGGATTTGGATATTTTTATAATTAATTATATGCAGGTTTAAATTAAACTCGATTAGTGCACTACTAATCACGATTATGCCAAATCCAACTTTTTAATTAATCATGGCTAGTGCACCATGACATGTTGTATTTTGTTATATGTTGTTTTCATTTGTGTTTGTTTAGTGGTATTTTTGTGAGAAAAGAAAAGGAGATAATTATTGGAGAGAGAGAGGGGACCAAATGATGAGGCATGGGCTTGTGAGAGGGTGAGAATAAGAGAGAGTGAGGATAGGTGAGAGAGAGGGGCTGCCTTCATTTCCCTTCCTCTTTGTTTCTTCATCACAAAATCCTCACCAAAACCCTACACTCTCTTCACTAAAAATGATCACAACCTCTCTATAAACCCATCGGACCATTGAAAATTGGATTTTGAAGACTTTGAGCAACTCAAGAAAATTCATGAGTTGCCAAATGAGGTAATTCCTACACTTCTAGTTTAGTTTTTGAGTTTCCTAGCACCCTATAGTAGTTTAAAGTTAAATCGATTTAGATGAGTGATGTTTGGAAATTCTAAAAGAAGATTTGGGTGATTGTGTGGACTTGTGATATGTAGGAGCTGTTTACAAGACCTTAGTGTTGATTTTATGGCCAAGAACAGAGAATAGAACCCGATATACGAACATAGAATTGTTTCGTGTCGGTTTTGTGGTAGTTTTTAGCCTACAAGGTATCTGGAGCAACCAGGGATGATTATGAGGAAAACTAGTAATATCACCGACCTAGATTAACCACTAGAAACGCACCACCGAAGTAGTAACCCAAGAATCCTCCTATAGGCCGGCGAGATCGGATTTTAGGGCATTGTCGCCGGATTTCCAGTGGGGTATGGTGTTGAGTTTCTGTCTGTAGCTTGCTTACCCTATAACCTATCCCCTGTACTTGCTTGTTTAGTCCCAATTAACCTAAGATGAAATCTGGGAGTGATTTCCTATGTTGCTGAATTTGGTATTTGTGATTTATAAACTTAGGTCCAGGTATTTGATATTGTATTGGTCGTTGGATGTTTTTACGTCAACGACGAGAGTTGTTTGGTTGTTTATGCATGCGTAAGCTATAGGTTCTAACCTATGAGCACTTCGTGTGTCGTTTCGGTTTTCAGAGTTGATTTTAATAGCATTGCGATTGTGTATTGATTGTAGGTACTTTCGCACGGATTCTGAGACGACGAAGCACATCGACTACGGCTTAACAAGGAGTTTCGCAGGTGAGTAGATTTATATCTACGGGGGAAGTCTGGTGGATGGCTTATAGCACCCCCGCAACCATTGATATATGATTTGTAATTTGGAGAAAAGATATGCCACGACTTAAGTTATAGTTAATGGTTTTAGTGTGAAATAATATGATATAAAGGATGTCTCGAATTGATATATAAGGATGTGAGACGTAAATGTGAATCACGATATATAAATATATGTAGTTGCAAGAGAATCAGTATGGGATTATAGTGGCATGTTATGAGGTCGATAAATACGACATGAGACTGATAAGACAACTTGATGTGAGATATTGATGTGATGAAAAGAGTATACGATAAGATATGAAATGAGATGTATAAGGATATGGCATGAGATCGATGAATATGATAAGATTGAGATGGATGTGTAATGAGATCGGTAAAATAAGATATTTATATATAATTATGATAATAATGAGTGATATACCGTACGAGACTTAGATCCGTACCCTCATTGTTGTATAGGTTGATAGAATCCCTAATTATTTAATGTCGCCGTACGATGGATTACCGTACATGATGAGTTTTACCGGATGATTGATCTATACCCTTGACTAGATGATGCCGTACGATGGATTATACCGTACGTGATGTTGTGAGGCTGGATGCCGATTGATTGATTCACCGACTCGGATATGTTAGGTTAGATGCGTATACCTTATAGCATTTCGCTTACGATGTACTTTATACTCATGATATTCTCATTGCATTACATATACCTGTGCTAGTACACCTACACAATTATCGGTGATGCGTATGTTACACTATACAGATTGTCGGCTCACACACTTCATCATCGATAATTGCTATGTCACTTATACGGTAGAATTGCTACATCATGCTATTACTCTTAATTGTTCTGTACTGTCACATGACTCGTTAGCATGATATACTTGCTATGCTCACATCACTATACTATGTCGCATGATATACTTGATATGCTCACATTTCTGTTCTATGTTTGCATACATCATGCTTTATGATTATACGCATTGAGATGCTGTTTTCATGAGATTTTGGATTTGAGAACTGTGGTTATATTTCAAAGGAAATTATTTATTGTTTTAAAAACCCAGTTTCTCCTCATATGAAAATTCGAGACGTCTACCATGTGTTTTCTCGGTTCTGAGATTGGTATGTGAAACCCGATTCGAGGAGATGGATGATCCGTTTTCGGGTACATGGTGGACCCGGTATCGTACCACGGGGCAAGAAAGGTATGTTGTGCAGTAGACGATGATCCTGGCAGAGGGACTACTACCTACCGGTGATAGTATTTAGGCTCGGAGGTTATCTGGAGGATACCGACCGGAGTCATGAGAGAAATATGGGCCGATCCGGACTGACGGAGCCCGTGGTCCGATCCGGACTGACGGAGCCCGAGATATGAGGATTTACGTGTCGATGTTGGACACGGGTTTCATGATGTTTCGAGTGTCGATGTTGGACACTCATATTCCATGATTTTAATGTGTCGTTGATGGACACACGTTGGTTGAATCCTCATATTTACATGCATATGTTTTCATGTTGTTGTGTCATTGATGGACACGTGGATGATATCCACATGCATGCAGGCATTGATTATTGTTGGCATATATACAGATACGGTCACCCTAGATATCATAGTATTACCTTTATGATATAGTTGACCTAGGAAATTGTTGTTTTATTCGATTTCTACCTGCTGATGTTTTCTACTCACGAGTTGCCAACTCACCCCCGTTGTGCCACAGTTCTTGCAGGTTGACCGCATGGATCAGTAGCGGTATCACTAGCACACAGCTTGCTTTCGGATGATTTGCTTTGGTAGGTGGGAGATATTGGATCGTGCCTACTCTTGTATTATCATTCCTGTTGTATCTAGTCAACTCCATCAATCAGAAACTAGTATTTGTATAAGTAGTAAGACTTAGAAAGGCTTGTGTTTGAGAGACTTAGAGGGACGGATTATATGTTCGCTATTGGGGGATTCGATGTCTTGCTTTATTCTTTTGTATTGATCTTCGCCATTGGGCGTCGTATACATATATTTATGACTTGCGTGGTTGTGATTTCGCCGATTGGCGAAGAGCTAGCTCCCGCTTAGGATGCCTTTATTGTTGTTATGTATATGTGGTTTTGGATCAAAATATACAAGGGAGGTGCTGCCCAAATTTTTAAAAGACGAAACATGTTTTTCAACTAGTATAATCCACTTGCATTTTCATGTTCCATTATCTATGCATTTAAGAAAACTTTTGATTTCGTCATACCTTTATTTCAAAACTTCACCTCTTTTATTTTCTTAAAAATGTTTAGATTTCTGGGTTTCGGCTTACTTAATTTACGTTGCGCCTTTAGACGTTGCGTGATTTAAGTGCCGGTCACGAACAAAATTTCGGGTCGTGACAAAGTTAGTATCAAAGCGCTAGGTTTAACCTTGGTTCAAGTCTAGGTTTGACTATGTGGAGTCTGGGGCGTAATCTATTTCGGAACTTAGGCTTGACCTTACGGAACTTAGACTTGAACAGGGGGGTATTAGACCCGAACTTTCGTTACATAAGTTGACCCTGATTGATGGAGTAGGTAACTCAAGTAGAGTGGCGTACCATGCGTATGTTCCGCGGCATACTTACGATACGATACTCCACTTAAGTGACCTTAGGATGTACATATTTTGAGATCTATGATTCTCTTCGTCCCCATGATTATACATCCATTTGAGATCCTTGATTCTATTCGTTCCAATGATCATACTCTCATTAATTCCGTTCCTCCTTCTGATCATGTATCCGTTCTGGATCAGTTGGTTCCTTTCATTCCTTTGATCTATCTTCATTGATACATGCTTGAGGTTCCTGTCACCATGGTTTGAGCGCAAATTGAGTTGCTGCTAGTGATGCGGTCAAGGCGATCTCGTCATGGATGAGGACTGACCATTGTGTTTTCTGGTTACATGGGAACGTCTCGACTTAGTGTTTGTGTTATGACCTATCGTTTAAGGAGAGTGTTCGGTTTTGCACCGGATGATTGGGCCATTGATAGAGGCTGCCAGATTATGATAGGACCATTGATGTATAGCCTACCTCAGAGTTTGTGATGTCTTCTACCTTGCAGACAGATGACCCAGCTGTTGCTGAGATTGATGGGATGTCGCTTCCAGAGCTTATGAGCTGAGATCGCTGGAGCTTTCAGGCAGAGATGCGACAAGAGATAGCTAGTGTATCTCGAGTTGAGCGACTGATATGATTCGTCTGATGTGATGCACCGACGCAGGCTCAGTTGAGTTGAAGATTTCCAGTGTGGAGAATGTTATTCAGATCTAGAGTAGATCGATCCAGAGATGACATTGTTTGTTGGATGCTCTGATAGGAGATCAGTGAGTGGCCAACTTCGGATAGAGGAGCTCATCCAGATGCGTTGTGAGTTGATCGAGAGCGGATGAATAAAGTATATTCCACCGATGGTTGGGACGAGTTCCCGAGGGCGTGTTCGGCTAGATATCTTCTACAGAGTGATGAAGATACCGAGTTCATAATTTCGAGTCCTTGTAAGAGACTCCGAATTGACTGTAGCCGAGAACAATTGCAGTACGCGGATAGCATGACGTGACGTATAATAAAGACGAGTGGAACAAGAGGTTCATGCGAGATGTTAATGAGTTGTTGTTACTCCCCGTTGAGATTAGAGATCTGATATGTATACAGACGCGTTGGGATACGGCCAGTTTCCGAGGAAAAGCCGTGCTGAGAGCGCGGATGCCCAGAAAATGAGAAAAGATTATGTAAGAGTACCAGCCTCCGTATAGTTCGGCATAGGCGAGATTGGAAGAGACCTTGAGCAGATTCCTTCCATGACACTGCTGCGATGAGATTGGCACCCAGGATCAGTTGTGTCACGCGTATTCAGAGGGCCAGAGGTCGACGCCAGTGACGTGCTGCTTTACGAGTGGTCATGCTAATTGGCCGAGAGATGACCAGAAGAGTGCCAGAGCAGAATCGTTTCCGTTGGTACACCTGACCGGGCCGACGAGCCGATGGATTGCGAGATTGGTAATCCATAGAGAAAATGATGACCCAGAGACAGAGGACGCCAGGCTGTGAGCAGGAGGCAAGCGATGTTCTTGCTCTTCCAGTTTTGGGCGCACCGACTTTTTTCGACATTGTAGGAGGTGTACCTCAATGTCATTTGTTGCGATATGCGTTTGTGATCCGAGTATCACGTTTATATCTCTTGGATTTGAGTTTTCATGATTGAGTTTCATGATATTGTTTTTGTGCACCATCACCTACTGGGTATTTACATTTTGTGCATAGTTATTGCACTTGATATATGTTTTATACACCGTTGTGTTGGTTTATGAATTGTCCATATCTATTGCACTTGATGTCGATTTTGTGCCTAGGTAGCACGTGGTTATGATTTCGTGGATTTCATACGGTTGATTTGATTTTGTGCATGTGGTACGCACTCGATTTGATTTTTGCACGCAGTATAGCTCACATGTGCTTGCAGTGCATTGATACGTGTTTTGTGCACGCAGTTGCACACGCTTCTGATTTTAATACACCTTTGCATGCTCGATGTTGTTTTTGTGAGCATTTGAGATACGGAATTTTTTTTTGTGCATTTGTTGCACCAGATTCGTATTTTGTGCATTTGTTGCACCAGATTGGTATTTCGTGCATTGGTTGCACTAAATGTTAGTTATGTGTATGCCGTAGAGGCCATTACTATACATAGGATGTATATTGTAGTGGATGCTTGGACATATATTGGGAGGACTTTCTTGCTCGACATGATAGTATGCTATCTGGTTGCTCTTTACCTTAACGAGTACACTGATTGTCTCTCTGTTACATGTTGGTAAAGCCCTTAGGATGTGTACTTGACTACCTGGACTATGATACGGATCATACTAGTGGGGACATGGTAGTCCATAAGTACATCCTTCAAGGTCCCTAGTCGTGGGTGTATCGAGACGGGGCATCGATATACCAGAGTAGACTAGCGTATACCTTCTCGACCCAAACAGATGGGCGATTGATAATCCCATATCCATTGGTGTTTGACATCAGAGATGATATACGGGTGCTCAGTGGATACTGGGTACACTGGACGGACTCGCCGAGAACTCCCAGATGGTATTATACCTTACGTCAGATGGCAGTTCTCTGGTGACACTGGTAAAGAGTAGTCTGTTGACCCGAGATCGTCATAGAGTCTTGTGTGATTCCCACTGTGCTTTGATTTCCACCTTACCACGTCCAAGAGGGAATGCAAAATGGTGGTTTTTCGGTACAGTCCCGAATCACATAGAGGCAATGAGCGATAGGAGGGGATTCGTCTCTCCCGGTATAAGGAGTTGATGTTGCGCTGTGTTCGATTGGCTATAACCGGAAATCCCTAGCCAGGGTTGCTGAGATTTACTGGTAAGTGTTACCAGTAGTTTCTCGAACTGTTATAGACCTCATATCGACACGACTTATCGAGCTACTGGGGTCTGACGTTTACCACCCCTAGGCGAGATATGCGACATATCAGACGACGAGACCGGACTGTACGGTAAGTGTTACTGGTTGGATTCACAGGAGTGTGAGCGGGCTTGCTCGTTGATCTTCTGATCGCTCAATACCCGGGTGGCCGTTGCGTTTAGTAGACCGCTTGCGGCTTGTGGTTGTTTGATATGATCATCACCTACTGCCGGCGTATTGATGAGTCTTTAGAGTCCTACACAGAGGTTTCCTGGTTCAAGCGAAACGAAATAGGAGCGCATATGAGATATGTGCGGGACCGAGAATAATACTAGTATGTGATACTGAATTCTATTCTCGCGATTTGTATCATCGGATGGTTATATGAGATATAACCGGGTTACCGAATAAAATGTTGATTTGATATATTGATACACTTGATATTAGTCGGTTATATGCAGTATGACCGGATCATTAAATCAAGTGTTGATTTAATGATTTAATGTATAATTATATATTTGATATATTACTTTACATTAACTAGTATTGGTTCACTTAAGACTATTTTTCTCACTTGATTGTGCACATTGTATATATGATATATGTTTGTGCACTAATTTGTATCATGTTTGATGGTACATGCAAACTTGGGTGTGTGTATGCTTTAAACCATGTTTAGGTTAATGGTTAGGGTTTTAACTTATTTCTTTATTTTATTCATTTATTTTTGGCAAGAAATAAAATTGTGGCTTTCTTTGGTTTTTACTTGAAGCTTCATGAAGCTTTGAAAAGTTTGACCATTTTGTTTTTTTTCTTAACCTAACCATTACACCTAAACCCTAGTTTATTCTCTACATGTGTTTACTTCACCCATGGTTGCATTATGATAAGATTCACTTGATTTATTATTTTCAAGATAATTCATTTTCTTTCTTCTTCTTCTTCTTCTTCATGAAGAAAAGAAAAGCTTTCTTGAAAATTCCAAGTGATGAAATCAAGTGAGAAATCCAAATCCAAAGTGAACCCACTTCCTATTTCATCATCCTCTACCACTTGCCATGTTATATAGGGTGTTTTCTTCACAAGTTTCATGACCTAGTGAAGATGGAGCTTGAGTTTGAGTCGCCTCGACGTAGATCATCTTCAGCATCGAAGTCAACGACCTAGCCCGATCATCTCTCCGATGAAACCATCGCTAGAGTCCGGGAACCCGAAGATCGCAGCGGAGGGACGTCATCACGGAGCTAAAGAAGTGGAGGACCGGATCTACAATGGTTGTAATCACTTTCACTTGTAGTTAAGTTGTTAACTTGCTTGTTGTTTCGCCTATCCTCTAGTTAACGATCTTACATTAGGGTTTCTCGGCACATAAATTTTTGAATTTGGCATGGTAGATACCTTGTGGAACCTCTTGAGTGTGCCTAGGAACCCAACAGTGGTATCAAAGCCTAGCTAGAGCTTTAGGCGATGTGTAGACGATGTTAGAAACCCGATCGAACCCCGAAACCCTAATCGCAACCCCTCTCTGTACATTTTCTGTAACTGTGGATTTTTCCAGATTAAAAATTCTCAAAAAAATCAGCAGGTTTTTTTTGGAAATACTGTGCAGCACGTGCACCCAAATCGTTCAATGCGCCGCGGAACCGTAGCCCCACACTGGCTTGGGCGGCGGTTCCGCAGCCATAATGGTCAATCAACGCACGTGGTTTGCACAGTAATGTCCTTCTGCTATTCTTGTGTTTTTTGGGAAATTTTTATTTGCACTCAAGAGTTGAGTTTTCTGGGTTGTTTTGGGGACTCGATGATTCGATCGGATTGTTTAATTTTGTCAATGTGTTTTTTCCCGGTAATTTTAGAACATGTTAAAATGTTCGACTGGATATAAAAACCCACTTTTTCCCCTGCCGGGAAATTTCCAAATGTTGGACTTTTCCGTAGTTTAAGAACGTCTAAGTAGTGCAAGTAACACAATGGACCCTCTAGAAGACAAAAAACCTTAACTCGATTATGTGACCGTCTTGAACTGCCCTATGAACCTTAGGGTTTGGGGCAGTACGACGTGCCACACGTGAGGCGTTGGCTTGACCCTTCTACGGCTGGACCGTTGGTACTGTGGTATGAAGTGAATGTTTTTAAACTTATTTCATGTGTTGAGCTGTTTCGGGAAATCTTGGGTGTTTGATTGTTCGATCGGAAAGTTTAACATTTTCTATTTATCTGGAATGTGATACAATATTTGGAATCCATAAATAGTTATGAGATAGCTAATTTGAATGTTATAAACATAGCAGTTTAGTCTCACTTGATCGGTTGCCACGGGATTTTGATGTGATCAAAAGTCCGTCGCAATCACGTTGCGTACGCGGATACTCGCCGGTAAACTTAATAAACAGCTATACCCCATAGCCCCGAACAAGTGACTGTAGGAGAACCCCGTCGCCAAAAAGCATCCGTTCGGGTGCTCGCGGCAGCGGTGTTCAGCCTTAGTGCACTTCGTCGACGGTGTCGGGGTGCGACCGTCCATTAAAGTTTGCGATGAGTATTCGTTCTGGATTTCGGGAATCTTGTTGAATTGCCCGACTTGATATTGAAAAGTGTTTTCGATAAAGAGACTAAAATGCGGGGTTTATAATTGTTAGGCATGCTATGTCTACGGAATTCATTTGATTAGGCATGCGATGTCTAAGGAGGTAGCATATTCCAACTGTTGTAGTTTTACACTTTCTTTTCTGTGACCGTAAGTGTAATATGTGATATCGCCGGTTTCGTTGCTATATGTCAACGACAATTGGGATACGCATGTTTACATACGTTGATGACATGTGATGTTATGTGTTGCTGGATATGTTATATTGGATCGTCGCGTTTGAATAGCCGGGGTTTTTTATGTGAGATGAGTGTTTTTCATTTTTCATTCATGTAAAAACTTGTATGTAATATTCTTTTATTGGGGCACTTCCGGGTTGAGGTTGATGTCACCATTTGTATATTATTTACTTTTCCGCAAAAGGATAGACCCAAGGAGAAGAGCACAAGTAACCGGGTTCTGGAGTCCAGTGGGAGACCAACTCGAGGAGTCGAGTGCGGGTCTCCTAACTCTACAATTGGTAGGGTTGCTTGCCGCTTTCGTAGGGGTCTAGGGGTATGGGTTTGGCTATTCATCGCAACCGTGGAATCCCTGTTTTATACTGGCTCGTGTTAAAAACACGGACGTCCTAGTATATCCAATATTCATATGATATTTTCTGCGGCGTTATCTGTGATGTGATCATGTGATATGTTCATATAGATATTGTATATAGTATATATGATATATTATATAGACATTGCTTATGTTTTACACCCGCGCTAGCCCTGCCTCGCTCTGGCATTAGTTACCTAACCTAACGGTGCACGAGGGGACATCGAGGCGAATGCGGATGGCATAAGTGTACTTCGTATTTATCTGTGATGTTTAGGTGACTTAAATGATGGGACTTCATTAATATGATTAATGAAAGAAAAAGAAACCTAAAAGATGTTGTGGAATCGAATTTTCAAAAACAGGTAGCTACAGTTCTTGCTTTGCATCACGGTTTTCCTTTGTAAAACATCCTGCACCTTATTCGATAAAGAAAGGGCCGAGATCCCTTCACCGGGGGTGACCCCTTTAGCAATAACTGGCAGATGCTACAACCCTCGGTTTGTCTTTTGATTGCTTCTATAGTTTTTGCTTTGCACAGCGGTATATATGATATATCCTGCACCTTATTCGACGAGGAAACGGCCGACGATCCCTTCACCGGGAGTGACCCCTTTAGCAAAACTAGAAAAGCCTAAAAAACACTCCATTTTAAAATCATTTGATTCTACAACGATATCAAGTTCATTACGCAAGTGGTTTTCAGAAAAACCTGTCGTAGCCCTCCGTCATTTCAGATAAGTTGTATATAGTATTCGTGCTACATTTGTTGGCTTTCGTCAAGGTGTAGTGTGCGGTAGCTATATGCTGCTTATCTGCTGCATACGATGCGATTGGATTAGGGTAGTCGTACGGCTTTGTTGGCTTTCGTCAAGGATCGTGCGGGTGGGTTTAATTCAATTAAGAAATGTACGGGTTGAACTTGACTAGCGGGCTATGGTTTGTTGGCTTTCGTCAAGGTCATAGAACGTTAGGGGCAGAATTATTGTGAATTTCAAGTGTTGAAATTTGCAATGAGATTGCATACCTTCTATGAGATAGTTTGATCCCGATACCCACTGCGAGTAATTGTTACTCCTGGGAGAGTTTTACAAATTACAATTAGCCGATCAAGTAGGTGTCTAGAAAGGTGTCAACGGGGTTACGCCTCTGGGAAAACAACTTTTACATTAATTACGTCCGTGCGAAAGCACGGGAAACCTCCCTCAAAGTACCGACACTGGCCTGGCTGAAAGATTGGCGAAGTTGTAGGGTGTAATTAATCCCGGCTAGTCTTTCCTTTTAGGGTTTGAAGGAAGATTTGATAAAAACAGTGGGAGCCATCCTGATTAGATAAAATAATAACCAATCTGATCTTGCAAGAGCGCACGCAGAGTGTTTTCTTCTCTCTCTCTCCAGGTAGCGACCATGTCACGCCTTAATCAAGATAATAATATGGATGTATTGACCGAACCCGCTTGTTATACTGAGCTGGGGAACGTTGGTTCCGCTCCAACTTATAATTGTTATAAGACAGAGCAGGAATTAGGGGAATACCAGGATTCCCATGCCGCCCAAACGAAAAAAGTGCATGATGATGCATCATCTTCGGGTGTGTTCATTACAGAGAACTGTTTCGCAAAGTCCTTTACGTCTTGGGTATTTGATACCGGATCATGGTCCCACATATGTAATATATTACATGGGTTACAGATAGGTAAAGAACTGAGAACGGGTGATAAGTTTCATGAGACAGAAAACGGTGCAAGTGTTGCAGCTAAGTCTGTTGGTCACTGTCACCCTGTATTACAAGAATATATTGATTATGAACAAATGTTATTAGATACCGAGCCTGATATACAAAATCATATCGCTCTCTTTATTAGTAATGAAAGGATATAATTTTGTATTGTTGGATAATGTTTTGAACATTTCCTATATCAAGAGTTGATCAGTTCAGGCACGTTATCTAAAAGCATTGACATTCTAAATCAAACTATAGTTCTTAGTATACAGAACACACATAAGTGGAAGAGTTCAGAAATGAACGAATCCTTCTTGAGGTATTGTAGACTGGGTCATATCAATGCTACCCGACTAGCTGAAGTTACATTTTAGATGCATATTTAAATCTATTTGAATTTACATCTTGTGAAACTTACTGGTCATGTCACAAAGATAAGATGACCATAGCTCTGTTTATTGGAAACAGAGAAAGAGTTAGTGAACTCTTGGGATTGATACATGCTGATGTATGAAGGTCCCCTGTCTATACATACCAAGACCGGTCCTTTGTACTTCATTACATTCTCTGATAATCTCTCAAGATTCAGACATATGTTCCTGTTGAAACACAAGTCCGAAGATTTTGAGATATTCACAGAATATAAGTTAGAAGTAGAGAACCAAAAACCGGGTATAAGTATTATGTCCTATGATAAGATCAGGGAGGAGAATACTTGTGCATAGAATTCCTGGACTATTCTAAAGGAGAATGAGATTCTCTCTCGGTGTTACTCCTCTGAATACACCACAGCACAACGGTGTATCGGGGTGGAGCAATCACACCATATTAGATATGGTGTGCTCTATGATAAGTACTACTGAGTTACCTATTTCCTTTTGGAGGTTATGCACTTGAGGAGCTGCATACCTATTGAATTAGGTTCGAATCAGATCACTGCCTACCACTCCATATGAGATATGGTATGGGAAGAGCCTATCTCTTAAGTAAATTAAGATTTGGGGTTATCCGGCCTATGTCTAAAAGAAAAATCCGGACAAGCTCGAGGCAAGATCTGTTATGTAGAACTGGAAAGGTTCCAGCTATACAAACTGCAGCTGATGATTTGGTAGAACCAAAGGATTCAATAGTAACCAACGAACCTCAGCCTCTCCGCCGATCTAGTAGGGTTCCTAACCCACCTGAGAGTTACTTCGGTTTCTCTATGACAGTGGGAGCGAGGATTGCATCATGAGATGATGACCCAACTAGTTTCGAGCTGGCCATCAGGAGTGGGACTCTGTAAGAATGGCTGTATGCTAATTGATCTGAGATGGAATCCTTATACACCAACAAAATATGGACTTTGGTTGCTTTATCTGAAAGGTTAAATCCCCATCAGGAGCAAGTATATCTTGAGAAGATTACTTGGTGTACATGGAAAAGTTGAGACTTTCAAAACTAGACTTGTTAAAGCTTTGCATCAATAACCAGGTATGGATTATAATGAAACCTTTTCTAAGTAACTATGCTTAAGTCCATCCAGATCCTGCTTGCCATGGCTACATACCACGACTACGATATCTGGTGGTTCGATGTCATGACTGCTTTTCTAAATGATTATTTAGAAGAGAGCGTCTATAAGTACACAGCCATAGGGCTTCGTAGACAGTGGGAGCAGCGGAAACGTATGCAAGATGTTTTATGTGATAAAACAGGCATCGTGGAGTTGGAACATCTGTTTTGATGTGGTAGTAAAAGAGTTTGACTTTATCAAAATGGTAGATGAACCTTGTATATACAAAAAGGTAGTAAGGATTATGGTGATGATCCTCGTAGAGTACGTGGATGACATACTCTTGATAGGCAAGGTGTTTCCTATGCTACGCTCGGTCAATCTTCGCTTATCACAAGGATTCTCCATATATGATCAAATTGATACCTACTAAATCCTGGGTTTTGGATCTATGAGATAGATCTAATTGGATGTTAGGATACTCACTAGTTGTAGTGAGATGGTATCAATCGATCCTGTGGTCAATCACTGAAAAGATTCCAGGGTGATAAGGATGACTAAATGTCAGTCACAGGCATTGTCTTTACCCTTAGTAAAGGGACGGTATGTTGGAAGAGTTCCAAGCTAGATACCGTAGCTTACTAGACGATAAAGGCTGGATACATCGCTACTTAAGATGCTACCAAAGAGGCTGTCAGGGTTTATATTAGTTCATGAGATAAACTTAGTTCCTCCCATTCTGTGACAATGGAGTTGTGGCTTTATGCCAAGGAACGTCCGTCCCATCAGTGATCCAGATATAATTCTTAGGCAGTATCATCTGATCATGGAGATGTTTGATCTCCAGGGTGATCGAGGTTAGGAGAGTAGACTCAGAGGACAACACGGCGGATCCACTCACAAAGGCTTTTCCCAGAGAGAGACTCATATGGGATGGTTGAGGATTAGATACTGCAACCACTGCTACAGATGGCCCTAGTGCAAGTGGGAGATTGTTAGTTATATGTATGCCCTAGAGGCCATTACTATATATAGGATATATATTGTAGTGGATGCTTGGACATATATAGGGAGGACTTTCTTGCTCGACATGATAGTATGCTATATGGTTGCTCTTTACCTTAACGTGTACACTGATTGTCTCTTTGTAACATGTTGGTAAAGCCCTTAGGATGTGTACTTGACTACCTGGACTTTGATGCAGATCATACTAGTGGGGACATGGTAGTCCATAAGTACATCCTTCAAGGTCCCTAGTCATAGGTGTATCGAGACGGGGCATCGATATACCAATGTAGACCAGCGTATACCTTCTCGACCCAAACAGATGGGCGATGGATGTGTTAGTTATATGTATGCCCTAGAGGCCATTACTGTACATTGGATGTATATTGTAGTGGATGCTGGGACATATATATGTAGAACTTTCTTGCTCGACATGATAGTACGCTATCTGGTTGCTCTTTATCTTAACATGTATAATTTATGTCTCTCTGATTACATGTTGATAAAGCCCTTAGGATGTGTACTCGACTTCCAGGACTATGATGAAGATCATACTAGTGGGGCCTGGGTAGTCAATGAGTACATCCTTCATTGTTCCTAGTCGTGGGAATATCGAGACGGGGCAACGATATTCGAGAGTAGACTAGCGTATATCTTCTCGACCCATGCGATGGGCGATGGATGATCCCATATCCATTGGTGTTTGACATCAGAGATGGTATGCGGGTGCTCAGTGGAGACTGGGTACACTGAACGGACTCGCCGAGAACACCCAGATGGTATTATACCTCACGTCAGATAGCATTTCTCTGGTGACACTGGTACAGCTTAGTCTGTTGACCCGAGATCCTCATAGAGTCTTGTGTGTCTCCCACTGTGCTTTGATTTCCACCCTACCACGGCTCTACTGAGTCATGCAAACAGGTGGTTTTTGGGTACAGTCCTGATTCACATGGAGGCAATGAGCGATAGGAGGGGATTCGTCTCTCCCGGTATTGGGGGTTGATGTTGCGCTATGCTCGACTGGCCATAACAGGAAATCCCTGGCCAGGGTTGCAGTGATATACTGGTAAGAGTTATCAGTAGTTTCACGAATGTTATGGACCCTACGTCGGCATGACTTATCAAGCTATTGGGGTCTGACGTTTACCACCCCTAGGCGAGATATGCGGCATATCAGACGAACAGACCGGACTGTACGGTAAGTGTTACCGGTTGGATTCACAGGAGTGTGAGCGGGCTTGCTCGTCGATCTTCTGATCGCTCAATACCCGGGTGGCCGTTACGTTTAGCAGACCGCTTGCGGCTTGTGGGTGTTTGATATGATCATCATCTGCTGCCGGCGTATTGACGAGTCTTTAGAGTCCTACACAGAGGTTTACTGGCTCAAGCGAAACGAAATAGGAGCGCATATGAGATATGTGCGGGACAGAGAATAATTCGTGTATGTGATACCGTATTCCATTCTCGCGATGAATGTATCGATTGGTTATATGCGATATAACCTAGTTGTCGAATCAAGGATTGATTCGATAAGCCGATACATTGGATACTAGCCGGTTATATGCGACATGACCGGATCATTGAATCAAGTGTTGATTTAATGATTTAATGTATAATTATATATTTGATATATTACTTTGCATTAACTAGTATTGGTTCACTTTAAATGGATTTTCTCACTTGAATTATGCAAGTTGTATATGTGATATATTTTTGTGCACATGATTGTATCATGTTTGATGATACATGCATGCTTAGTTAAGTGTATGATTAAACCATGGTTGTGTAATGGTTAGGGTTTTGTATTTATTGACTATTTATTTATTTATTCATTCTTCATTTGGAAAGAAAATAAAATGGTTGATTATTTTGTTCTTTTCTTTGAAGCTTCAAGAAGCTTTGACCATTTTGTCTTCATCTACAAAACCTAACCATTCACTAACCCTAGTTGATTCTCTACACTTAACCAAGGTAAGATTATGATAAGTATTATATTTCTTTTCTATTTTAAAACACTTATCATATATCTTCTTCTTCTTCATCATCTTCTTCTTCAATGAAGAAAGCTTGCTACTCCAATGGCAAGTGATGAAAACTAGTGAGAAATCCAATTCTAATGTGAACCCACTTCCTATTTCTTCATCCTCTACCTCTTGCCAAGTAGTATAGGGTGTTTCCTTCACAAGTTTTCATGCCTTGGTGAAGGTGAAACTTGATCTAGTGATGCCTCGACGTAGATCATCTTCGGCACGTTGTCGACGACCTAGCCCGCCTTTTTCTCCGATGAAACCACCGTGAGAGTCATGGTTCGATTTGGACAGCGGAGAGGACTTCATCACGGAGCCTAGGAGGTGGAGGACCGGATCTACAAAGGTTGTAGCCCCTTCCCTTTAGCTATATTTCCGTTTACTTGCTTGCATCGCCTATATATCTAGTTGACGATCCGTATTAGGGTTTGTAGGCACCCGTAAAATTTGATTTGTGCATGTTTGATCACTTGTGAGACTCCATTAGAGTGCCTAGGAACCCTACAGTGGTATCAGAGCCTAGCTAGAGCCTTAGGCGATGCGTAGACGGAATTAGAAGTCCGATTGAACCGAAACCCCAATCGCATTTTGCTCTCTAGACATTTTTGAAAAACGTGGTTTTTTCCAGATTAAAAATATTCAGAAAACTCAGTAGATGATTCTAAGAATTACTGTATAAAACGGGGCCCCTGAATCCATTAAAGCGCGGCGGAACCGCGTCATTAGCATGCTAATGCGGCGGTTCCGCGGCCCTTTTGTCTCCTCTTGCAATACATTTTGCACAGTAATTCCTAGTTTGCAGTGCTGGTTTTCCTGGGAATTTTTAATAATTTTTCAAGAGTTGAATTTTCTGGGTTGTATTGGGGACTCGGTATATCGATCGGATTGTCTAATTTTGTCAGTGTGTTTTTCCGGTTATTTTTAGAATATGTTAAAAAGTTCGACCGGATATAAATACCCACTTTTTCCCCTGCCGGGAAATTTCCAATTGTTGGATTTTTCCGTAGTTTAACGATGTTCTAAGTAGTGCAAGTAACGCGATGGACCCTCTAGAAGACAACAAACCTTAACTCGATTATGTGACCGTCTTGAACTGCCCTTTGAACCTTCGGGTTTGGGGCAGTACGGCGTGCCACATGTGAGGCGTTGGCTTGACCCTTCTACGGCTGGACCGTTGGTACTGAGGCACGAACTGAATGCTGTTAGACTTATTTCATGTGTTGAGCCGTATCGGGAAAACTTGGGTGTTCGAATGTTCGATCGGAAAGTTTAACATTTTCTGTTTATCCGGAATGTGATACAATAATTGGAATTCACAAGTAGTTATGAGATAACGGATTGAATGTTATAAACATAGCAGTTTAGTCTCAATTGATCGGTTGCCATGGAATTTTGATGAGATCAAAAGTCCGTCGCAATCACGTAGCGTACGCGGATACTCGCCGGGTAAACTTAATAGAAAACCTCACTCCATAGCCCCAACCAAGTGACTGTAGGAGAACCCCGTCGCCGAAAGCATCCGTTCGGGTGCTCGCGGTAGCGGTGTTCCGCCTTGGTGCACTTTGTCGACGGCGTCGGGGGTGCGGCCGCCTACTAAAGTTTGCGACGAGCATTCGATCAGAATGTCGGGAATCCTGTTGAATTGCCCGACTTGATATTGAAAAGTGTTTTCGATAATGAGACTAAAATGCGGGGTTTATAATTGTTAGGCATGCGATGTCTGAAGAATTCATTTGGTTAGGCATGCGATGTCTAAAAAGGTTGCGGATTCCAACTGTTGTAGTTTTACATTTTCTTTTCTGTGACCGTAAGTGTAATATGTGATATCGCCGGTTTCGTTGCTATATGTCAACGACAATTGGGATGCACATATTTACTTACGTTGATGACATGTGATATTATGTGTTGCTGGATATGTTATATTGGATCGTCGTGTTTTAATAGCCGGGGGGTTTTGATGTGAGATGAGTGTTTTTCATTTTCATTCATGTAAAAACTTGTATGTAATATTCTTTTATTGGGGCACTTCCAGGTTGCGGAAGATGTCACCGTTGATGTATATTATTTACTTTTCTGCACTAGGATAGACCCAAGGAAGGGAGCACAAGTAACCGGGTTCTGGAGTCCAGTGGGAGACCAACTCGAGGAGTCGAGTCCGGGTCTCCTAACTCTAGAATTGGTAGGGTTGCTTGCCGCTCTCGTAGGGGTCTAGGGGTGTGGGATAGGCTATTCATCACGACCGTGGAATCCGTGTTTTATACTGGCTCGTATTAAAAACACGGACGTCCTAGTATATCCAATATTTCATATGTTTCTTCTGCTGTGATTTATCTGTGATGTGATCATGTGATGTTCTGTGACAGATTTTGTATATAGTATATATGATATATTATATAGACGTTGCTTATGTTTTACACCCGTGCTAGCCCTGCCCCGCTCTGCCGTTAGTTACCTAACCTAACGGTGCAGACGGGACATCGAGGCGAATGCGAATGGCATAAGCGTACGTTATATTTATCTGTGATGTTTAGGTGGACTTAAATGATGGGATATTCATTAATGAGATTAATGAAAGAAAATAAACCCAATTGATGTTGTGGAATCGAATTTCAAAATAAAAACAGGTAGCAACAGTTCTTGCTATGCATCGTGGTGTTCATTATAGAACATCCTGCACCTTATTCGATGAGGAAAGGACCGAGATCCCTTCACCGGGAGTGACTTCTTTAGCAATAACTGGCAGATGCTACAACCCTCGGTTTGTCTTTGATTGCTTCTATAGTTTTCGCTTTGCACAGTGATATATATGATATGTCCCGCACCTCATTCGACGAGAAAAGGGCCGACGATCCCTTCACCGGGAGTGACCCCTTTAGCAAAACTAGAAAAGCCTCGAAAACATTCCATTTAAAAACCATTTGATTCCGCAACGAGATCAAGTTCAAAGCGTTAAAGGTTTTCATAAAAACCATTCGCAACCCTCCGTCATTTTAGGAAGTAGAGTACTTAGTATTCATGCTACGTTTGTCGACCATAGCCGAGGCGTAGTGTGCGGTAGCTAAGTGATGTCTTCCTACACAGCATATGATGCGATTAGTTAGGACAGTCATGTGGCTTTGTTGACCTTAGCCAAGAGTCATGTGGGTGGGTCTAATTAATCATGAAATGACGGGTAGAACTTGACTAGTACCTATGATTTGTTGACCTTAGCCAAGGTCATAGGTGCTAGGGGTAAAAATCATTATCGGGAGTTTCAAGTGTTGAAATTTGCAATGAGATTGCATACCTTCTATGTGATAGTTGGATCCCGATACCCACTGCGAGTAATTGTTACTCCTGGAAAAGTTTTGCACTTTACAATTAGCCGATCAAGTAGGTGTCTAGAAAGGTGTCAACGGGGTTACGCCTCTGGGAAAACTAGGTTTACTGTAATTAGGTCCGTGCGAAAGCACGGGGAACCTCCCTCAAAGTACCGACACTGGCCTGGCTGAAAGATTGGCGAACTTGTAGAGTGTAATTAATCCCGGCTAGTCTTTCCTTTTAAGGTTTGAAGGAAGATTTGATAAAAACAGTGGGAGCCATCCTGATTAGATAAAATAAATAACCAATCTAATCTTGCAAAAGCGCACACAGAGTGTTTTCTTCTCTCTCTCTCCTGGTAGCGACCATGTCACGCCTTAATCAAGATAATAATACGGATAATTGACCGAACCCGCTTGTTATACTGAGCTGGGGAACGTTGGTCCCGCTCCAACTTATAATTGTTATAAGACAGAGCAGGAAATAGGGAATACCAGAATTCCTATGCCGCCCAAACGAAGACAGTGCATATGATGCATCTCCTTCGGGTGTGTTCATTACAAAGAACTGTTTCTCAGTATCCTCTGAATCCAGGGTATTTGATACCAGATCAGGATCCTAGATATGTAATCTGTTACATAGGGCTACAAAAAGGTAGAAAAACTGAGAACGGGTGATAAGTTTCATGAGGCAGAAAACGGGGCAAGTGTTGCAGCCAAGTCTGTTGGTCACTGTCACCCTGTATTACTAATACATTGATTCTGAACAAATGCTATTAGATACCGAACCTGATATACAAAATCATATCACTCTCTTTATTTAGTAAAGAAATGTTAAAATTTTGTATTGATGGATAATGTTTTGAACATTTCCTATATCAAAAGTTGATCGGTTCAGACACGTTATCTAAAAGCATTGACGTTCTAAATCAAACTACAGTTCCTTGTATACTGAACACACACAAGAAGAAGAGTTCAGAAATGAACGAATTCTTCTTGAGGCATTGTAGACTAGGTCATATCAATGCGACCCGACTGGCTGAAGTTACATTTAGATGTATATTTAAATCAGTTTGAATTTACATCTTGTGAAACTTGCCAGTCATGTCACAAAGATAATATGACCATAGCTCTGTTTATTGGAAACAGAGAAAGAGTTAGTGAACTCTTGGGACTGATACATGATGATGTATGTAAGGTCTCCTGTCTATACATGCCAGGACTGGTTCTTTATACTTCATTATATTCTCTGATAATCTCTCAAGATTCAGTCATATGTTCCTGTTGAAACATGAGTCCGAACCTTTTGAGATATTCACAGAATGTATGTTGGAAGTAGAGAACCAAAATATGGGTATAAGTATTATGTCCTATGATGAGATCAGGGAGGAGAATACTTGTGCATGGCATTCCTGGACCATTCTAAAGGAAAATGAGATTCTCTCTCAGTATTACTCCTCTGAATACACCACAGCACAACGGTGTATCGGGGCGGAGCAATCACACAATATTAGATATCGTGTGCTCTATGATGAGTATTACTGAGTTACCTATTTCCTTTTGGATGTTATACGCTTGAGAAGCTGCATACCTATTGAATTAGGTTCGAATCAAATCACTGCCTACTACTTCATATGTGATATGGAAAGGGAAGAGCCATATCTTAAGTCAGTTAAGATTTGGGATTGTCCGGCCTATGTCTAAAAGCAAAATCCGGACAGTCTCGAGGCAAGGTCTGTAATGTAGAACTGGAAAGGTTCCAGCTATACAAACTACAGCAGATAATTCGGTAGAACCAAAGGATTTAGTAGATTCCAACGAACCTCAGCCTCTCCGCCGATCTAGTAGGGTTTCTCACCCACCTGAGAGATACCTTGTTTTCTCGATGACAGTGGGAGCATGGAATGCATCATGAGATGATGACCCAACCAGTTTCGAGCAGGCCATCGAGAGTAGGGACTCTGTAAGAATGGCTGGATGCTTAGTGATCTGAGATGGAATCCTTATACATCAACAAAGTATGGACTTTGGTTGCTATAACTGAAGGGTTAAATCCCCATCAGGAGAAAGTATATCTTGAGAAGATTACTTGGTGTACATGGAAAAGTTGAGACTTTCAAAGCTAGACTTGTTAAAGTTTTTCGTCATCAACCAGGCACGGATAATGATGAAACCTTTTCCAGGGACTATGTTTAAGTCCATCCAGATCCTACTTGCGACGGCTACATACCATGACTACGATATCTGGTGGTTGGGTGCCGTGACTACTTTTCTAAATGATGTTTTAGAAGAGTGCGTCTATAAGTACACAGCCAGAGGGCCTCGTAGACAGTGGGAGCAGCGGGAACGTGTGCAAGATGTTTTATGTGATAAAGCAGGCATCGCGGAGTTGGAACGTCTGTTTTGATGTGGTAATCAAAGAGTTTGACTTCATCAAAATGGTAGATGAACCTTGTATGTACAAAAAGATAGTAGAGAGTAAGGTGGTCATCCTCGTATTGTACGTGGACAACATACTCTTGAAAGGAAAGGGGTTTCCTTTACTATGCTCGGTCAATCTCCGCTTATCATAAGGATTCTCCAATAGGATCAAAGTGATACCTCCTAAATCCTGAGTTTTCATCTATGAGATAGATGTAATTGAATGTTAGGATTCTCACTGGATGTAGTGAGATGGTATCAATCGATCCTGGGGAGAATCACTGGAAGGGTTCCAGGGTGATAAAGACGACTGAATGTCAGTCACAGGCATTGTCTTTACCCTCGGTAAAGGGACGGTATGTTGGAAGATTTCCAAGCAAGATACCGTGACAAACTAGACGATAAAGGCTGGTAACATCGCTATTAAAGATAATACCAAAGAGGCAGTTTGGGTGTATATTGGTTCATAAGATGAACTAGGTTCCTGCCATTGTGTGACAATGGAAATGTGGCTTTGGCCCTGGAACCCTGGTCCCATCACTGACCCAGACATATTCTGAGGAAGCATCACCTGATCAAGGAGATAGTTGATCTCTGGGGTGATCGAGGTTAGGAGAGTAGACTCAGAGGACAACACGGCGGATCCACTCACGAAGGCCTTTTCCCAGAGAGAGACTCCTATGGGATGGTTGAGTATTAGATACTGCAACCACTGCTACAGATGGCCCTAGTGCAAGTGGGAGATTGTTAGTTATATGTATGCCCTAGAGGCCATTACTGTACATTGGATGTATATTGTAGTGGATGCTGGGACGTATATAGGTAGAACTTTCTTGCTCGACATGATAGTACGCTATCTGGTTGCTCTTTATCTTAACATGTATACTTTATGTCTCTCTGATTACATGTTGATAAAGCCCTTAGGATGTGTACTCGACTTCCAGGACTATGATGAAGATCATACTAGTGGGGCCTGGGAAGTCAATGAGTACATCCTTCATTGTTCCTAGTCATGGGAATATCGAGACGGGGCATCGATATTCCAGAGTAGACTAGCGTATATCTTCTCGACCCATGCGATGGGCGATGGATGATCCCATATCCATTGGTGTTTGACATCGGAGATGGTATGCGGGTGCTCAGTGGAGACTGGGTACACTGAACGGACTCGCCGAGAACTCCCAGATGGTATTATACCTCACGTCAGATGGCATTTCTCTGGTGACACTGGTACAGCTTAGTCTGTTGACCCGAGATCGTCATAGAGTCTTGTGTGTCTCCCATTGTGCTTTGATTTCCACCCTACCACGGCTCTACTGAGTCATGCAAACAGGTGGTTTTTGGATACAGTCCCGATTCACATGGAGGCAATGAGCGATAGGAGAGGATTCGTCTCTCCCGGTATTGGGGGTTGATGTTGCGCTATGCTCGACTGGCCATAACAGGAAATCCCTGGCCAGGGTTGCAGTGATATACTGGTAAGAGTTATCAGTAGTTTCACGAATGTTATGGACCCTACGTCGGCATGACTTATCAAGCTATTGGGGTCTGACGTTTACCACCCCTAGGCGAGATATGCGGCATATCAGACGAACAGACCGGACTGTACGGTAAGTGTTACTGGTTGGATTCATAGGAGTGTGAGCGGGCTTGCTCGTCGATCTTCTGATCGCTCAATACCCGGGTGGCCGTTACGTTTAGCAGACCGCTTGCGGCTTGTGGGTGTTTGATATGATCATCATCTGCTGCCGGCGTATTGACGAGTCTTTAGAGTCCTACACAGAGGTTTCCTGGCTCAAGCGAAACGAAATAGGAGAGCATATGAGATATGTGCGGGACCGAGAATAATTCGTGTATGTGATACCGTATTCCATTCTCGTGATGAATGTATCGATTGGTTATATGCGATATAACCTAGTTGTCGAATCAAGGATTGATTCGATAAGCCGATACATTGGATACTAGCCGGTTATATGCGACATGACCGGATCATTGAATCAAGTGTTGATTTAATGATTTAATGTATAATTATATATTTGATATATTACTTTGCATTAACTAGTATTGGTTCACTTTAAATGGATTTTCTCACTTGAATTATGCAAGTTGTATATGTGATATATTTTTGTGCACATGATTGTATCATGTTTGATGATACATGCATGCTTAGTTAAGTGTATGATTAAACCATGGTTGTGTAATGGTTAGGGTTTTGTATTTATTGACTATTTATTTATTTGTTCATTATTCATTTGGAAAGAAAATAAAATGGTTGATTATTTTGTTCTTTTCTTTGAAGCTTCAAGAAGCTTTGACCATTTTGTCTTCATCTACAAAACCTAACCATTCACTAACCCTAGTTGATTCTCTACACTTAACCAAGGTAAGATTATGATAAGTATTATATTTCTTTTCTATTTTAAAACACTTATCATATATCTTCTTCTTCTTCATCATCTTCTTCTTCCATGAAGAAAGCTTGCTACTCCAATGGCAAGTGATGAAAACTAGTGAGAAATCCAATTCTAAAGTGAACTCACTTCCTATTTCTTCATCCTCTACCTCTTGCCAAGTAGTATAGGGTGTTTCCTTCATAAGTTTTCATGGCTTGGTGAAGGTGGAGCTTGATCTAGTGATGCCTCGACGTAGATCATCTTCGGCACGTTGTCGACGGCCTAGCCCGCCATTTTCTCCGATGAAACCACCGTGAGAGTCATGGTTCGATTTGGACAGCGGAGAGGACGTCATCACGGAGCCTAGGAGGTGGAGGACGGATCTACAAAGGTTGTAGCCCCTTCCCTTTAGCTATATTTCCGTTTACTTGCTTGCATCGCCTATATATCTAGTTGACGATCCGTATTAGGGTTTGTAGGCACCCGTAAAATTTGATTTGTGCATGTTTGATCACTTGTGAGACTCCATTAGAGTGCCTAGGAACCCTACAGGATGAGCCCATATCCATTGGTGTTTGACATCAGAGATGATATACGGGTTCTCAGTGGAGAATGGGTACACTGGACGGACTCGCCGAGAACTCCCAGATGGTATTATACCTTACGTCAGATGGCAGTTCTCTGGTGACACTGGTACAGAGTAGTCTGTTGACCCGAGATCGTCATAGAGTCTTCTGTGATTTCCACTGTGCTTTGATATCCACCTTACCACGTCCAAGAGGGCGTGCAAAATGGTGGTTTTTGGGTACAATCCCGAATCACATGGAGGCAATGAGCGATAGGAGGAGATTCATCTCTCCCGGTATAGGGAGTTGATGTTGCGCTGTGTTCGACTGGCTATAACCGGAAATCCCTGGCCAGGGTTGCTGAGATTTACTGGTAAGTGTTACCAGTAGTTTTTCGAACTATTATAGACCTTATATCGACACGACTTATCGAGCTACTGGGGTCTGACGTTTACCACCCCTAGGCGAGATATGCGATATATCAGACGACGAGACCGGACTGTACGGTAAGTGTTACTGGTTGGATTCACAGGAGTGTGAGCGGGCTTGCTCGTTGATCTTCTGATCGCTCAATACCCGGGTGGCCGTTACGTTTAGCAGACCGCTTGCAGCTTGTGGGTGTTTGATATGATCATCACCTACTGCCGGCGTATTGACAAGTCTTTAGAGTCCTACACAGAGGTTTCCTGGCTCAAGCGAAACGAAATAGGAGCGCATATGAGATATGTGCGGGATCGAGAATATTACCAGTATGTGATACATAATTCTATTCTCGCGATTTGTATAATCGGACGGTTATATGAGATATAGCCGGGTTACCGAATCAAATGTTGATTCGATATATTGATACACTTGATATTAGTCGGTTATATGCAGTATAACAGGATCATTAAATCAAGTGTTGATTTACTGATTTAATGTATAATTATATATTTGATATATTACTTTACATTAACTAGTATTGGTTCACTTAAAATTATTTTTCTCACTTGATTGTGCACATTGTATATATGATATATGTTTGTGCACTAGTTTGTATCATGTTTCATGGTACATGCAAACTTGAGTGTGTGTATGCTTTAAACCATGTTTAGCTTAATGGTTATGGTTTTAACTTATTTATTTATTTTATTCATTTATTTTTGGCAAGAAATAAAATGGTGGCTTTTTTTGGTTTTTACTTGAAGCTTCATGAAGCTTTGAAAAGTTTGACCATTTTTTTTTTCTTAACCTAACCATTACACCTAAACCCTAGTTTACACTCTACATGTGTTTACTTCACCAATGGTTGCATTATGATAAGATTCACTTGATTTATTATTTTCAAGATAATTCTTTTTCTTTCTTCTTCTTCTTCATGAAGAAAAGAAAAGCTTTCTTGAAAATTCCAAGTGATGAAATCAAGTGAGAAATCCAAATCCAAAGTGAACCCACTTCCTATTTCTTCATCCTCTACCACTTGCCATGTTGTATAGGGTGTTTTCTTCACAAGTTTCATGACCTAGTGAAATGGAGCTTGAGTTTGAGTCGCCTCGACGTAGATCATCTTCGGCATCGAAGTCAACGACCTAGCCCGATCATTTCTCCGACGAAACCATCGCTAGAGTCTGGGATCTCGATGATCGCAGCGGAGGGACGTCATCACGGAGCTAAAGAAGTGGAGGACCGGATCTACAAAGGTTGTAATCCCTTTCACTTGTAGTTAAGTTGTTAACTTGCTTGTTGTTTCGCCTATCCTCTAGTTAACGATCTTGCATTAGTGTTTCTCGGCACATAAATTTTTTAATTTCGCATCGTAGATACCTTGTGGTACCCCTTGAGTGTGTCTAGGAACCCAACAGTGGTATCAGAGCCTAGCTAGAGCTTTAGGTGATGTGTAGACGATGTTAGAAACCCGATCGAACCCCGAAACCCTAATCGCAACCCCTCTCTGTACATTTTCTGTAACTGTGGATTTTTCCAGATTAAAAATTCTCAAAAAAATCAGCAGGGTTTTTTAGGAAATACAGAGAAGCACGTGTACCCAAATCGTTCAACGCGCCACGGAACCGCGGCCCCACCCTGGCTTGGGCGGCGATTTCGCGGCCATAATGGTCAATCAATGCACGTGGTTTGCACAGTAATGTCCTTCTGTTATTCCTGTGTTTTTTGGGAAATTTTAATTTGCACTCAAGAGTTGAGTTTTCTGGGTTGTTTTGGGAACTCGATGATTCGATCGGATTGTTTAATTTTGTCTATGTGTTTTTCTGGGTAATTTTAGAAAATGTTAAAAAGTTCGACTGGATATAAATACCCACTTTTTCCCCTGCCGGGAAATTTCCAAATGTTGGACTTTTCCGTAGTTTAAGAACGTCTAAGTAGTGCAAGTAACACAATGGACCCTCTAGAAGACAACAAACCATAACTCGATTATGTGACCGTCTTGAACTGCCCTTTGAACCATAGGGTTTGGGGCAGTACGGCGTGCCACACGTGAGGCGTTGGCTTGACCCTTCTATGGCTGGACCGTTGGTACTGTGGCATGAAGTGAATGTTTTTAAACTTATTTCATGTGTTGAGCTGTTTCGGGAAATCTTGGGTGTTTGATTGTTCGATCGGAAAGTTTAACATTTTCTATTTATCTAGAACGTGATACAATATTTGGAATCCACAAATAGTTATGAGATACCTAATTTGAATGTTATAAACATAGCAGTTTAGTCTCACTTGATCGGTTGCCACGGGATTTTGATGTGATCAAAAGTCCGTCGCAATCACGTTGCGTACGCGGATACTCGCCGGTAAACTTAATAGACAGCTACACCCCATATCCACGACCAAGTGACTGTAGGAGAACCCCGTCGCCAAAAAGCATCCGTTCGGGTGCTCGAGGCAGCGGTGTTCAGTCTTAGTGCACTTCGTCGACGGTATCCGCGGTGCGACCGTCCACTAAAGTTTGCGACGAGCATTCGTTCTGGATGTCGGGAATCTTGATGAATTGCCCGACTTGATATTGAAAAGTGTTTTCGATAAAGAGACTAAAATGCGGGGTTTATAATTGTTAGGCATGCGATGTCTACGGAATTCATTTGATTAGGCATGCGATGTCTAAGGAGGTTGCGGATTCCAACTGTTGTAGTTTTACACATTCTTTTCTGTGACCGTAAGTGTAATATGTGATATCATCGGTTTCGTTGCTATATGTCAACGACAATTGGGATACGCATGTTTACTTATGTTGATGACATGTGATGTTATGTGTTGCTGGATATGTTATATTGGATCGTCGCGTTTGAATAACCGTGGTTTTTTATGTGAGATGAGTGTTTTTCATTTTTCATTCATGTAAAAACTTGTATGTAATATTCTTTTATTGGGGCACATCCGGGTTGAGGTTGGTGTCACCATTTGTATAGTATTTACTTTTTCACATTAGGATAGACCTAAGGAGGAGAGCACAAGTAACCGGGTTCTGGAGTCCAGTGGGAGACCAACTCGAGGAGTCGAGTGCGGGTCTCCTAACTCTACAATTGGTAGGGTTGCTTGCCGCTCTCGTAGGGGTCTAGGGGTGTGGGTTTGGCTATTCATCGCGACCGTGGAATCCGTGTTTTATACTGTCTCGTGTTAAAAACACGGACGTCCTAGTATATCCAATATTCATATGATATTTTCTGCTGCGTTATCTGTGAGGTGATCATATGATATGTTCAGATAGATATTGTATATAGTATATATGATATATTATATAGACATTGCTTATGTTTTACACCCGCGCTAGCCCTGCCTCGCTCTGGCGTTAGTAACCTAACCTAACGGTGCACGAGGGGGCATCGAGGTGAATGCGGAAGGCATAAGTGTACGTCGTATTTATCTGTGATGTTTAGGTGACATAAATGATGGGACTTCATTAATATGATTAATGAAAGAAAAAGAAACCTAAAAGATGTTGTGGAATCGAATTTTCAAAAACTGGTAGCTACAGTTCTTGCTTTGCATCGCGGTGTTACTTGTAGAACATCCTGCACCTTATTCGATAAGGAAAGGGCCGAGATCCCTTCACCAGGAGTGACCCCTTTAGCAATAACTGGTAGATGCTACAACCCTCGGTTTGTCTTTTGATTGCTTCTATAGTTTTTGCTTTGCACAGCGGTATATATGATATATCCTGCACCTTATTCGATGAGGAAAGGGCCGACGATCCCTTCACCGGGAGTGACCCCTTTAGCAAAACTAGAAAAGCCTCAAAAACACTCCATTTTAAAATCATTTGATTCTACAACGATATCAAGTTCATTACGCAAGAGGTTTTCAAAAAAACCTGTCGTAGCCCTCCGTCATTTCAGATAAGTTGTATATTGTATTCGTGCTATATTTGTTGGCTTTCGTCAAGGCGTTGTGTGCGGTAGCTATATGCTACTTATCTGCTGCATACGATGTGATTGGATTAGGGTAGTCGTACGGCTTTGTTGGCTTTCGTCAAGGGTCGTGCGGGTGGGTTTAATTCAATTAAGAAATGTACGGGTTGAACTTGACTAGCGGGCTATGGTTTGTTGGCTTTTGTCAAGGTCATAGCACGTTAGGGGCAGAATTATTTGGAATTTCAAGTGTTGAAATTTGCAATGAGATTGCATACCTTCTAGGAGATAGTTGGATCCCGATACCCACTGCGAGTAATTGTTACTCCTGGGAGAGTTTTACACATTACAATTAGCCGATCAAGTAGGTGTCTAGAAAGGTGTCAACGGGGTTACGCCTCTGGGAAAACAAGGTTTACATTAATTAGGTCCGTGCGAAAGTACGGGAAACCTCCCTCAAAGTACCGACACTGGCCTGGCTGAAAGATTGGCGAAGTTGTAGGGTGTAATTAATCCCGGCTAGTCTTTCCTTTTAGGGTTTGAAGGAAGATTTGATAAAAACAGAGGGAGCCATCCTGATTAGATAAAATAATAACTAATCTGATCTTGCAAAAGCGCACGCAGAGTGTTTTCTTCTCTCTCTCTCCAGGTAGCGACCATGTCACGCCTTAATCAAGATAATAATATGGATGTTTTGACCGAACCCGCTTGTTATACTGAGCTGGGGAACGTTGGTCCCGCTCCAACTTATAATTGTTATAAGACAGAGCATGAATTAGGGGAATACCAGGATTCCCATGCCGCCCAAACGAAGAAAGTGCATGATGATGCATCATCTTCGGGTGTGTTCATTACAGAGAACTGTTTCGCAATGTCCTTTACGTCCTGGGTATTTGATACCGGATCATGATCCCACATATGTAATATATTACATGGGCTACAGATAGGTAAAGAACTGAGAACGGGTGATAAGTTTCATGAGATAGAAAACGGTGCAAGTGTTGCAGCCAAGTCTGTTGGTCACTGTCATCCTGTATTACCAGAATATATTGATTCTGAACAAATGTTATTAGATACCGAACCTGGTATACAAAATCATATCGCTCTCTTTATTAGTAATGAAAGGATATAATTTTGTATTGTTGGATAATGTTTTGAACATTTCCTATATCAAGAGTTAATCAGTTCAGGCACGTTATCTAAAAGTATTGACGTTCTAAATCAAACAACAGTTCTTAGTATACAGAACACACACAAGAGGAAGAGTTCAGAAATGAACGAATCCTTCTTGAGGTATTATAGACTAGGTCAGATCAATACGACCGGACTAGCTGATGTTACATTTTAGATGCATATTTAAATCTATTTGAATTTACATCTTGTGAAACTTAACGGTCATGTCACAAAGATAAGATGACCATAGCACTGTTTATTGGAAACAGAGAAAGAGTTAGTGAACTCTTGGGATTGATACATGCTGATTTATGAAGGTCCCCTGTCTATACATACCAAGACCGGTCTTTTGTACTTCATTACATTCTCTGATAATCTCTCAAGATTCAGACATATGTTCCTGTTGAAACACAAGTCCGAAGCTTTTGAGATATTCACAGAATATAAGTTAGAAGTAGAGAACCAAAAACCGGGTATAAGTATTATGTCCTATGATAAGATCAGGGAGGAGAATACTTGTGCATAGAATTCCTGGACTATTCTAAAGGAGAATGAGATTCTCTCTCGGTGTCACTCCTCCGAATACACCACAGCACAACGGTGTATCGGGGTGGTGCAATCGCACCATATTAGATATGGTGTGCTCTATGATAAGTACTACTGAGTTACCTATTTCCTTTTGGGGGTTATGCACTTGAGGAGTGCATACCTATTGAATTAGGTTCGAATCAGATCACTGCCTACCACTCCATATGAGATATGGTATGGGAAGAGCCTATCTCTTAAGTAAATTAAGATTTGGGGTTGTCCGGCCTATGTCTAAAAGCAAAATCCGGACTTGCTCGAGGCAAGGTCTGTTATGTAGAACTGGAAAGGTTCCAGCTATACAAACTGCAGCTGATGATTTGGTAGAACCAAAGGATTCAATAGTAACCAACGAACCTCAGCCTCTCCGCCGATCTAGTAGGGTTCTTCACCCACCTGAGAGTTGCTTCGGTTTCTCTATGACAGTGGGAGCGAGGATTGCATCATGAGATGATGACCCAATTAGTTTCGAGTGGGACTCTGTAAGAATGGCTGGATGCTAATCGAACAGAGTTGGAATCCTTATACACCAACAAAGTATGGACTTTGGTTGCTTTTGTTAGTTATATGTATGAACTAGAGGCCATTACTGTACATAGGATGTATATTGTAGTGGATGCTGGGACATATATAGGGAGGACTTTCTTGCTCGACATGATAGTATGCTATCTGGTTACTCTTTACCTTAACGTGTATGCTGATTGTCTCTCTGTTACATGTTGGTAAAGCCCTTAGGATCTGTACTTGACTACCTGGACTATGATGCGGATCATACTAGTGGGGACATGGTAGTCCATAAGTACATCCTTCAAAGTCCCTAGTCGTGGGTGTATCGAGACGGGGCATCGATATACCAGAGTAGACTAGCGTATACCTTCTCGACCCATAGAGATGGGCGATGGATGATCCCATATCCATCGGTGTTTGACATCAGAGGAGATATACGGGTGCTCAGTATAGACTGGGTACACTGGACGGACTCGCCGAGAACTCCCAGATGGTATTATACCTCACGTCAGATGGCAGTTCTCTGGTGACACTGGTACAGAGTAGTCTGTTGACCCGAGATCGTCATAGAGTCTTGTGTGGTTCCCACTGTGCTTTGATTTCCATCTTACCACGTCCAAGAGGGCGTGCAAAACGGTGGTTTTTGGGTACAGTCCCGAGTCACATGGAGGCAATGAGCGATAGGAGGGGATTCGTCTCTCCCGGTATAGGGGGTTGATGTTGCGCTGTGTTCGATTGGCTATAACAGGAAATCCCTGGCCAGGGTTGCTGAGATTTACTGGTAAGTGTTACCAGTAGTTTCTCGAATAGTTATAGACCTCATATCGACACGACTTATTGAGCTATTGGGGTCTGACGTTTACCACCCCTAGGAGAGATATGCGACATATCAGACGATCAGACCGGACTGTACGGTAGTGTTACTGGTCGGATTCACTGGAGTGTGAGCGGGCTTGCTCGTCGATCTTCAGATCGCTCAATACCCGGGTGGCCGTTATGTTTAGCAGACCGCTTGCCGCTTGTGGGTGTTTGATATGATCATCATCTGCTGCCGGCGTATTGACGAGTCTTTAGAGTCCTACACAGAGGTTTCCTGGCTCAAGCAAAACGAAATAGGAGCGCATATGAGATATGTGCGGGACCGAGAATAATGCGTGTATGTGATACCGTATTCCATTCTCGCGATGAATGTGTCGAATGGTTGTATGCGATATAACCTAGTTATCGAATCAAGGATTGATTCGATAAGCCGATACATTCTATACTAGTCGGTTATGTGCGCATGACCGGATCATTGAATCAAGTGTTGATTTAATGATTTAATGTATAATTATATATTTGATATATTACTTTGCATTAACTAGTATCGGTTCACTTTAGACGGATTTTCTCACTTGGTTCGTGCGCATTGCATATGCGATATGTTTTTGTGCACTTGTATGTATCATGTTTGATGATGCATGCTAACTTGAGTTTGTGTAAAGATTAAACCATGGTTATTCAAATGGTTAGGGTTTTGTTTTTCATATCTATTTATTTATTTATTTATTTATTTTCTTTTTGGAAAATGAAATGAGAAGAATGGTGGCTTGTTTTGGATTGTAGTTGAAGATTCATGAACCTTTGACTTTGTCCACCATTCTTATCTCATGCTTAACCTAACCATTTGTTTTAACCCTAGTTCAATCTCTACACTTTACCATGGTTTAGTTATGATAAGTTTTGATTTTTTCTTTTCTTTTTATAATTAACTTATCATAACATTTCTTCTTCTTCTTCCATGAACTCAAGAAGAAAAAGCTTTCTTCATCAATGGTGAATTGAGCAAACAAGTGAGAAATCCAATTCTAAAGTCTACCCACTTCCTATTTCTTCATCCTCTACCTCTTTCCAAGTAGTAGAGTGTGTTTCCTTCACAAATTTTAGGGCTTGGTGAAGGTGGAGCTTGATTTAGCGATGCCTCGACGTAGATCATCTTCGGCATGGACATCGACGACCTAGCTTGCCCATTCTCCGACGAAGCCGATCCTAGAGCCCGGATTTGATTTGGACAGCGGAGACGACCTCGTTGCGGAGCCGTGGAGGGGAGGACCGGATCTACAAAGGTTGTATTTCCGTATTCCCAATAGTTAAGTGTTAACTAGTTCTTTTTCGCCTAGACATCTAGTTATCGATCCGTAGTTTAGGGTTTGTAGGCACCATATTTTTTGAAATTGCCATGGTTGATGGCTTGGGAGACCTCACTAGAGTGCCTAGGAACCCTACAGTGGTATCAGAGCCTAGCTAGAGCCTTAGGCGAAGTCTAGACGACATTTGAAGTCCGATCGAACCCGAAAGTCCAAAACAAACATGCTCTCTGTCCAATTTTCAAAAACAGGGATTTTTCAGTATTAAAAATATTCAGAAAACCCAGCAGGAAAATATAAGAACTACGGAGCAAAATTGAGGTGATGAACAGTGAAACATGGCGCGGAACCGCGGCATTAGCCAACCTCAGGCGGCGGTTCCGCGGCATATTAATGACGTTATCCTTTATAAATTGCACAGTAATTCATTGTTTTCTGTGCTGAGTTCTCTGGATATTTTTAAATGTTATTCAAGAGTTGAATTTTCTGGAGTTGTTTTGGGAATTCGGTGTTTCGATCGGGATATCAAATTTTGTCTGTGTGGCTTTCCGGATAAATTTTAGAATATGTTAAAAAGTTCGACCGGATATAAATACCCAATTTTTCCCCTGTCGGGAAATTTCCAAGTGTTGGATTTTTCCGAAGTTTAACGACGTTCTAAGTAGTGCAAGTAACGCGATGGTCCCTCTAGAAGACACAAACCTTAACTCAATTATGTGACCGTCTTGAACTGCCCTTTGAACCTTCGGGTTTGGGGCAGTACGGCGTGCCACATGTGAGGCGTTGGCTTGACCCTTCTACGGCTGGACCGTCGGTACTGAGGCACGAACTGAATGTTGTTAGACTTATTTCATGTGTTGATCTGTATCGGGAAAACTTGGGTGTTCGATTGTTCGATCGAAAAGTTTAGCATTTTCTATTTATCTGGAATGGGATACAATAATTGGAATTCACAAGTAGTTATGTGATAACTAAATGAATGTTATAAACGTAGCACTTTAGTCTCACTTGATCGGTTGCCACGGAATTTTGATGTGATCAAAAGTCCGTCGCAATCACGTAGCGTACGCGGATACTCGCCGGGTAAACTTAATAGACAGCTACACCCCATAGCCCCGACCAAGTGACTGTAGGAGAACCCCGTCGCCGAAAGCATCCGTTCGGATGCTCGCGGTAGCGGTGTTCCGCCTCGGTGCACTTCGTCGACGGTATCGGGGGTGCAGCCGCCTACTGAAGTTTGCGACGAGCATTCGATCAGGATGTCGGGAATCTTGTTGAATTACCCGACTTGGTATTGAAAAGTGTTTTCGATTTTGAGACTAAAATGCGGGGTTTATAATTGTTAGGCATGTGATGTCTAAGGTATTCATTTGATTAGGCATGCGATGTCTATGCAGATTGCGGATTCCAACTGTTGTAGTTTTACACTTTCTTTTCTGTGACCGTAAGTGTAATATGTGATATCGCCGGTTTCGTTGCTATATGTCAACGACAATTGGGATGCGCATATTTACTTACGTTGATGACATGTGATGTTATGTGTTGCTGGATATGTTATATTGGATCGTCGTGTTTGAATAGCCGGGGGTTTTTATGTGAGATGAGTGTTTTTCATTTTCATTCATGTAAAAACTTGTATGTAATATTCTTTTATTGGGGCGCTTCCAGGTTGCGGGAGTTGTCACCTGTTGTATATTATTTACTTTTCTGCACTAGGATAGACCCAAGGAGGGGAGCACAAGTAACCGGGTTCTGGGGTCCAGTAGGAGACCAACTCGAGGAGTCGAGTCCGGGTCTCCTAACCCTAGAATTGGCAGGGTTGCTTGCCGCTCTCGTAGGGGTCTAGGGGTGTGGGATTGGCTATTCATCACGACCATGGAATCCGTGTTTTGTACTGGCTCGTATTGAAAACACGGACGTCCTAGTATATCCAATATTTCATATGTTTCTTCTGCTGCGATATCTGTGATGTGATCATGAGATGTTTCTGTGATGGAAATAGTATATAGTATATATGATATATTATATAGACGTTACTTATGTTTTACACCCGCGCTAGCCCTGCCCCGCTCTGCCGTTAGTTACCTAACCTAACGGTGCATGAGGGGACATCGAGGCGAATGCGGATGGCATAAGTGTACGTCGTATTTATCTGTGATGTTTAGGTAATTAAATGATGGGACTTCATTAATGTGATTAATGAAATAAAAAGAAACCTAAGATGTTATAGAATCGAATTTCAAAATAAAACAGGTAACTACAGTTCTTGCTTTGCACAGAGGTATATGTGATATATCCTGCACCTTATTCGATGAGGAAAGGACCGAGATCCCTTCACCGGGAGTGACTCCTTTAGCAATAACTGGCAGATGCTACACACTCGGTTTGTCTTTTGATTGCTTTTAAGTGTTTTTGCTTTGCACAGAGGTATATGTGATATATCCTGCACCTTATTCGATGAGGAAAGGACCGAGATCCCTTCACCGGGAGTGACTCCTTTAGCAAAACTAGAAAAGCCTCAAAAGCACTCCATTTTAAAATCATTTGATTCTATAACGAAATCAAGTTCATTACGCAATAGGTTTTCAGAAAAACCTGTCGTAGCCCTCCGTCATTACAGATAAGTACTAGTTAGTATTCGTGCTGCGGTAGTTTGGCATTCGTCAAGGCGTAGTGTGCGGTAGCTAACTAGTATTTATCTGCTTATGCATATGATGCAGATTGGATTAGCGTATTCGTACGGCGTTGTTTGGCATTCGTCAAGGGTCGTGCGGGTGGGTTTAATTCGATCAAGTAATGTACGGGTTGAACTTGACTAGTGGACTATGGGTTGTTTGGCATTCGTCAAGGTCATAGCGAGCCAGGGGCAAAATATTATCGGGAATTTCAAGTGTTGAAATTTGCAATGAGATTGCATACCTTCTATGAGATAGTTGGATCCTGATACCCGCTGCGAGTAAGTGTTACTCCTGGGAGAGTTTTATACATTACAATTAGCCGATCAATTAGGTGTCTAGAAAGGTGTTAACGAGGTTACGCCTCTGGGAAAACGAGGTTTACATTAATTAGGTTCGTGCGAAAGCACGGGGGACCTCCCTCAAAGTACCGACACTGGCCTGGCTGAAAGATTGGTGAACTTGTAGTGTGTAATTAATCCCGGCTAGTCTTTCCTTTTAGGGTTTGAAGGAAGATTTGATAAAAAGCAGTGGGGGCCATCCTGATTAGATAAAATAATAACCAATCTATTCTTGACAGAGCGCACGCTGAGTGTTTTCTTCTCTCTCTCTCCAGGTAGCGACCATATCACGCCTTAATCAAGATAATAATACGGAATATTGACCGAACCCGCTTGTTATACTGAGCTGGGGAACGTTGGTCCCGCTCCAACTTATAATTGTTATAAGACAGAGCAGGAAATTGGGGAATACCAGATTTCCCGTGCCGCCCAAACGAGGAGAGTGCATGATGATGCATCATCTTCGGGTGTGTTCATTATATAGAACTGTTTCTCAGTGTCCTTTACGTCCTGGGTATGTGATACCAGATCAGGATCCCAGATATGTAATCTGTTACATAGGGCTACAGAAAGGTGGAGAACTGAGAACGGGTGATAAGTTTCATGAGGCAGAAAACGGGGTAAGAGTTGCAGCCAAGTCTGTTGGTCACTGTCACCCTGTATTACCAATACATTGATTCTGAACGAATGTTATTAGATACCGAACCTGATATACAAAATCATATTTGTCTCTTTATTAGTAAAGAAACGATAAAATTTTGTATTGTTGGATAATGTTTTGAACATTTCCTATATCAAAAGTTGATCGGTTCAGGCACGTTATCTAAAAGCATTGATGTTCTAAATCAAACTACAGTTCTTAGTATACGGAACACACACAAGAGGAAGAATTCAGAAATGAACGAATTCCTCTTGAGGCATTGTAGACTAGGTCAGATCAATGTGACCCGACTAGCTAGAGTTACATATAGATGCATATTTAAATCAGTTTGAATTTACATCTTGTGAAACTCGCCAGTCATGTCACAAAGATAAGATGACCATAGCTCCGTTTACTGGAAACAGAGAAAGAGTTTGTAAACTCTTGGGATGATACATGTTGATGTATGTAGGTCCCCTGTCTACACATGCCAGGACTAGTTCTTTATACTTCGTTATATTCTCTGATAATCTCTCAAGATTCAGTCATATATTCCTGTTGAAACACAAGTCCGAACCTTTTGAGATATTCACAGAATATAAGTTAGAAGTAGAAAACCAAACTACGGGTATAAGTATTATGTCCTATGATGAGATCAGGGAGGAGAATACTTGTGCATGGAATTCCTGGACTATTCTAAAGGAGAATGAGATTCTCTCTCAGCATTACCCCTCCGTATACACCATAGCACGATGGTATATCGGGGCGGAGCAGATACACCCTATTTGATATGGTGTGCTCTATGATGAGTAATACTGAGTTACATTTTTCCTTTTGGGAGTTATGCACTTACGAAGCTGCATACCTATTGAATAGGGTTCGAATCAAATTAGTTGCCTACCATTTCATATGTGATGTGGAAAGGGAAGAGCCCATGTCTTAAGCTAGTTAAGATTTGGGGTTGTCCGGCCTATGTCTGAAAAGCAAAATCCGAACAAGCTCGAGGCAAGGTCAGTAATGTAGAACTGGAAATGTTCCAGCTATACAGACTGCAGCTGATGATTTGATAGACCAAAGGATTCAGTAGATTCCAACGAACCTCAGCCTCTCCGCCAATCTAGTAGGGTTCCTCCCCACCTGAGAGATACTTCGGTTTCTCTATGACAGTGGGAGCGAGGATTGCATCATGAGATGATGACCCAACTAGTTTCGAGCTGGCCATCAGGAATGAGACTCTGTAAGAATGGCTGGATGTTTATCGATCTGAGATGGAATCCTTATACACCGACAAAGTATGGACTTTAGTTGCTATATCTGAAGGGTTAAATTCCCATCAGGAGCAGGTATATCTTGAGAAGATTACTTGGTGTACATGGAAAAGTTGAGACTTTCAAAGCTAGACTTGTTAAAGCTTTTCGTCATCGACCAGGCGTGGATAATGATGAAACCTTTTCAAGTAGCTATGCTTAAGTCCATCCAGATCTTACTTGTCACGGCTACATACCATGACTACGATATCTGGTGGTTGGGTGTCTTGACTGCTTTTCTAAATGATGTTTTAGAAGAGTGCGTCTATAAGTACACAGCCAGAGGGCTTCGTAGACAGTGGGAGCAGCGGAAACGTGTGCAAGATGTTTTATATGATAAAGCAGGCATCGCGGAGTTGGAACATCTGTTTTGATGAATTGGTCAAAGAGTTTGACATCATCAAAATGGTAGATGAACCTTGTATAAACAAAAAGGTAGTAGGGAGTATGGTGACGATCCTCGTAGAGTACGTGGATGACATACTCTTGATAGGGAAGGAGTTTCCTATGCTACGCTCGATCAATCTCCGCTTATCACAATGATTCTCCACTTAGGATCAAAGTGATACCTACTAAATCCTGGATTTTGGATCTATGAGATAGATCTAAATGGATGTTAGAATTCTCACTAGATGTAGTGAGACGGTATCAACCGATCCTGGGGAGAATCACTGGAAGGGTTCCATGGTGATAAAGACGACTGAATGTCAGTCACAGGCATTGTCTTAACCCTCAGTAAAGGGACGGTATATTGGAAGAGTTCCAAGCTAGATACCGTGACATACTAGACGATAAAGGCAGGATACATCGCTACTTAAGATGCTACCAAAGAGGCTGTTTGGGTGTATATTGGTTCATGAGATGAACTATGTTCCTCCCATTGTGTGACAATGGAGTTGTGGCTTATGCCAAGGAACGCCGGTCCCATCAGTGATCTAGACATATTCTAAGGCAGTATCACTTGATCATGGAGATGGTTGATCTCCAGGGTGATCGAGGTTTGGAGAGTAGACTCAGAGGACAACACAGCGGATCCACTTACAAAGGCCTGTTCCCAGAGAGAGACTTTCATGGGATGGTTGAGTATGAGATACTGCAACCACTGCTACAGATGGCCCTAGTGCAAGTGGGAGATTGTTAGTTATATGTATGCCCTAGAGGCCATTACTGTACATAGGATGTATATTGTAGTGGATGCTGGGACATATATAGGGAGGACTTTCTTGCTCGACATGATAGTATGCTATCTGGTTACTCTTTACCTTAACGTGTATGCTGATTGTCTCTCTGTTACATGTTGGTAAAGCCCTTAGGATCTGTACTTGACTACCTGGACTATGATGCGGATCATACTAGTGGGGACATGGTAGTCCATAAGTACATCCTTCAAAGTCCCTAGTCGTGGGTGTATCGAGACGGGGCATCGATATACCAGAGTAGACTAGCGTATACCTTCTCGACCCATAGAGATGGGCGATGGATGATCCCATATCCATCGGTGTTTGACATCAGAGGAGATATACGGGTGCTCAGTATAGACTGGGTACACTGGACGGACTCGCCGAGAACTCCCAGATGGTATTATACCTCACGTCAGATGGCAGTTCTCTGGTGACACTGGTACAGAGTAGTCTGTTGACCCGAGATCGTCATGGAGTCTTGTGTGGTTCCCACTGTGCTTTGATTTCCATCTTACCACGTCCAAGAGGGCATGCAAAACGGTGGTTTTTGGGTACAGTCCCGAGTCACATGGAGGCAATGAGCGATAGGAGGGGATTCGTCTCTCCCGGTATAGGGGGTTGATGTTGCGCTGTGTTCGATTGGCTATAACAGGAAATCCCTGGCCAGGGTTGCTGAGATTTACTGGTAAGTGTTACCAGTAGTTTCTCGAATAGTTATAGACCTCATATCGACACGACTTATTGAGCTATTGGGGTCTGACGTTTACCACCCCTAGGAGAGATATGCGACATATCAGACGATCAGACCGGACTGTACGGTAGTGTTACTGGTCGGATTCACTGGAGTGTGAGCGGGCTTGCTCATCGATCTTCAGATCGCTCAACACCCGGGTGGCCGTTACGTTTAGCAGACCGCTTGCGGCTTGTGGGTGTTTGATATGATCATCATCTGCTGCCGGCGTATTGACGAGTCTTTAGAGTCCTACACAGAGGTTTCCTGGCTCAAGCAAAACGAAATAGGAGCGCATATGAGATATGTGCGGGACCGAGAATAATGCGTGTATGTGATACCGTATTCCATTCTCGCGATGAATGTGTCGAATGGTTGTATGCGATATAACCTAGTTATCGAATCAAGGATTGATTCGATAAGCCGATACATTCTATACTAGTCGGTTATGTGCGCATGACCGGATCATTGAATCAAGTGTTGATTTAATGATTTAATGTATAATTATATATTTGATATATTACTTTGCATTAACTAGTATCGGTTCACTTTAGACGGATTTTCTCACTTGGTTCGTGCGCATTGCATATGCGATATGTTTTTGTGCACTTGTATGTATCATGTTTGATGATGCATGCTAACTTGAGTTTGTGTAAAGATTAAACCATGGTTATTCAAATGGTTAGGGTTTTGTTTTTCATATCTATTTATTTATTTATTTATTTATTTTCTTTTTGGAAAATGAAATGAGAAGAATGGTGGCTTGTTTTGGATTGTAGTTGAAGATTCATGAACCTTTGACTTTGTCCACCATTCTTATCTCATGCTTAACCTAACCATTTGTTTTAACCCTAGTTCAATCTCTACACTTTACCATGGTTTAGTTATGATAAGTTTTGATTTTTTCTTTTCTTTTTATAATTAACTTATCATAACATTTCTTCTTCTTCTTCCATGAACTCAAGAAGAAAAAGCTTTCTTCATCAATGGTGAATTGAGCAAACAAGTGAGAAATCCAATTCTAAAGTCTACCCACTTCCTATTTCTTCATCCTCTACTTCTTGCCAAGTAGTAGAGTGTGTTTCCTTCACAAGTTTTAGGGCTTGGTGAAGGTGGAGCTTGATTTAGCGATGCCTCGACGTAGATCATCTTCGGCATGGACATCGACGACCTAGCTTGCCTATTCTCCGATGAAGCCGATCCTAGAGCCCGGATTTAATTTGGACAGCGGAGACGACCTCGTTGCGGAGCCGTGGAGGTGGAGTACCGGATCTACAAAGGTTGTATTTCCGTATTCCCAATAGTTAAGTGTTAACTAGTTCTTTTTCGCCTAGACATCTAGTTATCGATCCGTAGTTTAGGGTTTGTAGGCACCATATTTTTTGAAATTGCCATGGTTGATGGCTTGGGAGACCTCACTAGAGTGCCTAGGAACCCTACAGCTTTATCTGAAGGGTTAAATCCCAATCAGGAGCAAGTATATCTTGAGAAGATTACTTGGTGTACATGGAAAAGTTGAGACTTTCAAAGCTAGACTTGTTAAAGCTTTGCATCATTAACCAGGTATGGATTATGATGAAACCTTTTCTAAATAACTATGCTTAAGTCCATCCAGATCCTACTTGCCACGGCTACATACCATGACTACCATATCTGGTGGTTGGGTGTCATGACTACTTTTCTAAAAGATTATTTAGAAGAGAGCGTCTATAAGTACACAGCCAGAGGGCTTCGTAGACAGTAGGAGCAGCGGAAACGTATGCAAGATGTTTTATGTGATAAAACAGGCATCGCGGAGTTGGAACATCTGTTTTGATGTGGTAGTAAAAGAGTTTGACTTCATCAAAATGGTAGATGAACCTTGTATATACAAAAAGGTAGTAAGGAGTATGGTGATGATCCTCGTAGAGTACGTAGATGACATACTCTTGATAGGGAAGGTGTTTCCTATGCTACGTTCGGTCAATCTCCGCTTATCACAAGGATTCTCCATATGGGATCAAATTGATACCTACTAAATCCTGGGTTTTGGATCTATGAGATAGATCTAATTGGATGTTAGGATACTCACTAGTTGTAGTGAGATGGTATCAATCGATCCTGTGGAGAATCACTGAAAAGATTCCAGGGTGATAAGGACGACTGAATGTCAGTCATAGGCATTGTCTTTACCCTTAGTAAAGGGACGGTATGTTTGAAGAGTTCCAAGCTAGATACCGTGGCTTACTAGACGATAAAGGCTGGATACATCGCTACTTAAGATGCTACCAAAGAGGCTGTCTGGGTGTATATTAGTTCATGAGATGAACTTAGTTCCTCCCATTGTGTGACAATGGAGTTGTGGCTTTATTCCAAGGAACGTCCGTCCCATCAGTGATCCCGATATAATTCTTAGGAAGTATCACCTGATCATGGAGATGTTTGATCTCCAGGGTGATCGAGGTTCGGAGAGTAGACTCAGAGGACAACACGGCGGATCCACTCACAAAGGCTTTTCCCAGAGAGAGACTCATATGGGATGGTTGAGTATTAGATACTGCAACCACTGCTACAGATGGCCCTAGTGTAAGTGGGAGATTGTTAGTTATATGTATGCCCTAGAGGCCATTACTATACATAGGATGTATATTGTAGTGGATGCTTGGACATATATAGGGAGGACTTTTTGCTCGACATGATAGTATGCTATCTGGTTGCTCTTTACCTTAACGTGTACAATGATTGTCTCTCTGTTACATGTTGGTAAAGCCCTTAGGATATGTACTTGACTACCTGGACTATGATGCGGATCATACTAGTGGGGACATGGTAGTCCATAAGTACATCCTTCAAGGTCCCTAGTCGTGGGTGTATCGAGACGGGGCATCGATATACCAGAGTAGAGTAGCGTATACCTTCTCGACCCAAACAGATGGGTGATGGATGATCCCATATCCATTGGTGTTTGACTTCAGAGATGATATACGGGTGCTCAGTGGAGACTGGGTACACTGGACGGACTCGCCGAGAACTCTCAGATGGTATTATACTTTACGTCAGATGGCAGTTCTCTGGTGACACTGGTACAGAGTAGTCTGTTGACCCGAGATCGTCATAGGGTCTTGTGTGTTTCCCACTGTGCTTTGATTTCCACCTTACCACGTCCAAGAGGGCGTGCAAAATGGTGGTTTTTAGGTACAGTCCCGAATCACATGGAGGCAATGAGCAATAGGAGTGGCTTCGTCTCTCCCGCTATAGGGAGTTGATGTTGCGCTGTGTTCGATTGGCTATAACCGGAAATACCTGGCCAGGGCTGCTGAGATTTACTGGTAAGTGTTACCAGTAGTTTCTCGAACTATTATAGACCTTATATCGACACGACTTATCGAGCTACTGGGGTCTGACTTTTACCACCCCTAGGCGAGATATGCGACATATCAGACGACGAGACCGGACTATACGGTAAGTGTTACTGGTTGGATTCACAGGAGTGTGAGCGGGCTTGCTCATTGATCTTCTGATCTCTCAATACCCGGGTGGCCGTTACGTTTAGCAGACCGCTTGCGGCTTGTGGGTGTTTGATATGATCATCACCTACTGCCGGCGTATTGACGAGTCTTTAGAGTCCTACACAGAGGTTTCCTGGCTCAAGCGAAACGAAATAGGAGCGCATATGAGATATATGTGGGACCGAGAATAATACCAGTATGTGATACTGAATTCTATTCTCGCGATTTGTATCATCGGACGGTTATATGAGATATAGCCGGGTTACCGAATCAAATGTTGATTCGATATATTGATACACTTGATATTAGTCGGTTATATGTAGTATGACCGGATCATTAAATCAAGTGTTGATTTAATGATTTAATGTATAATTATATATTTTATATTTTACTTTACATTAACTAGTATTGGTTCACTTAAGATTATTTTTCTCACTTGATTGTGCACATTGTATATATGATATATGTTTGTGCACTAGTTTGTATCATGTTTGATGGTACATGCAAAGTTGAGTGTGTGTATGCTTTAAACCATGTTTAGGTTAATGGTTAGGGTTTTAACTTATTTATTTATTTTATTCATTTATTTTTGGCAAGAAATAAAATGGTGGCTTTCTTGGGTTTTTACTTGAAGCTTCATGAAGCTTTGAAAAGTTTGACCATTTTGTGTTTTTTTCTTAACCTAACCATTACACCAAAACCCTAGTTTATTCTCTACATGTGTTTACTTCATCCATGGTTGCATTATGATAAGATTCACTTGATTTTTTATTTTCAAGATAATTCTTTTTCTTTCTTCTTCTTCTTCTTCTTCTTCATGAAGAAAAGAAAAGCTTTCTTGAAAATTCCAAGTGATGAAATCAAGTGAGAAATCCAAATCCAAAGTGAACCCACTGCCTATTTCTTCATCCTCTACCACTTGCCATGTTGTATAGGGTGTTTTCTTCACAAGTTTCATGACCTAGTGAAGATGGAGCTTGAGTTTGAGTTGCCTCGACGTAGATCATCTTCGGCATCGAAGTCAACGACCTAGCCCGATCATTTCTCCAACGAAACCATCGCTAGAGTTCGGGATCCCGATGATCGCAGCGGAGGGATGTCATCACGGAGCTAAAGAAGTGGAGGACCGGATCTACAAAGGTTGCTTGTTGTTTCGCCTATCATCTAGTTAACGATCTTGCATTAGGGTTTCTCGGCACATAAATTTTTGAATTTGGCATGGTAGATGCCTTGTGGAACCTCTTGAGTGTGCCTAGGAACCCTACACTAAATTCATACTCCGTACATTTGTTGCACCAGATTTATGTTTTATCTGCGCGTTTGCACTTGACGTTCGTTTTCGTGCATGCTACTGCACTAGATGCTTTATACGGACCCGACGCGCTTGGGTTGGATTTTTGTGCATATTGGGCGCATGGTGTGGGATTTTGTACATGCCCTAGATTTTTATTCGTGCATGTCGGATGCACTTGATTTAGATTTTATTCGTGCATGTCGGATGCACTTGATTGAGGTTCTATTCGTGCATGTTGGATGCACTTGATTTAGATTTCCATTCGTGCAGATTAGTTGCACTGGGTTGAGATTTTTGTGCACTATAGATGTACTTGATATTGTTGTCGTGCACATCCGTTGCACTGGACATATGCTTTCGTGCACACCCGTTGCACTTAGTTTGGTTTTGTGCACATTCGTAGCTGTAACGTGTTAAAAATGATTAAATAAATAATTAAATGAATAAAAGTGTTTAAGTGAATTTTAGGATTTTCGGTAAAGTAAAATGTATTTTTCGTAAAACCAAACCGTGATTGTTTTCATTATAATTTTTAAAATATCTATTTTAATTATGAAATTACTAGTAAATGGTGTTTATTTAGCCACTTATAAATTTTTAGTTTAATAAAATATTTTTCCTAAATTAATTATTTTAAATATTAACATAAGCTTTATTTTTACACTAAATTAGTGTAAATTACAAATTTAAATGGTTTTAATTTGTAAAAATGAACCATGGCATGTTAGAAATTAGTGTGTATCATGTAAAAATTATTTGCAAATTTTTCCTATTTTCTAGAGCTTTCTTGAGTTGCTATAGTAAATAAATAAATAAATAATTAAATAAAGCATGAAAAGACCTTATGTGATGTTTCTTCTCTTGAAAGTTCTACACAACATCACACCCTCTTCTTTCTCTCCCTCACCTCCCACTAGTGGCCGGCCTCACCCATGGCAGCCCCCCCCCAATTTCCCACTTCATTTTATTTCAAAATTCATCAAAAATACTTCAAAAATCCAATTAAAATTCCACAAAATCCTAATTATTTCATACCCTTTATTCTCTACTCTTTTTTACATGGATTTTGGAGTGGGAAAGCATGTATTTTTGAGGCTCATTTTCATGTTTGGACATGAGGTTGTGGAGATATAAATCTTTCTCTTTTGTTTTATTTCCATTAGATGTTTCTTTTAAAGCATAATTAGATTAATTAGATTAATTGTAGTTGCAATTTTAAAAATTCAAGTTAGGATTTGCAAATTCAAGAGGTGGTTTTTATGAATTAATTAGGGTTATAATAGCTAGTTTAACATCTTTTAGAGTGGAAAATTCTTGCATGGTGGTGGTATAATAAATTGTTTATCGAAATTGTTTTAATTAAACTATTTAGCTAACTAGATTTTTCTAAAATGTGTTTGTGGGTAAAATAAAATTCTTATTAAGATTGTTATCATTAGATGGTAGTTTTAATGAGAATATTAGTATATTAATTGAATGAAAAACTTAGTTGATCACTAGATTACTTTGATAATTGAAAAAATAGTAATAAGATGCTATTATTTTGTAAACTAGATTTTGGAAATTTCTAAATAAAAGGGATTTAAATTATAATTATGGTTTCATTATATAATTATCATCATGAATTGTAATTTAAGACATTAATTCATGCAAAATCATGTTTTGTGGTGGAATTGTGGTGTTTTGCTTGAAAAATGTTGAAAATTGTTAAATGTTGCAAACTAGTAATTTCAAATCAATATAAATTTGTGTAATAAAAATATAGTAACGGTTTGTATAGTCTAGTTATGCTATATAATGAGTTTTATAACTATTGGTTTCATTTAAATGTCAAGTTTTGATGAAAAACGGTAAATTGGCAATTTCGGTTTTTACGAAATTGGACGGTTTGATGGATTTTAGGGTTTCGATGGATTTAATCATGTTTTATAATACAAGTAACGTGTTTTAAAACTACGAGTTATTTGTTAATATTTATCTCGATCCATCGGAGTTTGTACGCTGATATCGAGCGACACTTGGTTCTTTTGCGTGGACGGGACATAGGCTTTAACCTATGCTGGTTCATTGCGTCGTTTTGACTTTTGTATGTGATTCAGTTTACGATGCTATTATATGTTTGCATTTAGGTACCCCTCACGTGGACTGCGGGCGATGAAGAGGAGGATGGCGACACCGTCTTCGGCAGACATGGACCAGGTGAGTAGATGTATATCTACGGGGGGAAGTCGGGTGGATGGCGTTTAGCACCCCCGCAACGTAGAATAGGAATAGTGCTTATTGACATTAGGAAACCATATGTGACCCTAGATTCTTAATCAGTAGGACCCTAGTATTGACCTTAGGCTGGACTAGACTGATTTAGGAAAACCATACCTGAGGATGAATACTTTGGGAGAGATTCGTAGGTTTCTAATAGAAACACGCACGCACACACTGAAACTCGACATGGCATGTATGTATATGTGTGTGTGTATATATAAAACTAGGTATAGGTATATATATATACACAACACGTATATGGGATTCATTGATGTGATATGATATCCGAGGTATGATGAAACAGTATAACTGGGCTTGATGCCGTGATTCTTGACTATACAGTCGTATTAAAGTGTTAGCGGATCATTAGAGAATGAGATAATGAACATGAATATATATAAATTATGAAGGGTGGTGGTGATATTGAGGTACATGGGACGCTAAAATAGTACCTGGGCTGTAGCTTGTGACTTGATGACGATAAGATATCGGTATGACTTAATCACAATATGATACATGTGACATGATATTTCTGAGGATAAACTAATGATTATTCCATGATGGCAATGATATATGATTTATGTATGCGATTATAGTTTATCACCTTGATCATGAGATGTGTTGATGATGACACATTACGAATAATGAGACACCTAGGAGATACTTGACCCGTACCCCGATATTGGGATGCCGTACGATGGATTTTACCGTACGAGGCTTAGATATGATGATTGATCCGCACTCTTGATTCGAGGAAGCCGTACTACGTACGTGACGCTATTGAGGCGGGATCGCCGACTATTAGAGATATTGGTTCAGACCTTAGGTAGATGCTTGTTTCTTATTGACTAGTTTCTTAGGTTAGTTCCTTAGGATATTAGATGGACACTAGTTTAGGTTCGACTCACATAGTGGTAGTTATACTCGTATATCGCAGAGGAGTGGATAATGCACATCTGTCTTGCATTCATACTGTAATCATCATAGTGCATGTTCTTTAATATGTTGCTATAATCAGTATAAACTTTACCTGTTAGGACACCAGCACTATTACCGATGATGCGCATATTCTACGCACACTTATTTGCCGGCTCACACACATCATCATCGGTAATTGCTATGTCACGTACACTTTAGATCATATTGACTTTTATGGATAGAATCAGTTAACAACTAGACCGCTATAATATTGTGATTATTCTCTGACATTAGTACAGACATGACATTTATTGCTTAGACATTCATGCATTCATATTTTCATGTTATCATGCAGTATTATGGGCATATGCCGACACTTATCATATACTTACTCATGATTTAGAGATTTGGATTTCTATGAGATTTCTGGATTTTTGGGGAAAACCGCAAAATATATAAAAACTTCTCTCTCTCCTCTTCTCTTTTTAAAATAAGATGCGGTTTTCTCGTGATGTATGTGTCGTCCACCATGAGATTTCATGTTTTCTGTTGGATTTCGAGACCCGATTCGAGGAGTGGATGAACCGTCTCGGGTACATGGTGGACCCGGTATGGTATCCCGGGGCAAGAAGATCGAGTTGTAGACGATGAGCCTGGCAGGGGAAGACTACCTACCGGTGATGTCTGGCACGGCGGATATCCGGAGGATACCGACCGTTGTCGTGAGATTTGATGATATGGGCCGATCCGGACTGACGGAGCCCGACATATTGAGACTTGAGATTACATGTGTTATGTCGATGCTTGACACGGATTTCCATGGATTTCATTGTTGAGATTTCAGATGCTTATACACACTTTACTATGATAACAGCTAAAGATTTCTTATACAGATATACCTGGATTTCAGGATTTGTTTATTTTACATTCGTGGTGCATGCATATCCATTCATATGACATAGTACTATATGAGGTACTGACACGACACGGAGTATTTGCACTTACACGTAGTATTACCCTGCTATTACTAGATGTTTGGGATATAGTAGTGTATTATTATGACCTAGGATAGCGTCGTGCATTCGATTTCTTTTCGTAGATGTCTTCTACTCACGAGTTGGCAACTCACCCCCGTTGTGCCAAATTCTTTACAGGTTCGATGTACAGGTTTCCCGGACAGCTTGCTGGCACATCTTTTATTTCAGGGTGATTTGCACGGTAGGTTGGTTCACTTGTATCTGAACCACCATTGTATTTTATTCATTCGTTTGTATCTAGTAAGCTCCATCAACCATACTTGTATTACTTGATAAGTTTATTGGACCAGACTTTTATTTCGACCTTAGAGTCGCGCATGTATTATTCTGATTTGGTGGTTTTGTTTTCTTTTGAGTTTTGAGCCTCGCCCTTTGGCGTTGTCTATTATTGTGCCTGTTGTGGTTGTTTCCGCCTATTGGCGTTGATGCTAGCTCCCGTTTGGGGATGCTTTTTATTGTTTATGTATTACTTGTTGTTCCGGTTTGGGGGCCAGTTTTTACAGAGGAGACTCTGCCGAAATTTTTGAGAAAATTTGCTGATGATTTTAGACTTGTTTCCTTCATGTTTCTTTTACTTCTTCTTCTTCTTTTATGGTTTAGATTTCTGGGCTTCGGCTTACTTAGGTTACGTTGCGCCTCTAGACGTTTCGTAATCTATGTGCCGGTCACGTTCCGTACTTTCGTGTCGTGACAAAATTGGTATCAGTGCGCTAGGTTTAACCTTGTATAAGTGTAGGTGACCCTTGGTTGATGGAGTAGACGATTTAGGTAGAGTAACATACCGTGGGTATGGTCCGCGGCATACTTACGATACGCTACTCTGCTTAAGGAGCCTTAGGATGTACATTTGTTTGCACCGTATTTCATTCGTTCCTTTGATCTATCTTCGTCGATGTCGGATGGTGGTTTCTGTTACCACGGGCAGAGGGAGCTGCGGCTCGAATGCGATAACCATTAGAGTATTGGTTATTATTGAGGATTGAAGCATTGTTTAGCGTGTGGATGAAGGGTATTCACATGCCGTCCGGATGAAGTTAAAGGGTTCGAACGATTATCAGAAAACCATTTTCCCAAGTTTAAGGTATTCGGAAGAACATGCAGGTATTTCGATGGACCCTCTAGAAGAATGTAACCCTAACTCGACATAATGACCACGAGAACGCCCTTGAACCTTAGGGTTTACGGCAGTTCCGCGGTGCCATTTGTGAGGCTTGGGTTTGCCCTTCTACGGCTGGATCATCGATGCTGGGGTATGTACCGGATATTTTTAAACTGTACTTGAGTGTTGAGCTCTCGGGGAATTATGGGATTTTGATGGATCGATCGAAAAGTTTAATGTAGTCCGGATATCAAGTGAAGGGATCGACTATGTGGAAGACTCTAGACATGAGGATTGCCGTTGGTAGCGCAGTCAGCACACCTATGAAAGAACGAGTTCGAAGCAGTCGACATCAGAGGAAAGAGGCGCACATTGACGATAGTGTTTACAATTGTGATTTAGTGATTTGAATTTCATATTTTCATTGATTGGATTTTTGTATTTTGAGGATTTTGTTCTACGATTGGTATTTCATGTGTGTACCTTCATTCTATTTGTGTTTCATATATCAGTTGTATTGATGTTGTTTAGTACACACCCAGTACACTTGATTTGGTTTTATATATATTTTGGGATTTTTGATTGATTTCGTGCATAGGGGTTACACATGATTTTTACATATGTTTCGACCTAGTTTTCATGTATTTTTGTACTGTGATTTCGATTTTGATATTCAATGTATGTTTTCGTGCACCATGTGCACCTGATTAGGATTCTTGCGCATACTTAGCGCGCTTGATGCGATTTTGTGCACACCAGATGCACTAAATCGGGGTTTTGTGCAGATTAGATGCACCTGATATTGTGTCGTGCACGCCCGTTGCACTTAACAGATGTTTTTGGTGCACACCTGTTGCACTTAGTTTTGTTTTGTGGGTATTCATGGTATCTGTAATTGGTTTCGATTTCAGTGCGCACCGGACGCACATGACATTTTATTGATGTGATTGGGATTGATTTTAGTTTGAGCAGTATGTTTTCCTAATTATTATTATTGATTTAGTAACCAGGCGGGACGTGTATGTTAAATAAACGATATATATATATATATAGTTATTTTTTTAAATTAAACGTCCGTTACTTATGCCGTGACACGTGCATTGCACGGCGATTTTCAAGAGGTTTTTTTTGTTTGCTTCTTTATTATGATGATTCGGCGATTTTACTAGGATGCGAACTATATATAAGTTATAGATTGATGTATATTATGATGGTTTTCATATTGAGTTTTGATATTTTATTCTCGCCATAACTCCGATGATTGCGTTATGCTTGACGGAGTTGATTTTTGTTATGTATTGATGATTTCGGAGCCCCGACGATTTGGATGTTTTGCTAAACGTTTTAGTATTTGGAGGGGGAGTTTTAATTTAAATTCGGGGACCGAATTTCTAAAAGGGGGGAAGATTGTAACGTGTTAAAAATGATTAAATAAATAATTAAATGAATAAAAGTGTTTAAGTGAATTTTAGGATTTTCGGTAAAGTAAAATGTATTTTTCGTAAAACCAAACCGTGATTGTTTTCATTATAATTTTTAAAATATCTATTTTAATTATGAAATTACTAGTAAATGGTGTTTATTTAGCCACTTATAAATTTTTAGTTTAATAAAATATTTTTCCTAAATTAATTATTTTAAATATTAACATAAGCTTTATTTTTACACTAAATTAGTGTAAATTACAAATTTAAATGGTTTTAATTTGTAAAAATGAACCATGGCATGTTAGAAATTAGTGTGTAGAATGCAAAAATTATTTGCAATTTTTTCCTATTTTCTAGAGCTTTCTTGAGTTGCTATAGTAAATAAATAAATAAATAATTAAATAAAGCATGAAAAGACCTTATGTGATGTTTCTTCTCTTGAAAGTTCTACAAAACATCACACCCTCTTCTTTCTCTCCCTCACCTCCCACTAGTGGCCGGCCTCACCCATGGCAGCCCCCCCCCCATTTCCCACTTCATTTTATTTCAAAATTCATCAAAAATACTTCAAATATCCGATTAAAATTCCACAAAATCCTAATTATTTCATACTCTTTATTCTCTACTCTTTTTTACATGGATTTTGGAGTGGGAAAGCATGTATTTTTGAGGCTCATTTTCAAGTTTGGACATGAGGTTGTGGAGGTATAAATCTTTCTCTTTTGTTTTATTTCCATTAGATGTTTCTTTTAAAGCATAATTAGATTAATTAGATTAATTCTAGTTGCAATTTTAAAAATTCAAGTTAGGATTTTCAAATTCAAGAGGTGGTTTTTATGAATTAATTAGGGTTATAATATCTAGTTTAACATCTTTTAGAGTGGAAAATTCTTGCATGGTGGTGGTATAATAAATTGTTTATCGAAATTGTTTTAATTAAACTATTTAGCTAACTAGATTTTTCTAAAATGTGTTTGTGGGTAAAATAAAATTCTTATTAAGGTTGTTATCATTAGATGGTAGTTTTAATGAGAATATTAGCATATTAATTGAATGAAAAAATTAGTTGATCACTAGATTACTTTGATAATTAGAAAAATAGTAATAAGATACTATTATTTTGTAAACTAGATTTTGGAAATTTCTAAATAAAAGGGATTTAAATTATAATTACGCTTTCATTATATCATTATCATCATGAATTGTAATTTAAGACATTAATTCATGCAAAATCATGTTTTGTGGTGGAATTGTGGTGTTTTGCTTGAAAAATGTTGAAAATTGTTAAATGTTGCAAACTAGAAATTTCAAATCAATATAAATTTGTGTAATAAAAATATAGTAACGGTTTGTATAGTCTAGTTATGCTATATAATGAGTTTTATAACTATTGGTTTCATTTAAATGTCAAGTTTTGATGAAAAACGGTAAATTGGCAATTTCGGTTTTTACGAAATTGGACGGTTTGATGGATTTTAGGGTTTCGATGGATTTAATCATGTTTTATAATACAAGTAATGTGTTTTAAAACTATGAGTTATTTGTTAATGTTTATCTCGATCCATCGGAGTTTGTACGCCGATATCGAGCGATACTTGGTTCTTTTGCGTGGACGGGACATAGGCTTTAACCTATGCTGGTTCATTGCGTCGTTTTGACTTTTGTATGTGATTTAGTTTACGATGCTATTATATGTTTGCGTTTAGGTACCCCTCACGTGGACTGCGGGCGATGAAGAGGAGGATGGCGACACCGTCTTCGGCAGACATGGACCAGGTGAGTAGATGTATATCTACGGGGGGAAGTCGGGTGGATGTCGTTTAGCACCCCCGCAACGTAGAATAGGAATAGTGCTTATTGACATTAGGAAACCAGATGTGACCCTAGATTCTTAATCAGTAGGACCCTAGTATTGACCCTAGGCTGGACTAGACTGATTAAGGAAAACCATACCTGAGGATGAATACTTTGGGAGAGGTTCGTAGGTTTCTGATAGAAACACGCACGCACACACTAAAACTCGACATGGCGTGTATGTATATGTGTGTATATATATAAAACTCGGTATAGGTGTATATATATACACAACACGTATATGGGATTCATTGATGTGATATGATATCCGAGGTATGATGAAACAGTATAACTAGGCTTGATGCCGTGATTCTTGACTATACAGTCGTATTAAAGTGTTAGCGGATCATTAGAGAATGAGATAATGAACACGAATATATATAAATTATGAAGGGTGGTGGTGATATTGAGGTACATGGGACGCTAAAATAGTACCTGGGCTGTAGCTTGTGACTTGATGACGATAAGATATCGGTATGACTTAATCACAATATGATACATGTGACATGATATTTCTGAGGATAAACTAATGATTATTCCATGATGGCAATGATATATGATTTATGTATGCGATTATAGTTTAGCACCTTGATCATGAGATGTGTTGATGATGACACATTACGAATAATGAGACACCTAGGAGATACTTGACCCGTACCCCGATATTGGGATGCCGTACGATGGATTTTACCGTACGAGGCTTAGATATGATGATTGATCCGCACTCTTGATTCGAGGAAGCCGTACTACGTACATGACGCTATTGAGGCGGGATCGCCGACTATTAGAGATATTGGTTCAGATCTTAGGTAGATGCTTGTTTCTTATTGACTAGTTTCTTAGGTTAGTTCCTTAGGATATTAGATGGACACTAGTTTAGGTTCGACTCACATAGTGGTAGTTATACTCGTATATCGCAGAGGAGTGGATAATGCACATCTGTCTTGCATTCATACTGTAATCATCATAGTGCATGTTCTCTAATATGCTGCTATAATCAGTATAAACTTTACCTGTTAGGACACCAGCACTATTACCGATGATGCGCATATTCTACGCACACTTATTTACCGGCTCACACACATCATCATCGGTAATTGCTATGTCTCGTACACTTTAGATCATATTGACTTTTATGGATAGAATCAGTTAACAACTAGACCGCTATAATATTGTGATTATTCTCTGACATTAGTACAGACATGACATTTATTGCTTAGACATTCATGCATTCATATTTTCATGTTATCATGCAGTATTATGGGCATATGCCGACACTTATCATATACTTACTCATGATTTTGAGATTTGGATTTCTATGAGATTTCTGGATTTTTGGGGAAAACCGCAAAATATATAAAAACTTCTCTCTCTCCTCTTCTCTTTTTAAAATAAGATGCGGTTTTCTCGTGATGTATGTGTCGTCCACCATGAGATTTCATGTTTTCTGTTGAATTTCGAGACCCGATTCGAGGAGTGGATGAACCGTCTCGGGTACATGGTGGGCCCGGTATGGTACCCCGGGGCAAGAAGATCGAGTTGTAGACGATGAGCCTGGCAGGGGAAGACTACCTACTGGTGATGTCTGGCGCGGCGGATATCCGGAGGATACCGACCGTTGTCGTCAGATTTGATGATATGGGCCGATCCGGACTGACGGAGCCCGACATATTGAGACTTGAGATTACATGTGTTGTGTCGATGCTTGACACGGATTTCCATGGATTTCATTGTTGAGATTTCAGATGCTTATACACACTTTACTATGATAACAGCTAAAGATTTCTTATACAGATATACTTGGATTTCAGGATTTGTTTATTTTACATTCGTGGTGCGTGCATATCCATTCATATGACATAGTACTATATGAGGTACTGACACGACACGGAGTATTTGCACTTACACGTAGTATTACCCTGCTATTACTAGATGTTTGGGATATAGTAGTGTATTATTATGACCTAGGATAGCGTCGTGCATTCGATTTCTTTTCGTAGATGTCTTCTACTCACGAGTTGGCAACTCACCCCCGTTGTGCCAAATTCTTTACAGGTTCGATGTATAGGTTTCCCGGACAGCTTGCTGGCACATCTTTTATTTCAGGGTGATTTGCACGGTAGGTTGGTTCACTTGTATCTGAACCACCATTGTATTTTATTCATTCGTTTGTATCTAGTAAGCTCCATCAACTATACTTGTATTACTTGATAAGTTTATTGGACCAGACTTTTATTTCGACCTTAGAGTCGCGCATGTATTATTCTGATCTGGTGGTTTTGTTTTCTTTTGAGTTTTGAGCCTCGCCCTTTGGCGTTGAATATTATTGTGCCTGTTGTGGTTGTTTCCGCCTATTGGCGTTGATGCTAGCTCCCGTTTGGGGATGCTTTTTATTGTTTATGTATTACTTGTTGTACCCGTTTGGGGGCCAGTTTTTACAGAGGAGACTCTGCCGAAATTTTTAAGAAAATTTGCTGATGATTTTAAACTTGTTTCCTTCATGTTTCTTTTACTTCTTCTTCTTCTTTTATGGTTTAGATTTCTGGGCTTCGGCTTACTTAGGTTACGTTGCGCCTCTAGACGTTTCTTAATCTAAGTGCCGGTCACGTTCCGTACTTTCGGGTCGTGACAGTAGCACTTGTGTTTAGCTTTGATTTCCGTGCGCACCAGACATACATGATTGTTGGATACGCCTTTTGAGGCTGATTTTGGTTTTGAGCACTTTGTTTTCATGTTGGGCACTATATTATGCAGTAGTCGAACATGACTGATCTGAGGACAGTACCTGAGTACTTTGCATGCATTAAAAGTTTAACAAGAGATTTTCAAAAGGAGCTATAGTCTCGCTATTTCCTACGTGTCCGCGAGCGACACGAACGTTTACAAAGGAAAACCTTTTGGGATATTTCAAAAGGGCAGAACGTATATTTGAGCAAAACATATATGAACGTATATTTATTACCTTATAAATGAGCGTCCGTCGCTTGTGCCGTTAGTTACGCATCACACGGCAATTCAGAAAAGATTTTGCATGTGTTTTATTCAGTTTTAGGAGATTTTTCCAAGGATTCGTACTAGACACGTATTATAGTATTTGACTAGTGCATATTGGATTTCAGTAGTGGATTTTGAGATATGTATCTCCATTGTAACTCCGATGATTTGTGTGCAAATCCGATGATTTGCGTGACGCTTGACGGAGTTCGATTTTGAGTTTCGTACTCGTTTTTAGGCGCACAAGATGCGCTGTGGTATTCTTTATCTTCCGTGATTTCGGAGCCCCATTGATTTGAGCTGATTATTGAAATGTTTTAGCATTTGGGGTTTAAATTTAAATTCGGGGACCGAATTTATTTAAGGGGGGAAGATTGTAACTTTTCAGAAAAATATAAAATATTATTTTTGGAATTTAATATTAAAATAATATATTTGGCGAAAACTATTCGATTTGCGAATTTCGGGTTTTCGTAAAATGGTATAAATATATACCAATATTTGCGAAATAATTGGAGATTTAAAATGATTTATTCATTTAAAAATATATTTATCGGATTTGGGCATTTTTATAATTAATTATATGCAAGTTTAAATTAAACCCGATTAGTGAACTCCAAATCACGATTATGCCAGATCCGTCTTTTTAATTAATCATAGCTTATGCACCAAGACATGTTGCATTTTGTTACATGTTGTTTTCATCTGTGTTTGTTTAGTGGTATTATGTGATTTTTGTGAGAAAAGAAAAGGAAACAGTTATTGGTGAGAGAGAGGGGACTAAATGATGGGGCATGGGCTTGTGAGAGGGTGAGAATAAGAAAGAATGGGGATAGGAGAGAGAGAGAGGGCCTGCCTTCATTTCCCTTCCCCTTTGTTTTCTTCATCTTCTTCATCTTCAACCTCCCCTCACTTCTACCCTCATGGTTCATCACAAAATTCTCACCAAAACCCTACACCCCCTTCACTAAAAATGATCACAACCTCTTTACAAACCTATTGGACCTTTTAAAGTTGGATTTTGAAGACTTTGAGCAACTCAAGAAAATTATTGAGTTACCAAATGAGATAATTCTTACACTTCTAGTTTAGTTTTTGAGTTTCCTAGCACCCTTTAGTAGTTTAGAGTTAAATCGATTTAGATTAGTGATGTTTGGAAATTCCAAGTGAAGGTTTGGGTTATTGTATGGACTTATCATATGTAGGGGTTGTTTACAAGACCTTAGTGTTGATTTTATGGCCAAGAACAGAGAATAGAACCCGATACACGAACTTAGAATTGTTTCGTTTCGGTTTTGTGGTGGTTTTTAGCCTACAGGGTATCTGGAGCAACCTGGGATGATTATGATGAAAACTCGCAATATCACTGACCTAGACTAACCACTAGAAACCCACCACCGAAGTACGAACCCAAGAATCCTCCTGTAGGCCAGCGAGATCGGATTTTAGGGCATTGCCGCCGGATTTCCAGTGGGGTATGGTGTTGAGTTTTTGTCTGTAGCTTGCATACCCTATAACCTATCCGCTGTACTTTCTTGTTTAGTCCCAATTAACCTGAGATGAAATCTGGGAGTGATTTCCTGTGTTGCTGAATTTGGTATTTGTGATTTCTAAACTTGGGTTTTGGTATTTGATATTGTATTGGGTCGTTGGATGTTTTTACGTAACGACAAGGGTTGTTTGGTTGTTTTTGCATGCGTAAGCTATAGATTCTAACTTATGAGCACTTCGTGTGCCGTTTCAGTTTTCGGAGTTGATTTTAATAGCATTGCGATTGTGTATTGATTGTAGGTACCTTCGTGTGGATTCTGAGACGACGAAACACATCTACTACTACTGAACATGGAGTTCCGCAGGTGAGTAGATTTATATCTACTAGGGATGTCGGATGGATGGCGTATAGCACTCCCGCAACCATTGATATGTGATTTGTAATTTGGAGATAAGATATGCCATGACTTAAGTTATAGTTAATGGTTTTAGTGTGAAATGATATGATATAAAGGATGTCTCGGATTGATATATAAGGATGTGAGACGTAAATGTGAATCACGATATATAAATATATGTAGTTGCAAGAGAATCAGTATGAGATTATAGTGGCATGTTATGAGGTCGATAAATACGACATGAGATTAATAAGACGACTTGATGTGAGATATTGATGTGATGAAAAGAGTATACGATGAGATATGAAATGAGATGTATAAGGATATGACATGAGATCGATGAATATGATAAGATTGAGATGGATGTGTTATGAGATCGGTAAAATAAGATATTTATATATAATTATGATAATAATGAGTGATATGCCGTACGGGACTTAGATCCGTACCCGCATTGTTGTATAGGTTGATAAAATCCCTAATTATTTAATGCCGCCGTACGATGGATTACCGTACATGATGAGTTTTACCAGATGATTGATCCATACACTTGACTAGAGGATGCCATACGATGGATTATACCGTACGTGATGTTGTGAGGCTGGATGCCGATTGATAGATTCACCGACTCAGATATTTTAGGTTAGATGCGTATACCTTATAGCATTTCGCTTACGAAGTATTTTATTCTACGTTTATGATATTCTCATTGCATTACATATACATGTGCTAGTACACCTACACAATTATCGATGATACATATGTTACACTACACAGATTGCCGGCTCACACACTTCATCATCGATAATTGCTATGTCACTTATACAGTAAAATTGCTAAATCTTGCTATTGCTCTTAATTGTTCAGTACTGTCACATGATTCGTTGGCATGATATACTTGCTATGCTCACATCACTATACTATGTCGCATGATATACTTAATATGCTTACATTTCTGTTCTATGTTTGCATACATCACGCTTTATGATTATACGCATTGAGATGCTGTTTTCATGAGATTTTCGATTTGAGAACCGTGGTTATATTTCAATAGAAATTATGTATTGTTTTAGAAACCTGGTTTCTCTTGATATGATATTTCGAGACGTCCACCATGTGTTTTCTCGGTTCTGAGATTGGTATGTGAAACCCGATTCGAGGAGATGGATGATCCATTTGCGGGTACATGGTGGACCCGATATGGTACCCCGGGGCAAGAAAGGTATGTTGTGCAGTAGACGATGAGCCTGGCAGAGGGACTACTACCTACCGGTGATAGTATTTGGGCTCGGCGGTTATCCGGAGGATACCGACCGGAGTCGTGAGATGGATATGGGCCGATCCGGACTGACGGAGCTCGAGATATGAGGATTTACGTGTCGATGTTGGACATGGGTTTCATGATATTTCGAGTGTCGATGTTGGACACTCATGTTCTATGATTTTGATGTGTCGTTGATGGACACACGCTGGTTGATATCCTCATATTTACATGCATATGTTTTCATGTTGTTGTGTCATTGATGGACACGTGGATGATATCCACATGCATACAGGCATTGATTATTGTTGGCATATATACAGATACGGTCACCCTAGATATCATAGTATTACCTTTATGATATACTTGAACTAGGAAATCGTTGTTTTATTTGATTTCTACCTGCTGATGTTTTCTACTCACGTGTTGGCAACTCACCCCCGTTGTGCCACAGTTCTTGCATGTTGACCGCATGGATCAGTAGCGGTATCGCTGACACACAGCTTGCTTTTGGGTGATTTTCTTTGGTAGGTGGGACATATTGGATCGTGCCCACTCTTGTATTATTATTTCTGTTGTATCTAGTCAACTCCATCAATCAGAAATTAGTATTTGTATAAATAGTAAGACTTAGAAAGGCATGTGTTTGCGAGACTTAGAGCGACGGATTATATGTTCGCTATTGGGGGATTCGATGTATTGCTTTATTATTTTGTATTGACCTTCGCCGTTGGGCGTCGTATACATATATTTATGACTTGTGTGGTTGTGATTCCGCCGATTGGCGAAGCGCTAGCTCCCGCTTGGGGATGCCTTTATTGTTGTTATGTATATGTGGTTTTGGATCAAAATATACAAGGGAGGTAATGCCCAAATTTTTAAAAGACGAAACATGTTTTTCAACTAGTATAATCAACTTGCATTTTCATGTTCCATTATCTATGCATTTAAGAAAACTTTTGATTTCATCATACCTTTATTTCAAAACTTCACCTCTTTTATTTTCTTAAAATGGTTTAGATTTCTGGGCTTCAGCTTACTTAATTTACGCCGCGCCTTTAGACGTTGTGTGATTTAAGTGCCGGTCACGAACTGAATTTCGGATCGTGACAATCATATCTAATCATATCGACTCATGTCATCATATCAGATCATATACTCATCTCTTTATATCATATCGTATATATATGTATAAATATATATGTGTGTGTAAATATATATATAGCCCAAAGGTTAAGAAAATAGAACTAGGGATATATCTTTCTACTAAGTCTACTATTATCGCATTTATTATTCTAATAATCCTATAGGCTAGGTATACATATCTAATATATCTAGGTATATGTATATATCTTGTATTCTAATACTACGGTTGCGGGGGTGCTATACGCCATCCATCCGACATACCTTGTAGATATACATCTACTCACGTACAAACATCTCGCTCTAGTCGATCCTGACGGATGCCTTGTCCTCCTTCGTCGTCTCGGATATCCATGCGATGTACCTACAATCGAATCAAAACAAAGTTTGCATGAAAACTCAAATCGAGTTTGAATTCATAAGCGAAGCACAAAATAGGTTAGAACCTATGGCCAACGCGTGCTAAAACAACAAAAAAAAACCCCGACGTCGACGTACGAACGGCAAACAACCGAGTCAAACACAAATATCAAAATCAAGATTTCAAATATCGTAAAACATTGACAGAAATCAAGTAAAACAACTCCAGATTTTTCTTAAGCTAATATTAGACTTTTTAGCACATAGGGTAGACCTAGTTATCCAGTGAGTGAGCTACAGACCAAACCCCAGACCCTAACTCCTAAAACGACCCGCAATTTGCGTCCAATAGTACTAAATTGGCAGCCAGGAATTGGAATTGGGGGCTCAGGTTTTGAGGGTGATCTTCTATAGGTCTAGACATCTCTCCGTGTTCTTTAAATAATTTTCAGAGTACCCAAATCATCCCAGATTTCATTTGAAAATCGACAGTCAAAGAAAAACCAATATCGGAAAATTCTAAACTCGTTAAAACCAAGAATTTCTCCACTATATCACCCTTACTTAACACTAATGGCTTGTATACACTCACTAAATCCTCTACCATATCTCCACTGCTCATTTGATCCACTAAATTTCACCTTAGAATTTTCCAAGTTCACTAAACATAAGCTTTTGAGCTCTAAACTAAAATATGAGGTTAGGAAACTTAGAATCTTGATGAAAGGTGAGTGTTTTACCTCAAAGGAGCAACTCAAGAAAATTCCTAGACGGCTAAAGCTCCCTAAAACAAAATATTGAACATGTCATGTTGCTTATGGTGAGCTAAGGAACATTTTTTGTGAAAGTTTTGTGTGGTTTTGAGTAAGATTTTTGGGGTTTTGGTGGTGGTGGTGAGGGTGGAGGAGGTGATGAAACATAAAGAAGAAGGAGATGAAGAAAGAGGTGAGATGAAGAAAGAAAAGGTGATTGTCAAAGGAACCATGCCCTCTCTCTCACTGTCTCTCCCCATACTTCCTTGTCCCCTCCCCATTTTTCTTTTTCTTTTATTTTCTTATCTTATCTTATTTATTTTTATTAAAAAAATATAAAACCATAATAAAATTCATAATAAATTGTTAACTTATCATGGCACTTATCATGGTTAACTAAAATGAAGCTAGGTTTAGTGCACAATTAAGAAACAATAATTGATTTTAACACTAACCTGTATGGAAATAATTATATATTAATTATAAAAGCCCAAATCAATTAAATGCTTTCTTAAAATAATTTATTTTTAATTTCCGATTATTTTTCAAAATATAGGCATATAATTCATTTTACGAAAACTTAAATCTATACTCGTATAATGTTCGTGAAATTTATTATTTTATTATTTAAATTCCAAAATAATATTTTTAATTTTCTGAAATATTACACCACAGGTCCCTCAGCAGCTACTTTCTAAGCATGTCCTCTTGCAAGGACTACAACCCGCTGGTCCAACCGGTCATGGAACACCTTAGGGATAAGAGCCCATACATCGCCACACTGTCACACAGTGAGAAACCTTATAGGTCGGCATTAATGCCTAATAGCTCTGATAACATGTTAGTGAATCAGTGCTACGGTTGCAACGTTTGCAGATCCGGCGGACTTGTAAAATCAAAATTTTAACAAACTTAGCCATTGATTCCTAAACCAAGATCTATCATTTAAGAATAAATTGCAAACTAAACTAGGTGGTTTATCGGAACTACAATCTTTGTAACGCGTTGGCCATCTCTTCTTGAACTCCGGCAAGTCTCCTATACCATCCTGAATGAGTTTGCAACCCGGTTTCCATACTGAAGATGATCCACATCGAGGAAACCTTGGTTCAAGCTACATCTCCACTTTTCCATGAAACCAAGTGAAGAAACCTAATATAGTGGGTTGCTAATCCACTAAATTAGGAGATGTAATAATCTCACATATAATTTTTCTCTCATAATTTTATGAAACCCTCATCTCAGGAGGAGGAAGAAGAAGAGAGAGAAATGGCTAGCTTCAAAGAAAAATTGCTAAGTCCAAAAAATAAGAAAAAAATGAGCCATACATCATAAGCTACATTTTCCAAATATTAAATGCCAAAGCCACACCTCTCAATTATTTCCTTTACACCTCATCCTTCTTTAATTTTCTTCTGATAAAAATAAAGTAACAATGATGAGGTGTCTTCATCTAGAAAGTAATATATATATATATATATATATATATATATATATATATATATATATATGAGAATAATGGAGAAAAGAGGCCATAGGAGGAAATTTCCTCCTATGTCGTGGAAAAAATACAACCTCCACCAATTTTTTCGACGATCGGCCCCCATCATCTTCATCGTTATCATCTAAGATGTGGGTACACCAAATTTCATGTGATTCTACAACTTTTTAACCGTTGATTTAGCAATGTAAAAAGTTCTATTGTCGGTAAACCGTTAATTTTGAACCCACTAAATCAACGGTAAAAAAGTTGTGGAATCACATAAAATTTGTTGTACGCACATCTTAGATGATAACGATGATGATGATGGGTGCCGATCGTCGGAAAAAATGGTGGAGGTTGTATTTTTTCCACGCCATAGGAGGAAATCCCTTCCTATGGCCTCTTTCCTCCATTAATCTGTCTCTATATATAGGATATATATATTTCTAGTATTATACTCACTTTATATATATCCAATGTATATATATATATAAATCATCATATGATTTAATGATCTGGTTTAAGCCTAAACCAGTTAGTATTAACAAATGTTCGATTATCGCATTTAATCAAACTCCCGCATGTATCCCTATATGTGCATTACATCGTTTCGCCTGAGGGGGAAAAATCTCTGTGTAGGACTCTAAAGACTCAATCAATATGATGGAAATAGATTAGGATCATATCCGACAACCTACAAGCATGTCAGCGGCACTAGCTATACGTAACGACTACCTAAGTATTGATCAAAAGAAAGGTCGACAAGCAAACTCGTCTGATCGTGATCAGAGCCTATGAGTGACAGTCATCGTACATTTTAGTCTCTTCGTCTGAGAGTGTCGCTTACCGGGTTTAGGGGCGGAATCTGTTAGACCCCCAATAACCCAATAAGTCATGCTGACAGAGAACTCATAACCACAAATGATACAAGTGATAACACTTATCAGTTTATCTCATCTATCGTGGCCATGGACTTCTGGTAATAGTCGTGTCCTGCACAGTGCAACATCAAATCCCTATACCAGGAGATATGAATTCCTTCGACCTCTTACTGCCTCCATGTGCTTCGGGACTATATCCAACTAAAACTTATTTGTATGACTCAGTAGAGCCGTGGTAGGGTAGTAATCAAAGTATAGTGCGAACACACACAAGATAAATGACGATCTTAGGTCTAGGGACTACCATGTATTCATGTCACCAAAGAACTGCTATCTGACAATTGGTATACTACCAATCAGGAAGTTCTCGGTGAATCCGTCCAGTGAAACTCATTCCGAATGAGCACCTGTATACAATCATTAGTGTCAAACACTAATGGCTATGAGATCAACCATCGCCGCGGTCGGGGTCAAGAAAAATATACACTAGTCTAAACTGGAGTACCGATACCCAGTCTCGATACTCCTACTATTAGGGACATTTAAGGATGTGCTTATGGACTGCCAGGCCCCACTAATATGATACCTATCATAATCCTAGTAGTCAAGCAAAGATCCTATTGTCTTTATCTCATGTATTAGTGATACGTGATAATGAGTAAAACGTATACACATGAAAAATAAAGACAAACCGGATAGCATACTATCATCCCGAGTAAAATTGCTCTCCATATAGGTCCTCTTTCGATTACAATAATTGGCTTCAGGGCACCTATATCCAACAGAGGAGTGCTAAAGTAGCTGGATTCTAGAATCCAACGGGTGTCCATCTCAAGGCGTCGAGATCGGGTCACCTAATTCTAGAATTGGCAGGACTACTTGTCGCGCTCGTCAGGGTGTAGGGGCTAGAGTTTTGTCTATTCATATGACCGTGGAATCCGTGTTACATTCATGGCTAAAATGAAACACGGAATTCCTAGTTTACCCTCTATTTTATTATGTTTGCTTATGCTACTATGTCAATGGTATCATGCCTGAGACGAATGCCAATATACATATTATATATATTAGATGTTGTATATGTTTTGCATCCGTACGAGCCCTGCCCATGCACAGCCCTAAGTTAAGTAACTTTATGGTGAAGTCTCCTGACCCCATGGTGAATGCGGATGGCATATACGTACATTCTATTTTCCTTTCTTGTGGTGTGATAGGATTGATTGATGGGAATGCATTATATGATTAATGTAAGAAAATAAACCTAAATTTACGTTTTCAAAACTAAATTTGGAAAACCATAGGCGTGCTCTTTTGCTTTGCATAGCAGTATTCATTCATGAATATCCCGCATCTCACTCGACGAGAGAAGAGCCTTATTCTCTTCACAGGGAATTCGCTTTTAAGCAAAAGTTTACGTGACTATATATTACTCGGTTTCCTTCAAAACCACTTGTTTTAAATATGGAGCCTAAACCACTCATTTTGAAAACTACTCAGTTCCTTCAACGATATCAAGTTAATTACGTTAAAAGTTTTTCGCCAAAAAACAGTCGTAGCCCTCTGTCATTTCCTTTGAGTAGTACTTAGTATTTGAAAGTTCCTAGTGCCCTAACTGCTAGAACCGCGGCCAATGCGAAATCAAAAAACAAAAATTTTACGGGAGCACTAGAAACTAATCCCTTGCGATTGATCCAAATACTAAACTAGAAAAAAAGCAGGCAAGTTTTAAAGATTACAATCTTTGATTCGTGTCCACCTAATCATGGAAGACCCCTCCAAGCTCCTCGCAGGACGTCGGGAATAAGCTTGAGAGGCGACCGCCCTTTCCGAAGATGATCAACTCAAGGGAACCAATCCATGCTCCAGCTTCATCTAGTGAAGCAACCGACGCTCCAATCTTTCTAGAATGGAGAATGGGGATGTAGGAATTTTCCACTATCATTTTTACTCTTATAAAAATCTTTAGAGAGCAAATAAGAAGGAGGAGGAGAAGGATGAAGAGGTAGCCTTGTTACCAAATAAGCTAAGGGTGGAATGAAATAATAAGAGAATGGCCTCATAATTTTTCAACAATAAAAAATATCACAACAATTTTCTAACATAAATAAATGAAGCCCATCTCTCTCTACATTCACATAACCATACCCAAAGCCATCTCACCCTCTACCTCATTTCTATTTGAATTTCAAAAAAGAAATTCAAATAATGAGGTGTCCTCCTTCTAGAAGTTTTCCATATAAATACGGAATACAATCTGATATACGTTTTGTAATACATATACGTGTAACCGTATAAAAATATGAATAGCCAAGAAAGAGAAAATGAATAATGAACAATAATACTAGAATATATATATATATATATAAATTATTAAATCAAAACTTGATTTAATAATCCGGCTTAATCCTATGTCGGCTAGTATTATCAACCGTCCGATTAAAGTCTGTGTAGCTTGTACATGTATTTAATCGGACCCCTGTATGTATCAATATACGTCATCTACATCATATCGCCTGAACCGGGAAAACCCTCTGCGTGGGATTCTAAAGACTCGACAATACGCTGGCAGTGAGTTACTGGATAAATCCATCACCACAAACACTTCAGCAGCACTAGCTGTACGTAACGGCTATCCAGGTATATGCCGAAAGGGGGGTCGACAATCAAGTCCGTCCATACCCTACTGAGCCTGAATGTGACAACTCCATACAGTCTGGTCTCTTTATCTAAGAGTATCGCATACCGGGTCCAGGGGTGGATATTGTCAGACCCCTAATAACCTAATAAGTCGTGTCGGAGTCAAGCTCATCACCAACCAAGAAACTATTGAACTACTATCAGTAAATCTTATCTACCATGGCCATAATTTTAGGGTGATGGCCAACCGAACACAGCGCGACATCGACTTCTAATACCTAGAGAGACGAATCCCTGACAGTCGCTCACTGCCTCCATATGGCTCGGGACTGTACCCAACTAAAAGCTGTTTGCACGACTTCTTTGAGCCGTGGTAGGGTGTAATCTAAGTATAGTGGGAACTCACACGAGACAAATGATGATCTCAGGTTAAAGGACTAACATCTAATCATGCCACTAGAGAACTGCTATTTGACGATAAGTATAATACCATCTAGATGTTCTCGGCGAGTCCGTCCAGTGTACTCACATCTAGTGACCACCTGTATACTATCTTAGGTGACACAACACTAATGTCTTGTGAGACCGGCCACCGCCCTTCATCGGGGTCTAGAGACGTATGCACTAGTCTACTCTGGAATATCGATGCCCAGTCTCGATACTCTCTCGACTAGGGACATTTAAGGATGTTCTTATGGACTATCGAGCTCTTACGTATATGATCGCTATCATAATGCTGGTAGTCAAGCTATAATCCTATGGGCTTCATCATTATGCACTTAATGCTAATTATTGCGGTATCGCATACCCACATCCCGTGTGCTACCGAATACCCAATTTCTCTACTAATCAGTTTCACAAACCGTATTTGTGAAAAATCCGTATTTAAGAAATAGCCTTAGTAAGTGGATCTGCTACAATGTTCTAACTTCATCTCTCTATGTCTTTGTTGGCTATAGTGCCTTCAAGGCAATTATTGTAATCGAAAGTAGGCGATTATGATAATTGAAGGAGGACCTATAAAGGTAGAACAGTCTTTCTCCATATGATAGTTTGCTATCTGGTTTGTTTTTATCTTTGATGTGTATATGTTTTATTATGTGTCACGAATACATAATGATAAAGCCCTTAGGATCTTTGCTTGACTACCAGAATTATGATGGCGATCATACTTGTGAGAGCTTGGTAGTCAATAAGCACATCCTTAAATGTCCTTGGTCATGGGAGTATTGAGATTGAGCAACGATATTCCAGAGCAGACTAGTGTATATGGGCGGTGGCTGGTTTCATAGCCATTGGTGTGTTGCACCTAAGATTGTATATAGGTGCTCACTGGAGGTGTGTACACCGGATAGTCTCGCCGAGAACTTCTAGATGGTACTATATTTATCATCAGGTAGTAGTTCTCGATTGACATGAGTACAAGTTGTCTGTTGACCTGAGATCTTCATTTGTCTCGTGTGTGTTCCCACTGTACTTAGATTATTATCCTACCATGGGTTTACTAAGTCGTGCAAACAGGTTTTAGTTGGATATAGTCTCGAGCCACATAGAGGCAGATAGTGATCGTCAGGGATTCGTCTCTCCCGGTATAGGGAGTCGATATTGCGTTGTGTTCGGCTGGCCATCACCATAAGTCCCTTGCCAGGGCGGATGAGATTTACTGATTGGAGATAAGTAGTTTCTCGGTTTGGTAATGGGCTTCACACCGACACGACTTATCAGGTTATTAGGAGTCTGACGTGTAGGGTTCCTAGGCACACTAATGAAGTCTCACAAGTGATCAAACATGGCTAATTTCAAAAATTTCCTTGTGCCTACAAACCCTAATACGGATCGTTAACTAGATATATAGGCTACGCGAGCATGTAAACGAATTAAATGTTAAAGGAAAGTGACTACAACCTTTGTAGATCCGGTCCACCACTTCCTAAGCTCCGCGATGATGTCCCTCCACTGTCCAAATCGGATCCCGGACTCTGGCATCGACTTCATCGAAGAAATGGGCGGGCTTGATCGTCGGCTTCGATGCCGAAGATGATCTACGTCGAGGCATCACAAGATCAAGCTCCAACTTCATCAAGCCTTGAAAACTTGTGAAGGAAACACCCTATACTACTTGGCAAGAGGTAGAAGATGAAGAAATAGGAGGTGGGTTCACTTTAGAATTGGATTTCTCACTCATTTGCTCAAGTTGCCATTAAAGCTATCAAGCTTTTTCTTCTTGAAGAAGATAATATATGATAAGTGTTAAGTAAAATAAAATAAAAAACAATATGATACTTATCATAATCTTAACCTTAGTTAGGTGTAGAGAATAAACCATGGTTAGGGTTAATGGTTAGGTTTAGGAAAAGAACAAGAATGGTCAAGCTTTCAACACTTCATGAAGTTTCCACAAAACTACAAAATAAGCCACCATTCTCATTATCTTTTCTAAATGAAATAAATAAATAGATAAATGAATGAGCAAATGAAATGAAACCCTAACCACTAACTAACCATGGTTTAATTCTTTACACAAACCCAAGCAAGAATGTATCATCAAACATGATACAATCAAGTGCACTAAAATATATCACATATACAATGTGCATTTCAAGTGAGTAAATCCATTTAAAGTGAACCAATACTAGTTAATGAAAAGTAATATATCAAATATAAAATTATACATTAAATCATTAAATCAACACTTGATTCAATGATCCGGTCATGTCGCATATAACCGGCTAGTATCCAATATATCGGCTTATCGAATCAATCCTTGATTCGATAACTAGGTTATATCGCATACAACCATTCGACACATTCATCGCGAGAATGAAATACGGTATCACATACACGCATTATTCTCGGTCCCGCACATATCTCATATGCGCTCCTATTTCGTTTCGCTTGAGCCAGGAAACCTCTGTGTAGGACTCTAAAGACTCGTCAATACGCCGGCAGCAGGTGATGATCATATCAAACACCCACAAGCCGCAAGCGGTCTGCTGAACGTAACGGCCACCCGGTTATTGTGCGATCAGAAGATCGACGAGCAAGCCCGCTCACACTCCTGTGAATTCAACCAGTAACATTTACCGTATAGTCCGGTCTGTTCGTCTGATATGTCGCATATCTCGCCTAGGTGTGGTAAACGTCAGACCCCAGTAGCTCGATAAGTCGTGCCGACGTGCGGTCCATAACATGTGTGAAACTACTGATAACACTTACCAGTAGATCACTGCAACCTTGTCCAGGGATTTCCTGTTATGGCCAGTCGAGCATAGCGCAACATCAACCCCCAATACCGGGAGAGACGAATCCCCTCCTATCGCTCATTGCCTCCATGTGAATCGGGACTGTACCTAAAAACCACCTGTTTGCACGACTCAGTAGAGCCGTGGTAGGGTGGAAATCAAAGCACAGTGGGAGACACACAAGACTCTATGACGATCTCGGGTCAACAGACTAAGTTGTACCAGTGTCACCAGAGAACTGCCATCTGACGTGAGGTATAATACCATCTAGGAGTTCTCGGCGAGTCCGTTCAGTGTACCCAGTCCCCACTGAGCACCCGCATACCATCTCTGATATCAAACACCAATGGATATGGGATCATCCATCGCCCATCACATGGGTCGAGAAGATATATGCTAGTCTACTCTGGAATTTCGATGCCCCATCTCGATATTCCCACGACTAGGAACATTGAAGGATGTACTCATGGACTACCCAGGCCCCACTAGTATGATCTGCATCATAGTCCTGGAAGTCGAGTACACATCCTAAGGGCTTTATCAACATGTAATCAGAGAGACAGAAAGTATACATGTTAAGATAAAGAGCAACCAGATAGCGTACTATCATGTCGAGCAAGAAAGTCCTACCTATATATGTCCCAGCATCCACTACAATATACATCCAATGTACAGTAATGGCCTCTAGGGCATACATATAACTAACAATCTCCCACTTGCACTAGGGCCATCTGTAGCAGTGGTTGTAGTATCTAATACTCAACCATCCCATATATGTCTCTCTCTGGGAAAAGGCCTTCGTGAGTGGATCCGCCGTGTTGTCCTCTGAGTCTACTCTCCAAACCTCGATCAGTCTGGAGATCAACTATCTCCATGATAAGGTGATGCTTCCTCGGAATATGTCTGGGTCACTGATGGGACCAGGGTTCATGGGCCAAAGCAACACATCCATTGTCATACAATGGTAGGAACCTAGTTCATCTTATGAACCAATATACACCCAAACTGCCTCTTTGGTAGTATCTTTAATAGCGATGTTACCAGTCTAGTTTGCCATGGTATCTAGCTTGGAACTCTTCCAACATACCGTCCCTCCACTGAGGGTGAAGACAATGCCTGTGACTGACATTCAGTCGTCTTTATCACCCTGGAACCCTTCCAGTGATTCTCCCCAGGATCGGTTGATACCATCTCACTACATCTAGTGGGAATCCTAGCATCCAATTACATCTATCTCATAGATGAAAACTCAGGATTTAGGAGGTATCACTTTGATCATATTTGAGAATCCTTATGATGAGCGGAGATTGACCGTGCGTAGCATAGGAAACTCTTTTCCTATCAAGAGTATGTCATGTACGTACTCTACGAGGATGACCACCTTACTCTCTACTACCTTTTTGTATATACAAGGTTCATCTACCACTTTGATGAAGTCAAACACTTTGACTACCACATCAAAACAGACGTTCCAACTCCGCGATACCTGCTTTATCTTATAAAGCATCTTGTACACATTTCCGCTGCTCCTACTGTTTACGAAACCCTCGGACTTTGTACTTATAGACTCTCTCTTCTAAAACATCATTTTTAGAAAAGCAGTCATGACACCCAACCGCCAGATATTGTAGTCATGGTAAGTAGCCGTGGCAAGTAGGATCCGGATGGACTTAAGCATAGTCCCTAGAAAAAGTTTCATCATTATCCATACCTGGTCAATGATGCAAACCTTTAACAAGTCTAGCTTTGAAAGTCTCAACTTTTCCATCTACACCAAGTAATCTTCTCAAGATATACTTACTCCTGATGGGGATTTAACCCTTCAGATATAGCAACCAAAGTCCATACTTTGTTGGTGTATAAGGATTCCATCTCAGATCGCTAAGCATCCAGCCATTCTTACAGAGTCCCTACTCTTGATGACCTGCTCGAAACTAGTTGGGTCATCATCTCATGATGCAATCCTCGCTCCCACTGTCATCGAGAAACCGAAGTATCTCTCAAGCGGATGAGGAACCCTGCTAGTTCGGCGGAGAGGCTGAGGTTCGTCGGGGACTATAGAATCCTTTGGTCCAGTCAAATCAGCTGCAGTTTTGTATAGCTGGAACTTTTCCATTTCTACAGAACTAACCTTGCCTCGATTTTGTCCGGATTTTGCTTTTGACATAGGCCGGACAATCCCAAATCTTAACTTACTTAAGAGATAGGCTCTTCCCATACCATATCTTATATGGAGTGGTAGGCAGTGATCTGATTCGAACCTTTATTCAATAGGTATGCAGCTTCTCAAGTGCATAACCCCCAAAAGGAAAAAGGTAACTCAGTAGTACTCATCGTAGAGCACACCCAATCTTATACGGTGCGATTGCTCCGCCCTGATACACCGTTGTGCTATGGCGTATTCAGAGGAGTAATACGGAGAGAGAATCTCATTCTCTTTTAGAATATTCCAGGAATGCCATGCCTAAGTATTCTCCTCCCTGATCTCATCATAGGACATAATACTTATACCCGTATTGGTTCTCTACTTCTAGCTTATATTCTGTGAGTATCTCAAAAGGTTCGGACTTGTGTTTCAACAAGAACATATGTCTGAATCTCGAGAGATTATCAGAGAACGTAATGAAGTATAAAGAACCAGTCTTGGCATATGTAGACAGGGGACCTTACATACATCATCATGTATCAGTCCCAAGAGTTTACCAACTCTTTCTCCGTTTCCAGTAAACGGAGCTATGGTCATCTTATCTTTATGACATGAATGGCAAGTTTCACAAGATGTAAATTTAAACTGATTTAAATATGCATCTAAAATGTAACTTCAGCCAGTCGGGTCGCATTGATATGACCTAGTCTACAATACCTCAAGAATGATTCGTTCATTTCTGAACTCTTCCTCTTGTGTATGTTATGTATACTAGGAACTGTAGTTTGATTTAGAACAACAATGCTTTTAGATAACGTGCCTGAAACGATCAACTTTTGATATAGGAAATGTTCAAAACATTATCCATCAATACAAAATTTTATCATTTCTTTACTCATAAAGAGACTGATATGATTTTGTATATCAAGTTCGGTATCTAATAGCATTTGTTCAGAATCAATGTATTGGTAATACAGGGTGACAGTGACCAACAGACTTGGCTGCAACACTTGCCCTGTTTTCTGTCTCATGAAACTTATCACCCGTTCTCAGTTTTCTACCTTTTTGTAGCCCTATGTAACAGCTTACATATTTGGGATCCTGATCCGGTATCAAATACCCAGGATACAGAGGATACTGAGAAACAGTTCTTTGTAATGAACACACCCAAAGGAGATGCATCATATGCACTTTCTTCGTTTGGGCGGCATAGGAATTCTGGTATTCCCCTATTTCCTGCTCTGTCTTATAACAATTATAAGTTGGAGCGGGACCAACGTTCCCCAGCTCAGTATAACAAGCAGGTTCGGTCAATACATCCATTTTATTATCTTGATTAAGGCGTGATATGGTCGCTACCAGGAGAGAGAGAGAAGAAAACACTCTGCGTGCGCTCTTGCAAGATTAGATTGGTTAGGTATTTTATCTAATCAGGATGGCTCCCACTGTTTTTATCAAATCTTCCTTCAAACCTTAAAAGGAAAGACTAGCTAGGATTAATTACACTCTACAAGTTCGCCAATCTTTCAGCCAGGCCAGTGTCGGTACTTTGAGGGAGGTTCCTCGCGTTTTCGCACGGGCCTAATTACAGTAAACCTTGTTTTCTCAGAGGCGTAACCCCGTTGACACCTTTCTAGACACCTACTTGATCGGCTAATTGCAAAGTGCAAAACTCTCCCAGGAGTAACAATTACTCACAGTGGGTATCGGGATCTAACTATCACATAGAAGGTATGCAATCTCATTGCAAATTTCAACACTTGAAACTCCCGATAATGGTTTTTACCCCTAGCACCTATGACCTTGGCTAAGGTCAACAAATCATAGGTACTAGTCAAGTTCTACCCGTCATTTCGTGATTAATCAGACCCACCCATATGACCCTTGGCTAAGGTCAACAAAGACACATGACTGTCCTAACTAATCGCATCATATGCTGTGTAGGAAGACATCACTTAGCTACCGCACACTACGCCTCGGCTATGGTCGACAAACGTAGCACGAATACTAAGTACTCTACTTCCTAAAATGACGGAGGGTTGCGAATGGTTTTTAAGAAAACCTTTAACGCTTTGAACTTGATCTCGTTGTGGAATCAAATGGTTTTTAAATGGAATGTTTTTGAGGCTTTTCTAGTTTTGCTAAAAGGGTCACTCCCGGTGAGGGGATCGTCGGCCCTTTCCTCGTCGAATGAGGTGTGGGATATATCATATATATCACTGTGCAAAGCAGAAACTATAGAAGCAATCAAAAACAAACCGAGTGTGTAGCATCTGCCAGTTATTGCTAAAGGAGTCACTCCCGGTGAAGCGATCTCGGTCCTTTCCTCATCGAATAAGGTGCAGGATGTTCTACAAGGAACGCCGCGATGCAAAGCAAGAACTGTAGCTACCTGTTTTTATTTTGAAATTTGATTCCACAACATCAAATAGGTTTATTTTCTTTCATTAATCTCATTAACGAATATCCCATCATTTAAGTCCACCTAAACATCACAGATAAATATAACGTACGCTTATGCCATCCGCATTCGCCTTGATGTCCCGTCTGCACCGTTAGGTTAGGTAACTAACGCCAGAGCGAGGCAGGGCTAGCGCGGGTGTAAAACATAAGCAACGTCTATATAATATATCATATATACTATATATAATATCTGTCACAGAACATCACATGATCACATCACAGATAAACTACAGCAGAAGATACATATGAAATATTGGATATACTAGGATGTCCGTGTTTTCAATACGAGCCAGTATAAAACACGGATTCCACGGCCGTGATGAATAGCCAATCCCACACCCCTAGACCACTACGAGAGCGGCAAGCAACCCTACCAATTCTAGGGTTAGGAGACCCGGACTCGACTCCTCGAGATGGTCTCCCTCTGGACCCTAGAACCCGGTTACTTATGCCCTCCTCCTTGGGTCTATCCTAGTGCAGAAAAGTAAATAATATACAGATGGTGACATCTTCCGCAACCAGGAAGTGCCCCAATAAAAGAATATTACATAAAAGTTTTTACATGAATGAAAATGAAAAACACTCATCTCACATAAAACCCCCCGGCTATTCAAACACGACGATCCAATATAACATATCCAGCAACACATAACATCACATGTCATCAACGTAAGTAAATATGCGCATCCCAATTGTCGTTGACATATAGCAACGAAACCGGCGATATCACATATTACACTTACGGTCACAGAAAAGAAAGTGTAAAACTACAACAGTTGGAATCCGCAAACTCTTTAGACATCGCATGCCTAGCCAAATGAATTCCTTCGACATCGCATGCCTAACAATTATAAACCCCGCATTTTAGTCTCATCATTGAAAACACTTTTCAATATCAAGTCGGGCAATTCAACAAGATTTCCGATATCCTGATCGAATGCTCGTCGCAAACTTTAGTAAGCGGCCGCACCCCCGACGCCGTCGACGAAGTGCACCAAGGAGGAACACTGCTGCCGTGAGCACCTGAACGGATGCCTTCGGCGACGGGGTTCTCCTACAGTCACTTGGTCGGGGCTATGGGGTGAGGCTGTCTATTAAGTTTACCCGGCGAGTATCCGCGTACACTACGTGATTGCGACGGACTTTTCATCACATCAAAATTCCGTGGCAACCGATCAAGTGAGACTAAAGTGCTTGATTTATAACATTCATTCAGTTATCTCATAACTACTTGTGAATTCCAATTATTGTATCCCATTCCAGATAAATAGAAAATATTAAAATTTCCGATCGAACATTCAAACACCCAAGTTTTCCGAAACAGATCAACACATTAAATAAGTTTAAAAACATCCAGTTCATGCCTCAGTACCAACGGTCCAGCCGTAGAAGGGTCAAGCCAACGCCTCACATGTGGCACGCCGTACCGCCCCAAAACCCTAAGGTTCAAAGGGCAGTTCAAGACGGTCACATAATCGAGTTAAGGTTTGTTGTCTTCTAGAGGGACCATCGCTTTACTTGCACTACTTAGAACGTTATTAAACTATGGAAAAATCCAACATTTGGAAATTTCCCGGCAGGGGAAAAAGTGGGTATTTATATCCAGTCGAACTTTTTAACAGTTTCTAAAATATCCGGAAAAACATAAACGAAGTTAAATTATCCGATGAAATTAACGAATCCCCAATTAAACCCTAGAAAACTCAACACTTGAGTGGAATTAAAAAATTCACATAAAAAATTGCCAAGAAAGGACCTAAGAATAAATATATGAAATTTGAGGGACTAAGTCCAAATTTAGGCCGCGGAAGCGCCGCCAAACCCCTGGTTTGGCCGCGGTTCCGCGGTCGAATTATGGAATTAGGAGCCCAAACTTCACGATAATTCTTAGTTTTTCCTGCTTATTTTTCTGCATATTTTTAATTCACAAAATTCAACAGTTTTGAAAAATGTACAGAGAGCGATTTTGCAATGGGGTTTCGGTTCGATCGGATTTCTAACTCCGTCTACGCATCGCCTAAGGCTCTAGCTAGGCTCTGATACCACTGTAGGGTTCCTAGGCACACTAATGAAGTCTCACAAGTGATCAAACATGGCTAATTTCAAAAATTTCCTTGTGCCTACAAACCCTAATACGGATCGTTAACTAGATATATAGGCTATGCGAGCATGTAAACGAATTAAATGCTAAAGGAAAGTGACTACAACCTTTGTAGATCCGGTCCACCACTTCCTAAGCTCCGCGATGATGTCCCTCCACTGTCCAAATCGGATCCCGGACTCTGGCATCGACTTCATCGAAGAAATGGGCGGGCTTGATCGTCGGCTTCGATGCCGAAGATGATCTACGTCGAGGCATCACAAGATCAAGCTCCAACTTCATCAAGCCTTGAAAACTTGTGAAGGAAACACCCTATACTACTTGGCAAGAGGTAGAGGATGAAGAAATAGGAGGTGGGTTCACTTTAGAATTGGATTTCTCACTCATTTGCTTAAGTTGCTATTAAAGCTATCAAGCTTTTTCTTCTTGAAGAAGATAATATATGATAAGTGTTAAGTAAAATAAAATAAAAAACAATATGATACTTATCATAATCATAACCTTAGTTAGGTGTAGAGAATAAACCATGGTTAGGGTTAATGGTTAGGTTTAGGAAAAGAACAAGAATGGTCAAGCTTTCAACACTTCATGAAGTTTCCACAAAACTACAAAATAAGCCACCATTCTCATTATCTTTTCTAAATGAAATAAATAAATAGATAAATGAATGAGCAAATGAAATGAAACCCTAACCACTAACTAACCATGGTTTAATTCTTTATACAAACCCAAGCAAGAATGTATCATCAAACATGATACAATCAAGTGCACTAAAATATATCACATATACAATGTGCATTTCAAGTGAGTAAATCCATTTAAAGTGAACCAATACTAGTTAATGCAAAGTAATATATCAAATATATAATTATACATTAAATCATTAAATCAGCACTTGATTCAATGATCCGGTCATGTCGCATATAACCGGCTAGTATCCAATGTATCGGCTTATCGAATCAACCCTTGATTCAATAACTAGGTTATATCGCATACAACCATTCGACACATTCATCGCGAGAATGAAATACGGTATCACATACACGCATTATTCTCGGTCCTGCACATATCTCATATGCGCTCCTATTTCGTTTCGCTTGAGCCAGGAAACCTCTGTGTAGGACTCTAAAGACTCGTCAATACGCCGGCAGCAGGTGATGATCATATCAAACACCCACAAGCCGCAAGCGGTCTGCTAAACGTAACGGCTACCCGGGTATTGAGCGATCAGAAGATCGACGAGCAAGCCCGCTCACACTCCTGTGAATCCAACCAGTAACACTTACCGTACAGTCCGGTCTGTTCGTCTGATATGTCGCATAACTCGCCTAGGGGTGGTAAACGTCAGACCCCAGTAGCTCGATAAGTCGTGCCGACGTGCGGTCCATAACATGTGTGAAACTACTGATAACACTTACCAGTAGATCACTGCAACCCTGGCCAGGGATTTCCTATTATGGCCAGTCGAGCATAGCGCAACATCAATCCCCAATACCGGGAGAGACGAATCCCCTCCTATCGCTCATTGCCTCCATGTGAATCGGGACTGTACCCAAAAACCACCTGTTTGCACGACTCAGTAGAGCCGTGGTAGGGTGGAAATCAAAGCACAGTGGGAGACACACAAGACTCTATGACGATCTCGGGTCAACAGACTAAGCTGTACCAGTGTCACCAGAGAACTGCCATCTGACGTGAGGTATAATACCATCTGGGAGTTCTCGGCGAGTCCGTTCAGTGTACCCTGTCCCCACTGAGCACCCGCATACCATCTCTGATGTCAAACACCAATGGATATGGGATCATCCATCGCCCATCACATGGGTCGAGAAGATATACGCTAGTCTACTCTGGAATATCGATGCCCTGTCTCGATATTCCCACGACTAGGAACATTGAAGGATGTACTCATGGACTACCCAGGCCCCACTAGTATGATCTGCATCATAGTCCTGGATGTCAAGTACACATCCTAAGGGCTTTATCAACATGTAATCAGAGAGACAGAAAGTATACATGTTAAGATAAAGAGCAACTAGATAGCGTACTATCATGTCGAGCAAGAAAGTCCTACCTATATATGTCCCAGCATCCACTACAATATACATCCAATGTACAGTAATGGCCTCTAGGGCTTACATATAACTAACATGACGTTATCCACCTGTAGACCCGGTATGCGATACTGTTAGACGAAAAGACCGGACTGTATGAAGATTGTCACTTATAGGCTCAGTAAGGGTACAGACGAGTTTACTTGACTACGCTCCTTTCGGTCAATACCTGGGTAGCCGTTACGTATAGCTAGTGCTGCTGACGTACTTGTGGTTAAACCAATTCCCTTCGTATTGTTGAGTCTTTAGAATCCTACACATAAGGTTTCCCGGTTCAGGAAAAACGATGTAGTATGTGCGTATTTTGATACGCACTCAGGTTCAATTAAATACGTGTATTTATTGCACGTACTTTAATCGGGCATTTTTATAATACTGGCAGGTTTGAAAGATAGCCGGATCATTAGTATTATATATCTCTCATTATCTTTCTTTTGGTATTCGTACCTTTATACGATTACGGTATTTGTATTTTGATACGAATATGAGTATTTTTATAAATACGGATATTTGTATCTTAATACGAATACAGGTATTTTTGAATCAATACGAATACGTGTATTCGTATTTTTATACGAATACGGTATTCGTATTTTAATAAAAATACGGGTATATGTATTTGTACATATGGTTATATGTATTTATGTATATATGTGTGTGTGTGTGTGTGTGTATGCTTGTGTGTGTATTGATACACATCATTTTCTTCTGCAAATTGAAGCTTGGAGACTTGTTTAGGCTTATGACTAATGTCATGAGTTATGATGTGACTCATGCTTTGAGTTCACAATCACTAGGATAAGAGCAAGAAGAGAGAGAGAGAGAATGGCTAAGGAATTTTTCCACGCTCATTCTTCTTCTTCTCTCTTCTTCTCTTTTGAGCTTTCATTTTTGAGAAGAAATTTTACGAAGAGAGAAAACTTGAGATATCACCACTACATCATTCGTATCATCACTTCCTAGAAAGTTGTGATCATGAGCTGCTTCACTATATCATTTGGTGTGAAGTTAGAACTTGATTCATTTTCTCTCTGGTGGGCATTCCTTTCTGTAGGCCAAGATGGTCTCTTTCTTCCTTCCCCTATTCCTGTCCTTCCCGCTGCAGTTGATGGAGAAGCATTGAGTAAGGCAAGGGGTCAACTTCGACGAGGAAGATCAGCGTCCAAGATCGTTCCCGATGACATTCGAGGCTTGTAAAAGTCCTTGGAGCAGTGTAGGGGTCTTCCGCAATTGCGCAGACACGACACAAAGGTACCCCCTAACCTTGCTTGTTTTTGTTATCTAGTTTAGTGTTTGAAATCGATTCTAGGGTAAAGGTCACTAGTGCTTGCTATAAAAAAATTTTTTGCATTTTCGCTTTCGCCGTGAGTCTTGCTACGCGAGCACTAAGGTCCTTACAGTAGTATAAGAGCCATGCCAAGCACTTCAACTAGTTGTAGACGATGCAAACGTTTTGAAACCGAAATTTTAATCGTATTCGTTTTCTAAAACAAAGTCTATGTTCTGAATTTTTCTTTCCCTCTGAAAAAGAATTTGACACTTGCAGAGAGCTCCTCATTTGAAAATAGGTTTTTTTTTTGAAATAGGGTAAAATAAAATTAAAATTATTAAAATAAAATAATTTTTTTTATTTCTCAAAATAGGGCGGTTTCAAACTCGGCCCCACCCTCTAAATAAGAGGGCGGGTTCTAGGAACCCGCCCAACCCGCCCTCTCCTTTATAAAGGAGAGGGTGGGTTCCTAGAACCCGACCTCTATAGGAGAGGGTAGGGGGTGGGTTCCCAGAACCCGCCCCCCTTTTTAATAAAAAAATAAAATAAATTAAAAACAGAAATTAATTAAATATCGACTAAAAAAACAATAATATTAGTGTTGTTTAAATATGAATATTTTATACACTCTAATAATAAAATGAATCCGTCAAATTTATAATACAAAAAAAATCATCTGTTTATAAAAGTATACAATTATCTCTTTCCCTTTCCCTTTCCCAATCCGAGGAGGCTTGACATAAGCCTATGCCTCTTGGGATGACTGGACGACCCTCCCGTTTCTTGGGAATATGGCGTCGGCGGCGGCGTCTGCTCTTTTACTTCGGCTTCTGCTTCGTCTTCAGCATCGTCATGGATAGGCTGTTATTCCGCAAATCCTGAATGTGGGACGGGTGTCGAATATGTGCTGCCTCCCAACAACTATATGTAGGACGAAAAATCCATCTCCCAACTGGGCTGTTGTTGCGAAGAACCTGTCATGGTTTCATGTTGCTGCTATTGCACAAAACCTGGCCCCCATAGCTGTGCAAATCCTGACCCCCAAGACTGCTGTTGTTGCGCAAAACTTGACCCCCAAGATTGTTGTTGTTGTGCAAAACCTGATCCCCAAGACTGCTGTTGTTGCGCAAAACCTGTCCCCCAAAACTGTTGTTCCTCCAGTTGTTGCGCTTGTTCAATATGCCAGGGTTGCTGCTGACAGTATAGTGTTCCAAACCACAGATCCCGCTGCTCTGGATCTCCCTGATGCTGCGGCTCTGGTTCCGGCTCATGCTGCGGCTCTGGTGCCGGCTCATGCTGCTGCTCTGGTACCGGCTCGTGCTGCTGCTCTCGCGATGGCGATAAATGTGTAAGCATATTATATGAACCGAATATACCACCAATATATAAGTCTACATTTGAAAATAAACCCTGGGTATTTGGACCAGCATCAGTGGGATATGGATCCTGCATCATTGATTGTATATGATGCAACCCACGAGCCTGTCGTTACATTAAAAATAAAAAATAATTATTGACTCAAACCGCCGGATGTTAAAAACTAATATAATTTAAAGAATTTAACTTACCATTTCTTGTTCCACATGGCCTCTAGGCTCGTACTGCTGGATGTTTGGAAAGTCGTTAGGGGAGCAGAAATATATCTTATAATGACACGCTTATACCATTGTAGATATGTTTCTATAGCGTCGGTGGTTGTTTGATCACCTATTTGCTGTAAGGAAATATTACGCTGCCTATTTTCCCATCTCAGCAAATATTGATGATGATACTCCCTCCAATCACGCTCCGCCTTTCCTCCTCGCATGTCTCCCTCTATTGTCATAGGTGCAGGCGGCGGAACAGGAATATGTTGCAATCTACTGAACTGTCACAACACCCGGTCCGGTAGGTGCACGACCACGATATTAATGCAGAGTAGTAGGCATCGAGCCCGCCAAACCGGCTCTCCTTCGATACAAATGCCGGGTAATCCTTGAAGACGATATGCTTTATAAGGCGTCCACGTGAAGTGCGCAAATAACATAGTACAAAATTGTAATGAAGCTAATTTAAAATTTTCAAACAAAGTTAATTACCTAAGATATGGTTACCTGAGTCGCCTCCATGCGATCCAACTCATCTCTATAATACCTAAGTACTCGACGAGAAGCCTTATAAGATTTCATTCCTCTCCACCAAGAGCCGAAAGGCTTTCCAGGGGTATCCACGGAAGAAATATTAATGCGATCCGGTCTTCCCATACACATGTGCTCCCATGACCAAATCTATATATAAAGTGTCAGATGATAAGAGAAAGAATCAATATTACAATTTTGCAAAGGTCTAGCTGTTAAAAACAAGGAATGTACTTGAAGTAATGTAAGCAGCCATAAATTTTATTCTTCGTAGGAGTACATGCCTTATCTAGTTCCTTGTAAATATAGGCCAGGACCCCTGCTCCCTAAGCATACTGGCCACACACATCAAAGTCCGTAAGAAACCCAAGGTATAAAGGATGGATATGCGTTACCGATTGGTCCGGCATCAACCAAGAACCGATCATGTACAGAATGTAGGCTCGCGCATGTCTATCCAAGACTTCATCTGTAGCTTCATCAGGGATATTAGTAAATGTATCTTTGAGCCAGTTTAAACTGATCTTATACCCCTTAGTATAGCCTCCTGGTGCCTGAATTTTACAAATAATTGTTAATTAATATCACTGTAAGATACTTAAACTTTTGATTTAAAAAATTACGAGTTATACATGTCCGAGAGCAGACTCGGCATATGTATCCCAGTATGGGTGCTCGGTATCTGCACCCACAATTTTACCTCCGACCAATACAAGCCCATTCACCCGTAAACCAAGTAAGAGGCCAATATCCTGGAGTGTGATAGTGGCCTCACCCCATCTAAGATGAAAAGTGCAGGTTTCTTTTCTCCCACTATCAAGAAGAGAGGTAATAAGACTGTGGTCGATTTGGATATGACGAAGTAATGAAGTTTCATAAAATTCGGCTCTTCGAATCCGCTCGATTATACGATAATCGGTAACTTGCCACTTGTCTGAACTATGACCGACGACTGTAAGATTATCTCCACCCTGCAAAATTTAATTATATTATTTTAAACTATTAGAATTAAAAGAAATGGGGAATTGAAACAAATTGAATAAGTTTTGAATCTTTCCTCCCCATGTAATATACTGAAAAATCTATGTTCGTTTTGATCTACGAGCAATGATTTATTGAATGGTTGATTCTCCATTGAAATTATTTTGATATTACAGTCACTGAAAGATTTAGATAGGAGACAGGGGTTTAGAAGGGAATTTGGATAGAGATAGTGAAATAAAGATAGCGAAAATCAGAGTGAAGAGGGCAGGGTTTAATAGGGAAATAAGTGTGTGTACCGAGAACCCGTCCTCATCTTTGCAGACAGAACGATACAATTTTTTTCCATATTGTGTAGTCAATTCAGTGTTGTCATGTTGTCAAATCAAATTGTGTTGTCATGTTGTCAAATCAATGTCAAATCTCACTTTTAACAATAAACACATCATTCTGCAAAGAGGAGGGCGGGTTCTTAGAACGCGACCCCCTCAATAATAATTATCATTTCTGTTTTTTTATGTTGTCAAATCTCTTCTGTTTTTTTGTTTTGTCAAATCTTACTGATAATAATTATCATTTTGCAAAGAAGAGGGCGGATTCTTAGAACGCGCCCCCTTCAATAATAATTATCATTTCTTTTTTTTTTTGTTGTCAAATCTCTTATGTTTTTTTGTGTTGTCAAATCTTATTGATACTAATTATCATTTTGCAAAGAAGAGGGCGGGTTTTTAGAACGCGCACCCTTCAATAATTTTATGCCAGCGGGTTCCAAGAACCCTCCCTCATCTATTCTGTTTTTTCCTGTCAAATCTTTTGTTTTTTTCTTAAATCGTGTTGTCAAATCATACTGATAATAATTATACCTTGCAAAGAAGAGGGCGGGTTCTTAGAACGCGCTGCTTTCAATAATTTTATGCCAGCGGGTTCCAAGAACCCGCCCTCATCTCTTCTGGTTTTTCCTGGCAGATCTTTAGTTTTTTTCTTAAATCATATTGTTGTCAAATCTTACTGATAATAATTATGTGTGGTCATATCATTTTGCAAAGAAGAGGGCGGGTTCTTAGAACGCGCCCCTTCAATAATTTTATGCCAGCGGGTTTAAGAACCCGCCCTCATGTCTTCTGTTTTTTCCTGTCAAGTCTTTTGTTTTTTTCTTAAATCATATTGTGTTGTCAAATCTTACAGATAATAATTATGTGTGGTCATATCATTTTGCAAAGAAGAGGGCGGATACTTAGAAAGCACCTCCTTCAATAATTTTATGCCAGTGGGTTCCCAGAACCCGCCCTCCTTAATATTTTAAATAATTTAAATTAATCTCAGACAAACCCGTGACCCCTTTACCACCAAACACCTATAAAAATAGCTCTCTCTCCTCTCCATTCCAATCTAATTTGCATCTGTACTCTCCTTCCATTTTCTCTCCATTCTGCTTCGATTTGCATCTTCACCTCGTACAAAAACTCATCCTGCTCCGATTTGCATCTGCATCTCCTGCAAAATCTCATCTGCACCCCTTCAAATGTATGGAAATTTATTTTAACGTTTATTTATTTTTCAATGAATATAATCATTATATAAGTTGTTAACGCTTTTTTTTATTGTTTGCTTGATATTGTTTGATGCAGATAATCGCAAGTTCATGTTTATTTGTTGTATGTAAATACGATGGCCAGATTGTCACAAGTGCACAAGATCCCGAGTATATGGGCGGGTGCGTAAGAATTATGCGATTAGAACCATCAACGACTTATAATGAAATCGAGAATAAAGAGTTTAAAATCACGAAATACGATCCCCGTGAAATTAAGCTTAAGTTAAGTTGTATATGGCATATGTTTAGTGGAAATGCATTGGTTGAAATTATAGACGATGCATCAATATCTTCGATGATAGACTTCGATCTGGTAAACGCCCAACATTCTTTTGAACTTTTAGTTCAGAAGGAACAGTTGGAAGTATCAGATGTTGCTCCGACGGGTAATTTTGATGGTATTGCTGGAGGTAGTTCCTGGGGTTACTGTCCCATGGTTAACGATGATACCGTTAGTCTCAGTGGATACGACTATACACAACATTATTCAAACCATCAAACTCAAGGGTAAACATTTTATAAATCCATGTTTTATAATACCAAAATACCAATATATTTTATATATTGTTTACAGATTTTCCCAATCGACTGCTGCAGTTACATGCACCCCTGAAGAACAACAAGGATTACCATATACAACCTTCCAAAGGTAAATAAATCTGAAACAAGTGGTGATTATGTTTATATTCTTCGTAATACGAAAATATTAAGGAAAAATTATATAAGAACAATTTATATACTAAACGCAGATTTTCCCATACCTCCGCATCATTCCAACACGATCCAAGTAGCGCATTCCAAGTATGTTCGTCCACATCTTTCCGGTCTTTTCACCCCGAACCATCCACATTACACCGACCTTAACCATCATATATTGCACCCGAGCCTTATGTTGCTACGGGTGACATTGATATGTGTGACAGTGATGACGATTAAACCGATGAAGGTCATCAAGGGGAGGATAGCGTGGAATATGCCGCTGGATTGAATGAAGTAGCATTGATTGATGATATGGTTGCGAATAATGATATTGTCGAACTAGAAGATCACGGCCTCGATCCGCTGGAAGATGATAGTTGGGTAAACTTAGCCGTGGCAGAAGTAAATACTGAACCCTATTTGGAAGCGACCGTAGCAAACGAAGATTGCGTCACTGTTGGAGATATGTTTCAGGAAAAAGGAGATCTTATTTGTAAGCTGAAGTCGTGGGCTATTAAGAAAAACGTTACATTTAAAACCAAAGAGTCAAATAAGACGTACTATACCGTGGTATGTACGAAAGCTCCTGAATATAAGTGGAGATTGAATGCATGTTGTTCCAAAAGAGCCAAAGCTTGGAAGGTCCCGAAATACAACCAAGAACGTATTTGCATCAATTCTATTATTTTAAAAGATCACAGGAATTGCACTTCATCTTACATTTGCTCACTAATCATGCAACTAATCCGTACAGATGTGGCGATGACTCGCCGAGAGATACGGCTCTACGTCAGCGGAGAGCACAAAATTCAGATTTCGTATGTGAAGGCATGGGATGCTCGTAAAAAGGCTTTATGCAAGATATTTGGGGATTGGGAAAGCTCGAATAACTCACTAGTCCCTTTTATGGAAGCCATGAAAGCATCAAATCCGGGGTCCATATACTAGTTAAAAACCACAGAAACTTATGTCGATGGCTGTGTCAGGTTTCAAAGAATTTTCTTGTGCTTTTCCCCTTGTGCGGCTGGTTTCACACACTGTCAGCCGGTATTGTGCGTGGATGGGACGTATCTATATGGTAAGTACAGAGGTTGCATGGTAATTACTACAGGTGTTGATGCTAATAACGGTATATTTCCGTTGGGATTTTCTATTGTCGAGGGTAAAAATACATCATCCTAGTCATGGTTTTTCCGTCAACTCAAAAGTATCCCATCTGTTATTGATAAAACAGATTTATGCATCATATCTGATAGACATCTAGGAATACTAGCTGCAATGAGAGCTGTATTTCCGACGACCCCACATAGGTTTTGCCTGCGCAACTTCAGGAAAAAATTTGATAGAAAATTTAAAAATTCAGATCTACATAAACTTATGTACAAAGCCGGTGAAGTGTCCGACCCTAATGTTCATGACATGTACATGAAGAAAATTGGAGAGATGAGTCAAGCCGCGAAAGCATGGTTAGATGAGTATGCAGTACGCATATGGTCACAAGCACATGATAATGGATGCATATATCTACTAATGACCACTAATATGTCTGAAAGCTTCAACGGGGTCTTTAATGGTGTTAGAGGCTTACCGATACAGGGGTTGATTGTTCGAATCTTTTTCAGAGGGAATACTTACTTTGTGCAAATAAGGGAAAAGTCCTTGGCGATGGAGACTCCACTCACTGCGTATTACGAAGATATATTCCGGAAAAGAGAGCGCAGAGCACAATACTACAGATCTGAAAGGTTTGACACATCGGAGTTTCAAGTTACGGGGAGTAATGGGAATCAATATACCGTAAATTTTAGAGATGAAGGGCTCTCTTCGTGCACATGCGGTGTTTTCCAGAAACAACATTTACCTTGTGCCCATGCAATTGCTGCTGCGAGCAGCATGCATAACACACATTACAATTTTTCTTCCCGTTACTATACAGTTTCCAATTACCAAGGTGCATACGATCAAAAATTTCATCCTATACCAGACAGTCGCTATTGGCACTATTATACTGGGAACAGACAAACACCGACTGTATAACCGCCAGACAAAAATATAGGGCCCGGAAGACCTAAGGTGCAACGAGATCGAATGACAATGGATGTTGATCCTCAGCAAAGGCACGGCAGATGTAGCCTATGCAAACAACCAGGTCATTATAGGACCCGATGTCCAGGACATCAACAGGGGCTGGGATTTCAAGATCGTGACAAGTGCACCGGAAGAAAATCGGTCAGCGCTTGTAAAGAAACTTGTACAATTTACCTTTTACAAACATATATGATTTTTTTGTATTTTAAATTTGACTTATTCATTTTGTTATTGGAGTGTATACAAGATTCATATTTATAGTAATTCTAAATGTACTGTAATAACAATTGTCCGGAACCAAAACAACACTAATATTATTGTTTATTGTTTTAGTCGATATTTAATTAATTTCTGTTTTTAATTTTTTTTTATTTTTTTATGAAAAAGGGGGGCGGGTTCTGGGAACCCGCCCCCTACCCTCTCTTATAGAGGGCGGGTTCTAGGAACCCGCCCTTTCCTTTATAAAGGAGCAGGCGGGTTCCTAGAACCCGCCCTCTTATTTACACGGCGGGGCCGGGTTTGAAACCGCCCTATTTTGAGAAATAAAAAAAATTAGTTTATTTTAGTAATTTTAATTTTATTTTACCTTATTTCAAAAAAAAACCTTGATAATAAAACTTGGCACGAAACCCGAAAACCTAATTGTAAATTTGGACCGTCTTTTTATTCAAACTTTGAATTAGGTCCTTGGATTTTTGTGGTGGCTTGGAAATTGGAAAACATGATCTTTGATAAACTTCTTTTTGCCCTAGATTTCAGTATATGTTATTTTTATATTTGGGCAAGTTCGGGAAACTTTTCGGTCGAAACTAATGCATCGTTTATGATCCGTATTTTTGTTTGTGTGTTGTTAAACGTCGTCTAATTGCTATATTTTCGATTAAACGGGGTTGCACCTTGGTTACTTATTGTGTTGTTTTGGATATATATCTTATGATGGTTTAGTCGGATTGTCTTGATTGGATAGCCCCATCGTGCGATTTATTTATACAAGTCTGTGATGAATGTATATTTGTTAATTTGGGACGAGTGGCCGGATTGTGGCTGTCGTTATCGCTTGATATATATTCTTTTTGGGACACGGCCAGGTTGCGGGCTTTGTTACCATTGTATATTTTTTCATTATTTATACTAGGATACCCTGCGATGGAGTGCTCGGGTAGCCGGATTCGAGAATGCAACGGGTGGCCGTCTCATAGAGTTGAGACTCGGGCAATCTCATTCTCGGATTGGCGGGTTGCCCGCCGCACTTATAGGGAGTGTAGATCTGACCCAAGGAAGAGTGCTCAAATTACTGGATTCTAAGAAGTGTCGGGTGGCCTTCTAATGGCATTGAGGGTTATCTCAGTTCTAGAATTGGCGGGTAACTTGTCGCACTCATTAGGGTCTTGGTTTGAATTTTGTACGGGCTATCCACATGACCGGAGAACGCTGGTTTTCTTTTGCGGCTCAAACGAAATACGGGGATCCTAGCTTATCCGCTATTCCATCTTGTTTGTTGTTTATCGCATGCCTGTGATGTTTATTACTTGCCTATGTTATATATATATATATATATATATATATATATATATATATATATTATGTCACGACCCGAACGAAGAACGTGACCGACACTTTAATCACGCGGCGTCTAAAAAAGTAACGCATTGTACGCAAGCCGAGATCCAGGATTTAAACCGTAAGCGAAGATAAAGAGGTGAAATTTCTTAGAAAATATTAATTTTAGAGCTTAAGAGAGTTGTTGGAAAACGTTTTGAAAACAAATAGTCGTTAAAATCTTCGGAGCACCTCCTTTGTAAATTTTGATCAAAACCGATACATAAGCAACACACACACACACACACACACACACACACACACACATATATATAGACACACACACAAGCATCCCCATTTTGGAGCAATCTCAACGCCCACTTGGCGGAACACAACCACCTAGTTTAAATATACGACACCTCTGGCAACGAATAAAACAAGAAAGAGAAGAAAACACTAACAAAAGCTTAACCATAACAGTCGGCTCACACAAGCACGACACCTAGAGTCAATGTATTACAAATCTTTCAGTCCTGTCTCTAAGTCAAATATACATATGGTAGATGGAGTATAATAGATATAATGTATAAGTACAAAAGAAGACGGACATAAGAATACTCGTAACCCACCTAAGCAAAAGATCACGTTCAAAAATAACAGTATGCCCCAAGCCGCGACTACTCCACAAGGCCCTGCAAGAAACTGTGTCAAAACGAGGGTGAGTTGCCAGCTCATGAGTAATAATTAACATCATAAGGCAATCACTTGCATAAAAAAAACAGCGAAAATTCTAACTATGAGGTGTTAGGAATATATATGCCCTAGAGGCCATTATTGTATGATATAGTGGATGCTTAGACATATATAGAGAGGACATTCTTGCTCGATATGATAGTATGCTATCTGGTTGCTCTTTATCTTAACATGTACACTTGTATTATTATACCGTCTCTCTGATACATGTTGATAAAGCCCTTAGGATATTTGCTTGACTACCAGGACTATGATGCGGATCATACTACTGGGACTTGTGTAGTCCACAAGCACATCCTTTAACTATTCCTAGTCGAGGGAGTATCAAGACAGGGTGTCGATATTCCATAGTAGACTAGTGTGTACGTTTCTCGACCTTGCAGGGAGCGATGGTTGATCCCATAACCATTGGTGTTTGACATCAAAGATTGTACACAGGTGCTCATTAGAGAATGGATACACTGAACAGGATGCGCCGAGAACTCCTAGATGGTACTATACCTATCGTCGAATAGCTGTTCTCTGGTGACACTGGTACATGTTAGTCTGTAGGCCCGAGATCGTCATAGTGTCTTGTGTGGTTCCCACTGTGCTTTGATTTCTCCATACCACGGCTCAAAGGAGCCATGCAAACAGGTGGATTTTGGGTACAGTCTCGAGTCATATGGAGGCAGTGAGCGATAGGAAGGGCTTCGTCTCTCCCGGTATAGGGAGTTGATGTTGCGCCATGCTCGATTGGCTATAACAGTAAGTCCTTGGCCAGGGCTAATAAGATTTACTGGGTAAGTGTTATCAGTAGTTTCTCGAACCGTAATGAGCTATACATCGGCATGACTTATCATGTTACTGGGGTCTGACGATTCCACCCCTAGACTCGATATGAGACATATCAGACAAAGAGACCAGACTGTACGGTAAGTGTTACTTATAGACTTCATGGGAGTTTGGACAACCTTGCTTGTTGATCATCTAGTCATTCAATACCTGGGTAGCCGTTACGTCCAGCTAGTGTTGGATTATGCCAGCGTCCTGGCCATCAAACCGTGGCTTTTTGCGGAATAAAATTTGTATAAACTGGCGCTAGAACAACCCGAAATACGGATCGAACCATAAACCGAAAACCTAGCAAACTTAAAAGGAGTTTAGAAAGGTTATACCGAATTGATCCGTGTCCTTCGGTCTTTAACCATCATCATAAGCTCCAAGAGGCCACCATGATCAAGCATGGTCACCGGTCTCCTTCCATCGAAGATGATCCACCTGAGGATTTGTATTTCGAGCTCCTACCTCATAACCGAGGTAACCAGGGTACCTAGTTCGCTAAATTAGATAGCCTAGAAGATGTTGTGTCTAATGATGGATTGATTTGTCTCTAAACACCCTAGGTTTCACAACACATGAGACAATTAGGGTGGAAGAAAAAGCAATCTAGAGAGATGAGAGTGTGAAGCAAAGCAACTCCAGAAAAATAGCTAAGTGTTGTGTGCATATGAAAATGAGTCATCAATTTAAGAAATATCTGACAACACAAACTAAGTATCAAGAATGCTAGAATACTGACCATGAGTCACTCCATGAGTCACCAAGTGAGCCATGCCATCAATTAAATCCAAGCATACCTCATCCCTCGACCTCAAATAACCATTTAACCAAATGGTTATTAAACATAATGAGGTGTCTTCTTCTAGAAGCACATTGTAATAAATTACACCCCTCATCCGTATCTATATACCCGTATCCGTATTCCGAAAAATACGAATACAAAGAGACGAAAATAATCCAATAATATAATACTAAGATCCGGCTTAAACCAAAGCCCACTAGTATTATCCGTCCGAATCATAATACGTGCACAAGTGCACATATATGATCGAACCCAGCCGTAAAACCATACGGCCTCTACATCATTTCGCTCGAAGCAGTGAAACCCTCTGTGTGGGACTTTAAAGACTCGTCAATACGCTGGTAGTGGGTTTAACGACAAGAACGTCAGCGGCACTAGCTGTATGTAACGGCTACCTAGGTATTGAGCGAAAGGAAGGCCGATGAGCAAACTCATCCGAACCCCTACAGAGCTAGTCCGTGACAATATCCGTAAAGTCTGGTCCGTTCGTCTAAGAGTATTGCATATCGAGTCTAGAGGGGTAGATAAAGTCAGACCCCTAATAACGAGACATTTCGTGTCGATATGAAGCCCATCACCACCTGAGAAACTACTGATCCCTGATAAGTAATTCTCGACTACCTTGGACAAGGATTTCTGGTGATGGCCACCCATGCACAACGCGATATCAACCCCCAATACCGGGAGAGACGAATCCCCGACGATCCGCTCAATGCCTCCATCTGGCTCGGGACTGTACCCAACTAAAACCTATTTGCACGACTCCTTTGAGCCGTGGTAGGGTAGTAATCAAAGCACATTGAGAACTCACATGAGATAAATGACGATCTCAGGTCGACAGACTAACTTGTATACATGTCACCTGGGAACTGCTATCTGACAATAGGTATAATACCAACTAGCAGGTTCTCGACGAGTCTGTCAAGTGTACTCATAGCCCAATGAGCACCTGTATACTATCTTAGGTGAACAAACTAGCACCAATGGCTTGTGAGACCTGGCCACCGCCCTCTTCGGGGTCTCGATAAGTACACACTAGTCTACTATGGAGTATCGATGCCCAGTCTCGATACTCCCACAACTTGGGATATTTAAGGACCCAACTCTTACGCATATAATCGCCATCATAATGCTGGTAGTCAAGCAAGAATCCTATAGGCTCTATCAACATGTAATACTGATCTGTAATACCACATAAAGCATGTACATGATGATAAAGACAAATCAGATAGCATACTATCATTTTGAGTAAGACTGTTCTATCTGTATAGGTCCTCCCTCAATCATCACAATCACGTGCCTGCGATTCCATAATTGACTTGAGGGCACTATAGCCAACAATCTCCCACTTGCACTTAAGGCTAATTATTGCGGTGTCGCATACTCACAACCCGTGTGATACCGAACAGTCAACTTCTCTACTAATCAATCTCACAAATCTCATTTGTGAAACTATTGTGTTCGAGAAATAATCTCAGTGAGTGGATCCGCTCTAATGTTTCTTTCTTTATCTCTCTATAGATCTCAACTTCACGGAGAAAGACTATCTTCCGAAATGATCAATACATGTCTAAGAATTTGTCTGGATATCTGATGGGACCCAGTTCACAAATGAACTCCAAATCCAACAAACTTCTTAGACTGTATCAACTACTGAATTTAATCAGTATCATGCGCCATGCCTTCCTCAATATCCGCTTGGACCACCTGTCCAACATACTGCCCCTCAAAAGAGGGAAAACTATAACTCTGACAGCCACCCTGTCATCCAAGTCATCTTGGAAGCATGAAATGATAACCGCCTCCCGAAGGAGGCTGCCGTTACCATATACCATGAACATCCACTTATGTTCATAATTGCTTCCCAATGTTTCTCCAAGATTGGATTAAAATATATACGCTTATTGCAGCCTGTACAAAAGCAAAATATCTGGTGTTGTACTTGACATCTTATGATTGACTCAATTGCCTAAGTAAGAGATATGCCAATCATGCAAATCCCTCTCCTCATAAGTTTAAAAGACATCTTTTTAGAGAGGGTGACTCCATCACCTGTGGGTACACCACTACACCAGGAGTCGTCCATTCTAAAACACTTTAGAATAGATTCAAAGTACACGAATTGGGACACTTCCCAAATCTAGATCTAAAACCATAGATCTAGTCATCAGAATCCCTTCTATTTTATCCATATCCTATATGGAGAAACTACCTTATGACAACCACAGTATAACCGATCGTAGTATAGGAAGATCTCTTCCTATTAAATGCATGTCATCCAAATACCAGGACATCACTCGCTACTACCTTCTTACCAGATCCATCTCTTATTATGATGAAGCCAAACTCTATGACTGTCACATCAAAAATAGATGATCTATCTCCGCTCTATCTGCTTTAGTCTATAAATAGACATAAGCTACTTGCCCACTATCCTTCCGCTGCTCCCACTGACTATGACAATCCTCTGGCAGAGTCATATACATGTGCACTTCTAAAGCTAGTTTAGAACGACGTTATACTCATCCTCCTACCATATCTCATAGTCTAGAAAAGCAGCAGTGGCAAGTTTTGGTAATCAAAAACCTCCCTGTCACCGTCTTTGAGGATACCGAAGTACCTCTCGGGTTCCTGGGATTACCCACCAAATCTGCAGAGTGGCTAATGGATCATCGAAACCATTTGAATTCTCAGGTTCTATTAAATTTTCAGTAATCGTTTCTGGTTCTGGAATTACTTCCAGTTCTACCATACTCCCACTAATGTTTTTTTGAAAAGAATCCATTTTACTAAAACTGTGGCGAGTCAAGAACAATATAACTATTGATCTTCCAGACGGTAGAAAGTTAACCCTCGTCGAAGCCCGAGATAACCCACAAACTGCCATTACTGAAACGTGCCTTGAGTTTGTCCAGATTCTGGATTTAAGCATCAGCCGGACAACTCCATATACCTTAACATCGTTAAGATATAAATCCATTCTATATATCCAATATAGAAACAAAGGCACTAATTTAATTGGAACCAGATTCAAAAATCATGCAGCCGTTTCCAGTGCATATCAACCAAATGGAAGGAGGCCAAGCATCATTACTCATCAAGGAATGCATCCACATATGAGTAAACTGAAAGAGAAGCAAGTTCTTAAAACTATTACTTACAACAGAATACCTAACATTAGTATCTACATCTTCGATTACCTTGAAGAATCCTGATACTTGCAACATATGGTTCTCTACTTTATTCTTATACCTATATCTTCTAAAAACTTGGACCATGTATTTCAACGAAATACTTGTCTAAAACTAGAGAAGTCATGAGTAAACAGAATATAGTATGAGTACCAACCCCTTTGTCCTAATTGTCATCGGACAACATACAATACTTTGTATAAGTCTTCGGAGTTTAATAACTCAAACCCTGTGCGTCGTAGGTTGAAAACTGTATTATGGTTAAGAAGAATTACACTGTTGTTGAATGCACCTTACCTAACCAACAACTGATACAGGTAAATGTCATAAGCATAATTACAAAAAGTTATATCTCACTTTATAAAATAAACGTACAGATATATCAGTTTGAAATTTATGCATGACAACGGATATTCAAAACCAAATATTTTCCGTTAGGAAAAACCCAAGTGATTTCCTCAAATATCATCAATTACAAAGAATTCCGATATATAGAGGATCTAATCATCCAATTCCCAATATCTTACTCCCACTCACCATCTGTAACGTCATACAAATGTGAGAATCAAATCTGGTAAATACATACCCTGGAGTTAGAATCTAATTAGGAAAACAGTTTCAATTAACACTGCACAGTAAAACTGAAACATGAAAATGTTTCGAAGGGGTAAGCGGGCATTCATAGTAATGCCTCTTCCACTATCCAGATTCATGAATGTAACCTTATACTTCCTTGACCTCACTCCAATCCCTTTATATGTTTGTACTTATCACCTTCTGTACACCATAGTAAGGCTAATTGATTTTCTTCCTTCCCTACCCTTCGGCACCAGCCTAAGGTTTTGAAGAAGACTATCCAATAAGAGTAATTGGTGTACTCTCCTAATACCAGGAGCCCTTGAAACCTGAGAGAAGGTAAAGAGAAAAGACAACTGAATAATCCTATTCTATTTCTCCAGAACCAGAATCCATCCTCGAACTGGAATAAGTTCCTTTGAGTTCGTATGTAACTATACGATGGCATATCCAAGCAATATGGATGTTCGTAGTGATACGAAGTGTTCCGGAGAAATCCAAAAGTGAAGTAGGAGTGGCAGAGGTATACGGGGTTTCGTCGTGAATGATAGCAGTCGCATTTTCCTTTGCCCTTACTCTAATCCCTTTATATGTCTTTACTTATTACCTTCTGTACACCACACTTAGGCTAATTAGTTTTCTTCCTTCCCTACCCGTCGGCACCTGCCTATGGTTTGGAAGAAGACTATCCAATAAGCACAATAGGTATACTCTCCTAATCCTAGGAGCTCTCGCAACTTGAGAGAAGGTAAAGGGAAAAGACAACCGAATAATCCTATTCAATTTCCTCAGAACCATAATCCATCCTCGAACTGGAACAAGTTCTTTCAAGTTCGTATGTAACTATACGATGGAATATCCAAACAATATAGATTTTCGTAGTGATACGAAGTGTTCTGGAGAAATGCAAAAGGGGATGTAGGATTGGCAATGATATATGCGACTCCGTGGCAATCTAAAAGCCAAAGTGTTTTTAAGAAGGTTCGGTTAACTTGATTCATGAGTTTTAAGGTTAGGCCATGGTCGCTGCCAAAAAGAGAGAGAAAAGAAATACTCAGTGTGCATTCTAACCTAGATCATATTGGTTAATCACTTTATCTAATCAGGATGGCTCCCACTGTTCCCTCGAATTCTCCTTCAAACCCTAAAAGGAGAATTAGTTGGGATCATCTAAAATCACCCGAGGAGTAACACCTACTCATCAGTAGGAATCGAGATCCAACTATCATCGCATGATAACTTGATGGAAGCCACTCAAGTCACCATAATCCAGAAGGTATGCGTATGCCTGGAAATTTTTCTGCACGTTTGAAACCCCCGACATGGTTTTTACCCCAAGCGGCTTATGACCTTGACAGAAGTCAACATATCATAAGTCGCAAGTCAAGTTCAACCCGTCATTATCCTGGATTAACTTAGACCCACCCGCATGAGCCCTTGACAGAGGTCAACATGACCGCGTAACTATCCTAAATAATCACATATCTATGCAACAAATAATCATTACCCAACTACCATTCACCGTGCCTTGACAGAGGTCAACATACACAGCATGAATACTATGTAATACCTGTAAGAAATGACGGAGGGCTATGCCTGGTTTTTGGCGAAAAACCTTTAACGTAATGAACTTGATATCATCGAAGAAACCGAGTGGTTTTACAAATATATAGTGGCGTAAACTTTTGCTGAAGAGGTCACTCCCTGTGAAGGGATCTCAGCTCTTTCCTCGTCGAATGAGGTGCAGAATATTCCAAACTGAATACCTTGATGCAAAGCAAAAGAATCGACTATAGTGAAGTTATTACACTGACGCAAACTTTTGCTAAAGAGGTCACTCCCGATGAAGGGATCTCGGCTCTTGCCTCGTCGAATGAGGTGCTGGATATTCATAACCGAATATCACTGTGCAAAGCAAAAGAGAACGTATGTAATGTCAGTTTTTTAAAAAAACATGGTTCCAAAAAAATCATATAGATTTGTTTTCCTTGAATTAATCGGAATTAATGCAGTCCCATTAATTAAACAAATCACACCAGATAAAGGAACGAAAATATAATGTTTGTATATGCAATCTGCATTCGTCACTGGGCCCCGTCATTACCCATTAGGTTACTTAACTAACGGCAGAGCGGGGGCTGGACTAGCACGGGTGCAAAACATATACAACATCTACTAGTATATATATAAATATATATAACATTCGTCCCAGGCATGATATAAGAAACATCACAGAATCTCAGCAAGCAACACAGAATGGTGGATAATCTTGGAGCCTCTGGTTTCATTTGAGCCGCAAATGAGACCCGATGTTCCCTGTCGTGTGGATAACCCGTGCAATGAAAACCTGGACCCCTACGAGCGCGGAATGTTATCCGCCAATCCCAGAAGTGAGGTAACCCCAATCAACAAAGTGAATGGGCCACCCAACACTTCACGGAATCCGGTAACTTGAGCACCCCTCCGTGGGTAAACTTGTACCCCGTACGAATGTGTCGAATGGCCAACCAATTTTAGAGTGAAGCCCCCTCCGTTTCAACGCCATGAGATGCGGGCCAATTGCCCTCTAGAATTCGGTTATTCGAGCACTCCTCCGTGGGGTAATCCTAGTACAGAAAATGAAAATATATGTACAAGGGTGACATCGACCTCAACCCGGTCTGCCCCAAACAAATAATATACAAACTGGCAGAGACGGCAGTCCACATGCCGGATGCTCGCCCCACAATATCAAATATACAAAAGAATCTGAACTGTACAACTATCATTGCACCACTGGCTATCCACCACGACAATCCAACCACAACCTCAACACAACACAGAACATCAACGTGAATGTCATGTTCGCAAACCCGTCTAAAAGAGCATATAGCAGTTAGACGAGTTATACCGCTCTAATGACATTCACGGTCGCAGATAGTAATGTATGTGCTGAAAACTTTTAAACAGTGTTAAAATAGCGACTTCGAAATACTCCGTATTGCCCCAAACCAAAGATAGCATAATATGCAATCTGGGCAAAAACAAACAATACCTAAAAACCAATATTCAAGAGACTGGAACACCCAAAAAATTTCGAGTCCCAAATCCCCTAAAGGACCGGCCAAGCCGGTTATATGAGCATTCTTGCTGGCCATGTCTAGGAATTTGGGCCTCGTATTTTGGTGGTGTTCTAGTTACAAGATGAGTAGTCTTCTGCAATTGTTTAAATTTTTTTTAGAAGACTCTGAAAATTTGACAGCCACTTGAATATTTTCTGTATTGTTTCGGAGTTGTTTCGGTTTCGTTACATTATACATCGTTTAAACTGCTAGCTAAGAGTTTATGGGTTAGTTCTGATACCATGTTGGGTTATGCCAGAGCCGTGGCCATCAAACATGGCCATTTGAGGAACAAAATTTTTATAAACTAGCAGTAGAACAACCCGAAATACGGATCGAACCGTAAACCCTAAAAGCTAGCAAACTTACAAGGAGTTTAGAAAGGTTATACCAAATTGATCCATGTCCTCCAGTCTTTAACCATCATCATAATCTCCAAGAGGCAACCATTATCAAGCTTGGTCGCCGGTCGCCCTCCATCGAAGATGATCCATTTAAGGATTTGTATTTCGAGCTCCTACCTCATAACCGAGATAACTAGGGTACTTAGTTCACTAAACTAGATAGCCTAGAAGATGTAAAGTCTAATGATGGATTGATTTGTCTCTAAACACCCTAGGTTTCTCAACACATGAGACATTTAGGGTGTAGGTAGAGGAAGAAGAAGCAAGCTAGAGAGATGAGAGTGTGAAGCAAAGCAACTCAAGAAAAATGGCTAAGTGTTGTGTGCATATGAAAATGAGTCATCAATTTAAGAAATATCTCATAACACAAACTAAATATCAAGCATGCTAGAATAATGACCATGAGTCAACCCATGAGTCACCAAGTGAGCCATGCCATCAATTAAAGCCAATCAGACCTCATCTTCCAGCTCAAATAACCATTTAATCAAATGGTTATTAAACATAATGAGGTATCTTCTTCTAGAAGCATCTTGTAATAAATTACAAGAATACCCCTCATCCGTATATACATACCCGTATCCGTATTCCAAAAAATATGAATACAAAGAGACGAAAATAATCCAATAATATTATACTAGGATCCGGCTTAAACCAAAGCCCACTAGTATTATCCATCTGAATCATGATACGTGCACAAGTGCACGTATATGATCGAACCCTGGAGTAAAACCATACGGCCTCTACATCGTTTCGCCCGAAGCAGAGAAACCCTCTGTGTGGGACTCTAAAGACTCGTCAATACGCTGGCAGTGGGTTTAACAAAAGCACGTCAGCGGCACTAGCTATATATAACGGCTACCCAGGTATTGAGCGAAAGGAAGGTCGACGACCAAACTCATCCGAACCCCTATAGAGCCAGTCCGTGACAATATCCGCACAGTCCGGTCCGTTTGTCAAAGAGTATCGCATATCGAGTCTAGTGGGTGGATAAAGTCAAACCCCTAATAACGCGACATTTCGTGTCGGTATGAAGCCCATCACCACCTGAGAAACTACTGATCCTTGATCAGTAATTCTCGACTACCTTGGCCAAGGATTTCTGGTGATGGCCTCCATACCGAAGTTAAAGTGTACATGATGATAAAGACAAACCAGATAGCATACTATCATTTTGTGTAAGACTGTTCTATCCGTATAGGTCCTTCCTCAATCATCACAATCGCGTGCCTGCGATTCAATAATTGACTTGAAGGCATTATAGCCAACAGCTAGTACCGCTGACGGCTTATGGGTAACTGATGTGATCATTACCTACTACCGGTGTATTGACGAGTCTTTAGAGTCCCACACAGAGCTTTCCTAGTTCAAGCGAAACCAAGTAGGGCACATATGCTGATATGTGCTGGAGCCTGATTAAATACGAGTATGTGATACCGTATTCTAATCTGGCGACATTTGTTATTGGTCAGGTTATATGTGATATAACCAGATTATTGAATAAAGTGTTGATTTGATAATATGATATACAGATAAATGATATTAGTCGGTTATATGTGATATAACCGGATTACCGAATCAAGTGTTGATTTAATAATATGATATATATTTATATTTGATATATTTATATATTAACTAATATTATTGCTCACAAATTATTTTCTTCTCTTAATATATATATATTAATATATGTATATATGATATATGATATATGTATGTATGTGTGTGTGTGTGTGTATATATATATATATATATATATATTATTTATGAAGCAAGGTTGGATTTTCTATTTTGAGAAAATAGAAATAAGAGGCGGAAAATAGGGTGACTTTTGAGGAATGGGCGAAGCATGGCTTTGTTCATTATTTTATTCATTTGTTTGCACTATTGAAGCATGGTTCAATATATGTATTGTGGTATATTGTATGCTTCAATAAGTGAGGAAACAAGACTTAAGTCATTCTACACTTGTTCATTGTTCTTGAGCTCATTTTTCTCTCTAGCTCTCTCCATCTTCTTCTTCCTCCTCCTCCAAGGCCTAACCCTCATATATGATGTGAACCATAGGGCTTTGGATAAAACTAAGTGAGCCAAACACCATACCTCATCATCCTAGTCTAGATTAGCACTTTAGACTAGGTTGTTTACTTCACTAATACTAGATTAGCGAAGAGGTAGCTTGACCTAAAGGAACTTCGGGTGGATCATCTTCGATACGAAGGTCGCGAAGCAAGCTCGATCCGTTCTTCAAGTAGAGCCTAGAGGAGTCATAGGGACTACTACCCGGAGCTATAGAAGAGAAGGACTTGGTCTACAGAGGTTGTAGTCTCTTTCCCTTCGCATAGATCTTGTTTTATATCATGTTAAATAAACCCTAATAATCTAGTTATATCCCAGTTAGTGTTGCTTAGCACCAAGATTTTTTTAAAATTTGCATGCTTGATGCCGGTTAAAACCTAGTAGTGATGCTAGGATACACTTTCATGGTATCAGAGCAAAGCTTGAACATTAGTGTAAGTCATTACGACGTTAAAGTGTTCGATCGGTTTTCGAAACCCGGATTTCACCTAGTTTCTGTCCAGATTTTCAAAAGTTGAAAATTTTCATATTAAAAATATCCAGAAAATCATGCAGGCTTTTCTATGGAGCCCCAAGAAGTACGAGGCCATGATTCAACCAAACCGCCGCGGAACCGCCGCGGAACCCATGGTTTGGCCGCGGTTCCACCGTATGTTTGGTGAATTGATGGCTCGTACTTCTTGTGCTGCTCCATTGTTATATTTTGCTCTTTCTACGTGTTTTTAGTGATGCTCAAGTTGTTGAGGTCTTTGTGATTTCTGGGTGTTTGATAAATCAATCAAAATGTTTAACGTCGTCAAGATTATGATGATATATGATACAATATTTAGAATCCACAATAATTAGTTTTGTGAAAACTAGTTAGTATTTTATAAATCTAGCGCTTTAGTCTCGGTTGATCGATTTCCACGGAGTTTCGATTCGGATCAAAACTCCGTCGCAATCGTGTACAGTACACGAACATGAACGTCGGGAATCTTGTTGAATTATCTGACTGCTTAATGAAAAGAGTTTTCAGTTTGAGACTAAAATGCAAGGTTTATAGGGTTAGGCGTGAAATTCAGAATATGAGATATTCCGGGTTTATGATGTCTAAGAAGTTTGCGGATTCTAACTATTGTAGTTTTTCATTTCTTTTCTGCAACCGTAAGTGTAATATGTGGTGTATCCCCGATCTCGTTGATATATATCAATGACATTCGGGATACGCATATTTACTTACGTTGATGACATGAGATGTTATGTGTTGCTGTGATATGTTATATTAGATCGTCGTGATTGAATAGACGGTTTTTTTTACGTGAGATGAGAGTTTTTGTATTTTCATTCATGTAAAAGTTGTATGTAATATTCTTTTATTGGGAAACTTCCTGGTTGAGGATGATATCACCATTGATGTATATTATTTACTTTTCCGCATTAGGATAGACCCAAGGCGGGGAGCATAAGTAACCGGGTTCTGGAGTCCAGTGGGAGACCATCTCGAGGAGTCGAGACCGGGTCTCCTAACTCAAGAATTGGCAGGGTTGCTTGCCGCTCTTGTAGTGGCCTTGAGATGTGGGTTTGGCTATTCATCATGACCGTGGAATCCGTGTTTTTCATTACTGGTTGAATTTAAAACACGGACCTCCTAGTATATCCAATATTTCATATGCTGACTTCTGCTGCTTGAGTTCTGTGATGTGATCATATAACTGCATGAGACGAATGCTATATATATATGATATATATAATAAACGTTGCTTATGTTTTTCACCCGCGCTAGTCCAGCCCCTGTTCTGCCGTTAGTTAAGTAACCTAACGATGTATGACGGGACCCCATGGCGAATGCGGATGGCATAAGCATACATTCTATTTTCGTTTCTTTTTTGTGATGTTTAGGGAAACATAAATGATGGGACTTCATTAATGACATTAATGGAAAGAAAAGAACCTAAAAATGTTGTAGAATCAAAAATTTTAAAAAAGGTAACTCTAGTTCTTGCTTTGCATAGTGGTATTCCTTAATGAATATCCAGCACCTCATTTGATGAGGAAAGAGCCGAGATCCCTTCACCGGGAGGGACCTCTTTAGCAAAACTAGCAAATGCTACAATCCACATGGTTTTGTTTTGGTAGATTCTCTAGTTCTTTATTTGCATAGTGGTATTCCTTGATGAATATCTTGCACCTCGTTCGATGAGGAAAGAGCCGATATCCCTTCACCGGGAGTGACCTCTTTAGCAAAACTAGAAAATTCTACAACCCACACGGTTTTTTTGTGATAGCTTCTCTAGTTCTTTCTTTGCATAGTGGTATTCCTTGATGAATATCCAGCACCCATTCGATGAGGAAAGAGATGAGATCCCTTCACCGGGAGTGACCACTTTAGCAAAACTAGCAAATGCTACAAACCACTCCTTTTCAAATCACTAGATTCTACAACGATATCAAGTTCATTATGTTAAAGGTTTTCTTCAAAACCAGTCGTAGCCCTCCTTCATTTTAGACAAGTGCTATTTAGTATTCGTGCTGTGTTTGTTGGCCTCCGTCAAGGCATAGTGTGCGGTAGCTGATAAGTGCTTACCTGCTGCATATGATGCGATTGGATTAAGGTAGTCGTACGACCTTGTTGACCTCCGTCAAGGGTCGTGCGGGTAGGTTTAATTCAATCACGAAATGACGGGTTGAACTTGACTAGCGGCCTATGGTTTGTTGACCTCCGTCAAGGTCATAGGTCGTTAAGGGTAAAAACATAAATTGGGAATTTCAAGTGTTGAAATTTGAATTGAGATTGCATACCTTCTATGAGATAGTTGGATCCCGATACCCACTGCGAGTAAGAGTTACTCCTGGGAGAGTTTCCCACTTTACAATTAGCTGATCCAGTAAGTGTTTAAGAAAGGTGTTAACGGGGTTATGCACCTGCAGAAATGAGGTTATTTAATTAGTTCCATGCGAAAGCATGGAGAGACTCCCCCGAAGTACTAATACCTGCCAGGCTGACCGATTGGCAAACTTGTAGGGTGTAATTAATCTCGGTTAATCTTACCTCTTTATGGTTTGAAGGAAGATTTGATGAAAAAAGTGGGAGCCATCCTAATTAGATAAGATAATAACCAATCTAATCTTGCAAAGAGCGCACTCTAAAGCGTTTCCTTGTCTCTCTCTCCAGGTAGCGACCAATGACACGCCTTAATCAAGATAATAATATGGATGTATTAACCAAACCAGCTTATTATACTGAGCTGGGGAATGTTGGTTCCGCTCTATCTTATAACTGTCATAAGTCTAAGCAAGGAATAGAGGAATAACCGGATTCCCACACCAGCCGAACGAAGAAGGAGCATGTTGATGCATCTTCTTCGGGTGTGTTTGTTACCGAGAACTGTTTCTCAGTTTGCTCTACGTCCTGGGTATTGGATACTGGAACAGGATCCCTCGTTTGTAATTTGTCACATGGGCTAAGAAGAGGTAAAGAACTGGGAAGGGATGATATGTCTCTAAAAGTAGGGAATTGAGCAATTGTTGCAGCCAAAGCAGTTGGCGAATATCACCTAGTATTACCAAATGGTAATACGATGATTCTAAACGACTGTTATTACATACCAAATATGATGTGTAATATAATATCAGTTTCTTTGTTGCATAAAAAAGGATATAACTTTGTATTGGAGGATAATGTTATGAATATTTTCCTAAATCAAGTGTTGATTGGCTTTGGTACGTTATGTAACGGTATATACGTTCTAGATCAAACTACAGTTCTAAACGTACAGAACACACATAAGAGGAAAAGTTCAGAAATGAATGAAGCCTTCTTGTGGCATTGTAGACTAGCTAAGTTGCATAAAGATGGATATTTTAACAAGTTTGAATTTACATCTTATGAAACTTGCGAGTCACGTCTCAAAGGCAAGATGACCAAAACTCCGTTTACAAGACACGGAGAAAGAGCTACTGAACTCTTAGGACTGATATATAGTGATGTATGTGGTCCTATTTCTATATATACCAAGAATGGTTCATCGTACTTTATTACATTCACCGATGATCTTTCAAGATTCGGACATGTGTTCCTGATGAAACACAAATCTGAATCTTTTGAGAAATTCAAGAAATATAAGTACGAAGTTGAGAACAATACGGGTAAAAGTATTAAAGTCCTACGATCTGATCGGGGAGGAGAATACTTAGCACGGAGTTCCGAAACTATTTAAAAGAGAATGGGATTCTCTCTCAGCTTACTCCTCCATATACACCACAACACAATGGAGTATCGGAATGGAAGAATCACACCGTATTAGATATGGTGCGCTCTATGATGAGTAATGCTGAGTTACCGATTTCCTTTTGGGGTTATACACTTGAGACAGCTGCATACCTATTGAATAGGGTTCCAACCAAATCAGTACCTACCGCTCCATATGAGATATGGGAGTGGAAGAGAACATGTCTTAATTATATTATGAATGGGGTTGTCCGTCTTATGTCAAAAAGAAAAATCTGGACAAGCTCGAGGTAAGGTCAGTTCTGTGAAGGTTTGTAGGATATCCCAAACATTCGCGAGGGCATATCTTCTACCACACTGAGGAACAAAAAGTGTTTGTTGCTCAACATGCCACCTTTTTAGAAAAGGAATTTCTTGCAAAAGAAATTAGTTGTAATGAGGTAGAACTGGAAGAAGTTCCAGCTACTCAAACTATAACTGACGATTTGGTAGAACCGGAGGATTCAATAGTCCCTAACGAAACTCAGCCACTCCGCAGATCAAGTAGGGTTCCTCATCCACCTGAGAGATACTACGGTTTTCTCATTGACGGTGGGAGTGAGGATTGCATCATGGAAGATGATGACCCAACTAGTTTCGAGCAGGCCATCACAAGTGGAGACTCTATAAAATTGCAGGATGTTATGCGATCTGAGATGGAATCCATGTACACCAACAATGTATGGACTTTGGAAGTTGCTCCTGAAGGGGTAAAATCCATCGGGAGCAAGTGGATCTTTAAAAAGAAAATTGGTGTAGATGGAAAAGTTGAGACTTTCAAAGCTAGACTTGCAGCAAAAGGTTTTCGTCAACGACCAGGTGTCGCCTACGATGAAACCATTTCTCTATTGGCTATGCTTAAGTCCATCAGGATCTTACTTGCCATTGCTGCATACCATGACTATGAAATCTAGCAGATGGACGTCAAGACTGTTTTTCTAAATGGCGATTTAGAAGAGAGCGTGTACATGACACAGCCAGAGGGCTTCTTAGACAGTGGGAATAGCGGAAGCGTGTGCAAGATGCTTAAATCCATCTATGGATTAAAGCAGGCATCGTGGAGCTGGAACATCTGTTTTGATGAAGCTATCAAAGAGTTTGACTTCATCAAAAACGTAGATGAACCTTGTATACACAAGAAGGTTGTAGAGAGTAAGGTTGTCTTCATCGTATTGTACTTGGATGACATACTCTTGATAGGAAACGATGTTCCTATGCTACACTCGGTCAAGCTCTTATTATCACATAAGTTCTCCATGAAAGATCTAGGTGATGCCTCCTACATCTTGGAGATTAAGATCTATAGAGATAGATCTAAAAGGATATTGGAATTGTCCTAATCGAGGTATATTGACACCATACTAAAGAGGTTTAGTATTGAAGATTCTATGTGTGGTAATTTACCCGCCTTCTCAGGAATCACACTCTCCAGAGAGATGTCTCCCAAGACGGATTTGGAGAGGGCTCGCATGCAAGGGATACCCTATGCTTCAGTAGTCGGGTCTATCATGTATGCGATGTTATGTACCAGACCAGATGTAGCTTACTCACAGGTGTAGTGAGAAGGTATCAATCAGATCCTTGGGAAAGCACTGGACAACTGTGAAGAACATTCTTAAATACTTGAGAAGGACTAAAGAAATGTTCTTGGTGTATGGTAACGGTGAATTCCAGGTGGAGTCCTTTAACGATTCAAGCTTCCAGAGTGATAAGGACGACAGTAAGTCGGTCTTGGGTTTTGTCTTCACCCTCAATGGAGGGGCGGTATATTGGAAGAGTTCCAAGAAAGATACCGTAGTAGACTCGACGATGGAGACTGAATACATCGCTGCCAACGATGCTGCCTAAGAGGCTGTCTGGATGAAGAAGTTCATTGCTGAACATGGTGTGGTTCCATCCATTGAGCATCTAATACTTGTGTATTGTGATAACAATGGAGTTGTGGCTTTGGGCAAGGAACACCGGTCCCATCAGAGATCCAGTCATATTCTTAGGCGGTATCACCAGATCGGGGAGATAGTAGATCGATGGGAGATTGGGGTCAGGAGAGTTGACATGAAGGACAACGCAGTGGATCCACTCACGAAGGCCTTCCTCCAGACGCAGTTTGAGTGACTTTTTGGGATGTTGGGTATGAGATACTACAACAACTGGCTTTAGTGCAAGTGGGAGATTTTTAGGAATATGTATGCCCTAGAGGCCATTATTGTATGATATTGTGGATGCTTGGACATATATATAGAGGACTTTCTTGCTCGACATGATAGTATGCTATCTTGTTGCTCTTTATCTTAACATGTACACTTGTATTATTATACCGTCTCTCTAATACATGTTGATAAAGCCCTTAGGATGTTTGCTTGACTACCAGGACTATGATGCGGATCACACTACTGGGACTTGTGTAGTCCACAAGCACACCCTTTAACAGTTCCTAGTCGAGGGAGTATCGAGACAGGGCATCGATATTCCAGTAGGGGGTGATGGTTATCCCATAACCATTGGTGTTTGACATCAAATATTGTACATGGGTGCTCATTAGAGAATGGGTACACTGAATAGGACTCGCCGAGAACTCCTAGATGGTATCATACCTATCGTCAGATAGCAGTTCTCTTGTGACACTGGTACAGGTTAGTCTGTAGACCCGAGATCGTCATAGTGTCTTGTGTGGTTCCCACTATTCTTTGATTTCATCCCTACCACGGCTGAAAGGAGTCATGCAAACGGGTGGATTTTGGGTACAGTCCCGAGTCATAAGGAGGCAGTGAGCAATAGGAAGGGTTTCGCCTTTCCCGGTATAGGGAGTTGATGTTGCGCTATGCTCGATTGGCTATAATAGTAAGTCTCTGACCAGGGCAGATGAGATTTACTAGTAAGTGTTATCAGTAGTTTCTCGAACCGTTATGAGCCATACATCGGCATGACTTATCAAGTTACTGGGGTCTGACGATTCTACCCCTAAACTCGATATGCGACATATCAGACGAAGAGACAGGACTGTACGGTAAGTGTTAGTTATAGGCTTCATGGCAGTTTGGACAAGCTTGCTTGATGATCTTCTAATCGCTCATTACCTGGGTAGCCGTTACGTCCATCTAGTACCGTTTATGGCTTGTGGGTAACTGATGTGATCATTACCTACTGCTGGCATATTGAGGAGTCTTTAGAGTCCCACACAGAGGTTTTCTAGTTCAAGCGAAACGAAGCATGGCGCATATGCTGATATGTGCAGGAGATTGATTAAATACGAGTATATGATACCATATTCTAATCTGGTGACATAAGTTATAGGTTAGGTTATATGTTGTAGGGTTCCTAGGCACACTAAGGAGGTCTCACGAGGCATCAACCATGCCAAATTCAAATTTTACAAGTGCCGAGAAACCCTAATACGGATCGTTGACTAGAGTTTAAGGTGAAAACGATAACTAGTTAACAACTTAACTAAGAGTGAACGGAAATACAACCTTTGTAGATCCGGTCCTCCACCTCTATAGCTCCGTGATGATGTCCCCTTGCTGCGATCATCGGATCACGGGCTCTAGCGTCGGCTTCATCGGAGAAATGGGCGGGCTAGGTCATCGACTTCGATGCCGAAGATGATCTACGTCGAGGCAACACAAGATCAAGCTCCAACTTCACCAAGCCATGAAACTTGTGAAGAAAACACCCTATACTACTTGGCAAGTGGTAGAGGATGAAGAAATCGGAAGTAGGTTCACTTTAGAATCGGATTTCTCACTCTTTTTCTCAAGATGCCATTAATGGTAGCAAGCTTTCTTCTTTTTTCAAGAAGAAGAAGAAGAAGAAAAGAATATGATAAGAATAAAAAGGATTAAGTTAAAAAGAAAAACCCATTCATTCTTATCATATTGCAACCATAGTTAAGTGTAGAGAATGAACTAAGGTTAGTTGAATGGTTAGGTTTAGGAGATGAAGACAAAATGGTCATTTTTAGTCAAAGATGCATGAAGCATCAAGAAAGTTCTAAAAGCAACCATTTTGTTTTCCTTTTCTTTTAACCAAAAATGAATAGATAAATAAAAGAAATGAAACCTTAACCATTCACTAAACATAGTGTATAGCATACACACACCCAAGGTTGCATGTATCATCAAACATGATACAAACAAGTGTACAAAAATATCACATATACAATGTGCACTTCAAGTGAGAAAATCCATTTTATGTGAACCAATACTAGTTAATGCTAAGTAATATATCAAATATATAATTATACATTAAATCATTAAATCAACACTTGATTTAATTATCCGGTCATATCGCATATAACCGACTAGTATCAAGTGTATCAATGTATCGAATCAACACTTGATTCGGTAACCCGGCTATATCACATATAACCTTCCGATGATACAGTAAACCTCATATGCGCATACACGCATTATTCTCGGTCCCGTACATATCTCATATGCGCTCCTATTTCGTTTCGCTTGAGCCAGGAAACCTCTGTGTAGGACTCTAAAGACTCGTCAATACGCTGGCAGCAGGTGAAGATCATATCAAACACCCACAAGACGCAAGCGGTCTGCTAAACGTAACGGCCACCCGGGTATTGAGCGATCAGAAGATCGAAGAGCAAGCCCACTCACACTCCTGTGAATCCAACCAGTAACACTTACCGTACAGTCCGGTCTGTTCGTCTGATATGTCGCATATCTCGCCTAGGGGTGGTTAACGTCAGACCCCAGTAGCTCGATAAGTCGTGTCGATATGAGGTCTATAACAATTCGAGAAACTACTGGTAACACTTACCAGTAAATCTCAGCAACCCTGGCCAGGGATTTCCGGTTATAGCCAATCGAACACAGCGCAACATCAACTCCCTATACCGAGAGAGACGAATCCCCTCCTATCGCTCATTGCCTCCATGTGATTCGGGACTGTACCCAAAAGCCACCGTTTTGCATGCCCTCTTGGACGTGGTAAGGTGGAAATCAAAGCACAGTGGGAATCACACAAGACTCTATGACAATCTCGGGTCAACAGACTACTCTGTACCAGTGTCACCAGAGAACTTCCATCTGACGTAAGGTATAATACCATCCGGGAGTTCTCGGCGAGTCCGTCCAGTGTACCCAGTCTCCACTGAGCACCCGTATATCATCTCTGATGTCAAACACCAATGGATATGGGATCATCCATCGCCCATCTGTATGGGTCGAGAAGGTATACGCTAGTCTACTCTGGTATATCGATGCCCCGTCTCGATACACCCACGACTAGGGACCTTGAAGGATGTACTTATAGACTATCATGTCCCCACTAGTATGATCCGCATCATAGTCCAGGTAGTTAAGTACACATCCTAAGGGCTTTACCAACATGTAACAGAGAGACAATCAGTATACACGTTAAGGCAAAGAGTAACCAGATAGCATACTATCATGTCGAGCAAGAAAGTCCTCCCTATATATGTCCCAGCATCCACTACAATATACATCCTATGTACAGTAATGGCCTCTAGGGCATACATATAACTAACAATCTCCCACTTGCACTAGGGCCGTCTGTAGCAGTGGTTGCAGTATCTCATACTCAACCATCCCATAAAATTCTCTCTCTGGGAAAAGGCCTTTGTGAGTGGATCCGCCATGTTGTCCTCAGAGTCTACACTCCTAACCTCGATCACCTTGGAGATCAGCCATCTCCATGATCAGGTGATACTGCCTTAGAATATGTCTGGATCATTGATGGGACGGACGTTCCTTGGCATAAGCCACAACTCTATTGTCATATAATGGGAGGAAATAAGTTCATCTCATGAACAAATATACACCCAGACTTCCTCTTTGGTAGCATCTTTGGTAGCGATGTATCTTGCCTTTATCGTCTAGTATGTCACAGTATCTAGCTTGGAACTCTTCCAACATACCGTCCCTTTACTGTGGGTAAAGACAATGCCTGTGACTGACTTTCAGTCGTCCTTATCACCCTGAAACACTTCCAGTGATTCTCCCCAGGATCAATTGATACCATCTCACTACAACTAGTGAGTATCCTAACATCCAATTAGATCTATCTTATAGATCCGAAACCCAGGATTTATTAGGTATCAGTTTGATCCTATGTGGAGAATCCTTGGGATAAGCGGAGATTGACCGAGCGTAGCATAGGAAACTCTTTCCCTATCAAGTGTATGTCATCCACGTACTCTACGAGGATCACCACAATACTCCCTACTACCCTTCCGTTTATACAAGGTTCATCTACCATTTTGATGATGTCAAACTCTTTGACTAACACATCAAAACAGACGTTCCAACTCCGCGATACCTGCTTTATCACATAAAACATCTTGTCCACGTTTCCGCTGCTCCCACTGTATATGAGGCTCTCTGGCTGTGTACTTATAGACGCACTCTTCTAAAACACCATCTAGAAAAGCAGTCATGGCACCCAACCGCCAGATATCGTAGTCATGGTATGTGGCCGTGGCAAGTAGGATCTGGATGGACTTAAGCATAGCTCCTTAGAAAAGGTTTCATCATTATCCACGCCTGGTCGATGACAAAAACCTTTAACAAGTCTAGCTTTGAAAGTCTCAACTTTTCCATGTACACCAAGTAATCTTCTCAAAATATACTTGCTCCTGATGGGGATTTAACCCTTCAGCTAAAGCAATCAAAGTCCATACTTTGTTGATGTATAAGGATTCCATCTCAGATCGCTAAGCATCCAGCCATTCTTACAGAGTCCCCACTCTCGATGGCCTGCTCGAAACTAGTTGGGTCATCATCTCATGATGCAATCCTCGCTCCCACTGTCATCGAGAAACCGAAGTATCTCTCAGGTGGGTGAGGAACCCTGCTAGATCGGCGGAGAGGCTGAGGTTCGTTGGTTACTATTGAATCCTTCGGTTCTACTAGATCATCTGCTGTAGTTTGTAGAGCTGGAACTTTTCCAGTTCTACATAATAGACCTTGCCTCGAGCTTGTCCGGATTTTGCTTTTAGACATAGTCCGGACAACCCCAAATCTTAACTAACTTAAGATATGGGCTCTTCCCTTTTCATATCACATATGAAGTGGTAGGCAACTGATTTGATCGGAACCCTATTCAATAGATATGCAACTTCTTAAGTGCATAACTCCCAAAAGCAAATAGGTGACTCAGTAGTACTCATCATAGAGCACACCATATCAAATAGGGTGTAATTGCTCCGCCCCGATACACCGTCGTGTTGTGGTGTATGCGGAGGAATAATGCTGAGAGAGAATCTCATTCTCCTTTAGAATAGTCCCAGAATTCTATGCACAAGTATTCTCCTCCCTGATCACATCAAAGGGCATAATACTTATACCCGTATTTTGGTTCTCTATTTCTAAATCATATTCTGTGAGTATCTCAAAAGGTTCGGACTTGTGTTTCAACAGGAACATATGTCTGAATCTTGAGAGATCATCAGAGAATGTAATGAAGTACAAAGAACCGGTCTTGGCATGTATAGACAGGGGACCTTACATACATCAACATGTATCATCCCAAAAGTTCACTTACTCTTTCTCTGTTTCCAATAAACAGAGCTATAGTCATCTAATCTTTGCGACATGACTGTCAAGTTTCACAAGATGTAAATTCAAACTAATTTAAATATGCATCTAAATGTAACTTAGCTAGTCGGGTCACATTGATATGACTTAAGCTACAATGCCTTAAGAAGGATCCGTTCATTTCTGAACTATTTCTCTTGTGTGTGTTCTCTATACTAAGAACTGTAGTTTGATTTAGAACGTCAATGCTTTTAGATAACGTGCCTGAACCGATCAACTTTTGATATAGGAAATGTTCAAAACATTATCCAACAATACAAAATTTTATCATTTCTTTACTAATAATGAGACTGATATGATTTTGTATATCAGGTTCGGTATCTAATAACATTCGTTCAGAATAAATGTATTTGTAATACAGGGTGACAGTGACCAACAGACTTGGCTTCAACACTTGCCCCATTTTCTGCCTCATGAAACTTATCACCCGTTCTCAGTTCTTTATAACGAACACACCCGAAGATGATGCATCATATGCACTTTCTTCGTTTGGGCAGCATAGGAATTCTGGTATTCCCTATATCCTGCTCCGTCTTATAACAATTATAAGTTGGAGCGGGACCAACGTTCCCCAGCTCAGTATAACAAGCGGGTTCGGTCAATACATCCGTATTATTATCTTGATTAAGGCGTGACATGGTCGCTACCTGGAGAGAGAGAGAAGAAAACATTTAGCGTATACTCTTGCAAGATCAGATTGGTTATTATTTTATCTAATCAGGATAGCTCCCACTGTTTTTATCAAATCTTCCTTCAAACCCTAAAAGGAAAGACTAGCCGGGATTAATTACACGCTACAAGTTCGCCAATCTTTCAGCCAGGCCAGTGTCGGTACTTTGAGGGAGGTTCCTCGTGCTTTCGCACGGACCTAATTACGGTAAATCTCGTTTTCCCAGAGGCGTAACCCCTTTGACACCTTTCTAGACACCTACTTGATTGGCTAATTGTAATGTGTAAAACTCTCCCAGAAGTAACAATTACTCGCAGCGGGTATCGGGATCGAACTATCTCAAAGAAGGTATGCAATCTCATTGCAAATTTCAACACTTGAAATTCCCGATAATTTTGCCCCTAACGTCCTATGACCTTGACGCAGGCCAACAAACCATAGTGCGCTAGTCAAGTTCAACCCGTCATTTCCTGATTGAATTAAACCCACTCGCACGACCCTTGACGCAGGCCAACAAAGTCGCACGACTACCCTAATCCAATCTGCATCATATGCATAAGCAGATAAATACTAGTTAGCTACCGCACACTACGCCTTGACGAAGGCCAACAAACGTAGCACGAATACTAACTACTACTTATCTGAAATGACGGAGGGCTACGACAGGTTTTTCTGAAAACCTATTGCGTAATGAACTTGATATCGTTGTAGAATCAAATGATTTTAAAATGGAGTGCTTTTGAGGGCTTTCTAGTTTTGCTTAAGGGGTCACTCCCGGTGAAGGGATCGTCGGCCCTTTCCTCGTCGAATGAGGTGCGGGATATATCATATATATCACTGTGCAAAGCAGAAACTATAGAAGCAATCAAAAGACAAATCGAGAGTTGTAGCATCTGCCAGTTATTGCTAAAGGAGTCACTCCCGGTGAAGGGATCTCGGTCGTTTCCTCATCGAATAAGGTGCAGGATATATCACATATACCGCTGTGCAAAGCAAGAACTGTAGCTGCCTGTTTTATTTTTGAAATTCGATTCCACAACATCTTAGGTATCTTCTCTTTCATTAATCACATTAATGAAGTCCCATCATTTAAGTCCACCTAAACATCACAGATAAATATAACGTACGCTTATGCCATCCGCATTCGCCTCGATGTCCCGTCTGCACCGTTAGGTTAGGTAACTAACGCCAGAGCGAGGCAGGGCTAGCGCGGGTGTAAAACATAAGCAACGTCTATATAATATATCATATATACTATATATAATATCTATCTGAAAATATCACATGATCACATCACAGTTAACGCAGCAGAAAATATCATATGAAATATTGGATATACTAGGACGTCCGTGTTTTAATACGAGCCAGTATAAAACACGGATTCCACGGTCGTGATTAATAGCCAAACCCACACCCCTAGACCCCTACGAGAGCGGCAAGCAACCCTACCAATTCTAGAGTTAGGAGACCCGGACTCGACTCCTCGAGTTGGTCTCCCACTGGACTCTAGAACCCGGTTACTTGTGCTCTCCTCCTTGGGTCTATCCTAGTGCGGAAAAGAAAATAATATACAACAACGGTGACAACTTCCGCAACCTGGAAGTGCCCCAATAAAATAATATTACATACAAGTTTTTACATGAATGAAAATGAAAAATACTCATCTCACATAAAAACCCTCGGCTATTCAAACACGACGATCCAATATAACATATCCAGCAACACATAACATCACATGTCATCAACGTAAGTAAATATGCGCATCCCAATTGTCGTTGATATATAGCAACGAAACCGGCGATATCACATATTACACTTACGGTCACAGAAAAGAAAGTGTAAAACTAGAACATTTGGAATCCGCAACCTCTTTAGACATCGCATGCCTAATCAAATGAAATACTTAGACATCGCATGCCTAACAATTATAAACCCCGCATTTTAGTCTCATTATCGAAAACTCTTTTCAATATCAAGTCGGGCAATTCAACAGGATTCTCGACATTCTGATCGAATGCTCGTCTCAAACATTAGTAGGCGGCCACACCCCTGATACCGTCGATGAAGTGCACCAAGGCGGAACACCGCTGCCGCGAGCACTCAAAAGGATGCTTTCGGCGACGGGGTTCTCCTACAGTCACTTGGTCGGGGCTATGGAGTGAGGCTGTCTATTAAATTTACTCGGCGAGTATCCGCGTACGCTACGTGATTGCGGCGGACTTTTGATCACATCAAAATTCCGCGGCAACCGATCAAGTGAGACTAAACTGCTATCTTTACAACATTCATTCAGTTATCTCATAACTACTTGTGAATTCCAAATGTTGTATCACATTCCGGGTAAATAGAAAATGTTAAACTTTCCGATTGAACAATCAAACACCCAAGTTTTCCCGAAACTGCTCAACACATGAAATAAGTTTAAAAACATTCACTTCGTGCCTCAGTACCAACGGTCCAGCCGTGGAAGGGTCAAGCCAACGCCTCACATGTGGCACGCCGTACTGCCCTAAACCCTAAGGTTCAAAAGGGCAGTTCAAGACGGTCACATAATCGAGTTAAGGTTTGTTGTCTTCTAGAGGAACCATCACGTTACTTGCACTACTTAGAACGTGATTAAACTACGGTAATATCCAACAATTGGAAATTTCCCGGCAGGGGAAAAAGTGGGTATTTATATCCCGTCGAACTTTTTAACATATTCTAAAATTACCCGGAAAAGCACATAGACAAAGTTTGAAATTTCCGATCGAATCATCGAAGCCCCAAAACACCCCAGAAAACTCAACTCTTGAGTGCAAATTAAAAATTCCCAGAAAACTCAGCACCTGAAGAAACAAATTACTATGCAAAAATTGAAGGCTGATCTCATCATATGGCCGCTGAACCGCCGCAGAAGCCAGGCTTCCGCCGCGGTTCCGCCGCGCTTTAGGCGCATCTTTTGGTCGTTTTTGCACCATAATTCTTAGAACTTCCTACTGAATTTATTAAGCATTTTTAATCTGGAAAAAACCCAGTTTAGAAAAAATGTACAGAGAGGGGTTATGGATTAGGGTTTCGGGTTCGATCGGGTTTCTAACTCCGTCTACGCATCTCCTAAGGCTCTAGCTAGGCTCTGATACCACTGTAGGGTTCCTAGGCACACTAAGGAGGTCTCACAAGGCATCAACCATGCCAAATTCAAATTTTACAAGTGCCGAGAAACCCTAATACGGATCGTTGACTAGAGTTTAAGGCGAAAACGATAACTAGTTAACAACTTAAGTAAGAGTGAACGGAAATACAACCTTTGTAGATCCGGTCCTCCACCTCCATAGCTCCGTGATGATGTCCCCTCTGTAAGTCGATGTTCAACACCCCAATACTTGTGGGGAGGCGGAAATATGAATAACAATCAAGTTCTATGATCAAACATCGATTAACCGTACGAATCGTTTGCTATACAAGTTTTAACAAAAGCTTTAGAGTTTTAATCTACTATGCGAAGAGATTATACCAAACGGTTCTAGTCCTTCGTCTTGATGTTGTCTACGGCCTCTTTGGATCTCCACGTCCTCTTCGGCTTTCTCCCGTGATAGACGATCCACCCGAGAACCCTAATCCAAGCTATAACCTCTAAACTTGAGGTTACTTAGTTTCTCTAGTTGCTAAATAGAGTTGCTAAGATGATGTAGAGATAGGTTATGGAGTAATTAGTCTTTCCTAATCCTTGTTCTCAACTCATGAGGGGTAGGATTAGGGTTTGGTGAAGGAGAGAGAACTTGAAGAGAGAGAGTGAGAAGATGATAATGATAATATTATAATGAATAAAGCTTCTCACTTGATATATATGAAACATAATGAATTAAAAGAAATTAATAAAAAGATAATATTCATCATGTTTCATTAAATCAAGTGGGTGATTCATCATGTGAGTCATTAAGCAATTAATGATGCATTAATGATATGATGAATCACTCACAATGAGTCACTTAATCATTAAATGAAAATGCCACATCTCTCTTTATGTCACATCCTTCTAGAAGCTTCTCGGAAAATTACGAGAACGCCCCTCTCATCCGTGAAAACACGGAAAAACTTTAGACTGTATAAATCCAATAACCTGATACTAGAATCTGGCTTAAACCAAAGCCGGCTAGTAAAAACTGTCCGAATGTCGTACGTTCGTTCAAGCACGTATGCGTCCGAACCTTTGTCGTAAAACCATACGACCTCTATATCTTTTCGCCTGGGTTTGGGAAATCTCTGTGTGGGACTCTAAAGACTCGACTACTACGCTGGCAGTGGGTTTAACCACAGACCGCAAGCGGCATTAGCTGTACGTAACGGTCCCCAGGTAGTTGTCGATAAGAAAGCTGATGAGGTAACCCATCTGAAATCCTACTGAGCCTGTCTGTGACAATATCCGCGCAGTCCGGTCTGTTCGTCTAAGAGTATCGCATGTATGGTCTAGGGAGGTGGTGGATGTCAGACCCCTAATAACCGTACAAGTCGTGTCGGTATGGCTTTATCACCATCCGAGAATCTACTGATCAACTTATCAGTAATTCTCAATCAGCCCTGGCCAGGGACTTATGGTAATGACCAACCGATCACCGTGCGATATCAACTCCCTATACCGGGAGAGACGAATCCCTAACAGTCACTCACTGCCTCCACGTGGCTCGGGACTGTGCCCAACTGAAACGTGTTTGCACGACTCCTTTGAGCCGTGGTAGGGTAACAATCAAAGCACAGTGGGAACTCACACGAGACAAATGATGACCTTAAGTCAACGGACTATCTGCACACATGTCACCTGAGAACTGCTATCTGACGTTAGGTATAATACCATCCAGTCAGTTCTCGGCGAGTCCTGTCCGGTGTACTCACACCCAGTGAGCATCTGTATACAATCTTAGGTGAACACCACCAATGGATGCGGGACCAATCCATTGCCCCTCGTCAGGGTCTAGATATGTATACACTAGTCTACTCCGGAGTATCGATGCCTAATCTCGATACTCCTGCGACCAGGGACATCTAAGGGTGTGCCTATTGACTATCCAGCTCCCACTAGTATGACTGCCATCACAACGCCGGTAGTCAGACAAACACCCTATGGGCTTTATCAACATATATATATAAATACCAAGTAAAATATATTATACGTTAAGACAAAGTCAAACCAAATAGCGTACTATCATATCAAGCAAGACTGTCATGTACATACATATCCCAAGCATCCTATACAATGTGGGCCTCTAGGGCATATATATCCAACAATCTCCCACTTGCACTAAGGCCTATAATTGGCGCAATGAGTACCCACTGTCTCTACCAGATCCAGTTGCTTGCGTACCGCATGCCCAACATCTCAAAAAGCCTCTCGAACTGTACTTGTGGAATGGCCTTGGTGAATGGATCTGCCGTGTTGTCTTTTGTGTCTACTCTCCGTATCTCGATCTCCCGACGATCCACGATCTTCCTGATCAGGTGAAACCGCCTTAAGATATGCCTGGATTTCTGATGGGACCTTGGTTCCTTCGCTAAAGCTACAGCGCCATTGTTATCGCAATACAAAGGTATTGGATTGGCAATGGACGGAACCACCTGATGTTCAGAAATGAACTTCCTTATCCAGACAGCCTCTTTTGCGGCTTCACTAGCAGCTATATACTCAGCCTCCATAGTTGAGTCTGCGACGGTATCTTGTTTGGAACTCTTCCTACTTACCGCCCCTCCATTAAGGGTAAACACAAAACCCGAAATAGATTTAGAATCATCCTTGTCACTTTGGAAGCCGGAGTCGGTAAAAGCCTCTACCTGGAGGTCCTTATTGCCGTAAATCAAGAACATCTCCTTAGTCCTTCTCAGGTACTTGAGAATGTTCTTCACCGCTATCCAATGTTTCTCACCTGGGTCCGATTGATACCTGTTTACTACACTAAGTGCGTAAGCTACATCTGGTCTGGTACATAACATCGCATACATTATTGATCCTACCGCCGAAGCGTTGGGTATAATGCCCATGCGAGCCCTCTCTTCATCAGTCTTTGGAGACATCTCTTTGGAGAGGGTGATTCCATGACAAGCGGGCATATTGCCGCGTTTGGAATCTTCCATACTAAATCTCTTTAGTATAGTGTCTATATACCTGGACTGTGAAAGTCCCAATATTCTATTAGATCTATCTCGATAGATCTTAATGCCCAGAATGTATGATGCATCTCCCAAGTCTTTCATAGAGAATTTCTGTGACAAGAAGAGCTTTACTGATTGTAGTATAGGGATATCATTCCCTATCAGTAGTATGTCGTCGACGTATAAAACGAGGAAGACTACTGCTCCTTCTACAATCTTCCTATAAACACATGGTTCATCTATATTTTTGATAAAGTCAAATTCCTTGACTGTTTCATCAAAACAGATGTTCCAACTCCGCGATGCTTGCTTTAACCCATAAATGGATTTAAGCAATTTGCACACTCTTCCGCTGCTCCCACTGTCTAAGAATCCTTCTGGTTGATCCATGTAAACACTCTCTTCTAGATGTCCATTTAGAAAAGCTGTTTTTACATCCATTTGCCAGATTTCATAGTCATGGAAGGCAGCAATGGCAAGCATGATCCGAATGAATTTAATCATAGCTACTGGCGAAAAAGTTTCATCATAGTCCAATCCTGGTCTTTGACGAAAACCTTTTGCTACTAGTCTAGCTTTGTACGTTTCCACTTGTCCAAATGTACCAATCTTCTTTTTAAAGATCCATTTGCACCCAACTGGTTTTACCCCAGGAGGAGCAACTTCTAAAGTCCATACTTTATTGGTATACATGGATTCCATTTCGGATCTCATTGCATCCAGCCACTTTACTGAGTCGCTACTTGTGATAGCCTGCTGGAAACTAGTAGGCTCATCATCATCGATGATGCAATCCTCTCGATCCCCATCAGGAAGAAAACCATAGTATCTTTCAGGAGGATGAGAAAGCCTACTAGATCTGCGGAGTGGCGTTGGTTCGTCATGTTCTATTGAAATCTGAGATTCTTCTAAGTCCTCGGTTACAGCTTGAGGTTCTGGAATTTCTTCCAGTTCTACCGCGCTCCCACTAATTTCTTTTGCAAGAAATTCGCTTTCTAAGAAGACAATGTGACGAGTGACAAACACCTTTTGTTCTTCAGTATGGTAGACCATGTACCCCCTTGAATGCTTGGGGTATCCTACAAACTTGCACAAAACCGATCGTGCCTCGAGCTTGTCCGGATTATGCTTTTTAACATATACCGGACACCCCCATATCTTGATATACTTGAGATATGGTCTCTTCCCACACCACATTTCATATGGAGTGGTAGGTACAGACTTAGTTGGAACTCTATTTAATAGATATGCGGCTGATTCTAGAGCAAATCCCCAGAAGGAAAGTGGCAACTCAGCACTACTCATCATTGATCGCACCATATCTAATAGCGTGCGATTCCTTCTTTCTGATACACCATTATGCTGAGGTGTATAAGGTGGAGTAAGCTGAGAGAGTATTCCATTTGCTTTCAAGTATTCAAGGAAACTGGTACTTAAGTATTCTCCACCTCGATCAGATCGAAGTGTCTTGATGCTTTTACCAGTTTGTTTCTCTACTTCATTTTTATACTCCTTAAACTTCTCAAAAGCCTCGGATTTATGCTTTATTAAGAACACATGTCCATACCTAGAGAAGTCATCAGTAAAAGTGATGAAGTAGGAGTGACCACTTCGTGCATGTATAGACATCGGACCACATACATCACTGTGTACTAGTCCCAAGAGTTCGGCGGCTCTTTCTCCGTGTCCGGTGAACGGAGATTTGGTCATTTTTCCTTTGATACATGATTGACAAGTTGCATATGATGAATATTCAAACGAATCTAGATATCCATCTTTATGTAACTTAGTCAACCTTGTTTCATTTATATGACCAAGTCTACAATGCCATAGGAAGGCTTGATTCGAATCTTGAGCCTTTCTTTTACGCGTGTTTTGAATATTGAAAATTTGTGGTTGATTAAGTATGTTTATGCCGTTTTCCAGTGTGCCAAACCCAATCAGTTCTTGATTTAGGAGAATGTTCATGACATTTCTTTCAAGCACAAAATTATATCCTTTATTAGACAATAAAGATACTGATATAATATTACACAACATACTGAGAATACAAAAACAGTTATACAATACCAAAATGTTTCCACTATTCAACCCTAGGTGATATTCCCCTATTGCAATTGCATCTACATGCATTCCATTGCCCATCCGGAGAGTCATATCACCTGCCCCCAGTACTCTACTATTTCTCAGATCCTGCAAAGAATTACAGATGTGAGAACCAGAACCGGTATCAAGTACCCATGAAGTAGAGTTAACTGAAAGACAATTTTCGATTACGAACACACCTGAAGTAGAAGCAACAACTTGCTTCATGTCCTTGGCTTTGAAGGCCTGACAATCCTTCTTCCAGTGCCCCTGCTTGTGACAATAGAAGCATTCGTTCTTTTCTGCCTTCACCCTTCCTGCCTTGTTCGTTCCCTGCACCTTCTTGACCCCACCCTTCGGTTTGGTGGCTTTCATCTTCTTCTTCCCTTTAGCTTTCTCTTTAGTTTTAGAAGAAGATGATTGGCCAACATACAGAACGGGGGTCTTCTCCTTTTTCAAGGAGGTCTCTGCTACCCTCAACATATTGAGGAGCTTTGGAAGATCCGCTTCCATTTCGTGCATGTTGAAGTTCAGCACGAACTGAGAGAAGGTGTGGGGAAGGGACTGCAAAATAAAGTCGATATACAAATCATTCTCTAGCACGCATCCCAGGTTTGCGAGTTCCTCAATGAGGATGATCATTTTGAGGACGTGCTCTCCAACAGACGATCCTGGAGCTAACCTCATCTGGAAGAGTTTCCTTGAGGTTTCGTACCTCGCGATACGGGAGTGTTCACCATACAATTCCTTGCAATGGAGGAATATGGATGCAATATCCATACTCTCGTGCTGTTTCTGGAGTTCATTATTCATGGACGCCAGCACGATACACTTAGCTCGCTCACAGTCTAGATCCCAGGTTTTACGAACTTCCTTGTCCGCAACTGAGGAATCTGGTCCTGGGATAAGGGGAGGAACAGCGGTGGTAACATATGCAACTTTGTCATAAGTCAGTGCAATATTGACGTTTCTTAGCCAGTCTTTATAGTTCTGCCCGGTTAGTATATTCTTTTCGAGTAATAGTTTTAGTCCAGTCATGGTAGCTGCCAGAGAGAGAGAAAAGAAAACACTCAGCATATGCTCTTGCAAGTTTAGATTGGTTTATTAATTTATCTAAACAGGATGGCTCCCACTGTTTCCTCAAATCCTTCTTCAAAACCTAAAAGAAGAACTAGTCAGGATTTAATCACACGTCACAATACTTGCTTAACCTTTCAGCCAGGCTGGTGTTGGTACTTCGAGGGAGGTTTTCCAACGCTTTCGCGAAGTTCCTTAATTAAAGAACCTCTTTTCCCTGGAGGCGTAGCCCCTCTAACACCTTTCTAGGCACCTACTTGGTTTATAGCATTGATTGTTAAGTGAGAGAAATTCCCGAGAGTAATCCTACTCATCAGTGGGATCGGGATCCAACTATCATTGTATGATGCCCTAGATGGAAGCCACTCTAGTCACCACACTCCAGAAGGTAAGCTAAATCTGCAAGTTTCCTTTATGTTTGAAACTCCCGATGTGATTTTTACCCCAAGCTCTTATAGACCTTGACGTAGGCCAACAAGTCATAAGACGCAAGTCAAGTTCTACCCGTCGTTGTCCTGATCAATTTAAATACATCGTACAAGCCCTTGACGTAGGCCAACAAGGTGTACGTCTGTATTAAACTAATGCATCTATCTATGCAACAAATAGGCACACACACTGCTACCATACACTATGCCTTGACGTAGGCCAACAAGCATAGCATGAATACGATGTGCTGTCTATCTGAAACGACGGAGGGTTACGGCTGGTTTTTGGCAAAAAACCGTTTACGTAATGAACTTGATTTGATCGAAGGAACTAAGATAGCTTTTATTAAAAGGAGTGGTTTAAGCTCCGCATTTAAAATTTGCTTTTTCAAGAAAACCGAGTGGTTTTTAGAAATTGTTCCAACGATTCAGTTTAGGTTTTATTTTCTTTGCATTAATGATAATGCGTCCCATCTTTAACCTATCATTACAGATAACAACGAAAATATGACGTTCTCTTATGCCATCCGCATTCGCCACGGGGTCCCGTCATCACACGTTAGGTTACTTAACTAACGACAGAGCGGGGGCTGGGCTAGCGCGGGTGTAAAACATAAGTGACGTCTAAATAGCTATCATATATATAGATATTTTACATTCGTCTGACGCAATGATATACATTCCAGAACACAGATAAACAATATTGGATTTGCAAGCAATCTGTATTTCTTTTGAGCCTGCAAGAAAAGACAGATTACACAGTTGTGATGAATAGCCATTACCCCACCCAAGATCCCTACGGGTACGGCAAACTACCCGCCCGGCAGTTTGTGTACCCCACCTTGGATGTGTCCTAGGAGAAAAAACAGTAAAAAGAAATAATACAACGGTGGCTACAACCGCAACCTGGATGTGCCCCGCAAAAAAAAAATATTACAACTTGTTACATTTACATCAAATGAATTAAAACAATAACACATCACAAAACCCGGCTAATCACCACAACAGTCCAATACAGTTTATATACACAAACAGTTAAAATCCATTTCAGAAATGTGCAACCCCCTGCCAACTGACATACTAGCAGTTAGGGGAGGTTTACGAACACATTATACAATCACAGATATAATCCAATATGAAAATACTGTACAATTTCGATCGATTAAACATCTTTAATATTGCTCCAAAAACTGCTCTGTAAATCTGAAACCTGAGCAAAATTAAAAATTACCAGAGAATCCCAAATATCACAGAGAACCACCACAAGAAAAATGGTTCCCTGAAACGTCAAAACGGCGGCGGATCCGCGGCGGGAACAGTGCTAGGCTCCGCGGATCCGCGGCTAAGTTGGCGATTCAGGGCACCAAATTTTTTGTGTGTTCTACTGCTATCATTTTAAGCTTTCTGAACAGCCCTGAAAAATTTTTGGACTTCATTTAAATTTCGACAGAAACTTGATGTTTTTGGGGTTTTCCGGCTTCGTTTTTCCGTTCGAAATTCGTACAAATTTCCAATAAAGTTAAAACTTGTTTAGCTAGGCTCTGATACCACTGTAAGTCGATGTTCAACACCCCAATACTTGTGGGGAGGCGGAAATATGAATAACAATCAAGTTCTATGATCAAACATCGATTAACCGTACGAATCGTTTGCAATACAAGTTTTAACAAAAGCTTTAGAGTTTTAATCTACTATGCGAAGAGATTATACCAAACGGTTCTAGTCCTTCATCTTGATGTTGTCTACGGCCTCTTTGGATCTCCACGTCTTCTTCGGCTTTCTCCCGTGATAGACGATCCACCCGAGAACCCTAATCCAAGCTATAACCTCTAAACTTGAGGTTACTTAGTTTCTCTAGTTGCTAAATAGAGTAACTAAGATGATGTAGAGATAGGTTATGGAGTAATTAGTCTTTCCTAATCCTTGTTCTCAACTCATGAGGGGTATGATTAGGGTTTGGTGAAGGAGAGAGAACTTGAAGAGAGAGAGTGAGAAGATGATAATGATAATATTATAATGAATAAAGCTTCTCACTTGATATATATGAAACATAATGAATTAAAAGAAATTAATAAAAAGATAATATTCATCATGTTTCATTAAATCAAGTGGGTGATTCATCATGTGAGTCATTAAGCAATTAATGATGCATTAATGATATGATGAATCACTCACAATGAGTCACTTAATCATTAAATGAAAATGCCACCTCTCTCTTTATGTCACATCCTTCTAGAAGCTTCTCGGAAAATTACGAGAACGCCCCTCTCATCCGTGAAAACACGGAAAAACTTTAGACTGTATAAATCCAATAACCTGATACTAGAATCTGGCTTAAACCAAAGCCGGCTAGTAAAAACTGTCCGAATGTCGTACGTGCGTTCAAGCACGTATGCGTCCGAACCTTTGTCGTAAAACCATACGACCTCTATATCTTTTCGCCTGGGTTTGGGAAATCTCTGTGTGGGACTCTAAAGACTCGACTACTACGCTGGCAGTGGGTTTAACCACAGACCGCAAGCGGCATTAGCTGTACGTAACGGTCCCCAGGTAGTTTTCGATAAGAAAGCTGATGAGGTAACCCATCTGAAATCCTACTGAGCCTGTCTGTGACAATATCCGCGCAGTCCGGTCTGTTCGTCTAAGAGTATCGCATGTATGGTCTAGGGAGGTGGTGGATGTCAGACCCCTAATAACCGTACAAGTCGTGTCGGTATGGCTTTATCACCATCCGAGAATCTACTGATCAACCTATCAGTAATTCTCAATCAGCCCTGGCCAGGGACTTATGGTAATGACCAACCGATCACCGTGCGATATCAACTCCCTATACTGGGAGAGACGAATCCCTAACAGTCACTCACTGCCTCCACGTGGCTCGGGACTGTGCCCAACTGAAACCTGTTTGCACGACTCTTTTGAGCCGTGGTAGGGTAACAATCAAAGCACTGTGGGAACTCACACGAGACAAATGATGACCTTAAGTCAACGGACTATCTGCACACATGTCACCTGAGAACTGCTATCTGACGTTAGGTATAATACCATCCAGTCAGTTCTCGGCGAGTCCTGTCCGGTGTACTCACACCCAGTGAGCATCTGTATACAATCTTAGGTGAATACCACCAATGGATGCGGGACCAATCCATTGCCCCTCGTCAGGGTCTAGATATGTATACACTAGTCTACTCCGGAGTATCGATGCCCAATCTCGATACTCCTGCGACCAGGGACATCTAAGGGTGTGCCTATTGACTATCCAGCTCCCACTAGTATGACTGCCATCACAACGCCGGTAGTCAGACAGACACCCTATGGGCTTTATCAACATATATATATAAATACCAAGTAAAATATATTATACGTTAAGACAAAGTCAAACCAAATAGCGTACTATCATATCAAGCAAGACTGTCATGTACATACATATCCCAAGCATCCTATACAATGTAGGCCTCTAGGGCATATATATCCAACACCCTCGCTGTGATCATCGGATCCCGGGCTCTAACGTCGGCTTCATCGGAGAAATGGGCGGGCTAGGTCATCGACTTCGATGCCGAAGATGATCTACGTCGAGGCAACACAAGATCAAGCTCCAAGTTCACCAAGCCATGAAACTTGTGAAGAATACACCCTATACTACTTGGCAAGTGGTAGAGGATGAAGAAATAGGAAGTAGGTTCATTTTAGAATTGGATTTCTCACTCTTTTTCTCAAGTTGCCATTAATGGTAGCAAGCTTTCTTCTTTTTTCAAGAAGAAGAAGAAGAAGAAAAGAATATGATAAGAATAAAAAGGATTAAGTTAAAAAGAAAAACCCATTCATTCTTATCATATTGCAACCATAGTTAAGTGTAGAGAATGAACTAAGGTTAGTTGAATGGTTAGGTTTAGGAGATGAAGACAAAATGGTCATTTTTAGTCAAAGATGCATGAAGCATCAAGAAAGTTCTAAAAGCAACCATTTTGTTTTCCTTTTCTTTTAACCAAAAATGAATAGATAAATAAAAGAAATGAAACACTAACCATTCACTGAACATAGTGTATAGCATGCACACACCCAAGGTTGCATGTATCATCAAACATGATACAAACAAGTGTACAAAAATATATCACATATTCAATGTGCACTTCAAGTGAGAAAATCCATTTAATGTGAACCAATACTAGTTAATGCTAAGTAATATATGAATTATATAATTATACATTAAATCATTAAATCAACACTTGATTTAATGATCTGGTCATATCGCATATAACCGACTAGTATCAAGTGTATCAATGTAACGAATCAACACTTGATTCGGTAACCCGGCTATATCACATATAACCTTCCGATGATACAAATCGCGAGAATAGAATACGGTATCACATACACGCATTATTCTCGGTCCCGCACATATCTCATATGCGCTCCTATTTCGTTTCGCTTGAGCCAGGAAACCTCTGTGTAGGACTCTAAAGACTCGTCAATACGCTGGCAGCAGGTGAAGATCATATCAAACACCCACAAGCCTCAAGCGGTCTGTTAAACGTAACGGCCACCCGGGTATTGAGCGATCAGAAGATCGACGAGCAAGCCCGCTCACACTCCTGTGAATCCAACCAGTAACACTTACCGTAAAGTCCGGTCTGTTCATCTGATATGTCGCATATCTCTCCTAGGGGTGGTTAACGTCAGACCCCAGTAGCTCGATAAGTCGTGTCGATATGAGGTCTATAACAGTTCGAGAAACTACTGGTAACACTTAACAGTAAACCTCAGCAACCCTGGCCAGGGATTTCCGGTTATAGCCAATCGAACACAGCGCAACATCAACTCCCTATACCGGGAGAGACGAATCCCCTCCTATCGCTCATTGCCTCCATGTGATTCGGGACTGTACCCAAAAGCCACCATTTTGCACGCCCTCTTGGACGTGGTAAGGTGGAAATCAAAGCACAGTGGGAATCACACAAGACTCTATGACGATCTCGGGTCAACAGACTACTCTGTACCAGTGTCACCAGAGAACTGCCAACTGACGTAAGGTATAATACCATCTGGGAGTTCTCGGTGAGTCCGTCCAGTGTACCCAGTCTCCACTGAGCACCCGTATATCATCTCTGATGTCAAACACCAATGGATATGGGATCATCCATCGCCCATCTGTATTGGTCGAGAAGGTATACGCTAGTCTACTCTGGTATATCGATGCCCCGTCTCGATACACCCACGACTAGGGACCTTGAAGGATGTACTTATAGACTATCATGTCCCCACTAGTATAATCCGCATCATAGTCCAGGTAGTCAAGTACACATCCTAAGGTCTTTACCAACATGTAACAGAAAGACATTCAGTATACACGTTAAGGCAAAGAGTAACCAGATAGCAAACTATCATGTCGAGTAAGAAAGTCCTCCCTATATATGTCCCAGCATCCACGACAATATACATCCTATGTACAGTAATGGCCTCTAGGGCATACATATAACTAATATATGTGATATAACCAGATTATTGAATCAAGTGTTGATTTGATAATGTGATATACAGCTAGATGATATTAGTCGGTTATATGTGATATAACCGGATTATTGAATCAAGTGTTGTTTTAATAATATGATATATATTTATATTTGATATAATTATATATTAACTAATATTATTGCTGACTAATTATTTTCTTCTCTTAATATATATATATATATATGTATGTATATATGATATATGTATATATGATATATGTATATAATAATAATAATAATAATAATAATAATAATAATAATAATATATTATTATTTATGAAGCATGGTTGGATTGTCTATTTTGAGAAAATAGAAATAAGAGGCGGAAAATGGGGAGACTTTTGAGGAATGGGTGAAGCATGGCTTTGTTCATTATTTTATTCATTTGTTTGCACTATTGAAGCATGGTTCAATATATGTATTGTGTATGTTGTATGCTTCAATAAGTGAGGAAACAAGACTTAAGCCATTCTACACTTGTTCGTTGTTCTTGAGCTCATTTTTCTCTCTAGCTCTCTCCATCTTCTTCTTCCTCCTCCTCCAAGCCCTGACCCTCACATGTTATGTGAACCATAAGGCTTTGGGAAAACCTAAGTGAGCTAAACACCCTACTTTATCATACTAGTCTAGATTAGCACTTTAGACTAGGTTGTTTACTTCACTAATACAAGATTAGTGAAGAGGTAACTTGACCTAGAGGAACTTCGGGTGGATCATCTTTGATACGAAGGTCACAAAGTAAGCTCGATCCGTTCTTCAAGTGGAGCCTAGAGGAGTCGTAGGTGTAGGGATGCTAGACACGCGCACAAGGGTCTGTGAGGCATCAACCATGCCCGATTAAAAAATTAGCCGTGCTGAACAACCCAAAGCCGGAGCTTTAAACTAAGGTTTAGGCGAAAACAAGCATGTTAAACACTTTAACACTAAGTGAGAGGGATTACAACCTTTGTAGATCCGGTCCTTCACTTCAATAGCTCCGTGTAGATGTCCCCTTCACTGCGATCGTGAACTCCAGACTCTAGAGAAGCTCCACAAGAAGAACGAACGTGCTTTCTTCGATGACTTCGAGGCCAAAGATGATCTACGTCGGGGAGACACTAACTCAAGCTATTCCTTCACTAGGTCATGAACTTTGTGAAGAGAACACACTCTACTACATGGTAAGTGGTAGAGGATGAAGAAGTAGGAGGTGGGCTCACTTTAGAATTGATTTTCTCACACTTTTTCTCAAACTCCATTGAAGCTAGAAAGCTTTTGTTGAAATGAAGAAGAAGAAGAAGAAGTCTAATGAATAATTCATCCAAAATGAAAACTTATCCAATGAATTATTGCACCATGGTTGAGTTAAGCCCTCATGCTTAACTCATGTAGAGAATTAACCAAAGTATGAGGTTAAGGGTTGGGTTAACTAATATCGTAAGGAATGACAAAAGAGTTGACTTTGTCAATGTTGCATACAAGCTTCTACAAGCTTGAAAACATTGACTAATGTCTCCTCTGTTTTGTTATTCTTAAGGAAATAAGTAAACCCTAATTAAACCTAAACTTGATATAAGTCTCATACACCCTTCTTGTATGTATCATCAAGCATGATACAGACATATACACTTGCATATATCACATATAAACAATGTGCACAATTTAGTGAGAAAATAAATCATAAGTGAGCTAATACTAGTTAATGTAATGTAATATATCAAATATATAATTATAGATTAAATTATTAAATCAACTCTTGATTTAATAACCCGGCTATAACCGACTAATATCATGTGTAACAACTTATCGAATCAACACTTGATCCGATAACCCGGCTATATCGCATACAATCGATCAACGTCACGAATCGCGAGAATAGAATACGGTATCTCATATCGTATTAATCTCGGTCCCGCACAATCACATATGTGCTCCAACTCCGTTTCGCTTGAGCCAGGAAACCCCTGTGTAGGACTCTAAAGACTCTTCAATACGCCGGCAGTAGGTGATGATCATATCAAACATCCACAAGCTGCAAGCGGTCTGCTAAACGTAACGGCCACCCGGGTATTGAGCGATCAGAAGATTAACAAGCAAGTCTGTACATTCTCCTGTGAATCCAATCAGTAACACTCCCATACGGTCCGGTCTCGTCGTCTGATATGTTGCATATCTCGCCTAGGGGTGGTAAAGTTAGACCCCAGTAGCTCGATAAGTCGTGTCGATATGAGGTCTATAACAGTTCGAGAAACTACTGATAATACTTACCAGTAAATCTCAGCAACCCAGGCCAGGGATTTCGAGTTATAGCCAATCGAACACAGCACAACATCAATTCCCTATACCGGGAGAGACGAATCCCCTCCTATCGCTCATTGCCTCCAAGTGATTCAGGACTGTACCCAAAAGCCACCTTTTTGCATGCCCTCTTGGACGTGGTATGATGGAAATAAAAGCACAGTGGGAATCACACAAGACTCTATGACGATCTCGGTTCAACAGACTACTCTGTACCAGTGTCACCGGAGAACTGCCATCTGACGTAAGGTATAATACCATCTGGGAGTTCTCGACGAGTCCGTCCAGTGTACCCAGTCTTTACTGAGCACCCGTACACCATCCTTGATGTCAAACACCGATGGATATAGGATTATCCATCGCCCATCATATGGATCAAGATGCGTATACGCTAGTCTACTCTGGTGCATCGATGCCCTGTCTTGATACACCCTCGACTAGGAACAGTTATAGGATGTACTCGTCGACTACCGTGGCCCCACTAGTATGATCTCATCATAGTCCCAGTAGTCGAGTACGTATTCTAAGGGCTTTATCAACATGTAACATAGAGACAATCAGAGTACATGTTAAGATAAAGTACAACCAGATAGCATATTATCATGTCGAGCAAGAAAGTCCTCCCTATATATGTCCAAGCATCCATTACAATATACATCGTATGTACAACAATGGCCTCTAGGGCATACATATAACTAACAATCTCCCATTTGCACTAGGGCCATCTGTTGTAGTATCACATACCCAACAATTAGCTGTGGCTGAAGTATCTCATACTCAACCATCCCATAAAAGTCTCTACTGGGAAAAAGTCCTTTGTGAGTGGATCCGCGCTGTTGGCCTCTGTGTCTACTCTACTAACCTCGATCTAACTGGAGATCAACCATCTCCATGATCAGGCGATACTGCCTAAGAATTATATCTGGATTTCTGATAGGACGGGGGTTCCATGGCATAAGCCATAACTCCTTTGTCATACATTGGTAGGAACGAAGTTCATCTCATGAACTTATATATATCCAGACTGCCTCTTTGGTAGCTTGCTTGGTAACGATGTATCTTGCCTTTAATCGTCCAGTAAGTCACGGTATCTAGCTTGGAACTCTTCCAACATACCGTCCCTCCACTGAGGGTAAAGATAATGCCTGTGATTGACATTCAGTCGTCCTTATCACCCTGGAACCTTTCCAGTGATTCTCCCCAGGATCATTTGATACCATCTCACTATACCTAGTGAGAATCCTAATATCCATTTAGATATATCTCATAGATATAAAACCTAGGATTTAGGAGGTATCACTTTAATCCAATATGGAGAATCCTTGTGATAAGCGGAGATTGACCGATCGTAGCATAGGAAACCTCTTCCCTATCAAGAGTATGTCATCCACGTACTCTACGGGGATCACCACCATGCTCTCTTCTACCTTTTTGTATATACAAGGTTCATCTACCATTTTGATGTAGTCAAACTCTTTGACTACCACATCAAAATAGACGTTCCAACTCCGCGATGCCTGTTTTATCACATAAAAGATCTTACACACGTTTCCACTGCTCCCACTGTCTACGAAGCCCTATGGCTGTGTACTTATAGACGCTCTCTTCCAAATCATCATTTAGAAAAGCAGTCATGACACCTAACCACCAGATATCGTAGTCATGGTATGTAGCCGTGGCAAGTAGAATCTGGATGGACTTAAGCATAGCTTTGAAAGCCTTAACTTTTCCATATACACCTAGAAATCTTCTCAAGATATACTTGCTCCTGATGGGGATTTAACCCTTCAGATAGAGCAACCAAAGTCCATACTTTGTTGGTGTATAAGGATTCCTTCTCAGATCGCTAAGCATCCAGCCATTCTTACAGAGTCCCACTCCTGATGGCCAGCTCGAAACTAGTTGGGTCATCATCTCATGATGCAATCCTCGCTCCCACTGTCATAGAGAAACTGAAGTATCTCTCAGGTGGGTGAGGAACCCTAATAGATCGGCGGAGAGGCTGAGGTTCGTTTGAAACTATTGAATCCTTTGGTTCTACCAAATCATCAGTTGCAGTTTGTATAGCTGGAACATTTCCAGTTCTACATAACAGACCTTGCCTCGAGCTTGTTCGGATTTTGCTTTTAGATATAATCCAGACAACCCCAAATCTTAACAAACTTAAGATATGGGCTCTTCCCTTTCCATATCACATATGAAGTGGTAGGCAACTGATTTGATTTGAACCCTATTCAATAGGTATGCAGCTTCTCAAGCGCATAACACCCAAAAGGAAATAGGAAACTCAGTAGAACTCATCATAGAGCACACCAATATAGGGTGCAATTACTGCGCCCCGATACATCGAGGTGCTGTGGTGTATACGGAGGAGTAATGCTGAGAGAGAATCTCATTCTCCTTTAGAATAGTCCAGGAAATCCGTGCTCAAGTATTGTCCTCCTTGATCACAACAAAGGACATAATACTTATACTCGTTGTTGGTTCTCTACTTCTAAATTATATTCTGTGAATATCTCAAAAGCTTCGGACTTGTGTTTCAACAGGAACACATGTCTGAATCTTGAGAGATCATTAGAGAATGTAATGAAGTACAAAGAACCGGTCTTGGCATGTGTAGACATGGGACCTTCATACATCAGCATGTATCAATCCCAAGAGTTCACTAACTCTTTCTCTGTTTCCAATAAACAGATCTATGGTCATCTTATCTTTGTGACATGACCGGCAAGTTTCATAAGATGTAAATTCAAACAGATTTAAATATGCATCTAAATGTAACTTAGTTAGTCGGGTCGGATTGATATGACCTAGTCTACAATGCCTCAAAAAGGATTCTTTCATTTCTGAACTCTTCCTCTTGTGTTTGTTCTGTATACTAAGAACTGTAGTTTGATTTAGAACGTCAATGCTTTTAGATAACGTGCCTGAACCGATCAACTCTTGATATAGGAAATGTTCAAAATATTATCCAACAATACAAAATTATATCCTTTCTTTACTAATAAAGAGACTGATATGATGTTGTATATCAGGTTCGGTATCTATTAACATTCGTTCAGAATCAATGTATTCTGGTAATACAGGGTGACAGTGACCAACAGACTTGGTTGCAACACTTGCACCGTTTTCTGTCTCATGAAACCTATCACCCGTTCTCAGTTCTCTACCTTTATGTTGCCCATGTAACAGATTACATATGCGGGATCCTGATCCGGTATCTTATACCCATGACGTAAAGGATACTGAGAAACAGTTCTATGTAATGAACACACCCGAAGATGATACATCAGCATGCACTTTCTTCGTTTGGGCGGCACGGGAATTCTGGTAATCCCCAATTTCCTGCTCTGTCTTATAACAATTATAAGTTGGAGCGGGACCAATGTTCCCCAGCTCAGTATAACAAGCGGGTTCGGTCAATACATCCGTATTATTATCTTGATTAAGGCGTGATATGGTCGCTACCTGGAGAGAGAGAGAAGAAAACACTTAGCGTATGCTCTTGCAAGATTAGATTGGTTATCTAATATATCTATCAGGATGTCTCCCACTGTTTTAATCAAATCTTCCTTCAAACCCTAAAAGGAAAGACTAGCCGGGATTGATTACACGCTACAAGTCCGCTAATCTTTCAGCCAGGCCAGTGTCAGTACTTTGAGGGAGGTCCCCCGTGCTTTCGCACGAACCTAATTAAAGTAAATCTCGTTTTTCCAGAGGCGTAACCCCGTTAACACCTTTCTAGACACCTACTTGATCGGCTAATTGTAATGTGTAAAACTCTCCAAGGAGTAACTCTTACTCGTAGCGGGTATCGGGATCCAACTATCTCATAGAAGGTATGCAATCTCATTGCAAATTTCAACACTTGAAATTCCCAATAATATTTTACCCCTAGCAGCTGTATGACCTTAACATAGTCAACAAATCATAAGTGCTAGTCAAGTTCAACCCGTCATTTCCCGATTGAATTAAACCCACCCACACGACCCTTAATATAGTCAACAAAGTCGCACGACTACCCTAATCCAATCGCATCATATGCTTATACAGATTAGCACTAATCAGCTACCGCACAATACGCCTTAACATAGTCAACAAACGTAGCATGAATACTAACTAGTACTTATCTGAAATGACGGAGGGCTACGATAGGTTTTTAAGAAAACCTTTTGCGTAATGAACTTGATATCGTTGTAGAATCGAGTGATTTTAAATGGAGTGTTTTTGAGGCTTTTCTAGTTTTGCTAAAGAGGTCACTCCCGGTGAAGGGACCGTCGGCTCTTTCCTCATCGAATAAGGTATAGGATATTTCACAAATATCACTATGCAAAGCAAAAACTATAGAAACAATCAAAAGACAAACCGAGTTTGTAGCATCTGCTAGTTTCGCTAAAGAGGTCACTCCCGGTGAAGGGATCTCGGCTCTTTCCTTATCGAATAAGGTGCTGGATGTTCTACAAGGAACATCGCTATGCAAAGCAAGAACTAGAGCTACCAGTTTTTAAACAAGTTTCTACAACATCTTTAGGTTTCTTTTAGTTTCATTAATCTCATTAATGAAGTCCCATTTTAATTATGCTACACAAGCATTAGATTTGAAACGAAATCTGCAATATAATATATATCTCATATATATAATATAAACATTCGTCTCAGGGAGTAATATGATCTCATCACAGAACATTGCAGCAGAAGAACATATATGAAATATTGGATATACTATGATGTCCGTGTTTTCAATACGAGCCTGTATAAAACACGGATTCCACGGTCGTGATGGATAGCCAAACCCACATCCCTAGACCCCTACGAGAGCGGCAAGCAACACTGCCAATTCTAGGGTTAGGAGACCCGGTCTCGACTCCTCGAGATGGTCTCCCACTAGACCCTAGAACCCGGTTACTTGTGCTCCCCGACTTAGGTCTACCTAATGCGGAAAAGTAAATAATATACAATGGTGACATCATCCTCAGCCCGGAAGTGCCCAAATAAAAGAATATTACATACAAATGAATTTTACATGAATGAAAAAGAAAAAACTCTCATCTCACATAAAACTCCCGGCTATTCAAAATGCGACGATCGAATATAACATATCACAGCAACACATAATATCTCATATCATCAACGTAAGCAAGTATGCGTATCCCGATTGTCATTGATGTATAGCAACGAAGCCGGTGATACACCACATACTACGCTTACGGTCACAGAAAAGAAACTGTAAAACTACAACAGTTGGAATCCGCAACCTCCTTAGACATCGCATGCTTAACGAAATGAATTCCTTAGAAATCGCATGCCTAACAATTATAAACCCCGCATTTTAGTCTCATTATCGAAAACCCTTTTCAATATCAAGTCGGGCAATTCAACAAGATTACCGACATCCCGATCGAATGCTCGTCGCAAACTTTAGTAGACGGCCGCACCCCCGGATGCCGTCGACGAAGTGCACTAAGGCGGAACACCGCTGCCGCGAGCACCCGAACAGATGCTTTTGGCGATGGGGTTCTCCTACAGTCACTTGGTCGGGGCTATGGGGCATGGCTGTCTGTTAAGTTTACACGGCGAGTATCCGCGTACTCTACGTGATTGCGACGGACTTTTGATCACATCAAAATTCCGTGGTAACCGATCATCTGAGACTGAACTGCTAGATTTATCACATTCAAATTAGTTATCTCATAACTACCTGTGGATTCCAAATATTGTATCACATTCCAGATAAATAGACAATTTTAAACTTTCCGATCGAATAATCAAAAACCCAAGACTTCCCCAATATATCTCAACACTTGAAATCAGTTTAAGAACATCCATCACATACCACAGTACCAATGGTCCAGCCGTAGAAAGGTCAAGCCAACGCCTCACATGTGGCACGCCGTACTGCCCCAAACCCCAAGGTTTAGAAGCAGTTCAAGACGGTCACATAATCGAGTTGAGGTTTCTTGACTTCTAGATGGTCCACCGCGTTACTTGCACGACTTAGAACGTTCTTAAACTCGAGAAAAAATCCAACTTTTGAAAAATTTTCCGACAGGGGAAAAAGTGAGTTATTGATATCCGTTCGAACTTTTTAACAGTTTCTAAAAATTATCCGGACAAACTAAACAAAGTTAAATTATCCGATCGAATAAAAGAGTCCCCAGTACAACCCTAGAAAACTCTACACTTGAGTGGAATTAAAAAATTCCCAGAAACAAATGACAAGAAAGGACCTAAGAATAAATATATGAAGTTCCACGGACTAATTCACAATTTTGGCCGCGGAACCGCCGCCAAACCCTTGGTTTGGCCGCGGTTCCGCGGTCATATGAGCGAATTAGTGGGCCGTACTTCACAGTAATTCTTAGTTTTTCCTGCTTATTTTTCTGAGTATTTTTAATACTGAAAAAATCAAATGTTTAGAAAATGTACAGAGAAGGGTATAAACCGGGTATTCGGAGTTCGATCGGACGTTAAACTTCACCTAGACTTCCCCTAAAACTCTAGCTTAGCTCTGATACCACTGTAGGGATGCTAGACACACGCACAAGGGTCTACGAGATATCAACCATGCCCGATTAAAAAATTAGCCATGCCGAACAACCCAAAGCCGGATCTTTAAGCTAGGGTTTAGGCGAAAACCAGCATGTTAAACTCTTTAACACTAAGTGAGAGGGATTACAACCTTTGTACATCCGGTCTTTCACTTCAATAGCTCCGTGTAGATGTCCCCTTTGCTGCGATCGTGAACTCCGGACTCTAGAGAAGCTCCACAAGAAGAACGAACATGCTTGCTTCGATGACTTCGAGGCCGAAGATGATCTACGTCGGGGAGACACTAACTCAAGCTATTCCTTCACTAGATCATGAACTTTTTGAAGAGAACATACTCTACTACATGGCAAGTGGTAGAGGATGAAGAAGTAGGAGGTGGGCTCACTTTAGAATTGATTTTCTCACACTTTTTCTCAAACTCCATTGAAGCTAGAAAGCTTTTGCTGAAATGAAGAAGAAGAAGAAGTCTAATGAATAATTCAACCAAAATGAAAACTTATCCAATGAATTATTGCACCATGGTTGAGTTAAGACCTCATGCTTAACTCATGTAGAGAATTAACCAAAGTATGAGGTTAAGGGTTGGGTTAACTAATATCCTAAGGAATGACAAAAGAGTTGACTTTGTCAATGTTGCATACAAGCTTCTACAAGCTTGATAACATTGACTAAAGTCTCCTCTCTTTTATTATTCTTAAGGAAATAAGAAAACCCTAATTTAACCTAAACTTGATATAAGTCTCATACACCCATCTTGTATGTATCATCAAGCATGATACAAACATGTACACTTGCATATATCACATATAAACAATATGCACAATCTAGTGAAAAAATAAATCATAAGTGAGCTAATACTAGCTAATGTAATGTAATATATCAAATATATAATTATACATTAAATTATTAAATCAACTCTTGATTTAATAACCCGGCTATAACCGACTAATATCATGTGTAACAACTTATTGAATCAACACTTGATCCGATAACCCGACTATATCGCATAAAACCGATCAATGTCACGAATTGCGAGAATAGAATACGGTATCTCATATCGTATTAATCTTGATCCCACACATATCACATATGTGCTCCTACTCCGTTTCGCTTGAGCTAGGAAACCCATGTGTAGGACTCTAAAGACTCTTCAATACGCCGGCAGTAGGTGATGATCATATCAAACACCCACAAGCCGCAAGCGGTCTGCTAAACGTAACGGCCACCCAGGTATTGAGCGATCAGAAGATCAACAAGCAAGCCTGTACATTCTCCTGTGAATCTAATCAGTAACACTCCCGTACAGTCCGGTATCGTCGTTTGATATGTTGCATATCTCGCCTAGGGGTGGTAAACGTCAGACCCCAGTAGCTCGATAAGTCGTGTTGATATGAGGTCTATAACAGTTTGAGAAACTACTGATAACACTTACCAATAAATCTCAGCAACCCTGGCCAGGGATTTCGAGTTATAGCCAATCGAACATAGCACAACATCAACTCCCTATACCGGGAGAGACGAATCCCCTCCTCTCGCTCATTGCCTCCATGTGATTCAGGACTGTACCCAAAAGCCACCTTTTTGCACGCCTTCTTGGACGTGGTATGATGGAAATCAAAGCACAGTGGGAATCACACAAGACTCTATGACGATCTCGGGTCAACATACTACTCTGTACCAGTGTCACCGGAGAACTACCATCTGATGTAAGGTATAATACCATCTGGGAGTTCTCGGCGAGTCCGTCCAGTGTACCAAGTCTTTACTGAGCACCCATACACCATCCTTGATTTCAAACACCGATGGATATGGGATTATCCATCGCCCATCATATGGTTCAAGATGCGTATACGCTAGTCTACTCTGGTGCATCGATGCCCTGTCTCGATACACCCTCGACTAGGAACAGTTATAGGATGTACTCGTCGACTACCGTGGCCCCACTAGTATGATCTCATCATAGTCCCAGTAGTCGTGTACGTATCCTAAGGGCTTTATCAACATGTAACATAAAGACAATCAGAGTACATGTTAAGATAAAGTACAACCAGATAGCATACTATCATGTCGAGCAAGAATGTTCTCCCTATTTATGTCCAAGCATCCATTATAATATATATCGTATGTACAGCAATGGCCTCTAGGGCATACATATAACTAACAGTAGGGACTACTACCCAGAGATATAGAAAAGAAGGACTTGGTCTACAAAGGTTGTAGTCTTTTTCTCTTAGCTAAGATCTTGTTTTATATCATGTTAAACCCTAATACTCTAGTTATATCCTAGTTAGTGTAGCTTAGCACAAAGATTTTTTTTAAAAGTTGCATGCTTGATGCCGGTTAAAAACTTGTAGTGGTGCTAAGATACACTTTCATATGAGGTTTTAATGATGTATAGTGGTATAGATGTGGCATATATGAAGTAAGCGACACGTAGTAACATGGATGTAGCATGTATAAAGTGAGTACATCGTAACAATTCTAATAAGGTAAAAACCGAAATACCTTCAACGAATCATCATAAATTCCATGTCAAACATCGACTCACGAAGTTTAATATCTCAGGTGCCGTCTCTCGGATCAGCCCTTATATCCATCTGAAATATATAACTCCGGTCAGTATCCTCTAGATATCCGTTGAGTTTCCATACTATAACCGGTCGGCCTCATCCTCGCTCGGCTCACCCGCCTTTCTATACGGGCTTCTTTCTACTGGGTACCATACCGGTTCCACTATGTACCCATAATCGGTCTCTCTTTCCCTACCTCGATTCGGATAATCATACCATGAATACCAAAAAATTCATGGAAGACATTAAATCATCATATCCAAAGAAAAACCGCAATTTTGAAAACGAATCCAAGTTTTTATAAAACCTTCTTCACGATTTCTCAAATCTCATGAAAACAGAAATCCCACGAAACAACATCATATAGAAAACATGGTAATAGTGATAAAAGTATAGGATATCGACATGATTCATGTTAGTATGTAAAAAGAAAAGATCTAAATACAAACTGAGATATAGTGCAATGCAAGGCAACGTGGCAAGTCCTATAGTGTATGTGTCATGACAATTACCAACGGTGTGTGTGTATATATGAGTCTGTGCTCATGCGGCATAAAAGTCATTAGTAATGGTGAAAGTGTCCAAACAAGGGTTTATCAAAGTGTAGAAAGAAATTGGGCATGTATGATGATGATAATACAATATATAAATATAAATAGTGATGTATAACATAGATCTAGACATTCGGCGCTTAACGCCATCCAAACGATTTCCCCGTTGATGTTAAATCTACTCACCGGAATGGCCTCGATCTACTTGAATTCAATCACCTCCTTCCGCTTCCTTGTCGCTTAAGAAGTCCCTGCAACCGATCCTAACATCAAATAAAAACTTTAGCGCGTGAGGGGCTAGAATACCGATACGACATATATACATACACAAAGGGAACTAAACTCCCATAGGTTAACACGTGCGACCTTCGTGTACTATACATGTACACCAATCACCTAGGACTACCCCGAATTACTGTTAACTAACGAAAACACTAAATCGAGAGTCGAGATATCTGTATCGTACATTAAAACATCACCAAAAGTGAAGTAAAATGCTCCCAGATTTTTGTATACATGATCTGGGAAGAAATTAAGTATACCAGAGATCAAGTTTGAGGTTCAGAGAGCCCTCGACAAAAATCCAAACCCTAACTCTCTAGACCAACCGCCAATTGCGGTCAAAAAGGATTTTTCGACAACCAGGTTGAAGGGGAATGAGCTCGGGTTTCTAGGGTGTACTCAAGGTTCTATAATAAGCTCCCATAAATTTTAGTTTATCTCTGTGATCACTAGAATAGTAGCAGATTCAAATTGAACCCCACACTTCTATAAAAATACTAGTTTTAGCACTATTAAAACATCAAGGTGGATTAGCAAAGTCTTGGTGTTATAACAATAGGTTAAATAGCACTACAATACCTTTATCTACCCTAATTTCAGTTGTGGTTACCTAAAGAATTCTCACAAGATCAAATCTCACCTCTAGACTCCAATTTAAATTTAAAAATTTCCTAAGACATAAACTTTTAGCTTAAACTAGTGTTGCTATGACAAGTGTTTGCTAAAACTTGATTAAAAGTAATGTTTTTACCTCTAGATTAGAATTTGTGGGGAGTCTCAAGCTTGCAAGATGGCCTCAAGGGTGTGGACTTGGTTTCCACATGATTTTTGAAAGAAAAGATACGATTTTGTGGAGATTATTTGGTGTGGGTGTATGTGATCTTGGGAGGTAGAGAGGGAATGTATGATGAGAAGATGAAGATGATGAAGAAGAAAAGATGAGGAGGAGGAGAAGAAGAATGGATAACCTAGCCATTCACAACCATTTTCCCATTTTTAAATCCACACCATCCTTTGCCCATACCCTCATGTCTCATGCCATGCTATATTATTTTTCAAATAAAAATAAAAACAAAAATTAATTTTCTAAATACTTAAGAAAGTAAATATAGGGTTTAGTTGTGATGGCACTAATTTGGTGTTTTAGTCTAAATTAGCATATCACTAGTTCTAGGTTAATATGTGTGTGTGTAAAAGTTATAAAATAATTATTAACTATGATTTATCTAATATCATATGTTATATAGCTAATTAGATTATAATTACTTCTTGTAAATTTTCAAGATGTAACAATCTTCCGCGCTTAAATAAATTCGGTCCCCGAATTTAAAATCTAACTACGCATAACTTCGAAGAGATGGGAAAATTTCTTCCGCATCTCATTCTCGGCTTCACACGTCACCTCTTCGCTGTTCAGGCAACGCCATAGAACCTTCATGGCGGCAATACCTTTGACTGCAATTTCTTCACTTGCCGGTCCAGGTTGATTACCGGCTGCTCGGTGAAAGATAGATCGCGCTTCAGCTGGATCATTTGATGCTGAATCGCGTAAGATGGGTCATGAAGGTACTTGCAGAGCATAGATATATTAATAACAGGGTGTACATCCGGAAAATTGGGCGAAAGGGCTAGACGATAGGCAAGAGTACTGACTCGCTCAAGAATCTCGAAGGGACCTACATATCTGAGACTGAGCTTCCCCTTCATTCCAAACCTCATCACACCCTTCATCGGAGAGACCCGAAGGAAAACATGGTCACCTACTGCGAACTCAAGGCTACGGCGACGATGATCGGCATACGACTTTTGCCTGCTCCGGGCTGCTCTCATCATATCCTGAATTAACTGGATCTTCTCCGTATTCTCTTAGACTAACTGCTATCCTAAAATCCTGCTCTTGATGAGCTCTATCCAACAGACCGGCGATCGACACTTTCTCCTATACAAGGCCTCAAAAGGTGCCATCTGAATCATCTCCTGAAAATTATTATTGTAGGAGAACTCGATCAAGGGAAAGTGACGATCCCAACTGCCACCCAAATCTAGCGCACAAGCTCGAAGCATATCCTCGAGAGTTTGAATAGTCCGCTCTGACTGACAATCTGTCTGCGGGTGCAAAGCGGTACTAAAACTCAAATGGGTACATAAGGCATCCTGAATTTTTTGCCAGAGACGACTGGTAAACTGAGAGCCTATGTCGGATACTATACAAGTCGGAACGCCGTGCAACCGCACAATATCATCTATGTAGAGCTAAGCATGGTGAGCATACTGAGCATACCCGAAAGTGTTCCTCACTGTGAGGAAGTGAGCCTCTTTCGTCAATTGATCTATGATCATCCAGATGGAGTCATAACCTCGACTGGACCTAGGTAGACCCATAACGAAGTCCATAGATATTTGTTCCCATTTCCACCCCGAAATAGGCAAGGGTTGCAACTCTCCTTCCGGCCTTTGATGCTTAGCCTTAACTTGCTGACAAGTTAGGCATCTCGAAACGAAATCAGAAACATCTCTCTTCATCCCCTCCCATCGGTAGACATCTCTCCAATCATGATACATCTTGGTTGAACCCGGATGAACACTGTACGCTGATTGATGTGCCTCCTTAAAGATCTCACGTCTTAGCCCTTCAGAGTCGGGTATGTTGGGATTTCCTAGTGCCCTGACCATCTACCGTGGCCGTTGCGGAACAAAAAATTTTGAGGTTACAAATCGGCGCTAGAAAAATCCGTTCTAGAATCTACCATAAACCTAAACTAGCTAACAAGAGAAGAGCTAACTACTATGATAGAAATGTCTCACAAAAGATCCATGTCCTTTGGTCTTCTATCCTCTTCGTTTGCTCCTAAGGATCTCCTTGAACAAGCTTGATCACCTTTCCTTGCTCCTTGAGATCTCCTGGATCGTGCTTGATCGTCGGTCTTCCTCCGTCGAAGATGATCCACCCGAGTGATGTAGTCCATGGCTCTAGCTCCACATTAAGAGTCTAGTTGAGCAACTAGAGATTTTAGATTGCTAATCTAAAGTGTCTTGGATGTAGTGTATGGATCTAAGTGTGTATTTATCTCACCTCTTCTCTTGATTCTCAACATGAGATTGTAGAGAGGAGGTTGAAGATGAAGGTGGAGGAGCTCAAGAAGGCTAGTGAGGAAAGTGAAACCAAATGGTGTGAATGAACAATGAAATCCCATAAGAGAGAAAAATATCAACCATGGTTTTGTAAAACCTTTTTTCCAATTTAAAAATACACCCATGCTTGAATAGTGTCGACAAATGAATGTTCAATTCATTTGTCAACATTATTCAGGCATGTCTCTCACCATACTCACCTTACTAGCTTTACACCTCATTTTCCATTTAAAATAAATGGATAAAACTAAAATGAAGTGTCCACCTTCTAGAATGTTTTTCGTATAAATACGGATTACACTCTACTGTATATACATACATGTATTCGTATAAAAATACGAATACCCATAGAGATAGAATAACACAAAGAACATATACTAGAATATATACATATCGAAATACATATATGTAAATTACTAAATCAATACCTGATTTAATAATCCGGCTCAATCCCGAGCCGGCTAGTATTATCAACTGTCCGATCGAAAGTCCGGGTAACTAGTACAATCAATCGATCAGAACCATGCACGTATCCAATACGGTGACTACATCATTTCGCCTGAACCAGGAAAACCCTCTGTATGGGATTCTGAAGACTCGACAGTACGCTGACAGTGAGTTACTAGATAAATCCATAACCATAAGCACGTCAGCGGCACTAGCTGTACGTAACGGCTACCCGAGTACCTGTCGAAAAGGAAGGCCGACGAGTAAACTCATCCGGATCCCTACTGAGCTTATCTGTAACAATCTCCGTACAGTCCGGTCTCTTAGTATGATCTAGGTAGATGGTTATACATTCGATTTCTACCTAATGATGTCTTCTACTCACAAGTTGGCAACTCACCCCCGTTGTGCCATATCTTTCTTACAAGATCGACCGCTCGGATCAGTAGAGGCTTGCTGGCACATTGCTTCTTTTTGGTGGTTTGCTTGGTAGGTGGGTTGCACTTCGGATCGTAATCACCGCTTGTATACTATTTATTATTCATTTGTATCTAGTTAAAAGCTCCATCAACCAGACTATATATATTTGGTAGACTTAGAGACCAGTTGTATATTCGTTCGGACTTAGAGTCGTGGCTTGTATATATTCTTTATATTGGAGTTGATGATGTTTTGGTATTTCTTTTATTCTTTTCTCTAATTGATCTTCGTCTTGGGCGTCGTATACTTACTAACGTGGTTATGTTTCCACCGATTGGCGAAGAGCTAGCTCCCATTTGGGGATAACAATATTATTATGTTTATGTATTGGTTTTGATAAAAATTTACAAAGGAGGTGCTGCCAAAATTTCAACTGACGAAAATGTTTTCAAACTTTAGTATACAAACCCGCTTGTATTTCAAACGAACTTTACTTATACTTCGAAAATAAAGAACTTGATTTCATTTATACCCGTATTTCAAAACTTCACCTCCACTATTTTACCTAAAAAGGTTTAGATTCCTGGTTTTCTGTTTACTTGGATTACAGTGAGGTCCTATAGACTTCAAGTGATTCAAGTGCCGGTCACATGCCATTTCTGGGTTGTGAAAAAGTGGGTATCAGAGTGTTAGGTTTACCCTTTGTTCGAGTCTAGGTTTGATTATGCGGAGTCTAGGGTGTATATTTCAGAATCTAGGCTTGATCTTACGGAACTTAGACTTGACTGAGGATGTATTAGACCCGAACTTTCATTACGTAGGTTGAACTTGGTTGATGGAGTAGGTAACTGTTAGATATGTATGTCGTAGAGGCCTGCATTGTATAGGATGCTAGGGATATGTATGTACATGACAATCTTTCTTAGTTATATGGTATATTATTTAAGTTGTCTTCATCTGAACATGTGTATATATTTTTCTTACTGCTTTGTATTGCTTATACATGTTGATAAAGACTCGTTACAGTAGTATACTATATTCGTTTGTCTTTATCTTAACATGTGCATATATTATACTCGATATCACATAAGGCTCGTACATGTTGATAAAGCCCGTGGGATTTTGCTTGACTACCAGCGTTATGATGGCGATCAAACTTGTGGGAGCTGGGTAGTCCATAAGCACATCCTTAAAGGTCCCAAGTTATAGGAGTATCGAGACCGGGTATCGATATTCTATAGTAGACTTGTGTATCGTTTCTATACCCCGATGAAGGGCGGTGGTTAGTCCCACAGTCATTGGTGTGATCACCTAAAATTGTATACATGTGCTCACTGGGGGTGAGTACACTGGACGGACTCGCCAAGAACCTCTATATGGTATTATACCTATCGTCAGATAGCGGTTCTCAGGTGACATGAGTACAGTTTAGTCTTTAGACCTGAGATCATCATTTGTCTCGTGTGAGTTCCCACTGTGCATTGATCACTACCCTACCACGGCTCTACCGAGTCGTGCAAACAGGTTTTGGTTAGGTACAGTCCCGAGCCACATAGAGGCAGTGAGTGATTGTCAAGGATTCGTCTGTCCCGGTATTGGGAGTCGATATCTCACAGTGTCCGGTTGACCAGAACCATAAGATCTTAGCCAAAGCAGTTGAGATTTACTGATGATTAGATTAGTAGTTTCTCGGATCGGTCCTGAGCCAAATCGACACGACTTATCAGGTTATTGGGCGTCTGACGTTTACCACCCCCTAGACCCGGTATGCGATACTCTTATACGAAGAGACCAGACTGTACGGAGATTGTCACTGATAGGCTCAGTAGGGATCCGGATGAGCTTGCTCATCGGCCATCCTTTTCGACAGGTACCTGAGTAGCCGTTATGTACAGCTAGTGTCGCTAACGTGCTTGTGGTTAAACCCACTACCAGCGTACTATCGATTCTTTAGAGTCCCACACAGTGGGTTTCCCTGGTTCAGGCGAAATGATGTAGTAGCTGTATTTTGATACGTGGAGGGTTCCGATCGAATGATAATACTAACCGGCTTAGGATTAAACCGGATTATTAAATTAGGTATTGATTAAATAATTTACATATGCATATTTCAAAATGTATATTCTAGTGTTATCCGGGTTTTCGATCTGACGGTTGGTAATACTAGCTGGCTTAGGATTAAGCCGGATTATGAAATCAGGTGTTGATTTAATAATTTACATATGCATTTTCGATATGTATATTCTAGTATTATGTTCTTTGTATTATTCTACCTCTTTGGGTATTCGTATTTTGATACACATACGGGTATGTATATATGGTAGAATGTATTCCGTATTTATACGAAAAACATTTTAGAAGGAGGACACCTCATTTCCATGGTTTTTTTTATTGAAAATTGAAATGAGGTGGAGGGTTGAGGTGGAAAGGAGAATGGTGTGAAGCATGGTGAATTGAGTAGACAAATCAATTTATAATTCATTTGTCTACACTATTCAAGTATGGTTCGATTTTATATTTGCAAAATCCATTTTGATAAAACCATTCTTGCATTATTTTGTTGTGTGGAGATTTTTCATTTCACCATTCTCTTTCTCTCTCCATTTCTAGAGCTCCTTCATCCACTTCACCCTACACTCTTATGGGTTGAGAATCAAGGGTGAAGAGAGGTAGAAAAAATACTAGAATCACACACTACATCACTAGACATTCTAGATTAGCAACCTAGTGCCTTTAGTTGCTCCACTAGATTTTTAAGTGGAGCTAGAGCCATGAACCACATCTCTCAGGTGGATCATCTTTGACGGAGGAGGACCGGAGATCAAGCTCGATCATTGAGACCCCTTGGAGCTAAGGAAGAGGGTAGAAGACCAAAGAACATGAATCTTTCGTTATAACTCCCTATCACAGTAGCTAGATCTCTTTAGTTTGCTAGTTTAATGTTTGGTTAGATTCTAGGGTGTGGTTTCTAACGCCAAGTTTTTTAAAAGTCAAAGTTTTCGTTCCTCAATGGCCGTGGTTGGTGGCCAGGGCGCTAGGAACCCCAACTAGTTGATGCTGCTATAGATTACTCGGTTTTCTTCAAAAAAACTAGTTTTCAAAAGCGGAGCCTAATCTACTCCTTTTCAAAACTACTCGGTTCTTTCAATGATATCAAGTTCTTTATGTTAAAGGGTTTTTCGCCAAAAACCCAGCCGTAGCTCTCCGTCATTTCGGATGAGTAGTACCTAGTATATTCGTGCTGCGTTTGTTGGTCTTTGTAAAGGTATAGTGTACGGTAGCTAGATATTGCTTGTCTGTTGCATAGAAATACGATTATCTAGGACAGTCGTATAGCCTTTTTGGTCTTTGTCAATGGTTTATACGGGTGGGTCTAAATTAATTCAGTATAATGTCGGGTTGAACTTGACTAGTGGTTTATGGTTTATTGGCCTTTGTCAAGGTCATAAACCGCTAGGGGCAAAAACCACATCGGAAGTTTCAAATATACAGGAAACTTGCCAGTGTTGCATACCTTCTGGAGTGTGGTAACTAGAGTGGCTTCCATCAAGGTTATCACACAATGATAGTTGGATCCCGATCCCACTGATGAGTAGGATTACTCTTGGAAGATATTATTCACTTCACAATTAGCTAACCTATTAGGTGTGTAGAAAAGTGTTAACGGGGCTATGCCACTTCTGAAATGAGGTTTATTTTAATTAGGTCCGTGCGAGAGCATGGGGAACCTCATTCGGAGTATCAACACTCACTTGGCTGAACGGTTAGCGAATTTGTAAGGTGCGAATGATCCCGACTAGTTTTCCTTTTAAGGTTTGAAGGAAAATTCGAGGAAACAGTGGGAACCATCCTGATTAGATAAACTAATATCCAATCTAATCTTGCAAGAGCGCACGCTTAGTGTTTCTTTTCTCTCTCTCCAGGTAGCAACCAATTCACGCCTTAATCAAGATAATAAAATGTATGACTTAACCGAACTAGTTTATTACACTGGGTTGAGGAACGTCGGTTCGGCTATAACTTGTGACAATTGTCATGAGTATAGGCAAGGGAAAGAAGACTGTAAGGAATTCCAGATGACCCTATTGAAGGAGAAGCATTCTAATGCATCTTCTTGGGGGTATTTGTTATCGAAAACTATTTTTCGGTCAACCCTACCTCATGGGTACTAGATACCGGATCAGGATCTCATTTCTGTAATTTATTACAAGGACTGAGAAAAAGTAGAATGGTTGAATCGGGTGATATGTCCCTCAGAATAGGGAACAGAGCCCAAGTTGATGTTGCTACCGTCAGTGAATATCACCTAGTATTGCCAAGCGACAATACTATGATTTTGAACAACTGCTACTATGTACCTTCCATGCTTTGGAACATCATATCAGTTTCTTTACTTGATAAAGATGGATATAAGTTTGTTCTAGATAGAAATATCATGAACATTTATCTTAATCAGGTATTGGTTGCAGAAGGTACACTTTGTAATGGTATCTATATTCTTAATCAAAGCACAGTCTTCAATATACAAACCACACACAAGAGGAAGAGTCCAGATACGAACGAAACCAACTTGTGGCATTGTATACTTTGTCATATCGGTGAGAAAAGACTAAATAAGTTGCATAAGGATGGATATCTGAATTCGTTCGAATTCTCATCCTATGAAACTTGTCAGTCTTGTCTCAAAGGAAAGATGACCAAATCTCCGTACACTGGATACGGAGAAAGAGTTACAGAACTCTTGGGACTCATACACAGTAATGTATGTGGTCCGATGTCTATACATGCGAGTGGTGGGTTCTCGCACTTCATTACATTCACTGATGATCTCTCTAGGTTCGGATATGTATTTCTCATGAAACACAAATCTTAAGCTTTTGAGAAGTTCAAACAATTTAAAAGCGAAGTAGAGAACCGACAGGAAAAAGTATCAAGATCCTTTGATCCGATCGAGGAGGGGAGTACTTGAGTACGGAATTCCTAGAATAGCTGAAAGAGAATGGTATTCTCTCTCGGCTTACTCCTCCGTACACACCACAACACAACTGTGTATCAGAACGGAGGAACCATACCCTATTGGATATAGTTCGCTCTATGATGAGTAGTGCTGATCTGCCTCTTTCATTCTGGGGATATGCACTTCAGACAATGGCATACTTATTGAATCAGGTTCCATCCAAATCTGTGCCTAAGAATCCATATGAAATATGAAGTGGAAAGAAATCATGTCTTAATCGTATTAAGATATGGGGTTGTCCGACCTATGTAAAAACACAAAATCCGGACAAACTTCAGGCACAATCATTTTTTCTATGTAAGTTTGTTGGATATCCTAAGAATTCGAATGGATATCTGTTCTACCACACCGAGGAACGAAAGGTGTTTGTTACTCGCATGCTCTGTCTTTTTAGAGAAAGAATTTCTTGCAAAAGAAATTAGTGGGAACACGGTAGAACTAGAAGAAATTCAGGAACTACAAATTCAAAAGGAAGATTTAGTGGAAACTCAGGATTCAATAATCCTGGACGAACCTCATCCACTCCGCAGAACTAGTAGGATTTCTCGTCTGCTCAAGAGATACTACGGTTTTCTCATAGATGGGGATCGAGAGGATTGCATCTTGGAAGAAAATGATCCTACTAGTTTTAAGCAGGCCATTACCAGTTGGGACTCTGATAAATGGCTGGATATTATGCGATCCGAAATTGAATCCATGTACACCACAAAGTTTGGAATTTGGATGTTTCTCCTCCTAGGGTAAAACCCGTTGGATACAAGTGGATCTTCAAAAAGAAGATTGGTGTAAATGGATAGGTGCAAACATATAAGGCTAGACTTGTTGCAAAAGGTTTCCGTCAAAGACCAGGAGTGGACTATAACAAAACTTTTTCTCCAGTGGCTATGCTGAAATCCATTCGGATCCTACTTGCTATTGCTGCTGATTGGTAGAGTTTTTGCGTGCTTAGTCAATTACCGCAATCAAGAAGGTTTCGCTTGAAGCTAGCCGGTTAAGTACGGGTCGTCCGCAGGGAGATAGGAATCTTTCTCTATGTGCTTTAACGAGTTAAGTCCAAATGTCCAGGTTTGTTTTTAAATTAACTATGTGCTAAAATGATATATAAAGGGAGCTTGTTAGGGTTAGGATTAGGTTAGTTTGATTTAGGAGTCGCTCACTTCTTTCGTTGCCACTCTTAATATCGGTGTTACGGTATTCGGCAACAATGGGGATTAGCACGACTAGGAAGGAACTTGCGAGTATAAGCTAGGCTTTCCAACGCATAAGTTCTTCCTTTTGGTGCTTGTCCGTCCATTCTTGGCTCTTAGCCTTAACCTCCAGTTAATTCAACCACAACCGGTCTCACTAAGAAATCACCGCTATCATGTAGGATAGGGTGCCGTAGGGAGCAGATTGTGGTTCAATTAACGGGAGTCCGAATTGAGATGTTGGGCAAGAAAAGAGTGAGAGAGATTTCCTTCTCTCAAACTTTCCTTATCCTACCCTAACAAGTATGAAAACTACTCACCCATTATAAGAAAAAGAAAATAAAACAAAAGGAGGAAGATAGAAAGAAAGAGGGTAGAAGATTACAACTAGCTATTTGAGACCTCACCTTGGCAAGGATCAAGGTTAAGCATCATTGTTGTTAAGGATAAAGAAAAACTAGAAGAAGAAAGAAACAAACAACAAATAACAACAACTTGATTAGCAAAATGAAAATTACAAGCAATTAAATTAACAATAAGACAAGCATGGTAACAAAAAGAACTCTTTATTCGTCATTTCACTCACAAAAGCTCACTACAAGGTTTTAATGGAGAAGAGATGAGAAGAGGAAGAAGAACAACAACATGTATTCTAAAATCTAAATACAAGAATAAGCACCCTTGGCTTTGGCAAGTTCTAGACTATTTATATGCCGGGAACTGGAAACCTAGGGCAACAATCTGCCTCCATATAGAATGACCAAAATACCCCTGAAACCTCATCCACTGCGGAGCCCGTACGGCCGCGGTTCCGCGGCCTAAGCATGCTTATGCCGCGGAACCGCGGCCCTTTAGGAGACTTAGGTCATGAAATTTTGTGGTTTTCCCTGGTATTTAGTACTCTTCAGTGTGGTATATGTTTTTTTCAGAATCTCTTCACAATATTTCCAGAATTCCAGCAGAATAAAAGGTGATTTGATGTGGATCTTTTGCCATGATTTCATCGAGCTCCGCGTAGATATGTTCGATCTTGTGTTGACATTGAGCTTTGTGCATGAAAATGACATCGATTTGCCATTTTGTCCCTTAAACTGGTGTGCGGCAACTTACGGATAGAGAGCGGAGACCCGTGTTTTATCTGTGGTTGGCAGTAATCCGGAATTTGTCGTGCTTTTCCATGAATTTCACTGTTTAGAGCCGAGAACCTGTATCTTGCAATTGACTAGCAAACACGGATCAAGAGTACCTACCAATAAGCAATGTGATAAAAATTGGGCGGTATAAAAATGCAAAAATCTGATATGAACAAATACCCCCAAACTTATCATTTGCTCGTCCCGAGCAAAGCCAATTTATTCACAAAAAATTCCTAACCTCACTTTCGCTGGGAACCCGACTGCACTGAGCATATGCAACAAGCCGTTTAAACCTCTAGATGTCCCTAGTAGGAGGAGTGTTGTCTCCTGAGGGTTTTCAGCGGATACTACCCACAAAATCCGGTCAAGCTAGTTTTGCAAAATAGCTATGATCCAAACCCTAAAGTTTTCTTTCAGAAAATAACAATTCTGTTATCCTAAGACTAGACTATCGAACCTTTATTTTTCACACCTCACTTCTTATTTAACTTAAGATTTTATATGTCTTTACGTGCAGTGCAAATAGTGTCGTTAAGTTCCAGAAGGATCGATTAAAGTCATCATGTCACACAATAAAGCCCAGATAAAATTTTTAAAAGGATCACACAAGTTTTACAAAGAGTTAAGCATTATTCAAGTTTCGTTTTCCAGTAAGGTTTCAACTTCAGAATTTCTATCTTTCTTAACAGGAAACTAGGTCTTATTTTTCACTCCATCTTTTTCTTGTTTTCATTTCATACACACCTCTGTGAACGTGCAATAGTCTTTATCATAGAATAAAACCTTCATATCTCCGCTAGAAATATTTTTTTATAAAATCCTGTCTTTTGTCAAGATTATTCTCACACAAAGAACCGTTAGGAATTTTAACTCGGAGAGAACATTTGCTTGACTTTGTTTTAATCTGGACTTTCTAGGCTTCTTAACGAGCTTTGAGCCAATGCACCCAAACCAGTTGGCTTTAGGGCATTAGGTGTAGAGACACCCCAGCGGACTTAATTACTCAAGTTACCTAGGCCAAAAAACAAAAGACAATTTAGCGTGAAAATCATGATGATTCAATGCGATCGGAGATATAACCGACAATTCAGTTATTTTTTGGATAAAAGACGTGTTTAGTGGGTTAGGTGTATAATCATTCCAATCAAGTTTCAGATGGGTTATTTTTCAGAATTAGTTCCAATTAAGGCATCAATAACTTTCCTTTATATTCGCTTCACTTCATAAACTATTCTTGATATTACTTATTTCAGAACAAACTTATTTGATCCTCAGAAAATCATTTATCCATTTAAAAGTTTTTAGACACAAAAGACTTGTCATCTAATTTCCAAAACTCACGACATGTGTAGTGTGATGTAAAGACGTATATCAGCTATAGTTATCTTCAAAGAAGAGTTATCTTTCAGGTTTTCAAAATCTAAAAATAAGATTTAGTTATTCTTATCTTATCAAACAAAACCGTCGAAATGTTGAATCAGAGTTCTCCCACTAGCTAACTTGACAGAAATTTTTGTTTTTAGAAATTTTTCAGATTTTTATGGATTTTAGTATGCAGATGCAAAATATACATATGAATGCGAAGGTTAGAAATGCGTACCGAGCGTACCCCCAAACTTAAGCTGGACAGTGTCCTCACTGTCATTGCATGAAGAGATCATTAAAGGGTTAAAATTGTCGGTTAGATATACACAATTTTATTTTGGTTTTTGTTTTTTAAAGAAAAGAAAAATAGTAAAAATGGAAATTAATATCCACAAATATATACAAAAAGGTATATACATACCCCCAAACCTATTTGGAACAGTGTCCACTATTCTTGGCTGGATAACCGAAGTTTGGTGGTAGGCAGAGGAAGATTATGCAGGGTAAACATGCTCCTGTTAAACCAGGAGCTGCTCTGTTGGTTCGGCGCTAAGGTACGGTTTAAGTCGGTGTCCGTTTACTTTGAAAAATGAACCGTGCTTTTGATTCTCCAAATCCACAGCGCTATGTGGATACACATTCCTCACAAAATACGGCCCCTTCCAGCGAGATCTGAGCTTTCTTGGATGGAAGTGTAGCCGGGTGTTGTAAAGCGGTACCTGTTGACCAGGTACGAAAGTTTTGCGCAAAAGGTGTTTATCGTAAAACACCTTCGTTCGGTTCTTAACGACAACTGCGTTATCGTAAGCCTCATCCCTAAGCTCACTTAATTCGTTCAACTGCAGCTTCCGATGGCCGCCAGCATCTTCGAGAGACAGATTCAGTTCTTTTATCACCCAAAATGCGCGATGCTCTATTTCGACAGGGAGGTGGCAAGCCTTTCCGTACACAAGCCGATAGGGAGACATGCCAAGATCGGTCTTATAAGCCATTCGAAATGCCCAAAGGGCATCAGTGATTTTCAACGACCAATCCTTACGGTTCTTGGAAACCGTCTTCTCCAGTATCTGCTTGATTTGCTGATTTGAAATTTCGGCCTGCCCACAGGTCTGGGGGTGGTGGGGCGTAGATAGCTTATGATTAATGGAATATTTCCGCATCAAGGCCTCGAAAGTCTTATTGCAGAAATGAGTTCCATTGTCGCTAATGATCGCTCGGGGGTGCCCAAACTGGGAGAAAATGTTTTCTTCAAGAAACCTTGTTGTCGTTAGACCGGCTGGGCACAGCCTCGACCCATTTAGAGACGTAATCAACAGTGAGAAGGATGTACAAGTTCCCGAAAGAGCTGGGAAACGGCCCCATGAAATCTATCCCCAAACGTCGAAAATCTCCACAACCAAGATTGGTTGTAGCGGCATCTCGTTCCTCCGGGATATCCGGCCCAAGTGTTGGCACCGGGAGTAAGTCTTGCAATACTCATGAGCGTCTTTGAAGAGTTGTGTCCAGTAGAAACCACATTGCAAGATCTTCTCAGCTGTCTTTCTGGGGCCAAAATGCCCGCCACATGCTTGATCGTGGCAAAATGACAGCACACTCTTGAATTCATCGTCAGGGACACACCGACGAATAAAATGGTCGGGACAGTACTTGAACGGATAGGGTTCGTCCCAGTAAAAGTGTTTTACTTGGGATAAAAATCGAAGTCTGTCCTGTCTTGACCATTCAGTCGGTAGTAGCCCTGTTGCCAAATAGTTCACAATATCTGCGAACCAAGGTTCGCAAGATACTGTCAAGAGTTGTTCATCCGGAAAAACGTCGTTGATCGGAAGTTGAGGCGATGACGAAGAAGGAAGTCGTGAGAGATGGTCGGCCACTACGTTTTCACATCCTCTTTTGTCCTTGATGACATGGTCAAACTCTTGAAGCAAGAGGATCCAATGTATTAGCCGAGTTTTTGCATCTTTCTTCGCAAAAAGATGGCGCAGAGCAGAATGGTCTGTGTAGACAATGACTGGAGAGCCGATGAGGTAGGGCCTGAACTTTTCTAAAGCAAATACAACAGCTAAGAATTCCTTCTCAGTTGTTGTATAATTAAGTTGGGCGTCGTTCAGGGTTCGGCTAGCATAATAGATTACGTGCGGCATCTTGTTGATGTGTTGTCCAAGGACAGCACCAATGGCAAAGTCGGATGCATCGCACATAATCTCAAATGGGTGCGTCCAGTCGGGTGAAGAAAGAACGGGAGCAGAAGTGAGTGAGCTTTTTAATGACTCGAACGCAGTCACACATCTCGAGTTGAAGTCGAATGGCATGTCCTTGGCCAGTAAAAGAGTCAAGGGCCTAGCAATCTTGCAAAAATCCTTGATGAATCGTCTATAGAAACCAGCATGGCCAAGGAAGGCTCGGATGTCTCTGACGCATTTGGGAGGAGGGAGATTGGAAATGACCTCAATCTTTGCTTTGTCAACCTCTATGCTATTTTGCGAAATGATATGTCCTAAGAAAATACCTTCGCGCACCATGAAGTGGCACTTCTCCCAATTCAATGTGAGGTTCTTGTCCTTACATCGGGTAAGGACTGCGTCAAGATGCAGCAAACACTCATTGAAGGAATCGCCGAAGATGAAGAAATCGTCCATGAAGATCTCCAGGAATTTTTCCATCGTGTCTGAGAAGATTCCCATCATACACCGCTGGAAGGTAGCGAGCGCATTGCATAACCCAAAGGGCATGCGACGATATGCAAACGTGCCGAAAGGACAAGTGAATGTGGTCTTGTCGTGGTCTTTTTCGGCGATGGGAATTTGATTATAGCCGGAGTAGCCATCAAGAAAGCAGTAGTACTCGTGTCCGGCCAATCGTTCAAGCATTTGGTCAATGCAAGGTAGCAGAAAGTGGTCCTTCCGCGTTGCGGCGTTGAGTTTTCTATAATCGATGCATACTCGCCACCCAGTTTGGGTGCGAGTAGGGATTAACTCGTTCACCTCGTTATTGATGACAGTTATGCCTGATTTTTTGGGGACAGCGTGAATGGGGCTAACCCACTGGCTATCAGAGATAGGGTAAATGATACCACTATCCAGACACTTTACGATTTCCTTTTTCACAGCCTCCTTCATGACTGGGTTGAGTCGCCTTTGTGGATCCCTGGCCGGTTTGGCATCATCCATCAGATGAATGTGATGTTCAATGATCAGGGGACTAATCCCCTTGATGTCCGCCATGGACCAGCCAAAAGCTTGCCTATTGCTGTGCAAGACCGCAAGAAGGGCTTTCTCTTGCTCTGGAGCTAGATAAGCCGAGATGATAACAGGGACGGTCTCGTTCTCACCCAAGTAAGCGTACTTAAGGTGAGACGGCAAAGGCTTGAGTTCGAGCGTAGGAGGTGAAACGATTGACGACAAGATTGGTGAAACGGTCTCGAACTCAAAGGATTCCAGCAAAGGTTCAAAACAAGTGTAAGCGACCGAGTTGGATGGTTCAGGTAACTCATCCGGAAATTCGAAGCATTCAAACTCGGGTGGTGAGTGGCTAAGATCGTTCGAGAAAGTGAAACACTCGTAATCATTGTCGGGCGCAGAAACAGCAGTAGGTTCGAAGAGGAACGCACTAGTGGCACTAAGGTTATAGTGATCGAACAAAAACTCCTCGAATTCACACTCTTCTGGGGTGATCTCCTGGATTGAGCAAACGTCTAGTATATGAGCATTAGGTTCGGTGTGTTGATTCCCCAACCTAAAAATGTTGAGTTCAATTGTCATGTTTCTAAAAGATAGGTTCATCGAACCATTGCGACAATTGATCACAGCATTTGAGGTTGCAAGGAATGGGCGACCGAGTATCACCGGAATTTGATTCCGGGTGTTAGCTATAGGCTGTGTGTCTAATACAATGAAGTCAATGGGGAATATGAAGTCCCCAACCTTGATTAACACATCCTCTAGCTCACCCCTAGGATGGGTTATTGATCGGTCGGCCATTTGGAGAGTACAGTGTGTGGGTTTCAGCTCTGCTACACCTAATTGCTTATATGCTGAGTACGGAAGCAGGTTAACACTGGCACCAAGATCTAATAGTGCACGGTTGATGTTCTTATCCCCAATGGTAATAGAAATCGTAGGACAGTCAGGGTCCTTCCGTTTTTGCGGTAAAGATTGGGTAAGAGCATCACTCACAGCACTAGCCAAGAAAACTTTCTTTGGTACCTGAGACTTCCTCTTTTTCGTGCACAAGTCCTTTAAGATTTTCGCGTAGAACGGGACTTGTTGGACAGCATCTAAAAGGGGAATGTTGATGTTAACCTTCTTAAACAACTCCAGAATCTTCTCCATTTATGGATTTTGTTTATTGGACCTCAACCGGTTTGGAAATGGAACATTTTTAAAATTGGTTGAGTCCAATGCTTGTGGAGGAGATTGTGGAGCTGGAACGGATCCCTGAGCTGGTGTTTTCGTAGAGTGAGAAGTGGGTCCGTTAAGAGCAGAAGAAGAAGAAGGAGTGCCTTTTGAAGAATGAAGAATAGGCTCAGAAGATGAAGAAGGAGAAGAAGACGAAGAAGAAGCGGTCGGGGTGTCATTATCCTCAATTGTTGCCTCGATGTTGTTATGCAGCATCCTTCCCGATCTCAATGTAGTCACGGTACTCACATTATGGTTCTGTTGTTCAAGAGCAACATGTACATTATGTGGGTGACCGGGATTTGGGAGTGGTTTAGATGGAAGCTTCACCTTTTCTCGCTCGATTAACGCCGCATTCAGTTGTGCAATCTGGGCTTCGATGGTCTTGATGCTTTGCCCGTGCGCAGCAGTGTGTTGCACCAAAGACTGAATAGACGACTGGATGTTGGCGGTGGATTGTGTCGATTGTTTAACGAACGCCTCCAGACTTCGTTCTAGCGAGGAAACTTTATCGTTGTTTGACGGAACAAAGTTGTTTTGGGGTAAAGAATTGTTGGGTGCAAAGTTGTTCGTCTGATTTTGAAAAGGTTGGGGTTGGAAGGGCTGTTGAAACTGATGTTGAGTTTGTTGTTGCGCTTGTTGTTGCAGAGGAGGGGGCCTCTGGAATTTGTTGCCTTGGAATTGATGCTGATTCTGATTCCTGGAGAAATTGGGGTGGTTCATCCAACCGGGATTGTAGGTGGAAGAGTATGGATTATTTCTCGGTCTTTGCTGAAATGCAGCATTAACCTGATCCTGTCCTTAAGATGGTGGATTTTAAGGAAACTCTTCGGTTAAGTGAGAAGGATCGGAACAACATGCACAAATGGTACGGAGGGGAAGAACAGGGGCAGGAGCAGGAGATGAAAATTTGCTCTCTATCGCTTCAAGTTTTCTCGTTATTGCAGCCATTTAAGCTTTCATCGCAATAGAGACATCAAGTTGGTGAATTCCTACCCTAGACTGACCAGTAAAAGTGGAGGAAGAAAAAGAAGAAGTTGGTCTGGTGCTCTCCAATTGAAGCGTTTGTTCCGCAAGGTCGTCGAAGAATTACCACGCTTCCTCGTCAAATTTCGATAGGAAGTGGCCCTGACCAATCGTTTCCAACAACTGCTTGGTTGCTGGGTTCAGGCCCTCGTATAAGGTTTGGCAAAGTTGCCATTTCTCGATACCATGGTGAGGACACTGAACAAAAAGGTCTTTATACCGGTCAAAGCACTTCCAGAAGGGTTCAATAGGAAGCTGAGAGAATTAATTGATTTCGTTACGGATCCTTGCGGTTTTATGATTCAGATAGAATTTCTTGAGAAACGCTTTCACAAACTCATCCCAACTGGTTATGGAGTGGGAAGCGGTGCTATACAGCCATTTTTCAGCAAGATCGCATAAAGTGAACGGAATGACCCGTAGCCGTATAGCATCATCCGACAGCTGGGCAGTTTTCATCATGGCGCAAACATTTTGGAACTTGTTGATGAAGATATAGGCATCTTCATATTCAAGCCCATGAAATTTCGGAAGCATGTTAATGAAGTGGGGCTTAATTTCAAAATTATCTCCATTGGCCTGTGGAAGGGAAAGAAAGGTGGGAAGTGCAGAACGGGTGGGATAGAAACGATCCTGGAGCGCGATTCGCTGCGGCGCTACAACAGGCGGTGGTGGTGGGTTATTCACATCCATAAGAGGTGGAGTCAATCCCGGGGGAGTCAAAGAGATGTTTGGATTAAATCCTGACATCGCGGAAGAAGAGGTTGGTGATGGTGAAGGTGAGGATGTATGAACAGAATTCCGGTCAACGTCGGAGTTGGCCGGCAAAGGTAAGGGTGAAAGAGGTGTGGACGGAGTTTCGACGTCTGCATCGATCGCGTAGTCGGTAGCGACTAACGTAACGCGGACTAGGCGGGCGCTAGTGTCCCGAGTCCAAGCGGACATAAACTAAACGAGTTTAGTATAGTCAAAGCGGAGAAGGTGAGGGTAAGAAAACGTCAATGGAAAAATACGATGGGAGGTAGGTGAAAAAATGGATTCTGGCGACAAAGGGCAAGTTTTTATAAAAGTTTTTGGTTTTGTGTTTTTTTTTTGCTTTTTTTTAGAAAGAGCTTTACAGAAATATGTACGGACTTACGGCTTCAAACAATCACAAACAATATATGCACAATCACACCTAGATCTAGGGTCACCTAGGTCAGCTAGACAGCTCCTAACTGTTCCAAAGGGCTAGAAATAGGACCTCAAACCGCCTCTTCTCCGCCAATTGCGGCCAGGTAAGTGCCAGGTAAGTGGGAGACTCCCCACTACGTAAGTAGTGGTCCTAATTAAGTAACCACTTGCCTTGAACGCACTTGCCTAGACACCGCAAAGTCAGGATAGGATAAACGGTCGATGCCTGTAACTAGTCCTCTGTCCTATTGAGCGCGAAGTCCTTAGGGCTGAGTCTAGTATTTTTTAATTAAACAATGGTCAATGCATATGCTTTTTATGATTTCTGGGGTCCTGGGAAGGGTGATGAAATCCCCACCCAATCTGGATTGGTTTCAAGCCCCTTAAAGTCCGTATTAAAATATGCAAAGCAGTAACAATCAACTGCAATCAATTTTTATTTTATAGCGCGGCGCAAAGAATCCTGCACAAGAACAATTTATTGGAAGGGGGAAAAGAGTTTGCGCAAAGAATGCTACAGAAAACACAGTTCAGTGGAGTTCAGAGGAGTGGGGAAGAGGAGAGAGATACTCACAGAAGTTTTGAGATGTAGAAGGCACCAAGTGGCCGCGGTTCCGCGGCCTAAGCCTGCTTATGCCGCGGTTCCGCGGCAGTAAGGGTGATGTGGGGCTTCAAAAATTTTGTGGGTCCTTCCTTGGTTGTCCTCTTCTTTTTTGGATTTCCTGAATCTTGATTTGTTCACTGTATATGCTCCAGATTTTTACAGTAGACCGTTGGCTCCGTCTTGATCCGTCGCGGTGTAGCCGCGAGATATGGGTCTAACTTCCCACGTCTTTGGCACTGAACTCGACCGTCTTTTTATCCTGCCCACTTGCTCAAAAACTAATGAAAAATAACAAGATGGTTTTTTACAATGTATTTTTTTTCGGTTATATTTATATTCACAAATTAACCCGAAATTACACAAAGAAATAAACTACCGTCTCCCCGGCAACGGCGCCATTTGATTGGTAGAGTTTTTGCGTGCTTAGTTAATTACCGCAATCAAGAAGGTTTCGCTTGTTGCTAGCCGGTTGAGTACGGGTCATCCGTAAAGAGATAGGAATCTTTTTCTATCTGCTTTAACGAGTTAAGTCCAATGTCCAGGTTTGTTTTTAAATTAACTATGTGCTAAAATGATATATAAAGAAAGCTTGTTAGGGTTAGGATTAGGTTAGTTTGATTTAGGAGTCGCTAACTTCTTTCGTTGCCACTCTTAATATCGGTGTTACGGTAATCGGCAACAATGGGGATTAGAACGACTAGGAAGGAACTTGCGAGTATAAGCTAGGCTTTCCAACGCATAAGTTCTTCCTTTTGGTGCTTGTCCGTCCATTCTTGGCTCTTAGCCTTAACCTCCAGTTAATTCAACCACAACCGGTCTCACTAAGAAATCACCGCTATCATGTAGGATAGGGTGCCGTAGGGAGCGGATTGTGGTTCAATTAACGGGAGTCCGAATTGAGATGTTGGGCAAGAAAAGAGTGAGAGAGATTTCCTTCTCTCAAACTTTCCTTATCCTACCATAACAAGTATGAAAACTACTCACCCATTATAAGAAAAAGAAAATAAAACAAAAGGGGGAAGATAGAAAGAAAGAGGCTAGAAGATTACGACTAGCTATTTGAGACCTCGCCTTGGCAAGGATCAAGCTTAAGCATCATTGTTGTTAAGGATAAAGAAAAACTAGAAGAAGAAAGAAACAAACAACCAATAACAAAAAGTAGATTAGAAAAATGAAAATTACAAGAAATTATAATTAACAATAAGACAAGCATGGTAACAACAAGAACTCTTTATTCATCACTTCACTCACAAAAGCTCACTACAAGGTTTTAATGGAGAAGAGATGAGAAGAGGAAGAAGAACAACAACATGTATTCTAAAATCTAAATACAAGAATAAGCACCCTTGGATTTGGCAAGTTCTGGACTATTTATAGGCATGGAACTGGAAACCTAGGGCAACAATCTGCCTACATATAGAATGACCAAAATACCCCTGAAACCTCATCCACTGCGGAGCCCGTACGGCCACGGTTCCGCGGCCTAAGCATGCTTATGCCGCGTAACCGCGGCCCCTTAGGAGACTTAGGTCATGAAATTTTGTGATTTTCCCTGGTTTTTAGTACTCTTCAGCGTGGTATATGTTTTTTTCAGAATCTCTTCACAATATTTCCAGAATTCCAGCAGAACAAAATGTGATGTGATGTGGATCTTTTGCCATGATTTTATCGAGCTCCGCGTAGATATGTTCGATCTTGTGTTGACATTGAGCTTTGTGCATGAAAATGTCATCGATTTGCCATTCTATCCCTTAAACTGGTGTGCGGCAACATACGGATCGAGAGCGGAGACCCGTATTTTATCTGTGGTTGGCAGTAATTCGAAATTTGTTGTGCTTTTCCATGAATTTCACTGTTTAGAGCCGAGAACCTGTATCCTGCAATTCACTAGCAAACACGGATCAAGAGTACCTACCAATAAGCAATGAGATAAAAATTTGGCGGTATAAAAATGCAAAAATCTGATATGAACAGCTGCCTACCATGACTATGATATCTGGCAGCTGGACGTTAAAACGGCTTTTCTGAATAGAAGTTTAGAAGAGTGCGTTTATATGGATCAACCAGAAGGATTCATAGACAGTGGGAGCAGCGGGAAGGTGTGCAAGTTGCTTATATCCATTTGTGGATTAAAACAGGCATCACGGGGCCGGAACATCTGTTTTGATGAGACAGTCAAGGAACTCGACTTCATCAAAAATAAGGATGAATCATGTATCTACAAGAAGATTCTAGGAAGAACTGTCATATTCCTAGTCTTGTATGTGAAAGACATTCTTTTGATAAGAAATGACATTCCTATGCTGCAATCGGTCAAGTTGTTCTTGTCACAAAGGTTCTCCATGAAAGACCTGGGTGATGCCTCGTATATTCTGGGGATTAAGATCTACAGAGATAGATCCAAAAGATTATTGGGACTTTCACAGTCCAGGTACATAGTGTCCATACTAAAGAGGTTTAGTATGGAAGATTCCAAGTGTAGGGTTCCTAGGCACCCTAATGAGGTCTCACAAGGCATCGAACATGCCAATTTCAAATTTTACGGTGCCGAGAAACCCTAAAGTACGGATCGTTTGCTAGAAATCTAGGCGAAAAAAGAACTAGTTAACACTTAACTAAGAGATACGGAAATACAACCTTTGTAGATCCGGTTCTCCACCTCCATAGCTCCGCAATGAAGTCTCCTCGCTGTCCATAACATGTCCCGGGCTCTAGCGTCGGTTTCATCGGAGAATGGACGGGCTAGGTCATCGATGTCCATGCCGAAGATGATCTACGTCGAGGCATCGCTAAATCAAGCTCCGACTTCACCAAGTCAAGAAACTTGTGAAGAAAACACACTCTACTACTTGGCAAGAGGTAGAGGATGAAGAAATAGGAAGTGGGTAGACTTTAGAATTGGATTTCTCACTTGTTTCATCAATCCACCATTGATGAAGAGAAGCTTTCTTCATTGAAGAAGATGAAGAAGAAGAAGCTAGTTCTTATGATAAGTTATTTTAAAATCAATAGAAAATCAAAACCTATCATAATGTTAACTATAGTCAAGTGTAGAGAATGAATCATGGTTAGTGGGAATGGTTAGGGTTAAGGATGAGATAAGAATGGTTGACTTGATCAAAGCTTCATGAAGCTTCAACTAAACTCCAAATAAAGCCACCATTCTTTTCTCTTTTCCATTTATTTTCCAAAATGAAATGGATAAATAAATAAGTGAATAAAACAAAACCCTAACCATAATCATGTAACCATGGTTTGATCTTTACACAAAAACCCTAGCATAACATGTATCATCAAACATGATACAATCAAGTGCACAAAAGTATATCACATATACAATGTGTACAATCCGAGTGAGAAAATCCATTTAAAGTGAACCAATACTAGTTAATGCAAAGTAATATATCAAATACATAATTATACATTAAATCATTAAATCAACACTTGATTCAATGATCCGGTCATGTCGCACACAACCGACTAGTATTCAATGTATCGGCTTATCGAATCAATACTTGATTCGATAACTAGGTTATATCGCATACAACCATATCGATACATCTATCGTGAGAATGGAATACGGTATCACATACACACATTATTCTCGGTCCCGCAGATATCTCATATGCGCTCCTATTTCGTTTCGCTTGAGCCAGGAAACCTCTGTGTAGGACTCTAAAGACTCGTCAATACGCCGGTAGCAGATGATGATCATATCAAACACCCACAAGCCGCAAGCGGTCTGCTAAACGTAACGGCCACCCGGGTATTGAGCGATCTGAAGATCGACGAGCAAGCCCGCTCACACTCCAGTGAATCCAACCAGTAACACTACCGTACAGTCCGTTCTGATCGTCTGATATGTCGCATATCTTGCCTAGGGGTGGTAAACGTCAGACCCCAATAGCTCAATAAGTCGTGTCGATATGAGGTCTATAACAATTCGAGATACTACTGGTAACACTTACCAGTAAATCTCAGCAACCCTGGCCAGGGATTTCCTGTTATAGCCAATCGAACACAGCGCAACATCAACTCCCTATACCGGGAGAGACGAATCCCCTCCTATCGCTCATTGCCTCCATGTGACTCGGGACTGTACCCAAAAACCACCGTTTTGCAAGCCCTCTTGGACGAGGTAAGATGGAAATCAAAGCACAGTGGGAACCACACAAGACTCTATGACGATCTCGGGTCTACAGACTAACCTGTACCAGTGTCACTAGAGAACTGCCATCTGACGTGAGGTATAATGCCATCTGGGAGTTCTTGGCGAGTCCGTCCAGTGTACCCAGTCTCTACTGAGCACCCGTATATCATCTCTGATGTCAAACACCGATGGATATGGGATCATCCATCGCCCATCTATATGGGTCGAGAAGGTATACGCTAGTCTACTCTGGTATATCGATGCCCCGTCTCGATACACCCTCGACTAGGGACTTTGAAGGATGTACTTATGGACTACCATGTCCCCACTAGTATGATCCGCATCATAGTCCAGGTAGTCAAGCACACATCCTAAGGGCTTTACCAACATGTAACAGAGAGACAATCAGTATACACGTTAAGATAAAGATCAACCAGATAGCATACTATCATGTCGAGCAAGAAAGTCCTCCCTATATATGTCCCAGCATCCACCACAATATACATCTAATGTACAGTAATGGCCTCTAGGGTATACATATAACTAACAATCTCCCACTTGCACTAGGGCCATCTGTAGCAGTGGCTGTAGTATCTCATACTCAACCATCCCATAAAAGTCTCTCTTTGGGAACAGGCCTTTGTGAGTGGATCCGCTGTGTTTGTCCTCTGAGTCTACTCTCTAAACCTCGATCACCCTGGAGATCAACCATCTCCATGATCAGGTGATACTGCCTTAGAATTTGTCTGGATCACTGATGGGACGGGCGTTCCTTGGCATAAGCCACAACTCCATTGTCTCACAATGGTAGGAACCTAGTTCATCTCATGAACCAATATACACCCAAACAGCCTCTTTGGTAGCATCTTAAGTAGCGATGTATCTAGCCTTTATCGTCTAGTATGCCACGGTATCTAGCTTGGAACTCTTCCAACATACCGTCCCTTTACCGAGGGTAAAGACAATGCCTGTGACCGACACTCAGTCGTCATTATCACCCTGGAACACTTCCAGTGATTCTCCCCAGGATTGATTGATACCATCTCACTACAACTAGTGAGAATCCTAACATCCAATTAGATCTATCTCATAGATCCAAACCCAGGATTTAGGAGGTATCACTTTGATCCTTTATGGAGAATCATTGTGATAAGCGGAGATTGACCGAGCGTAGCATAGGAAACTCCTTCCCTATCAAGAGTATGATATCCACGTACTCTACGAGGATCATCACCATACTCCCTACTACCTTTTTGTTTATACAAGGTTCATCTACCATTTTGATGATGTCAAACTCTTTGACTAATCCATCAAAACAGATGTTCTAACTCCGCGATGCCTGCTTTATCCTATAAAGCATCTTGCACACGTTTCCGTTGCTCCCACTGTCTACGAAGCCCTCTGGCTGTGTACTTATAGACGCACTCTTCTAAAACATCATTTAGAAAAGCAGTCATGACACCCAACCACCAGATATCGTAGTCATGGTATGCAGCTGTGGCAAGTAGGATCTGGATGGACTTAAGCATAGATCCTTAGAAAAGGTTTCAACATAATCCACACCTGGTCAATGATGCAAACCTTTAACAAGTCTAGCTTTGAAAGTCTCAACTTTTCCATCTACACCAAGTAATCTTCTCAAGATATACTTGCTCCTGATGGGAATTTAACCCTTCAGATATAGCAACCAAAGTCCATACTTTGTTGGTGTATATGGATTCCATCTCAGATCACTAAGCATCCAGCCATTCTTACAGAGTCTTACTCCTGATGGCCAGCTCGAAACTAGTTGGGTCATCATCTCATGATGCAATCCTCGCTCCCACTGTCATAGAGAAATAGAAGTATCTCTCAGGTGGGTGAGGAACCCTACTAGATCGGCGGAGAGGCTGAGGTTCGTTGGTTTCTACTGAATCCTCTGGTTGTACCAAATCATATGCTGTAGTTTGTATAGCTGGAACACTTCCAGTTCTTCATAACAGACCTTGCCTCGAGCTTGTCCGGATTTTTCTTTTCAGACATAGGCTGGACAACCCCAAATCTTAACTAACTTAAGATATGGGCTCTTCCCTTTCCATATCACATATGAAATGGTAGGCAACTGATTTGATTTGAACCTAATTCAATAGGTATGCAGCTTCTCAAGCGCATAACTCCCAAAAGGAAAAAGGTAACTCAGTAATACTCATCATAGAGCACACCTTATCATATAAGGTGTGATTGCTCCACCCCGATATACCATCGTGCTATGGTGTATACGGAGGAGTAATGCTGAGAGAGAATCTCATTCTCCTTTAGAAAAGTCCAGGATTTCCGTGCTCAAGTATTCTCCTCCTCGATCCCATCAAAGGACATAATACTTATACCTGTTATTGGTTATCTACTTCTAACTTATATTCTGTGAATATCTCAAAAGGTTCGGACTTGTGTTTCAATAGGGACATATGTCTGAATCAGAAGAGATCATCAGAGAATTTAATGAAGTACAAAGAACCGGTCCTGGCATGTGTAGACAGGGGACCTTTATACATCAACATGTATCATCCCAAGAGTTCACTAACTCTTTCTCCGTTTCCAATAAACGGAGCTATGGTCATCTTATCTCTGTGACATGACTGGCAAGTTTCACAAGATGTAAATTCAAACTGATTTAAATATGCATCTACATGTAACTTCAGCTAGTCGGGTCACATTGATCTGACCTAGTCTACAATACTTTAAGAAGGATCCGTTCATTTCTGAACTCTTCCTCTTATGTGTGTTCCATATACTAAGAACTGTAGTTTGATTTAGAACATCAATGCTTTTAGATAACGTGCCTGAACCGATCAACTTTTGATATAGGAAATGTTCAAAACATTATCCAACAATACAAAATTTTATCATTTCTTTACTAATAAAGAGACTGATATGATTTTGTATATCAGGTTCGGTATCTAATAACATTCGTTCAGAATCAATGTATTTTTGATACAGGGTGACAGTGACCAACAGACTTGGCTGCAACTCTTGCCCCGTTTTCTGTCTCATGAAACTTATCACCCGTTCTCAGTCCTCTACCTTTCTGTAGCCCTATGTAATAGATTACATATCTGGGATCCTGATCTGGTATCACATACCCAGGACGTAAAGGATATAGAGAAACAGTTCTTAGTAATGAACACACCCGAAGATGATGCATCAACATGCACTCTCTTCGTTTGGGCGGTACGGGAATTCTGGTATTCCCCAATTTCCTGCTCTGTCTTATAACAATTATAATTTGGAGCGGGACCAACGTTCCCCAGCTCAGTATAACAAGCGGGTTCGGTCAAAATCCGTATTATTATCTTGATTAAGGCGTGATATGGTCGCTATCTGGAGAGAGAGAGAAGAAAACACTCAGCGTGCGCTCTTGCAAGAATAGATTGGTTATTATTTTATCTAATCAGGATGGCTCCCACTGCTTTTTATCAAATCTTCCTTCAAACCCTAAAAGGAAAGACTAGCCGGGATTAATTACACACTACAAGTTCGCCAATCTTTCAGCCAGGCCAGTGTCGGTACTTTGAGGGAGGTCCCCCGTGCTTTCGCACGAACCTAATTACTGTAAACCTCGTTTTCCCAGAGGCGTAGCCCCGTTGACACCTTTCTAGACACCTACTTGATCGGCTAATTGTAATGTATAAAACTCTCCCAGGAGTAACTCTTACTCACAGCGGGTATCGGGATCCAACTATCTCATAGAAGGTATGCAATCTCATTGCAAATTTGAACACTTGAAATTCCCGATAATATTTTGCCCCGAACGATCTATGACCTTGACAAGGTCAACAAACCATAGACCGCAAGTCAAGTTCAACCCGTCATTTCTTGATTGAATCAAACCCACCCGCACGACCCTTGACAAGGTCAACAAGGCCGCACGACTACCTTAATCCAATCTGCATCATATGCATAAGCAGATAAATACAGGTTAGCTACCGCACACTGCGCCTTGACAAGGTCAACAAACGCAGCACGAATACTAAACAGGATTTATCTGAAATGACGGAGGGCTACGACAGGTTTTTCTGAAAACCTATTGCGTAATGAACTTGATATCGTTGTAGGATCGAATGAATTTTGAAATGGAGTGTCTTTGAGGCTTTTCTAGTTTTGCTAAAGGAGTCACTCCCGGTGAAGGGATCGTCGGTCCTTTCCTCGTCGAATGAGGTGCGGGATATATCATATATATCGCTGTGCAAAGCAAAAACTCTTAAAAGCAATCAAAAGACAAACCGAATGTGTAGCATCTGACAGTTATTGCTAAAGGAGTCACTCCCGGTGAAGGGATCTCGGTCCTTTCCTCATCGAATAAGGTGCAGGATATATCATATATATCGCTGTGCAAAGCAAGAACTGTAGCTACCTGTTTTATTTTGAAATTCGATTCTACAACATCTTAGGTTTCTTTTATTTTCATTAATCACATTAATGAAGTCCCATCAATTATGTACCTAAACATCACAGATAAATACGACGTACACTTATGCCATCCGCATTCGTCTCGATGTCCCCTCGTGCACCGTTTGGTTAGGTAACTAACGGCAGAGCGGGACAGGGCTAGCGCGGGTGTAAAACATAAGTAACATCTATATAATATATCATATATACTATATACTGTATCTATCACAGAACATCACATGATCACATCACAGATATCGCAGCAGAAGAATCATATGAAATATTGGATATACTAGGACGTCCGTGTTTTTAATATGAGCCAGTATAAAACATGGATTCCACGGTCGCGATGAATAGACAAACCCACACCCCTAGACCCCTACGAGAGCGACAAGCAACCCTACCAATTCTAGAGTTAGGAGACCCGGACCCGACTCCTCGAGTTGGTCTCCCACTGGACTCCAGAACCCGGTTACTTGTGCCCTCCTCCTTGGGTCTATCCTAGTGCAGAAAAGTAAATAATATACATCAACGGCGACAACTTCCGCAACCTGGAAGTGCCCCAATAAAAGAATATTACATACAAGTTTTTACATGAATGAAAATGAAAAACACTCATCTCACATAAAAACCCCCGGCTATTCAAACACGACGATCCAATATAACATATCTAGCAACACATAACATCACATGTCATCATCGTAAGTAAATATGTCCATCCCTATTGTCGTTGACATATAGCAACGAAACCGGCGATATCACATATTACACTTACGGTCACAGAAAAGAAAGTGTAAAACTACAACAGTTGGAATCCGCAATCTCCATAGACATCGCATGCCTAATCAAATGAATTACTTAGACATCGCATGCCTAACAATTATAAACCCCGCATTTTAGTCTCAAAATCGAAAACTCTTTTCAATATCAAGTCGGGCAATTCAACAAGATTCCCGACATCCTGATCGAATGCTCGTCGCAAACTTCAGTAGGCGGCCGCACCCCCGATACCGTCGACGAAGTGCACCAAGGCGGAACACCGCTACCGCGGGCACCCGAACGGATGCTTTCGGCGACGGGGTTCTCCTACAGTCACTTGGTCGGGGCTATGGAGTGAGGCTGTCTATTAAGTTTACCCGGCGAGTATCCGCATACGCTACGTGATTGCGACGGACTTTTGATCACATCAAAATTCCGTGGCAACCGATCAAGTGAGACTAAACTGCTATGTTTATAACATTCATTCAGTTATCTCATAACTTCTTGTGAATTCCAATTATTGTATCACATTCCAGATAAACAGAAAATGTTAAACTTTCCGATCGAACAATCGAACACCCAAGTTTTCCCGATACAGATCAACACATGAAATATGAGTCTAACAACATTCAGTTCGTGCCTCAGTACCAACGGTCCAGCCGTAGAAGGGTCAAGCCAACGCCTCACATGTGGCACGCCGTACTGCCCCAAACCCGAAGGTTCAAAGGGCAGTTCAAGACGGTCACATAATCGAGTTAAGGTTTGTTGTCTTCTAGAGGGACCATCGCGTTACTTGCACTACTTAGAACGTCGTTAAACTACGGAAAAATCCAACACTTGGAAATTTCCCGACAGGGGAAAAATTGGGTATTTATATCCGGTCGAACTTTTTCACATATTCTAAAATTTATCCGGAAAGCCAAACAGACAAAATTTGATACCCCGATCGAAACACCGAATCCCCAAAACAAATCCAGAAAATTCAACTCTTGAATAAAATTTAAAAAATACCCAGAGAACTCAGCACTGAAAACAATGAATTATTGTGTAAACAAAAATGCCACATAAGACAAAACGGCCGCGGAACCGCCGCACGAGCCATGCTCATGCCGCGGAACCGCGGCGCAATGGTGGAATTTTGTATATGAATTTTACAGTAACCCTTACATTTTCCTGCTGATTTCTCTGCATATTTTTAATTTGGAAAAACTCCAGAATTTGGAAAACGTCCAGAGAACAATTTGTAATAGGGTTTCGGGTTCGTTCGGAATTCAAAATCCGTCTGGACTTCGCCTAAGGCTCTAGCTAGGCTAGATACCACTGTAGGGTTCCTAGGCACCCTAATGAGGTCTCACAAGGCATCGAACATGCCAATTTCAAATTTTACGGTGCCGAGAAACCCTAAAGTACAGATCGTTTGCTAGAAATCTAGGCGAAAAAAGAACTAGTTAACACTTAACTAAGAGATACGGAAATACAACCTTTGTAGATCCGGTTCTCCACCTCCATAGCTCCGCAATGAAGTCTCCTCGCTGTCCATAACAAGTCCCGGGCTCTAGCGTTGGTTTCATCGGAGAATGGACGGGCTAGGTCATCGATGTCCATGCCGAAGATGATCTACGTCGAGGCATCGCTAAATCAAGCTCCGACTTCACCAAGTCAAGAAACTTGTGAAGAAAACACACTCTACTACTTGGCAAGAGGTAGAGGATGAAGAAATAGGAAGTGGGTAGACTTTAGAATTGGATTTCTCACTTGTTTCATCAATCCACCATTGATGAAGAGAAGCTTTCTTCATTGAAGAAGATGAAGAAGAAGAAGCTAGTTCTTATGATAAGTTATTTTAAAATCAATAGAAAATCAAAACCTATCATAATGTTAACTATAGTCAAGTGTAGAGAATGAATCATGGTTAGTGGGAATGGTTAGGGTTAAGGATGAGATAAGAATGGTTGACTTGATCAAAGCTTCATGAAGCTTCAACTAAACTCCAAATAAAGCCACCATTCTTTTCTCTTTTCCATTTATTTTCCAAGATGAAATGGATAAATAAATAAGTGAATAAAACAAAACCCTAACCATAATCATGTAACCATGGTTTGATCTTTACACAAAAACCCTAGCATAACATGTATCATCAAACATGATACAATCAAGTGCACAAAAGTATATCACATATACAATGTGTACAATCCGAGTGAGAAAATCCATTTAAAGTGAACCAATACTAGTTAATGCAAAGTAATATATCAAATACATAATTATACATTAAATCATTAAATCAACACTTGATTCAATGATCCGGTCATGTCGCACACAACTGACTAGTATTCAATGTATCGGCTTATCGAATCAATACTTGATTCGATAACTAGGTTATATCGCATACAACCATATCGATACATCTATCGTGAGAATGGAATACGGTATCACATACACGCATTATTCTCGGTCCCGCACATATCTCATATGCGCTCCTATTTCGTTTCGCTTGAGCCAGGAAACCTCTGTGTAGGACTCTAAAGACTCGTCAATACGCCGGCAGCAGATGATGATCATATCAAACACCCACAAGCCGCAAGCGGTCTGCTAAACGTAACGGCCACCCGGGTATTGAGCGATCTGAAGATTGACGAGCAAGCCCGCTCACACTCCAGTGAATCCAACCAGTAACACTACCGTACAGTCCGGTCTGATCGTCTGATATGTCGCATATCTTGCCTAGGGATGGTAAACGTCAGACCCCAATAGCTCAATAAGTCGTGTCGATATGAGGTCTATAACAATTCGAGATACTACTGGTAACACTTACCAGTAAATCTCAGCAACCCTGGCCAGGGATTTCCTGTTATAGCCAATCGAACACAGCGCAACATCAACTCCCTATACCGGGAGAGACGAATCCCCTCCTATCGCTCATTGCCTCCATGTGACTCGGGACTGTACCCAAAAACTACCGTTTTGCATGCCCTCTTAGACGTGGTAAGATGGAAATCAAAGCACAGTGGGAACCACACAAGACTCTATGACGATCTCGGGTCTACAGACTAACCTGTACCAGTGTCACTAGAGAACTGCCATCTGACGTGAGGTATAATACCATCTGGGACTTCTTGGCGAGTCCGTCCAGTGTACCCAGTCTCTACTGAGCACCCGTATATCATCTCTGATGTCAAACACCGATGGATATGGGATCATCCATCGCCCATCTATATGGGTCGAGAAGGTATACGCTAGTCTACTCTGGTATATCGATACCCCGTCTCGATACACCCTCGACTAGGGACTTTGAAGGATGTACTTATGGACTACCATGTCCCCACTAGTATGATCCGCATCATAGTCCAGGTAGTCAAGCACACATCCTAAGGGCTTTACCAACATGTAACAGAGAGACAATCAGTATACACGTTAAGGTAAAGATCAACCAGATAGCATACTATCATGTCGAGCAAGAAAGTCCTCCCTATATATGTCCCAACATCCACCACAATATACATCCAATGTACAGTAATGGCCTCTAGGGCATACATATAACTAACACCAAGCACGGTAATACACCCGCTTTGCACGGAATCACCCTCTCCAAAGAGATGTCTCCCAAGGCTAATGAGGAGAGGGTTCGCATGAACACTATATCCTATGCTTCGGCGGTAGGATCTAATGTATGCGATGTTGTGTACCAGACCAAATATAGCTTACGCGCTTAGCGTGGTGATCCGGTATCAGTCAAACCCATGTGAGAATCATTGGACAGCTGTGAAGAACATTCTCAAGTACCTGAGAAGGACTAAAGAGATGTTCTTGGTTTACGGTAATGGAGAACTCCAGGCCGAGTCCTTTACCGACTCAAGCTTCCAGAGTGACATGGATGACAACAAGTCTGTCTCGGGTTTTGTGTTTACCCTCAATGGAGGGGCGATCTGTTGGAAGAGCTCCAAACATCACACTTCCACAGACTTGGAGATGGAGGCTGAATACATTGCTGCAAAAGATGCCGCAGAAGAAGCGGTTTGGGTGAAGAAGTTCATTACTGAACTTGAGGTGGTTTCGTCCATTGTTGATCCAATACCTTTGTATTGCGATAACAATGGGGCTATGGCTTTAGCAAAGGTACCACGGTCCCATCAGAAATCCAGACATATCTTGAGGCGGTATCACCTTATCAGGGAGATCATAGATCGCCGGGAGATCGAGATCCGGAGAGTAGATACAAAAGATAACACGGCGGATCCATTTACCAAGGCCCTCCTTCAAGCGCAGTTCGAGCGACTTTTTGAGATGTTGGGTATGCGATACGCCAACAACTGGCCATAGACCAAACGTTATGTATTCGGTACGCCAATTACAGGCCTTAGTGCAAATGGGAGATTGTTGGATATGTATGCCCTATAGGCCTATATTGTATAGGATGTTAGGGATATTTATGTACAGGACAATCTTGCTCAGTTATATGGTATACTATTTGAGTTATTTTTATCTAAACATGTGTATATGTTTTTCTTACTGCTTTGTATTGCTTATACATATTCATAAAGACTCATTACAGTAGTATACTGTTTTGGTTTGTCTTTATCTTAACATGTGCACATGTTATACTCGATATCACATATGGCTGGTACATGTAGATAAAGCCCGTAGGATTTTGCTTGACTACCAGTGTTATGATGGCGATCATACTTGGGGGAGCTGGGTAGTCTATAAGCACATCCTTAAAGGTCCCAAGTCCCAGGAGTATCGAGACCGGGCATCAATATTCCAGAGTAGACTTGTGTATATGTTTCTAGACCCCGACTAGAGGCGATGGTTAGTCCCATAGCCATTGGTGTGATCACCTAAGATTGTATTCAAGTGCTCGCTGGGGGTGAGTAAACAGAACGGACTCGCCGAGATATGGTATTATACATATCGTCAGATAGCGGTTCTCAAGCGACACGAGTACAAGTTAGTCTTTAGACCTAAGATCATCATTTGTCTCGTGTGATTTCCCATTGTACTTTGATCACTACCCTACTACGGCTCTACTGAGTCGTGCAAACATGTTTTGGTTAGGTACAGTCCCGAGCCACATGGAGGCAGTGAGTGATTAACAGGGATTCGTCTTTCCCGGTATTGGGAGGCGATATCGCACTGTGTCCGGTTGGTCAGAACCATAAGATTTTGGCCAAGGCAGTTGAGATTTACTGATGATTAGATCAGTATTTTCTCGGATCGGTCCTGAGCCAAATCGACACGACTTATCAGGTTATTAAAGGTCTGACGTTTACCACCCCTTAGACCCGGTATGCGATACTCTTAGACGAAAAGACCGGACTGTACGGAGATTGTCACGGATAGGCTCATTAGGGGTCCGGATGAGCTTGCTCGTCGGCCTTCCTTTTCGAGAGGAACCTAGGTAGCCGTTACGTACAGCTAGTGTCACTAACATGCTTGTGGTTAAACCCACTGCTAGCGTATTGTCGAGTCTTTAGAGTCCCACACAGAAGGTTTCCCTGGTTCAGGCGAAATGATGTAGTAGCCGTATTTTGATACGTGCAGGGTTCCGATCGAATGATAATACTAGCCGGCTTTGGATTAAGCCGGATTATTAAATTAGGTATTGGTTTAATAATTTACATATGCATATTTCGATATGTATATTCTAGTGTTATCCGGATTTTCGATCGGACGGTTGATAATGCTAGCCGGCTTAGGATTAAGCCGGATTATTAAATCAGGTGTTGATTTAATAATTCACATGTGCTTATTTCGATATGTATATTCTAGTATTGTATTCTTTGTACTATTCTACCTATTTAGGTATTCTTATTTTGATATAAATACGGGTATGTATATATGTTAGAGTGTATTCCGTATTTATACGGAAAACATTCTAGAAGGAGGACACCTCATTTCCATTGTTTTTCATTTATTGAAAATTGAAATGAGGTTGAGGGGTGAGGTGGAAAGGAGAATGGTGTGAAGCATGGTTGAATACAAATGAATTTATAATTCATTTGTCTACACTATTCAAGTATGGTTGGATTTTATATTTGCAAAATCCATTTTGATAAAACCATGCTTGCATTATTTTGTTGTGTGGAGATTTTTCATTTCACAATTCTCTTTCTCTCTCCATTTCTAGAGTTGCTTTACCCTACACTCTCATGAGTTGAGAATCAAGAGTGAAGAGAGGTAGAAAAAATACTAGAACCACACACTACATCACTAGACACTCTAAATTAGAAACCTAGAGCTTTTAGTTGCTCCACTAGGTTTTTGAGTGGAGCTAGATCCATGAACCACATCTTTCGGGTTGATCATCTTCGACGGAGGAGGACTGGTGATCAAGATCGATCATGGAGACCCCTTGGAGCTAAGGAAGATGGTAGAAGACCGAAGGACACGAATCTTTCGGTATAATTCACTATCACAGTAGCTAGATCTCTTTAGTTTGCTAGTTTAATGTTTGGTTAGATTCTAGGGTGTGGTTTCTAGCACCAAGTTTTTTAAAAGTCAAAGTTTTTCGTTTCGCAACGGCCGCAGTTGGCGGCAATGGCGCTAGGAACCCCAACAGTAACTCAAGTAGAGTAACGTACTGTATGTATGTTCCGCGGCATACTTACGATATGATGCTCCGCTTAAGTAACCTTAGAATGTATATATCTTAAGACCCGTTATTAAATTCGTTCTTGTGATTTATCCTCATCTATATTTGTTTGCGGTTCCTGTCACTATGGCTACGCGAGCTGAGAGTACTGCGGCTAGAGATGCGGTCACAGCGAGCTCGTCAGGGACGAGTACTGACCAGGGTGTTATTCTGGTGACACAGGAGCAGATTGATTTCTCGTTATGATAGGATTTCTCTTTTGAGATGAGTATTCTATATCTGTACCAGATGATTGGGCCATTGCTTGAGGCTAGTCGGATCGAGAGGATTGTTGACGTACAACATACTCCAGAGATCGTTGTATTGTCTACCCTATAGACAGATGTATCAGCTGTTGCTGTGATTGATGAGATTTCGCCTCCAGAGTTCATGAATTTGGGATATGACAGAAGATTCCTAGTCATTCTTGGATAAAGTGACTAGGATGTTTCATTCGTTTGGATGCTCCGATGCGAGATCAGTTAAATTGGCTAGTTTCAGTTTGAATGGTATTGCTCAGACCTGGTATGAATCGATCGAGAGAGAATGAGCAGTGCTTATTCCTCCAATGGATTGGACGAGTTCTTGTGGTCGCATTTCTCCAGATTTCTTCCACAGAGCGTTGGGAATGCCCGAGTTCGTAGCTTTGAGTCTTGCGAAAGACTCCGGATATGACCGTGATGGAGGATGAATTGTAGTCTTCGCAACTATCGAGATACGATTCCAATTTGGTTGATATTGATGAAAAGCGGATTATGAGATTCGTGCGAGATCTCAATAAGTTGTTCCTCTCCATTGATGCTAGAGTTTTCATACGTACGCAGAAGCATTAGATACGGCCACATTTTCATAGGAAAAGTCTTGATGAGATTGCAGCTGTCCCGGAACAGAAACAAGTTAATTAAAGAGTGCCAATTTCCGGGCAGTTCGGCAGAGACGAGATTGGAAGATACTGTGGCGGGTTCTTTCCGGGATACTACAACGGTGGAGATTTAGACCCAGGATCGATTTTATGGCACGTACTCAGAAGGCCAGAGGCTGCCGTCATTGACGTGCTACGTTGTGAGTGGCCAGGTTACTTGGCCAGGATATGTTCAGAGAGGCGTCAGAGCGGGACTGTTTCTGTCGCTACTCTTAACTGGGCTGTAGAGCCTAGAGGTCATGGAATTAGTGATCCACGGAGAAAACAATGACCTAGAGACAGAGGACGTCAGACCATGGGCAGAAAGCAAGTACGAATTCTTGCTCTGCCAATTACGGGTGCACCGACACCTTTTGTCACGACCCAAATTTAGGCACGTGACCGCCACTTAAACCACGTGGCGTCAACAGGCGTAACGCAATTTAAATAAGCCAAATACCCAGAAATCTAAATCATCAAAAGAAGTAAGTGATGAAAACATTGTTAAATCTCAAGTAAAAATCCTTAAACTTAAGTTCATTTTCTTAAAAATTTCGGCAGCACCTCCTTTGTAAAAACTAGCCCCGAAACAGGTACAAATATAGAATATAAATAAAGCATCCCCAAACGGGAGAAAATCACGTCCAAAGGCGGAAACAACCACCACAAGTGTGTGTGTGTGTGTGTGTGTATAAAGGCCGGCTCACACGAGCTTGACACCCAGAGTCACAAAATAATACAATATCGATCCTCCCAACTCATCTCTAAGCCAATACATAGAAATGGTAGATGGAGAATACTAGATACAATAGATAGAATCGGATAGCCACAACCCACCTATACCAAACGGCCTCACAGCCAACCGTAGCGGTATCCGCAAAAATAAAGATAATAAGAAGCCCTGCCGCGACTACTCTGAGGGTCAAGCCTGCAAAACACTGTGGCACAACGGGGGTGAGTTGCCAACACGTAAATAGTAAGTAACATCATAGCGATAATCGCAGGTATGCACGAACAACGATAATCTATAACATGCAATCTGATAGCATAAATATGGAAATATGGATATGCAACAATCATGATCAAGGTACTCCATCAGGTACTACAAATACATGAAGCAATGCATATCAAATAAATGCGTTTTATAGGATAAAACATAACATCATTTTTGAATCATCATCATGGAAAATCTCGGTGTCCATCAACGACACCCCAAATCCCAATAGCTCAAGCGCTGTCACTTTGATCGGCCCTCATATCTGTAAATCTCATGGAACATGAGTGTCCAACATCGACACTCGAAACATCATGAAAACTCGTGTCCATCAACGACACATAAATACTCATCTCTCAGGCGCCGCATATCCAGATCGTCCCTCAATATATCTCATGTTATAACTCCCAAACGGTATCCTCCGGATATCCGTCGGGTTCTATACTATCACCGGTAGGTAGTGCTCCCTCCGCCAGGCTCATTGTCTACACCACAAAAACCATTTCTTGCCCCGGGGTACCATATCGGGTCCACCATGTACCCGCAGACGGTGCCTACCGCTCCTCGAATTGGGTTTCTAACACAAATCTCAGAACCGAGAAAACTAATGGTGGACGCACCGAAATATCATATCAAGAGAAACCGGGTTTTCAAAACAATGCACACTTTCTTGAAATATCCCCACGGTTCTCAAATCCATAAATCACATGAAATCCGTATCTCAATGCGTAAATCAATGAAATAAGATATATGCAAATAAAACAGTAATATGAGCATATTAAGGGAAAATCGCTCTTTTAAATGAATCCAGTTTTAAAATGTATCATGTGGTTCCCAATTCCTCCAAAATCAAATGCAACATCATATAAAGGTGTACATGTAGCTATAGCAAGGTATGGGTGTATACATGTAAGTATGTATGCATGATGCATTTCATATGCATAATAGAACAAGGATCAACGTCTAAATGTCGATAACGAACACAATACCACATATGTTTATAGGTTGTGCGTGTAATGGCAATTACCGACGGTGTGGGTGTAGCATACAATTTAGTACTCGTGCAACATGAGCCGTCAGTAAGGGTGCAGTGTCCACTAGGTACTAAGTCAAGACACAACAAGTAATGGTATGCGAGGACGCACATGCACAATCAACATATATGCATATAAACATGCGACTATAATATCACATCTAGCCCTGTCGCATAACGCTATACGGACGATTTCCCCGTAGATGTTAAATATACTCTACGATGATCGCTAGGTAAATCCAACCACCCGCTTCCCTGTTCTAGTAGCGTCCGAAGTTCCCTCAAACGACCCTAAAATATCACAAACACAATACATAAGGCTAAATATCCTGAGCCGACACAAAGACAACAAAACGCAAGAATAAACATCCACAAGATAGACACATTGTGCACTTAGTGCACAAAACCCGTACGACATCGTCACAACCTCAACCAAGATCGCTAAACGACACAACCACCAAGCCTAGAATCCGATTTACCATTTTAGTCCAAAACTAGATATTTCCACAAAACTAGTGGCCACAATAATCACAAAATAGCTTAATTAAGCCACACAAACCCCTTATTAAAATTTTAATCTCATCCATTTTAGATTTCTTAAAAAGTTAGTTTGCAAAAAAGCTTAGTTTGGACAATTTGGAAAATAACAATTTACAATTTAACAACTAAGCTAGATTTTGCATGTCTAAACATGTTAAACTACACATATAACCATATCCAATTGATAAAAACTCTAACTTGATCTCAAACCCTATTCTTGAAATTTCTAACTTCCAATTAAAACCATATTTAAACACCTAATAAGCTAGATTAAAGTAATTATCTAACAATTAAACCTTAGGGTTAGGATTTATACCTCACAAACTTGATATCAAACTTGAAAACTTGCCTCCCAAAATGGCCTCTTGCTCTAAGATTCAAGCTAGAATTGGCCAAGGAATAATGGGTAAGGGCTAAATTAGGAATTAGTGAAGTTTTATGTGGATTTTTTATGGATTTTTCGGGATTTTTGAGTTGGAAAAGGAGGTGGGGAAATTTTGGGGCTATTGAGGGGAGGCTCGGCCAAGTGAGGAGAGATGAGGGTGTTTGTGTGTGTGTGTGGAAAATTCTAGATTACGATAACCCTTAAGCCTCCATTAATGCACCTCACATCAATCTTATCTTTAATCCCTTTTATTTTCAAATTTTCTTAATCCTAGAAAAGTCTAGAACCATGGAGATAAGTGGAGAAAAGAAAACAAATTTGTAAACTTGTATTTAAGTTGAAATGGTTCACATTTGTATATTTAACCCATTCCAATTTGTAATTACGACTAATTAAATGTATAAATTAAAATTTATAATAATATTTGAAATAATGAATTAAGGAAAAATATTTAAGTGGACTAATAATTATAAGTGACTAAATAAATACCCCATACTAGCAATTACATAGTTACACTAGGTGCATTTAAGTCTATATTGAAAAATGATTATATCTTGATTTTTACGGAAAACACAAATTATTTTACCGATTATCGGAAAATCCGCCTAAACGATTTCTAAAACGTTACAATCTTCCCCCCTTAAAGACATTCAGTCCCCGAATTTAAAATTTTAACTATGCATACCTTCGAAAGGATGGGGATATTTCTTCCTCATCTCATCCCCGGTCTCCCAGGTGACCTCTTCGCTGTTCGGGCCCCACCAAAGAACTTTTATGGACGGTATAACCTTTGACCTCAATTTCTTCACTTGCCGATCTAGAATGACCACCGGCTGCTCGGTGAAAGAAAGGTCGCGCTTCAGCTGGATCGTCTGGTGCTGAATCGCATGATAAGGGTCATGAAGGTACTTATGGAGCATCGACACATGGAACACGGGGTGAACATCTGGGAAACTGGGCGGAAGTGCCAAACGATAGGCAACGGTACCAACTCGCTAAAGGATCTCAAAAGGACCTACAAATCTGGGACTCAGTTTCCCTTTCTTCCCAAATCTCATTATGCCCTTCATCGGAGAAATCAGTAGGAATACATGCTCCCTTACTACGGACTCTTGCCTGCGACGACGACGGTCGGCATAAGACTTCTGTCTGCACTGGGCTGCTCTCATCTTATCCCGAATCAACTGGATCTTCTCCGTAGTTTCTTGAACTAGCCAGGGTCGCAAAATCCTACTCTCGCTGAGTTCGGTCCAACAGACTGGCAATCGACACTTTCTCCCATACAAAGCCTCAAAAGGTGCCATCTGAATCGTCTCCTGATAACTGTTATTGTAGGAGAAGTCTATCAACGGCAAGTGACGATCCCAACTGCCCCCAAAATCAAGCACACACGCACGAAGCATATCCTCCAGTGTCTGTATAGTCCGCTCCGACTGACCATCGGTCTGCGGATGGAAAGCGGTGATAAAACTCAAGCGGGTACCCAAGGCTTCCTGAAGCTTCTGCCAAAGACGGCTAGTGAACTGGATGCCCCTGTCGGATACGATGCATGTGGGAACACCGGGCAAACGCACAATCTCATCAATGTACAACTGAGCATATTGGGCATAACCGAAGTGGTCTTCACTGGAAGGAACTGAGCCACTTTCGTCAACCGGTCAACAATCACCCAAATGGAGTCATACCCTCGACTGGCCCTGGGTAGACCCGCAACGAAATCCATGGAGATCTGTTCCCATTTCCACTTCGGAACGGGTAAAGGCTGCAACTCTCCTGTCGGTCTCTGATGCTCAGCGTTGACTTGCTGACAAGTCAGACACCTCGAAACAAAATCCGAAACATCACTCTTCATCCCTGCCCACCAGTAGATATCTCTCAAGTCACGATACATCTTGGTGGAACTTGGGTGAACACTAAAAGCTGACTGATGTGCTTGCTCTAGGATCTCGCATCTCAACCCATCGGTATCAGGTACACACAGACGAGTCCCGAAACATAGCACACCCTGGTAATCAATTATGAACTCCGAATCTCTACCCTGCCGAGCTTGCTCAAGAATCTCAAACAAACGGGTATCGTCAGGCTGTGCCTCACGAATACGATCAAGTAGAAGTGGACGTGCGCGGACATGAGAAAGTTGTCCCCTAGTGGAAGTGAACTCAAACTGTACTCTACTGTCGCACAAGATATGCCAATATGCAAAAGACTATCTCTGAACTGCTCTGAACTGGGCCTATGACTCAAAGCATCGGCTACCACATTCGCCTTGCCCGGGTGATAAAGGATCTCGCAATCATAATCCTTCACGAGCTCTATCCAACAATGCTGTCTCAAATTCAGGTCTCTAAATCTTAAGCGCAAAGACTACCGCGGCCATCTCAAGATCGTGAGTGGGATAATTCTGCTCGTGCTTCTTCAGCCGACGAGAAGAATAAGTGATAACTCTATCATGTTGCATCAATACACAACCGAGCCCCACTCGAGAAGCATCACAGTAAACGACATAGCCGCCCGATCCAGAAGGCAAGAATAAAACTGGTGCAGTCGTCAATCGAGTCTTCAACTGCTGAAAACTCTGCTCCCATGCCTTAGTCCAAAGAAAAGGAACCCCATTCCTGGTCAGTCCGGTCAGCGGTGCAATGATACTCGATACGTCCTGCACGAAACGGCGGTAATAACCGGCTAAGCCTAAAAAGCTGCGGACCTCTGTCACTGATACAGGTCTTGGCCAAAGCTGTACGGCCTCGATCTTTCTCGGGTCCACACTAATACCATCTTCCGTAATCACATGACCCAGGAAGTCAACACTATCAAGCCAGAAGGCACACTTCGAGAATTTAGCAAACAGCTGGTGCTCTCTCAATGTCTACAAAGCAATCATCAAGTGCTGCTCATGCTCCTCTCGACTCTTGGAATAAACCAGAATGTCATTAATAAACACAATAATAAACTGGTCGAGGAACGGCCTGAAAATCCGGTTTATCAAATCCATGAACGTTGGTGGGGCATTGGTGAGTGCGAACGACATCACCAAAAACTCATAATGCCCGTAGCGTGTATGAAAACCAGTCTTCGGAATGTCATCATTCCGAACCCGCAACTGATGATAACCTGATCTCAAATCAATCTTAGAAAAATGTCCTGTGCCCTAGAGCTGATCAAAAAAATCGTCAATGCGAGGTAAAGGATACCTATTCCGCACCGTAACTCGGTTCAATTGACGATAATCAATACACAACCTCAAACTACTGTCCTTCTTCTTGACGAACAGAACAGGACCTCCCCAAGGAAAAACACTCGGACGTACAAGTCCCCTATCAAGCAACTCATGCAACTGATCCTTAAGCTCCGTCGGGACCATCCGGTAAGGCAATATAGAAATAGGCCCTGTGCCGGGGATCAAATCAATGCAAAACTCAATCTCACGCTCTGGCGGCAATCCAGGTAACTCGTCGGGAAATACGTCGGGAAACTCTCTCACGATAGGAATCTAGTCCAACGAATCTACTGTGGCTCCAATATCTCGTATGAAAGCCAAGAATCCCCGACATCCCCTCCTTAAAAGCCGACTAGCGCAAAGGGTTGAAATCAAACTGTGAGGGGTGGCACCACGGTCCCCCTGCACAACAAGAACTGACTCGCCGGGAAAACAAAATCTGATTGTCTTCTCGTGGCATTCCACGGATGCGTAGCAAGTAGCTAACCAGTCCATGCTCAGGAGAATGTCGAAGTCCAGCATCTCAAGAAGGATCAAGTCGACGGACGAATCTCTATCTCTAATACGAATGGCACACGACCGAAACACGTGTCGCGCAACAAACGACTCGCCAACAGGAGTAGTCACGACAAGCGGGTGATCTAGCAAACACGACTCTTGGACCAACCTCGGCACGAAGTGTGTAGAAACATACGAGTGCGTAGATCCCGGATCAAATAAAACGTGTGCATCGAAGGAACATACTGAAAGAGTACCTAAAACCACTGCATTGGACGCCTGCGCGTCCTGATGAGTCAAAGCAAACACTCAAGCTTGCCCTCTACCGGCAACTGGCTGTCCTCTGCTTCAGCTACCCCGTCCTTTCTGAATGTGACCGCCACGACCATGGCCTCTCTGAGCATGAGTCTGACGCGGAGTAATAACAGGCGTAAGAGGCAACGCTCTCTGAGGTGAAGGTGGTAAGGTAACATGCGGAACCGCTGCCTCCCTCTGGCGTATCACGGTACAATCCCCAACGAGGTGATGTGGACTGCCACACCCAAAACACCCAGACGACGACTGCCGACCCTGTTAGTAAGAGCTAAATAACTAGCCTCGTCCCAAGCCTCTGCTACCCCCACGACCTGAACGAAATCTGTCGCGGCGTCTACCCAACTGCCTCTGAGCTGATACATCAGTATGAACCCTCTTCGGTCTCGGAATGACCGAAGTCTCGGAAAGGCGCTCCTCAACCAGTAGATCTGCGTCCACCGCGGCTGCATATGTGTCAAAATGCTGGGAGCAGATAGCGAGGAACAACGGGTAATCAGGCCTCGAACAAATCTCTTGATCCGCATCTCCTCAGTGTCCACCAAATATGGAGCATACACAGATAGCTGGGTAAACTGAACATCGTACTCTGCCACCGTCATACCCAGAGTCTGGCGTAATGACTCAAAACTGCAAGCTCGAGCATCCCTGACGCTCTGCAGAAGAAAACGGGCAAGAAACACCGTCATGAACTCAGCCCAGGTCATAGGAGAAAGACCTGCGGCTCTGCTCCTCTCTAAAGACTTGCACCAAGTCTGGGCAAGAATCTCCAGACGAAAACTCACGAACTCTACCCATCTCGCGTCGGAACATCTCAGAGAATGACATATTCTGGCCATCCGATCAATAAACGACTGCGGATCCTCAGCTGTATCGGTGTCGGTGAAGACCGGAGGCTTTAGCCTCATGTACTCAGATAATGATACGGTGATAACCTCCGTAGCTGTAGCTACGACTGCCTGAACAGTAAGCACCATCGCGGGCCCCATAACAGGTGGGTCAACCTCCTGTCTCTGCGCTCGACTGGCCTCAACTAACGACCCCATCATCTGGCGAAAATCCTGCATACCGGCCTCTAGCATAGTAATACGGTCTGTCGAAGGTGGATCAACCTGCTCCTGTACAACGGGCGTACCGCCCTGGTCAGTCCTCGTCTCCGACGAGCCTGCCATGACCTTGGCTCTCGCAGCCGCTCTCTGCGCCCTCGAAGTCTTCGGCTGCATAATGGATGGAAATGAAAACAGGATTCGATAAGAACATAGAGATCGAATCACAAGGATGTATATAATCAGGGATAGAATTTCAACCAACAAGTCCTAAGGTCACTTAAGCAGAGTACCGTGTCGTAAGTATGCCGCGGAACGTACACACGCTACGTCACTCTGCTTAAGCTACCTACTCCATCATACCAAGGTCATCCAACACTCCGAAAGGTAAAACCTAGCGCTCAGATACCAACTTTGTCATGACCCAAATTTAGACTTGTGACCGGCACTTAAACCACGGGACGTCAACAGGCATAACGCAATTTAAGTAAGCCGAAAATCTAGAAATCTAAACTATCAAAAGAAGTAAGTGATGAAAACATTGTTAAAAACATTTGGAAATCTCAAGTAAAAATCCTTAAACTTAAGTTTATTTTCTTAAAAATTTCGGCAGCACCTCCTTTGTAACAACTAGCCCCGAAACGGGTACAAACATAGAATATAAATAAAGCATCACCAAACGGGAGCAAATCACGCCCAAAGGCGGAAACAACCACCACAAGCATATATATATATATATACACGACGCCGTAGCGAAGAAATATACAATTTAAATGAAAAACAGTATAAAGAGGTAAAACTACATAATAAAAGATGGCTCACACGAGCTCGACACCCAGAGTCACAAAATAATACAATATCGATCCTCACAACTCGTCTCTAAGTCAATACATAGAAATGGCAGATGGAGAATACTAGATACAATAAGATGTACAATAGATAGAATCAGTTAGCCCCAACCCACCTATACCAAACGGCCTCACAGCCAACCGTAGCGGTATCCGCAAAATAAAGATAATAAGAAGCCCTATCGCGACTACTCTGAGGGTCAAGCCTGCAAAACACTGTGGCACAACGGGGGTGAGTTGCCAACTCATGAATAGTAAGTAACATCATACTGATAATCGCAGGTATGCACGAATAGCGATAATCTATAACATGCAATCTGATAGCATAAATATGGCAATATGGATATGCAACAATCATGATCAAGGTACTCCATCAGGTACAACAAATACATGAAGCAATGCATATCAAAAAAATGCTGAGTATGGGATAAAACATAACATCATTAATGAATCATCATCGTGGAAAATCCCGGTGTCCATCAACGACACCCCAAATCCCAATACCTCAGGCGCCTTCACTATGATCGGCCCTCATCTATAAATGTCATGGAATATGAGTGTCCAACATCGACACTCGAAATATCATGAAAACTCGTGTCCATAAACGACAAGTAAATACTCACCTCTCAGGCGCCGCATATTCAGATCGACCCTCAATATATCTCATGTCATAACTCCCAAACGGTATCCTCCGGATATCCGTCGGGTTCTATAATATCACCGGTGGGTAGTGCTCCCTCCGCCAGGCTCATTGTCTACACCATAAAAACCATTTCTTGCCCCCGGGTACCATACCGGGTCCACCATGTACCCGCAGACGGTGCTTACCGCTCCTCGAATCGGGTTTCTAACACAAATCTCAGAACCGAGGAAACTCATGGTGGACGCACCGAAATATCATATCAAGAGAAACCGTGTTTTCAAAACAATGCATACTTTCTTGAAATATCCCCACGGTTCTCAAAACCATAAATCACATGAAATCCGTATCTCATTGCGTAAATCCATGAAATATGATATATGCAACATAAAACAGTAATATGAGCATATTAAGGGAAAACCGCTCTTTTAAATGAATCCGGTTTTTAAATGTATCATGCGGTTCCCAATTCCTCCAAAATCAAATGCAACATCATATAAACGTATACATGTAGCTATTGCAAGGTATGGGTGTATACATGTAAGTATGTATGCATGATGCATTTCATATGCGTAATAGAACAAGGATCAACGCCTAAATGTCAATAACGAACACAATACCACATATGTGTATAGGTTGTGTGTGTCATGGCAATTACCGACGGTGTGGGTATAGCATACAATTTAGTGCTCGTTCAACATGAGCCGTCAGTAATGGTGCAGTGTCCACTAGGTACTAAGTCAAGGCACAACAAGTAATGGTATACGATGATGCTCATGCACAATCAACATATATGTATATAAACATGCGACTATAATATCACATTTAGCCCTGACGCATAACACCATACGGGCGATTTTCCCGTAGATGTTAAATCTACTCACCGATGATCTCGAGCTAGGTAAATCCAACCACCTGCTTCCCTTTTCTAGTATCGTCCGAAGTTCCCACAAACGACCCTAAAATTTCACAAACACAATACATAAGGCTAAATATCCTGAGCCAACACAAAGACAACAAAACACAAGAATAAACGTCCACAAGATAGACACATTGTGCACTTAGTACACAAAACGCGTACGACATCGCCACAACCTCAACTAAGATCGCTAAAGGACACAACCACCAAGCCTAGAACCCGATCGTACCAATCGTGCATTCACAACACACTAAATATTATAAGAAATATGTTTTATATCATCAAAACCTAAAACTTAATCAAAATCAATTTATTCCAAAAACCTAGCAAGTATCGATTTACCATTTTAGTCCAAAACTAGATATTTCAACAAAACTAGTGGCCATAATAATCACATAATAGCTTAATTAAGCCACACAAACCCTTACTAAAATTTTAATCTCACCCATTTTAGATTTATTAAAAAGTTAGTTTGCAAAAAGCTTAGTTTGGACAATTTGGAAAATAACAATTTTCAATTTAACAACTAGGCTAGATTTTGTAAGTCTAAACATGTTAAACTACACATATAACCATATCCAATTGATAAAAATCCTAACTTGATCTCAAACCCTATTCTTTAAATTTCTAAATTCCAATTAAAACCATTTTTAAACACCTAATAAGCTAGATTAAAGTAATTATCTAACAATTAAACCTTAGGGTTTGGATTTATACCTCACAAACTTGATATCAAACATGAAAACGTGCCTCCCAAAATGGCCTCTTGCTCTAAGATTCAAGCTAGAATTGGCCAAGGAATAATGGGTAAGGGTTAAATTAGGAATTAGTGATGTTTTATGTGGATTTTTGATGGATTTTTGGGGATTTTTGAGTTGGAAAAAGAGGTGGGGAAATTTTGGGGCTATTGAGGGGAGGCTCGGCCAAGTGAGGAGAGAGGAAGGTGTTTATGTGTGTGTGTGGAAAATTCTAGATTACGATAACCCTTAAGCCTCCACTAATGCACTTCACATCAATCTTATATTTAATCCCTTTTATTTTCAAATTTTCTTAATCCTAGAAAAGTCTAGAACCATGGAGATAAGTGGAGAAAAGAAAACAAATTTGTAAACTTGTATTTAAGTTGACATGGTTCACATTTGTATATTTAACCCATTCCAATTGATAATTACCACTAACTAAATGTATAAATTAAAATTTATAATAATATTTGAAATAATTAATTAAGGAAAAATATTTAAGAGGACTAATAATTATAAGTGACTAAATAAATATCCCATACTAGCAATTACATTGTTAAACTAGGTGCATTTAAGTCTATATCGAAAAATGATTATATCTTGATTTTTACGGAAAACACAAATTATTTTACCGATTATCAGAAAATCCGCCTAAACGATTTCTAAACCGTTACACCTTTCGACATTGAAGGAGATATACCTCAATGTCATTTGTTTTTTATTTGTGATTTGGTGATTCTAGTATCACGCTTTGGTCGTTTGGACTCTTGTCTCTTAATGATTTGGTTTCACGATTGATATTTTTTATGCACCATAACTGCACCAGTTTGATATTTTCATTAAGCACAGCAATTGCACTTGATTTATATTTTTGTGCATATCTTTTGCACTTGGCATTGCTTTGTGCACGCCGTTGCACATACTTATGATTTCGTGTATTTCGATACACTCGATTTTGATTTGGTGCATGTTGTATGCACCTGATTTTGACTCGTGCACTCGATGTTGTTTACATGCGCTTTTGATGGATTGATATGGTTTTCGTGCACGCCAGTTGCACTGGATTTATGTTTTCGTCTACCTAGTTGCACTTGATATTGATTTTCGTGCATCTTATTGCACTAGATGCTTTTGTGCAGACCTGATGCACTTTAGATTTTTGCGCACACTTGGCGCACTTGATGTGATTTTGTGCATATTTGATGCACTTGAGAATTTTTGTGCACACCAGTTACACTCGATTGTGATTTTCGTGTACTCAAGATGCATTGCATGTTGTTGGCATGCACACCTGATGCACTTGACAGATGCTTTCGTGCACACCCGTTGCACTCAGTTTTCATTTTCGTGCACATTCGTGGTACCTGGATTGACTTCGATTTCTATGCGCACTACACGCATGTGGATTTATTTTCATATACACTTATTGAGATTGATCTCTTTTCGAGCATCACATTTTTATGACGTATACTATATTATGTAGTTGCAGAGCAGGACTGGTCTGAGAACAGTACTTGAGTGTGCTTGCATGCATCAATATTTACTGAAGAGGTTTTCAAAAAGAGCTACAGTCTCACTATTTTCCTACGTGTCTATGAGCGATACGAAACTGTACAAAAAGAATATCCTTCTAAGCAAATTTCAATAAGGCGGGACACATATCTTAAGTAGAATGTGTCTCTCTCTCTCTCTCAATATATATATATAAATATATATATATAAATATATATATATATTTCTTTACAAAATGAACATCTACTACTCGTACCATGATATACGCATCGCACGACAATTTGAAAAGGTTTTTTCAGTCATTTAAATGATTTTACAAGGATGTGTACTATATACGTATTATGGTCTTGATTATTGTTTCCCCCAATCAGAGCAAAGCTCTGTTTGAATTTCAAAATTCAAAAGGTGAAGCAACGCTTCAGATCCCTTGCGCTGCGCGCAGAGCGCCACGTGTCAAAAGCAGACACGCCAGCGCAAGGAGCGCTGCGCTCAAGGCAGCGTACCCCCAATCAGAGCAAGGCTCTGTTTTAAAATTCAAATTTTAAATAAAGGAAGTAACGCTTCAGATAACTTGCGCTCTGTGCTGCGCGCCACGTGTCAAACAGTGGTGCGCTGTGCTCTGCGCTGCGCGACACGCGTCAGCGCAGGTGCGCCAGCGCAGGTGCGCTGCGCTCTGCGCTGCGCGACACGTGTCAAGCGCAGGTGCGCTGGCGCCAATTGCGCTAGCACTGGAATTTAAATAATAAATTATTTAATTAATCAGAATTAAATTCTAGAAAGATCTTTTCAACCTTATTAAAAAAAGAAGATTATCTTCTGTAAAACAGAGGCCTTAGGATCAAAGATCAAACGGTGGGGAAATAACTCCAGATCAATAAGAGAAAGATCTCTGTAACTAACTCAATAAACCAATTGACCCTATATAAAGACCCCCAGACTCCAAGTCTCACAGATACACAAAAAAGAGAACTCTGAGAAATTTGAAAGGCAAGCCTTTGAACAAAGTAGATCATCTTCTTCAAGGTAAAGAATTTAATTCTTGGAAGAACAAAGATGAAAACATCTCACAAAAAGAAGAATCTCTTCTAAAAAGATCAAAGATCTAAGAATAAGATCAAGATCTTCAATAAAACGGAAAAAAAATCAAAAAAGATCCAATCATAAAAGATTAAAGAAGTAATTTACTTCACCCCTAGATCGTTTGATCTATATAAGGCACAGCCTTTTGATGAACCATTGGTTCCTGAATCTTGAGGAAGAACCTCTTCAGAACAAGAGAAACTTGTTTCTTCGATCTGAATTGGATCAGGTTGCGCTCTGAGCTATTTTACAGTGCCCTGCACTCTTAAATGCACCTTTCCGCTCCTTGGATTGGCGCAAGTCACCAGAACACGTCACGTGTCAACCACAGAATGATCTGCGCTTTGCGCTTCTAAAACAGAGCACTGCGCTTTTGGATTGGCGCACTGCACCAGAGAGCGCCACGTGTCAGCAGCGCAGCGCACTGCGCTAACTGTCTTTCGCTTAGCAGAGCGCGACACGTGTCACCTCCATATGCCCCAGCGGCTTGCGCTCTTTAATTGGCGCAAAGCGCCTGACAAGCCACGCGGCGCACTGTCAGACCACTAAAATGCTATGCATTATTAAAAAAGGGCAGAGCCCAAGTAAAGGCCTAACAGGCCAAATATAAATGCTATGCATTTAATTAAAAAGCCCAATGCTATGCATTGTTTAAAAGGGCAGAGCCCAAGCAAAAGCCTAATAGGCAGAACATGAATAAAATGTTGAACATTTTCAAATGGACTTAGCCCAATTCTGGCCATAAGTCCTCAATTTAAATTGTACTGAGCACAACCGCTCTCCAATCAATTTACACCCGGTTCGAGGGTACATCTCTTTACTCCTCTGACATCTATCGTTGTAATCCTTCAACGTCGTCAGAGAGGTGACGGGTCCCGACAACCACACACTGTTACGGACTGTGTGGTCCTTAAACTCATGGACTATGATGTCCTTAACCTTGACCGCGATGTCTTAAAACTAACAACGGACTGTGGGGTCCTTAAACTCATGGACTATGATGTCCTTAACCTCGACCGTGATGTCTTAAAACAAATAACGGACTATGACGTCCTTAACCTTGACCGTGATGTCTTAAAACTAACCCCGGACTGTGAGGTCCTTAAACTCATGGACTATGACGTCCTTAACCTTGACCGCGACGTCTTAAAACTAACATTGGATCGCAATGTCCTTAAACTACTTATCGACCGCAACGTCACTAAACTAAACAATAGAGCCCCCAATTGCTCTCTTGTCAGATCTAAATGATCCCGTTAAGTCGATCTTAGTCTAAAATTAGACTAACGTGTCCTTAACGAATGTTTAAGTTGATCTTAGCCTCAAATAAGGCTAATGTATCCTTAAACACACACCCCAAACCCAAATCTAAGAAAGATACGGATTTGGACTAATCCACGACCTACGGGCGACAGTACAAATTAGTCTCCGTATACAATTCACGGGCAACCAAACACAAAACAAACACACACGACATGAAGTGACCACATGGAGAAGGAGAAAGTTGTTACCGCGATGCGGTAGCGTAATTAACTGCAGGGGCTTGCGCCTGCATGGAAGAGCGTCCCCACAATCAAAAACTCCTCAAACGAGGGGGAATCTGACGAAGTCTACTACATCGGCCGCATCCGTTTAAACCTTCGATACCTGGTGCCATAAATCAACTTGGTATCTTTGGAGAGGTGGACGGATAGCACCAATTAGCATCTGCCCCGAATTTCAGGCGAGACGCCCGCCGTGTCTCTGCGCCGTCTTTCGTAGGGGAACAGATTTCTGGCATGCCCGGTGGGACCTTTTCCTCTTTCCACTCCACACTTCATGTGTCGCATTCGCTAACGAATCACGGTTTGTTAATGGTTGCCCTTGGGTTTTGAGTTACTTAGATTTGGTCTCTTGCTTGGCGCAGAAAGCAAAACAGCTATGGCGTTGACTTGCTCGAAGTGCTCCAACTGCAGCTGCAACTCGCGTCTTGCATCAACTGGGGGCATAACATACGGGCCCCAAGCGGCTTCCCTGTTCACGATGCCCGTGGAACAGGTCACTCAAGCCACCACAGGGCTATTTTTCGGAACCATGCTTCCGCCGACAAGCTTCACTGCTCCCATGCCCGTACCAGAAGCTCCTAAGAAGTCGGTCTTCGATCGACTTACAGCCGTTGCGGCCCCTCTCAACGGGTCGTCTAACACCAGTGCCTCGGTCTTCTCCAGATTGGGCCAGAACTCCTGCTGGCCCACGATGAAGCTTGCGGTCCCAGAGAAGGTTATTCAAAAGAGAGTAACCAAGCCTGCTCCTGAATTCATCAAGGCGGCTTCTCATGCTAAGAGATCGGTCTTTGCAAGACTGACCGTCCCAACTCCCACTCCCGCTCCTACTACTCAGAAGACATCAGTCTTTAATAGGCTGACACCGGCGACAGCCCCTCACCTGAACAGGGGGCAAGACAAAGCCGTCCCCGTCACCGAGCCAATTCCCACAGCTCGACACGCTCGACGTCGCCACTGGCGCCGAGTGAAGAAGTCAGGAGGCAACTCCCCTTCTGGGCTAACTCCACCAGCCCCGACGGTGGAAATTAATGTTGCTGTTCCAACTGGGAACAGCTTTGAACTATTAAATAAGGTGCGTAGGAATTCTCCTACCGCCGTACTGAAGTGGTCTCCTCCTCTACCGGAGAAGGTTACTGAAGCAAAGACAGAACGGTCCCAATCCCCATGGCGGCTGTCCTCCAAGATATATAAAGTCTGGCGGTTGGTCCGAGATTCGATGATCGATCCAAATTTCTCCCGCCAACACAAGAAGCTGAAGGTCCAACAGGAAGTAAGCCATCCTGCCAAGCCGCGGAAAGCTATCTGGGTGCCCACCGTGATGGCCCCCTCAACTTCAACTGCTCATAAGAAGAGGGGGCCAGAGAAAGCCCATGTGGACGTAGCAGACCATAAAAACGTCAAGCCCAAACATCCTAAGTCTGGGGGCATAACGGTCCATACCGTTTACATGGCATCCGAGAAGGAGGATAGCCGCGCTTCTACGGGCCACCGAACACAAACCCGATCCATTACAAGTGCCCAGGAACAACAGCAGCAGAAGCTTCAGGAGATGCTGACTGAGATGGCCGCACTCACCGGACCAAAGGAAAGCCCGGAGGCGTCATCGGAACAACGCCGCGAACATTAACCGATGCTGAATTCCTTCGTAGAATGCTTGAAAAGAAGGACAAGGAGGCTGCAAAACAAGCGGCCAATATAAAGCAGATGGCGCTTCTGTTTCAAGACATGGTCGGGATGATGATACATCCGGATCCCCCAGCCGAAGATCCTCCGATTATCCTTGAAGATGATAGAGGAGAAACGTCAAATCCACCTCCGGCTCTTTCAACAGCCAAGGAGGAAACAATCTTTAAGGCCACCTTAGATGATTATATTGCTCAACAAATACGAGTTCACCAGGCAAAAGAGACAGCCGGCCAAGTTGTCAAAACAGGGCAACCATATCCAGGCTAGTATGATGAGATAAAGTACCCGCCAGGCTACACAATCCCGAAATTCCATGTCTACAAGGGGACAGGCAATCCCCTTCAACATGTCGCCCAGTTCAGGGCTCTTTGTGGCAACACCGGCGGCGATGATAAGCTCTTGCTTCGCCAATTCGTCGGCAGCTTATCGGAGACGGCGTTTGAGTGGTACTTGTTCATATCAGATTTTTGCATTTTCATACCGCCCAATTTTTATCACATTACATACCGGTAGATACTCTTGAGCCGTGTTTGCTAGTCAATTGCAGGATACCGGTTCTCGGCTCTAAACGGTGAAATTCATGGAAATACACGACAAAACCCGGGTTCCTGCCAACTACAGATAAAACACGGATCTCCGCTCTTTATCCGTCTGTTGCCACACACCAGTTTAGGAGACAAAATGGCAAACCGATTGTCGTTTTCGTGCACAAGGCTCAATGGCAGCACAAGATCCAAGAAATCTACACGGAACTCGAGGAAATCATGACAAAAAGATACACATCAAATCACCTTTTGCTCAACAGAAATTCTGGAAATATCGTGAAGAAAATCTGAGAAAATACATATACCAGATTAAAGGGCACACAAAACCAGGAGAAGCCACCAAAATTGAAGACCTAAGTCCTCTATATGGCCGCGGTTCCGCGGCCTAAGCATGCTTAGGCCGCGGAACCGTGGCCGTACTGGCGCCTCAGATGAAGATTTTGCAGGGGCTTTTTTGTCTTTTCATTTTAGTTCTGCTTGTTGCCCTAGGTTTTCATTTTCTAGCCTATAAATAGCCCAGAACCTTGTGAAGCCAAGGGTGCATAATCTTGTATTTTTCTAGGTTTAGAATACTTGTTTCTTCTTCCTCTTCTCATTTCTTCTCCATTGAAAATCTTGTAGTGAGCTTTTGTGAGTGAAGAATGATGAATAAAGAAGATCCTTTTACTTATCATGCTTGTCTTGTTCTTTAGTTAAATTATTATTGCTTGTAATTTTCATTTGTTAACTTAGTTGTTGTTATTTCTTGTTGTTTCTTTCTTTTCTCTTTTCCTTTATCCTTAAACAACCATGACGCTTACGCTTGATCCTTGCCAAGGTGAGGTCACAAATAGCTAGTTGTTATCTTCTAATCTCCTTCTTTCTATCTTCCTCTTTTGTTTTATTTTTCCGTATTATGGGTGAGTAGTTTCATACTTGTTAGGGTAGGATAAGGGAAGTTTGAGAGAAGGAAATCTCTCTCACTCTTTCCTTGCCCAACATCTTAAAATCGACTCCCGTTAATTGAACCACAATCCGCTCCTTATGGCACCCTATCCTACATGATAGCGGTGATTCCGTAGTGAGACCGGTTGTGGTTGAATTAACCGGAGGTTATGGCTAAGAGCCAAGAACGGGCGGACAAGCACCAAAAGGAAGAACTTAAGCGTTGGAAAGCCTAGCTTATACTCGCAAGTTCCTTCCTAGTCGTGCTAATCCCCGTTGTTGCCGATTACCGTAACACCGATATTAAGAGTGGCAATGAAAGAAGTGAGGGACTCCTAACTCAAACTAACCTAATCCTAACCCTAACAAGCTCTCTTTAGATATCATTTTACCACTTAGATAATCACAAACAAAATCTGGACCTTCGGACTTAACTCGTTAAAGCACATAGAAAAAGATTCCCATCTCCCTGCGGACGACCCGTACTCAACCGGCTAGCTACAAGCGAAACCGTCTTGATTGCGGTAATTAACTAAACTTGAACACGCAGAACTCATACCAATCAAATGGCGCCGTTGCCGGGGAGACGGTAGTTTATTTCCTTGTGTAATTTCGGGTTAACTTGTGAATATAAATATAACCAAAAAAAAATATACATTGTAAAAAATCTTTTTGTTATTCATGATAAGTTTTTGTGCAAGTGTGCAGGATAATACGGAGTTCAAGTTCAGTGCCAAAGAAGTGGGAAGATAGACCCACATTTCGCGGCTACACCGCGACGGATCAAAACGAAGCAAACGGTCTACTGAAAGATTCTGGAGCAGATACAGTGAGTAAATAAATATTCAGCACATCCAGACAAGCAGAGGACACCCAACAGAGCACAGCCAATTTTTTCAGAAGCCCAAACCCATCATTCCGCCGCGGAACCGTGGCATAAGGAGGCTTAGGCCGCGGAACCGCGGCCATTTGGAGGCTTCAGGGTTCCAAAACTTCTGTGAGTGTTCCTTTATCTCTCCCCACTCCTCTGAACTCCAATAAACTGTGTTTTCTGCAGCATTCTTTGCGGAAATTCTCTTCCCCCTTCCAATAAACTGTTCTTGTGCAGGATTCTTTGCGCCGCGCTAAAAATAAAAATTGTTTGCAGTTGATTTTTTACCGCTTTGCATTCATTAATACGGACTTAAGGGGCTTGAAACCAATTCGGATTGGGTGGGGATTTCATCACCCTTCCCAGGACCCCAGAAATCACAAAAAGCATATGCATTGACCATTGTTAAATTAAAAAATACTGGACTCAGCCCTAAGGACTTCGCGCTCATTAGGACAGAGGACTAATTACAGGCATCGGCCGTTTATCCTATCCTGACTTTGCGGTGTCTAGGCAAGTGTGACGAAGGCAAGTGGTTATTTAATTAAGGAACTTCGCAAAAGCGTTGGACAACCTCCCACTTACTTGGCACTTATCTGGCCGCAATTGGCGGAGAAGAGGCGGTTTGAGGTCCTGTTTCTAGTTCTTTGGAACAGTTAGGAGCTGTCTAGTTGACCTAGGTGACCACTAGATCTAGGTGTGATTGTGCATATCTTGTTTGTGATTGCTTAAAGCCGTAAGTCCGTACATATTTCTATAAAGCTCTTTCTAAAAAAAAAGAAAAAAATCAAAAAATTTTATTAAAACTTGCCCTTTGTCGCCAAAATCCATTTTTCACCCACCACCCATCGCCTTTCTCCATTGACGTTTTCTCACCCTCACCTTCTCCGCTTTGACTATACTAAACTCGTTTAGTGTATGTCCGCTTGGACTCGGGACACTAGCGCCCGCCTAGTCCGCGTTACGTTAGTCGCTACCGACTACGCGATTGACTCAGACGTCGAAACTCCGTCCACTCCTCTTTCACCTTTACCTTTGCCGGCCAACTCCGACGTTGACCGGAATTCTGTTCATACATCTTCACCTTCACCATCACCAACCTCGTTTTCCGCGATGTCAGGATTTAATCCGAACATCTCTTTGACTACCCCTTGATTGGCTCCACCTCCTACGGAGACCAATAACCCACCACCACCGTCTGTTGTAGCGCCGCAGCGAATCGCGCTCCAGGATCGTTTCTATCCCACCCGTTCTGCATTTCCCACCTGCCTTTCTCTTCCACCGGCCAATGGGGATAATTTTGAAATTAAGCCCCACTTCATCAACATGCTTCCACGATTTCATGGGCTTGAATCTGAAGATGCCTATATCTTCATCAACAAATTTCGAAACGTCTGTGCCATGATGAAAACTACCCAACTGTCGGACGATGCTATACGTCTACGGGTCATTCCGTTCACTTTATGCGATCTTGATGAAAAATGGCTGTATAGCACCGCTTCCCATTCAATAACCAGTTGGGACGAGTTTGTAAAAGCGTTTCTAAAGAAATTTTATCCGAATCATAAAACCGCAAGGATCCGCAATGAAATCAACCAATTCTCTCAGCTTCCTTCTGAACCCTTCTGGAAGTGCTTTGACCGGTACAAAGACCTTCTTGTTCAGTGTCCTCACCACGGTATAGAGAAATGGCAACTTTGCCAAACCTTATACGAGGGCCTGAACCCAGCAACGAAGCAGTTGTTGGAAACCATCTGTCAGGGCCACTTCCTATCCAAATCTGACGAGGAAGCATGGCAATTCTTTGACGACCTTGCGGAGCAAACGCTACAATGGGAGAGCACCAGACCGACTTCTTCTTCTTCTACCTCCACTTCTACCGGTCAGTCTAGGGTAGGAATTCACCAACTTGATGTCTCTATTGCGATGAAAGCTGAAATGGCTGCAATAACGAGAAAGCTTGAAGCGATAGAGAGCAAATTTTCTTCTCCTGCTCCTACCCCTGTTCTTCCCCTTCGTACCATCTGCGCTTGTTGTTCCGATCCTTCTCACTTGACCGAAGAGTGTCCTTACAATCCATCATCGCAAGGACAGGATCAGGTTAATGCTGCATTCCAGCAAAGACCGAGGAATGATCCATACTCTTCCACCTACAATCCCGGTTGGAGGAACCACCCCAATTTTGCCTGGAATCAGAATCAGAATCAATTCCAAGGAAACAATTTCCAAAGGGCCCCTCCGCCGCAAAAACAAGCGCAACAACAAACTCAACAGCAGTTTCAGCAACCCTTCCAACCCCAACCTTTCCAAAATCAGAGGAACAACTTTGCACCCAACAATTCTTTTCCACCAATCAACTTTGTTCCGTCAAACAACGATAAGGTTTCCTCGCTCGAACGAAGTCTGGAGGCGTTCGTCAAACAATCGACTCAATCCACCGTAAACATCTAGTCTTCCATTCAGTCCTTAGTGCAACACACTGCCGCTCACGGGCAAAGCATCAAAACCATCGAGGCCCAGATTGCACAACTGAATGCGACCTTAAGCGAGCGAGAGAAGGGGAAGCTCCCGTCCCAACCACTCCCAAATCCCGGTCACCCACAGAATGTACATGTTGCTCTTGAACAACAGAATCATAATGTGAGTGCCGTGACCACATTGAGATCGGGAAGGATGCTGCAAAACAACATCGGCACACGGATCAATGATGACACCCCGGCCGCTTCTTCTTCTACTTCTTCTTCTTCTTCGTCTCCTGCTTCTTCGTCTTCTTAGCCTATTCTCCGTTCTTCACAAGGCTCTCCTTCCTCTTCTTCTGCTTTGAATGGACCCACTTCTCACTCCACGAAAACACCTGTTCCGGGATCCGTTCCTACTCGACAATCTCCTCCACAAGCATTAGACTCAACCAATTTTAAAAACGTCCCATTTCCAAACCGGTTGAGGTCTAATAAACAAAATCCTCAAATGGAGAAGATTCTGGAGTTATTTAAGAAGGTTAACATTAACATTCCTCTTTTAGATGCTGTCCAACAAGTCCCGTCCTACGCGAAAATCTTAAATGACTTGTGCACGAAAAAGAGGAAGTCTCAGGTACCCAAGAAAGTTTTCTTCGCTAGTGCTGTGAGTGATGCCCTTACCCAATCTTTACCACAAAAACGGAAGGACCCTGGCTGTCCTACGATTTCTATTACTATTGGGGATAAGAACATCAACCGCGCACTATTAGATCTTGGTGCCAGTGTTAACCTGCTTCCGTACTCAGTATACGAGCAATTAGGCGTCGGGGAGCTGAAACCCACACACTGCACTCTCCAAATGGCCGACCGATCGATCACCCATCCTAGGGGTGAGCTAGAGGATGTGTTAATCAAAGTCGGGGACTTCATATTCCCCGTTGACTTCATTGTATTAGACACACAGCCTGTAGCTAACCCCCGGAATCAAATTCCGGTGATACTCGGTCGCCCATTCCTTGCAACCTCAAATGCTGTGATCAATTGTCGCAATGGTTCGATGAACCTCTCTTTTGGAAACATGACAATTGAACTCAACATTTTTAGGTTAGGGAATCAGCCCTCTGAACCTAATGCTCATATACTGGACGTCTGCTCGATCCAGGAGATCACCCCAGAAGAATGTGAATTCGAGGAGTTTCTGTTTGATCACGATAATCTTGACGCCACTAGTGCGTTCCTCCTCGAACCTGCTGCTGTTTCTGCGCCCGACAACGACTACGAGTGTTTCACATTTTTGAACGATCTTAGCCGCTCGCAACCCGAGTTTGAATCCTTCGAATTTTCGTATGAGTTACCTGAACCATCCAACTCGATCGCTTATACTCGTTTTGAACCTTTGCTGGAATCTTTTGAGTTCGAGACCGTTTCACCAACCTTACCTTCCATCATTTCACCTCCAACGCTCGAACTCAAGCCTTTGCCGTCTCACCTTAAGTACGCTTACTTAGGTGAGAACGAGACCCTGCCTGTCATAATCTCGGCTTCTCTAGCTCCCGAGCAAGAGAAAGCCCTTCTCGCGGTCTTGCACAGCAACAGGCAAGCTTTTGGCTGGTCCATGGCGGACATCAAGGGGATTAGTCCCCTGATCGTTGAACATCACATTCATCTGATGGATGAAGCCAAACCAGCCAGGGATCCACAAAGACGGCTCAATCCAGTCATGAAAGAAGCTGTGAAGAAGGAGATCATAAAATGTCTAGATAGTGGTATCATTTACCGTATCTCTGATAGCCAGTGGGTGAGCCCCATTCATGTTGTCCCTAAGAAGTCGGGCATCACGGTCATAACCAACGAGGCGAACGAGTTAATCCCTACTCGCACCCAAACTGGGTGGCGAGTATGCATTGATTACAGAAAACTCAACGCCGCAACGCGGAAGGACCACTTTCCGCTACCTTTCATTAACCAAATGCTTGAACGATTGGCCGGACACGAGTACTACTACTTTCTTGATGGCTACTCTGGCTATAATCAAATTCCCATCGCCGAAAAAGACCAGGACAAGACCACTTTCACTTGTCCTTTCGGCACGTTTGCATATCGACGCATGCCCTTTTGGTTATGCAATGCGCCCGCTACCTTCCAGCGGTGTATGATGGGAATTTTCTCAGACATGGTGGAAAAATTTCTGGAGATTTTCATGGATGATTTCTCCATCTTCGGCGATTCCTTCAACGAGTGTTTGCTGCATCTTGATGCTGTCCTTACCCGATGTAAGGACAAGAATCTCACTTTGAATTGGGAGAAGTACCACTTCATGGTACGCGAAGGTATTGTCTTAGGACATATCATCTCGCAAAATGGCATAGAGGTTGACAAAGCAAAGATTGAGGTCATTTCCAATCTACCTCCTCCCAGATGCGTCCGAGACATCCGAGCCTTCCTTGGCCATGACGGTTTCTATAGACGGTTCATCAAGAACTTTAGCAAGATTGCTAGGCCCTTGACTCTTCTGCTGGCTAAGGATACACCATTCGACTTCAACTCGAGCTGTGCGACTGCATTCGAGTCATTGAAACGCTCACTCACTTCTGCTCCCGTTCTTTCTTCGCCTGACTGGATGCACCCATTTGAGATTATGTGCGATGCATCCGACTTTGCCATTGGTGCTGTCCTTGGACAACACATCAACAAAATGCCGCACGTAATCTATTATGCAAGCCGAACCCTGAACGACGCCCAACTCAATTATACAACAAATGAGAAGGAATTCTTAGCTGTTGTATTTGCTTTAGAAAAGTTCAGGCCCTACCTCATCGGCTCTCCAGTCATTGTCTACACTGACCATTCTGCTCTGCGCCATCTTTTTGCGAAGAAAGATGCAAAATCTCGGTTAATACGTTGGATCCTCTTGCTTCAAGAGTTTGACCTTGTCATTAAGGACAAACGAGGATGTGAAAAAGTAGTTGCCGACCATCTCTCACGACTTCCTTCTTCGCCTTCGCTTCCAATTCCGATCAACGACGTTTTCCCGGATGAACAGCTCTTGACAGTATCTTGCGAACCCTGGTTCGCAGATATTGTGAACTATTTGGCCACGGGATTACTACCGACTGAATGGTCAAGTCAGGACAGACTTCGCTTCTTATCCCAAGTAAAACACTTTTACTGGGACGAACCCTATTTGTTCAAGTACAGTCCCGACCAGATTATTCGTCTGTGTGTCCCTGACGAGGAATTCAAGAGTGTGCTGTCATTTTGCCACGATCAAGCGTGTGGCGGGCATTTTGGCCCCAGAAAGACAGCTAAGAAGATCTTGCAATGTGGTTTCTACTGGCCACAACTCTTCAAAGACACTCATGACTATTGCAAGACTTGCTCCCGGTGCCAACACTTGGGCCGGATATCCCGGAGGAACGAGATGCCACTCCAACCGATCTTGGTTGTGGAGATTTTCGATGTTTGGGGGATAGATTTCATGGGGCCGTTTCCCAGCTCTTTTGGGAACTTGTACATCCTTCTCGCTGTTGATTACGTCTCTAAATGGGTCGAGGCTGTGCCCAGCCGGACTAACAACAACAAGGTTGTCGTTAAGTTCCTTAAAGAAAACATTTTCTCCCGGTTTGGGCACCCCCGAGCGATCATTAGCGACAATGGAAGTCATTTCTGCAATAAGACTTTCGAGGCCTTGATGCGGAAATATTCAATTAATCATAAGCTATCCATGCCCTACCACCCCCAAACCTGCGGGCAGGCCGAAGTTTCAAATCAGCAAATCAAGCAGATACTGGAGAAGACGGTTTCCAAGAACCGTAAGGATTGGTCGCTGAAACTCACTGATGCCCTTTGGGCATTTCGAACCGCTTATAAGACCGACCTTGGCATGTCTCCCTATCGGCTTGTGTATGGAAAAGCATGCCACCTACCTGTCGAAATAGAGCATCGCGCATTTTGGGCGATAAAGGAGCTGAATCTGTCTCTCGAAGATGCGGGCAGCCATAGGAAGCTGCAGTTGAACGAACTGAGCGAGCTTAGGGATGAGGCTTACGATAACGCGGTTGTCGTTAAGAACCGAACGAAGGTGTTTCACGATAAACACCTTTTGCGCAAAACTTTCGTACCTGGTCAGCAGGTACTGCTTTACGACACCCGACTTCACTTCCATCCAGGAAAGCTCAGATCTCGCTGGAAATGGCCGTATTTTGTGCGGAATGTGTATCCGTATGGCGGTGTGGATTTGGAAAATCCAAAGGACGGTTCATTTTTCAAAGTGAACGGACATAGACTTAAACCGTACCTTAGCGCCGAACCAACAGAGGAGCTCCTATTCTTACAGGAGCCGGTTTACCCTGCATGATCTTCCTCTGCCTACCTCCAAACTTCGGTTATCCAGCCAAGAACAAGTGGACACTGTTCCAAATAAGTTTGGGGGTATGTATATACCATTTTGTACATTTTTTGTGGATATTCTTTTTCTTTTTCTTTTTCTTAAAACCAAAAGAAAAAGAAAAAAAAAAATTTGTGTGTATACCTAACCGACAATTTTGACTCTTCAAATGATCTCTTCATGCAATGACAGTGAGGACACTGTCCAGTTTAAGTTTGGGGGTACGCTCGGTATGCATTTCTTACCTTCGCATTCATATGTATATTCTGCATCTGCATATTAAAATCCATAAAATCCATGAAAATCTGAAAATTTTCTAAAAACATAAAAACTTTTTGTCAAGTTAGCTAGTGGGAGGACTCTGATTCAACATTTCGACGGTTTTGTTTGATAAGATAAGAATAACTCAATCTTATGTTTAGATTTTGAAAACCGGAAAGATAACTCTCCTTTGAAGTTAACTATAGTTGATATACGTCTTTACATCACACTACACGTGTCGTGAGTTTTGGAAATTAGATGACAAGTCTTTTTATGTCTAAAAACTTTTAAATGGATAAATGATTTTCTGAGGATCAAATAGGTTTGTTCTGAAATAAGTAATATCAAGAATAGTTTATGAAGTGAGTGAATATGAAGGAATGTTATTGATGCCTTAATTGGAACTAAGTCTGAAAAAATAACCCATCTAAAACTTGATTGAAATGATTACAGACCGAACCCACTAAACACGTCTTTTATCCAAAAAAATAATTGAACTGCCGGTTATATCTCCGTTCGTATTGAATCATCATGATTTTCACGCCAAACCGCCTTTTGTTTTTGGACCTAGGTAACTTGAGTAATTAAGTCCGCTGGGGTGTTTATACACCTAATGCCCTAAAGCCAACTGGTTTGGGTGCATTGGCCCAAAGCTCGCTAAGAAGCCTAGAAAGTCCAGTTTAAAACAAAATCAAGCAAGTGTTCTCTCCGAGTTAAAATTCCTAACGGTTCTTTGTGTAAGAATAATCTTGATAAAAGACAGACTTTTATAAAAAAAAAAATTTTAGCGGAGATATGAAGGGTTTATTCTATGATAAAGACTATTGCACGTTCACAGAGGTGTGTATGAAATGAAAACAAAAAAAAGGTGGAGTGAAAAATAAGACCTAGTTTCCTGTTAAGGAAGATAGATATTCTAAAGTTGAAACTTTACTGAAAAACGAAACTTGAAAAATGCTTAACTCTTTATAAAACTTTTGTGATCCTTTCAAAATTTTTATCTGGGCTTTATTGTGTGACATGATGACGTAAATCGATCCTTCTGGAAACTTAACGACACTATTTGCACTGCACGTAAAGACATATAAAATCTGTAGTTAAATAAGAAGCGAGGTGTGAAAAATAAAGGTTCGATAGTCTAGACTGAGGATAATAGAATTGTTATTTTCTGAAACAAAACTTTAGGGTTTGAATCTTAGTTATTTTTACAAAACTAGCTTGACCGGATTTTGTGGGTAGTATCCGCTGAAAACCCTCAGGAGACAACACTCCTCCTACTAGGGACACCTAGAGGTTTAACGGTTTGTTGCACATGCTCAGTGCAATCGCGTTCCCTGCGAAAGTGAGGTTAGGAAATTTTTTTGTGAATAAATTGGCTTTGCTCGGGACGAGCAAATGATAAGTTTGGGGGTATTTGTTCATATCAGATTTTTGCATTTTCATACCGCCCAATTTTTATCACATTACATATCGGTAGATACTCTTGAGCCGTGTTTGCTAGTCAATTGCAGGATACAGGTTCTCGGCTCTAAACGGTGAAATTCATGGAAATACACGACAAAACCCGGGTTCCTGCCAACCACAGATAAAACACGGATCTCCGCTCTTTATCCGTCTGTTGCCACACACAAGTTTAGGAGACAATGGCAAATCGATTGTCGTTTTCGTGCACAAGGCTCAATGGCAGCACAAGATCCAAGAAATCTACATGGAGCTCGAGGAAATCATGACAAAAAGATACACATCAAATCACCTTTTGCTCAACAGAAATTCTGGAAATATCGTGAAGAAAATCTGAGAAAATACATATACCAGAATAAAGGGCACACAAAACCAGGAGAAGCCACCAAAATTGAAGACCTAAGTCCTCTATATGGCCGCGGTTCCGCGGCCTAAGCATGCTTAGGCCGCGGAACCGCGGCCGTACTGGCGCCTCAGATGAAGATTTTGCAGGGGCTTTTTTGATTTTTCATTTTAGTTCTGCTTGTTGCCCTAGGTTTTCATTTTCCAGCTTATAAATAGCCCAGAACCTTGTGAAGCCAAGGGTGCATAATCTTGTATTTTTCTAGGTTTAGAATACTTGTTTCTTCTTCCTCTTCTCATCTCTTCTCCATTGAAAATCTTGTAGTGAGCTTTTGTGAGTGAAGCATGATGAATAAAGAAGATCCTTTTACTTATCATGCTTGTCTTGTTCTTTAGTTAAATTATTATTGCTTGTAATTTTCATTTGTTAACTTAGTTGTTGTTATTTCTTGTTGTTTCTTTCTTTTCTCTTTTCCTTTATCCTTAAACAACCATGACGCTTACGCTTGATCCTTGCCAAGGTGAGGTCGCAAATAGCTAGTTGTTATCTTCTAATCTCCTTCTTTCTATCTTCCTCTTTTGTTTTATTTTTCCGTATTATGGGTGAGTAGTTTCATACTTGTTAGGGTAGGATAAGGGAAGTTTGAGAGAAGGAAATCTCTCTCACTCTTTCCTTGCCCAACATCTTAAAATCGACTCCCGTTAATTGAACTACAATCGCTCCTTACGGCACCCTATCCTACATGATAGCGGTGATTCCGTAGTGAGACCGGTTGTGGTTGAATTAACCGGAGGTTATGGCTAAGAGCCAAGAACGGGCGGACAAGCACCAAAAGGAAGAACTTAAGCGTTGGAAAGCCTAGCTTATACTCGCAAGTTCCTTCCTAGTCGTGCTAATCCCCGTTGTTGCCGATTACCGTAACACCGATATTAAGAGTGGCAATGAAAGAAGTGAGGGACTCCTAACTCAAACTAACCTAATCCTAACCCTAACAAGCTCTCTTTACATATCATTTTACCACTTAGATAATCACAAACAAAATCTGGACCTTCGGACTTAACTCGTTAAAGCACATAGAAAAAGATTCCCATCTCCCTACGGACGACCCGTACTCAACCGGCTAGCTACAAGCGAAACCGTCTTGATTGCGGTAATTAACTAAACTTGAACACGCAGAACCCCTACCAATCAGTACTCCGAGCTTCCAAACGACTCCGTCAAAACTTTCGCAGAAATGGTGTTGCTATTCACCCAGCGATTCGCGAGCGCCAGCGAACGCACCCCAATAACGGCATTAATTAATGCAAGGGTGAAGCTGGGCGAGACTTGGGTCCAATATGCAATCCGGTGGCGGAACCTGTAGTCGAAGTGCGAACAACGAATCAAAGAAGCACCAGCGGTGGGCCTGTTCGTGGGCACCCTAGACCCTCATGCAACTATTTCACAGTTCATGATGTTCTTTAAACCGACCACGTTCCAGGCTTTAATTGATAAGCTAGCCCAGATGGATCAAATTGGCCACAGACCGTCTCCCCCGAAGCCGGAACCGCGGAACGACAAGGGTAAAGGGAAGGCGACCTTCATTGCGAACACCCAACCACAGCCCACTGCCCCAAACCTAGCAGATAACCTGGAAGAGAGACGACACTATTATAATGAGAAAATGAAGCGTCCTTACTCATTCCCTCGGGACAAAATGAAGAGGTTGTTCGAGCTGGCGGTGCACAACAGGCTTATCAACTTACCAAATCCGAGGTGACCACCGCAACCCAGTGAAGTGAATAATCCCAATTATTGCCCTTACCACCAAACGGTAAGTCACCCGATCGAGGATTGCTTCGTCTTTAAGGGATGGATCGAGGATCAATACCTGCAAGGCAAGTTTGCGTTGTCCGAGAAGTGGAAGGTAAACCCACCACAACCGCACACTCCTAAGAAGACGGACACACTGGGGGCAACTTGTTCTTTTATTGAAGAAGCTCCATGGGAGGTCGTGCTTTCAGCCAAAACCAAAAGGATGCTGAATAATCTTCAGACATGCCCAGCGATCAGATGGAAGAATTCGTTGGAACCTGAGATCATCGAGGGGATACTGAAGCCGCGCCCAACTCCAAAGATTGGTGGTGATTGCCTAAGCACTCACACCCGGCCGTCAAAATCATCAAAGAAGAAGAAGAAGAAATCCAAAAAGGTCGTGAAGCCTAGCGACAAGCGCACGGACTTACAGAACGTGCTAGAAGAGTATAATCAGAAGGCACGGACTCCCATCATGCTCCAAGAGTTCCTCATCCACGTCTTTCAAGTGGAAAATGATGGAGAAAGCTCGTCGGATGAGTCTAAGGGATACGCAGCAAGCTGTCATGTGATCTCTCACTCATTGGTAGACAATGAAGAGGCTCCTTGCATCGAGAGACTGGGGGCAGGTCATGAACCGGAACTTCCAAGGCCATCAGACGAAATGATCGACGCATTTCTGAATGAAGCTCTCCTGAAAAGTAAAGCTGATCGGGAGCGCGAGGTGGCCATATTTGAAAGAGCCAAACGCCGTCGACTAGTCGAAAGAGTTAAGCCCCTCCCGCCAAATCAAAAGACATCCGTTGCGGATAAAAACATGTTCAAGACGAGGAAAAGGTTTGCTAAAGCCATGTCAATGGGAATGAAGCTACCATCCTCCGAAGGAAACTCTCCCGATGAAGCAAAGATGCATCCTAGCTACTGCTTATATCATCAAAATATTTCGCACCCCACCGAGGAATGCAATGCTTTTAAAAGATAGTGGCAGGGATATGTTGCTCACCGGCAACATTTTAAGCGGATGAAACGCAAAACTCAGCGGAAGCAAAGAAGTGCGACTGAGGAGCATAAAAGAGACACTGGTAACTGACGCATGGTCAACACCGGGGGATCGCAAATTCTCACTTTCGGAAGCGACTCTGACGAAGAAATGGCTCTTGACCCCCTTTTTAAAGAATCCGCATTGGGAGACGAGGAATAACCGAAGGCCTGTGAAAACATTCAGCTGCGCAAGCGCATGCTTCCGGAAAAGAATCTCGGATCTACGAGAAAAAAAGATAAGGGAAAAGAAAAGGTCTCCAAGGATATCGCCCTGGATGACCAAGTCATGAAAGAGCTGACTGCCAAGGACCCAACAAAGAAGAGTAAGGTGGACTATAACGTTCTGGCGCACTTAAGGAAGTTACCCTCGCAACACAGTATTCTCGACGCCCTTCTACTATCCAAAGAAGCGAGAGATTCATTGATCAAGGCGCTCCAAGAACCAGAGTAATTCCAAGCTTTTCTCGCCGAAGAAAAGATGAAGGACGAACTGGAGGAAGTACATACAGCCGATATCACCTTCGGAGATGAAGACCTCCTCGTTGGGACATGCGAGCACAACCGTCCCCTCTATGTCTCGGGATACTACCACGATATAAATATTGGCAAAATCCTGATCGACAATGGGTCTTCCGTCAATCTCCTCAACGTGCGAGTGTTGAAGGAAATCTGCATGAGCGTCCAACATCTCGCTCATGATAAGATCACCATCTCTGGTTTTGACTCCCAGTCATCGCGGACTCTCGCGTCGGTGATATTGACACTAAGTTTCGGGTTACTTGTCACGGATATTAAATTTCATGTCATTGACTCCAAGACATGCTATAATGCTCTGCTCGGCCGGCCTTGGTTACACAAGTACAACATCATCCCTTCTACACAACATCAGTATATGAAATACTTTAAGGATGGTCTCGAGTATACCGTGACGGGAGAGCTGAACCCATTCTCCATGAACGAAGTCCGTAAGTACGAAGATGCAAAATATTTCCTGCCGGATTTCGAAGACACGGAGAGATGTCACAAACCGGAGAACAAAGCTATCACCACCATTCCTGTCTTCGGGAGTGATACTGAGGAAGAGGAAGAGATGGTTTATTCAGGTCCACCTCAGTACAACAAACCAGGACCGTCCGCTCCTATGTTGATCTTTGGCAGCGACTCGGAAGATGAAGTCCATGCTATATTCTCTGTTCGGCCTCCAATACGAACATTCGCTGATGAAGAGCAAAGTTTGCAAGTTGCCATGGTTCCGCCCAAACATCATAAGGAACTGGACGTGCTTCACACCTACAGTGTGGAAGAGCTGCAGACGTTCTATGTCCCTCCCAGGCGAGAAGGTGAAAAGACGATCTTATTCTACCACTCTAGGGAAAGTAAGGTGGAAAAATAAATCTGGCACGGCGATGATCCTACACTTGACAGGCTTCAGCCCATCCGTCTGCCTAGATATTATATAGAAGGCTTGAAAAGGCTGTTGAAGAGCCAAGGGATACCCTTCAAACAGACCGCTCGAAAAGCTAAGTTCTATGACAGGGTCTGGAACGTTCCCAGAACTTAGAGCAAGTTGCCCAACGGGAGAATGGAAGCAATCGGGCTTGGATACGTTCGGTCCAAAGAAACGGGAGATACTCCACGACTGCTATGTCGTGCAAGACTTTGATGAAGAAGGACATGTTCAATGGGAGAAAGCTAACCATGAACCAGAAAGAGCCCCCGACATGAAAATGCCCAGCCCGTCGTTCGAAGAACAAATTGACGAGCTTATAAGGGAAGCTGGTCAGAAGGTTCAAGACGACTATAATCATGAAATGGCCATCTCACTACTACAAATAAGGGTTGCCCCTACGGATATATGCGTAGGGGCGAAAAAATACCCCGTAGGTGCAAAGGCCGCAGGTGCAAGTTGAAGCCCTGAACTTGCCCCTACGGGCAAATTCTTGCCCCTACGGATTTCTGTGTAGGTCCTGTTGCCCCTACGGAGTAGGCCGTAGGGTAAAAAAAGTTATATTATTTACGGGTTTTTTTAATATATTAAATGTACCTACGGACATAACCGTAGGGCCATGTACTACCCCCTACGGATATATACGTAGGTACCTATCCGTAGGGGCAAAATATCAGGAATCCTGATATTTTGCCCCTACGGATAACGCCGTAGGGGCGAGGCCGTGGCCCCTACGGATATGTCCGTAGGGGCACTCCCAACCCCCTGGTATTGAAATTAGGGGGGAAATATCAGTTACTGCTGATATTGTGCCCCTACGGATATAACCGTAGGGGCAACATGTGTACCTACGGATTAATCCGTAGGTACATATTATTTGTATTTTTTTTTTTAAAAATGGGCTGCTTGATTTTTTCCCGCCCTATGCACAATAATATATACATCAATCAAATATAAAATTAATCATCACACAACATATATCGCAGTATTCATAATCACATCTCACGCATATATATAATATACAAAAGAAACCCAAAAACTGAATATGATATAAATATAAACCAATATCAATATCGTTTCAAAATGTAGTACAATGTGTATGATATAAATAAATACATGTTTCAAAAAATAAGAAGCAAAAAGCTACCCTAGTTCGGTCCAGCTCCACCTCTGAATAACGATAGAATAACGCGCGCCTGCTCCTCGGTCAATAAACTCTGCAATTCGGTGCGAGCGGGAGTCTGAGCGGCCTGTGGAGCTGGCGATGTGGTCTGTGCAGCCGTCGTCGAGGTAGTCGCTTGCGGAGCCGCGGCTGCGGGAGTCTGAGCGGGCGGCGGAGCTATAGGAGCTGTACACGGAACCGCAGCCGATGTAGTGGCTTGCGGAGCCGCAGCTGAAGGAGATGCATGTGGAGGCTCGGCCGATATACCCTGTCGCGTCTAGACCTAACGTGTGTAATAAGCGTGTAAGAACCGTGTATTATTCGAATTCGTATCATTATTAAGTCATTTCGAAACCCCGTTTGGATATCTAGTTTGTTGTTTATTTTAATTAGATCTGTATGTATGATTAATCAAACTTAAGTCTAAAACTAAATAAGCTCAAGCTACGTACTAATTATGGATATGTTGATATCTATATAATATGACATGATATTTTACTATAAAGTAGTATACATACCAGCATCTCCTTCAACTCCTGAACGGTGGCCCTCAAGCTCTCCAGTTCCTGATGGACACGTCGGTCACTGGAGACGGAGGAAGTAACCGCCGGGGTGGAGTCCAACCTCATATGGGCCCTGCTAGGGCCCAGTCCCCGGCCTCTCTCCAAACCTTCGTGGTGCCCTCCATGTGCGGCGTCCAGAACTGGGGTCAGCAGCCTCGGATCGCTCTGTCCGATAAAATCGATCCTCGAGGCCTGGGCCAGCTCAACCACTCGCTCCTACACCCACATTAAGCAGTAAAGAATAAGTATAAAATTTAAACTTGAACCTTCGAAAACTAAAATTTCAAATTTGGGTAGAAAAAATATTAACACTTACGCAGTACTCCTGGGTAGCGACGTCGGGATATCGAAGCTCGCCCGTGGCGGGGTCTGTCGAGGTGCCGTGGACGGCAAGATATGCGGACAACACGCTCGGTGTACCACCGGACGCCATGGTCCGAGATGTCTGCAATATTAGAAAGTAACTCTTAATATTAGAAATATTAGAAAATAACTCTTAATATTGCAGAATATCATAAAGGTCGGTCTATTGTAATTTACCGATAACTCCATGGCTCGAGTAATGTTCCTCGAGCCACCTGTGTAAGTGGGGCGACCCCTCTTCGCCAACTTCCTGTTCTCTGTATTCTGAGCGGCCTGTTTCTGCACAACGCATTAACATTTAGTTTTCTAATTAAGAAACACAAAGAAATAAATTATATCATAAATAATGAATTACATTTAAAATACATACCTGTTTGCGTTGGGAGTCGAAATAAGCGCACAATAGAGGCCATGTCTCTACGTCGACTCTCGCAAACGCCGGAGTAGATAGGAGGGCCGCTCTCTCTGCCTCGGGGGTCGCCATCCACAGGGAGTAGCAGTCGGCCTTCAGCTCATCCTGTTGTATCGGACCTTGGCCTGCATGTTCTTCATTAGGCCATTGTACAGAGAATGAAGGTCGAGCACCCTCCCCGGGTGATCAGGGTCGGCTACGGGCTGAAAATCGTAATCCAACTGAAAATACAAAAGAAAACATTGTTATTAGATTGCAAGTGTTAATAATAAATATATTGGATAGATCAAATGAAAATATATATTAATACATACCCGAGCCTGATCAAAGAAGAGGGCGAATGAGCGCTGGTGCTGCTCGCCCCACTCAACGTGAAGTGGATAGTTCTTCACGAGCCGGCTCTCGTCCCCCAAATACCGACCGAACCTCTCGGCATGAGGACCGGTATAGCGATAGTCAAGGGTAAAAAAAAAGGGGGAATGCTGCCTCCCCCTAGCTCTGTCAGGCCTCAGCCTATGGGACTGATTCGGGCCTTGAGTCCCCCTCTAGGGATGGGGAGGCCCTGCGTCTGCACGAAATATCAAGACAATCAATAATAAGACAAAGTTGTATTAAGAAATCAAGGTAAACGAAAATTCAAGTGTGATATATACCTCCGGTGACTATCGCACAAGGCTGGGCCCGGGCAGCAGCACGAGCGGGACGATAGTTCCTCCGGTGAGGAACAACCGGGGTCCCGGATGCGGACGCATCCCCTCCAACTAGAAAATAAACATCGACGCTAAATTTACATGAAGTTCATATTTATTCTATAGAGAATATGTAAAATGAATAATTATTTTAAATTTATTCATACTAACCTGCAGACGATGCAAAGGGTACGGAAGCGGCAGGAGTGGCCCCTGCGGAAGATGTGGACGCACCACCTATAATTAGACAATTAAAAAAAGATTATATAAGTAATTGCAAAAAGAATGTGTAGATCAATAATATAACGTTCTAAATCAATATGCATGCACTATAGGATATATAAACATACCCGCGGGTGCGGTGGTGTCACCACCTACAGCTAGACAATAATAAAAATTGCTAAGTAAGAGCAAAAGGAATGTGTGTATTTATGATATAGCATTCTAAATCAATATACATATACTATATGATATATAAACATACCTGGAGGAGCGGGGGTGGCCTCTGTCCCAGATGTGGACGCATCACCAACAACTAGACAATCAAACATTGATAATATAAGTAATTTTGACATAAATGGGCATGAATATCTGTAATATTACATTCAAAATGGATATGCGTGCAGTATACCTGGAGATGTGGCAAAATCCACACGGAAGGAAGCATCCGAAGGGGTCTCCGATCTGGGTGCAAGACCGGCCCTCTGAAGCTCCCTACGGAGCTCTCCGGGCGGCAGAACCGCTCTGCCTCTGCCGCGGCTGGAGCTCCTGCCACGCCTCGCTTCTCCCGACATCGTCATCAAATCTAGATAAACGGTTCATGGACGCATTAGACAATCATTAAAAGTACTGACTATATATGTATAGAGCGTAAAATGTGAAGTAATAATATTACATTACTGATAACCTTTTTCGTTTCGTGGGCGCATTATACATATCTACTTGGATTTCATCGTCGATGTCATTTCTAACCCACGTAACTTCATGATCGGTCGAAGACAACCCGTCCTTCGCAACAGACGGTCAGAGCACTTTAAGGCTTCTCTCTTCTTCGTCCGCATCGCTGTCCTCGTATTCTGGGACATCGTAGACATCTCTGGGTTTCCATCGGCATACAACACTCCATCCCGGATGCTTCAAACACTGTGAGTAGTATACTTGGAACGCTTGGTTCGGAAAGATAAACGGATCGTCCTGACCGTAAAATCGAAGTGTGTTCATACTGGTCAATCCATATTCATCTTTCCAAGTCCCAAGACTGCTTCTCCACCTGTCCGTATCGGTTCGCGGATCGTACCAAGTACACTGGAATATATAAAAGGGTTTTGATCGTCGGGGATAGTGGATGCCGAGTATACAATTAAAGTACCCATAGTAGATCACACCGTCCGATCCTACGGTCGCAATCCCACTATTCTGAGTGGTTCTAGATGTTTCTATGTCCTTAACTTCGAATTTGTATCCGAGGACACCAAATCCTTTGTAATATGCAACCTCCATACTAGGAAATTGAGCTAAACATCTTGAATCACTCTAAAATGATGCAGACAAGTTCGGATCGTGGATCTAACAAAACAAATTTTACGACAAATACATAACGATACAAGTTTAGATTAAAACTGATAGCAATAAAATGTTATTCGAATAACTTACATGATCTGTGACCCAATCACAAAAATTATCCCGATGGTATTTTTCCAAACGTTCTTCGTTCCAATCAGGATGCCCCTCACGTACCTCGTTAAAATGAATTCTGTTTTCGACAAATAATTGTGACATTAATATTATATCATTTCATACACACACAAACACAGATATAACAATTAATCCAAAAGAACTTACTCTCTAATTTGTTCAACACATGCGCAATCAAGCAAGATAAACCGGTATATCTTGTTGATAAATATAGTGTCTACCCTCTTATACTCGGCTTTACCATATGGCTCGTTTTGAATTCTTCATGGTCGGTTAAGCCTTGTCTCAATGTTCTCGTCCAGATAGCGGGAACAAAATGTGGTTGCTTCATCAAGAAGATAACCTTGCATGATAGAACCCTCTGGTCGATTTTTATTGCGTTTATACTTCTTAAGAGTGTAGAGGTACTTAATGAGAATATGTTGAATAAATAAATACGGGTATACAGGACAACAATAAATTTATAAATTGCGCGAAACGAAAAATTACACGTACCTCTCGACGGGATACATCCATCGATATTGTACCGGTCCGGCTAACTTCGCCTCAGTTGCAAGATGAACCATCAAGTGTATTATGATATCGAAGAATGACGGTAGGAAAATACGCTGAAACTTGCAAAGTATCAACGCAATAGAATTTTCAAGTTTATCCAGCGTCGCAACCTCCAGTGTTTTAGCACACAACTCCCTGAAAAAACAACATAGGTCGTTAATTACTAGACCAACCGAGTCGGGGAGAGAAGTCCTGAGGGCTAATGGAAGAAGGTGCTCCACGATAACATGGTGATCATGACTTTTCAGCCCATCGATCTTGCCCTTCACAATTTTTATTTTCTTGCTGAATGATCCTGAGAAACCTGTGGGGACATTCAAATCATGCAACACCAGCAGGAATCTTTTCTTCTCCGGTTGTGACATATGATAAGCGGCATTGGGAAGTACAAACTTGCCCGGTTTACCCGCTACCGGTCTAGGGTGCAATTCACTTCTTATTCCCCACTCTTGTTGATCCATCCGAGCATTCATGTTGTCTTTCGATTTCTCGTCTTTACAAAGAAACAAGTTAAGTATGTACTCTGATACTCCCTTCTCTATATGCATGACGTCCAGACAATGACCCACTGAATTTGTAGACCAGTACGGAAGCTCGAAGAAAATGCTTAACTTGTTCCAATATTGTGGTTTGACCTGTTTCGTCGGATCCATCCCGAAGGTCACGTTATTGTAACCATCCCATTTAGTAGTCACGTCCTCTCCGGACAATAGGGATGGAGGTCCAAGAAGCTCCTGATGACCATCAAAGTGAACCGTATCTATCCTATAGGGGTGGTCTGGAGGCAGAAAACGTCGATGGCCCCAATAACAAACCTTCCTGCTAAAATTCAAGAATTTTGATGTTGTGTGTTCATGGCAATGAGGACATGCTTTGTGACCATGTACGGACAAACCTGATAGCATTCCATACGCAGGAAAGTCATTAATTGTCCACATTAAAACCGCACGCAGTGTGAAGGTTGTATTTGTGTTTGAATCATATGTCTCTACACCATCAATGAACAAAGATTTCAACTCCTCGATCAGAGGTCGGAGATAGACGTCGATATTGTTCCCCGGTGAGTTTGGTCCGTCGATAAGAAGAGGCATCATAAAGTATGATTGGTCCATAGCCAACCAAGGTGACAGATTATAAATTATCATTACAACGGGCCATGTGCTGTGACTTCCAGCCATATAGTTGAATGGGCAGAAGCCATCAGTAGCCAGTCCGAGCCGGACATTGCGAGAATCGCTATACAATATTGCGTGCCTCCTATCGAAATCCTTCCATGCCGGTGAATCTCTTGGATTGCTCATTTTTCCATTTTCGTTTGGAGGAGCACGGTGATGCCAAATCATTGCCTCGGCTGTTTCCTTGCACCTGAATAGCCTCTGTAGGCTCTATGTTATGGGAAAGTATCGTGCTATCTTCACAGGTATATCAGGCTTCTTATCAGAATCTTTCAGCTTATACCGGGCCTCTCCGCATGTTGGACACTTTTTCAAATCTGAATTCTCTTTCCGGTACAACACGCAATTTTTAGGACATGCTTGAATCTTCTCGCACTTTAGACCCAAATCAGACATCATCTTCTGGGCTTCGTACCAACTTTCGGGCACATTATTTCCCGGAGGCATAGAATCTTTCAAGAACGAAAGAAGCATTGTGAATGACTTGTTACTCCATCCATTTAGGCACGTAATCTGGAAAAGTTGGACGAACCATGAGAGGGTGGAATACTTCGCATTCTCATAAATTGGTTTCCTAGCATCATTCATGAAATTTTCATATTTATCCGCACGCGGTCCTTGACTGGAAGGAATGTCATCTTCGGTAGGAATAGATTCACCTAGGGCAGCCTCTACCATATCCTCCATTTCTTCTGATGGAAATAAATTTCCGTCTCCTACCGCATTACCGAATTCTTCTTCTTCTCCTACCGCATTATCGTGTTCTCCTTCTTCTTCTGCCGCAGTACTGCATTCTTCTCCTTCCCGTGATATTTCCAAGTTGTATAAAGTCTAGTAAACCCATGTTTTACAATATGAAGCTCTGCCAATTCTACCTTCTGCCAGTACTTATTGCCACATCTATCGCACGGACAGAGAATCTTCTCTATTATGATTTTATTATGTGCGCGTGCAAATTCAAGGAAAGCAGCAACTCCTGCGACAAACTTAGGTTGCATACGTTGTTTCCAATCCACATACATCCAGTCCTTAACTCTGACGTACTCATGGGCCATGTTAGACTGTATAACATATAAAATTGTAGGTTATGCTGACTATATTGAGAAATATAAGAACGGGAAAGTTACTGACAAAGGAAAAAATCCGTGTATATGCTTTTTGTGTGCGTTTGTCGTTGAAAAGAATAAATTATCGCACGTATGTTAACCGATAGACGGGGACTAAGTGGCGCTTTTAGTTTCATATATGAGTATCGATGGTAATATGAAAGTTTCATATTATCATATATTGGTTTTAACCCGAACATCTCGAATCGCTCTCTAATTATGCATTTGTTGTGTATTCTTGTTGTATGTGTGTGTTCCGGCTGTCGGGGGTAGGCTTCTATCCCATTAAGAATGTATAGAGCGAACGCCCATCACTTGTGCTTTCAACCGTTTCGAGTAAATTTCGGCAGCACATCCCCGCTGTTCTCCGAGTACACTGTAATAGAATAGATAATCATTTCAAAGCTGTGAAACAACGTTGAAATGAAAATCTAATCTATCTTTGTACATGGAGAACCAGCGGAAAGGTTCCGACGAAATATCTCGAAACGGATGAAAACAAAAGTTAATGAAGGCGTTTGCTTTATACATTCTTAACTTGTCCACACGGGACAAATCTATGGGTTACCATACGATTGAATTTTCTCGTCGCGTAGACTATAAGATGGTTGTTAGTATCGAGCTATACTATACGATATTTAACAACCTTCGTATAGTTCTAGGTCACGACGAGCATCGCACGTATGTTAACCGATAGACGGGGACTAAATGGCGCTTTTAGTTTCATATATGAGTATCGATGAGAATATGAAGGTTTCATATTATCATATATTGGTTTTAACCCGAACATCTCTAATCGCTCTCTAATTATGCGTTTGTTGTGTATTCTTGTTGTATGTGTGTGTTCCGGCTGTCGGGGGTAGGCTTCTATCCCATTAAGAATGTATAGAGCGAACGCCCATCACTTGTGCTTTCAACAGTTTTGAGTAAATTTCGGCAGCACCACCCCGCTGTTCTCCGAGTACACTGTAATAGAATAGATAATCATTTCAAAGCTGTGAAACAACATTGAAATGAACATCTAATCTATCTTTGTACACGGAGAACCAGCGGAAAGGTACCGACGAAGTATCTCGAAACGGATGAAAACATAAGTGAATGAAGGCATTTGCTTTATACATTCTTAACTTGTCCACACGGGACAAATCTATGGGTTACCATACGATTGAATTTTCTCGTTGCGTAGACTACATGACGGTTGTTAGTATCGAGCTATACTGTCAGATATTTAACATCCTTCGTATAGTTCTAGGTCACGACGAGCATCGCACGTATGTTAACCGATAGACGGGGACTAAGTGGCGCTTTTAGTTTCATATATGAGTATCGATGAGAATATGAAGGTTTCATATTATCATATATTGGTTTTAACCCGAACATCTCGAATCGCTATCTAATTATGCGTTTGTTGTGTATTCTTGTTGTATGTGTGTGTTCCGGCTGTCGGGGGTAGGCTTCTATCCCATTAAGAATGTATAAAGCGAACGCCCATCACTTGTGCTTTCAACCGTTTCGAGTAAATTTCGGCAGCACCTCCCCGCTGTTCTCCGAGTACACTGTAATAGAATAGATAATCATTTCAAAGTTGTGAAACAACGTTGAAATGAACGTCTAATCTATCTTTGTACACGGAGAACCAGCGGAAAGGTACCGACGAAATATCTCGAAACGGATGAAAACACATGTGAATGAAGGCGTTTGCTTTATACATTCTTAACTTGTCCACACGGGACAAATCTATGGGTTACCATACAATTGAATTTTCTCGTCGCGTAGACTATACGATGGTTGTTAGTATCGAGCTATACTGTCCGATATTTAACAATCTTCGTATAGTTCTAGGTCACGACGAGCATCGCAAGTATGTTAACCGATAGACGGGGACTAAGTGGCGCTTTTAGTTTCATATATGAGTATCGATGGAAATATGAAGGTTTCATATTATCATCGAGTATCATATATTGGTTTTAACCTGAATATCTCGAATCGCTCTCTAATTATGCGTTTGTTGTGCATTCGTGTTTTATGTGTAACATGATTTTAAACCATTGAGATCAAGATTGATAGAACTGATCATCCTACATTACAATAGCATTCATCAACCAAAAACTATTATTGCAATGGCATTCATCTCTAACAATCAACAATTAAAACTACAAATGTAGGATACTGATATCATAAAGCGTTATACACAACATATGAATTCACATGACTGAAACATGCATCAAAATATTGAAGTAGGGAGGCAGAAAAAACCCTATTTGATTATCAAATGCATGGGTTTGCATGATTTATATGTATGTATTTGAGTGCTGCAATTCCGAAATTTGCTTTAACTTGTATGTTGCTTTATGTTGTTAATTTGATCATTTTTAAAATTGTAATTGGTTCTACACATAATTATTTCGTTATTGTAACAGAACATTTTGTTTCTTTCGATATGAAACAGATACGATACACGATATGATAAATAAAAAAACGAAACACAAACCGTATCAAGATTTAACAACTTTGATTATGTCATATACACGGGCCGATATTTTCATATTAGCCAATAAGCAAAAATAGATTGCGGTCTGGATATGGCATATTGGCAGATGTTACCTATATGCATACATGCATGTTGTCTCCCCATTTTTTCATAAATTAAACCAACTTTTCTATACATGCTAGTAATTACTGGATACATTCAGGTTAAATGTATAGAGCTAGCCGTAATTTCCTCTACGGTAAACTTTCATCAATGCAACACTTTGGTTCGCCTAACTAGATCGCCATTCACGAACACAATCTATTTATATGGCATGATTTTATACGCTTAATTTTACCACATTTAATGAAAATGAATCATTCATGATATGATACATGTATATACATCGATACCCAACCCCAACCTAACCCTAGTCCCAGCCCCAGCCACAGCCCAGCCCCAGTCCCAGCCTAACCCCAGCCACAGCCCCAGCCCTAGCCCCAGCCTAACCCTAGCCCCAGCCCCAACCCCAACCTAACCCTAGCCCCGGCCCCAGCCTAGCCTAACCCTAACCCCAGCACGCCCCAGCTAAACCCCAACCCCTACCCTAAGCCAAACCCTAACCCCAGCCCCAACCCCCGCCGCAGCCGAACCCCAACCCTAACCCTAACCCTAACCCCAACCCTGACCGCAACCCCTGCCGAACCCCAACTCCAACCGCAACCCCAGACCCAGCCATGAACCCTAGCCCTAAATAATCAAAAATTTCTTTAATTTAGTTGAAGATTTACTAACCTGAACGGCGGTGGCGACGACCTGAACGACGGTGGTGGCGACGAGAATGGCGGTGGCGACGAGAATGGCGGTGGCGACGAGGGAAACGGCGGTGGCGATGACAAGAACGGCGGTGGCGATTTGGGGATTTTGTTTCGCACGCGATCGAGAGAGGAAGAAAGAGAGCGTAGGCGATCGATCTGTGCCTTTATTAAATCGCTAATTAGTTGCCCGTACAGATTTGTCCGTAGGTCCTTGGTTTGCGGCTCCGTAGGGGCAAACACCAAATTAAGAATTAATATTTTTATTCTTGAACGTCTAGGCCCGTAGGGGCAACTTTTTAGCCTTACGGATTAATCCGTAGGGCCAACATAAATCTGCCCCTACGGATTTCAATATCCGTAGGGGCAACCCCCTATTTTATTAGTGTCTATGAGAAAGCCAGGACTCAGCGCCTTCTTCAATAGGCTGCGAAAGATGAAAAGGCTCCTCCCAGTCAACCCGTAGTGCAAAAGGCTCGACGCAGAGGCAAAAACAAACCAAAGAACGGGAAAAGCGTTCGACAGCGACAAAACGGGACCAAGAAGTCACGGGACCGGGAATCGAGCGATCCGGATTTGTCCCTTATGATGAAGATGAGTCGAGCATACTCTTTTCCTCAAGACAAGACAAGGAAGATACTTGATCTCGCTGTAAAACATCAAATGATTACACTTCCGGAGTCTAAGCACCCCGAGCAAGCAGGCGATGTCTCTCACCCAGACTATTGCTCTTATCACCGAGTAATAAGACATCCTCTCGAAGATTGGTTCACCTTCAAGAACTGGGTCGAAGATCAGTATCATCTCGGCAAGTTCGCTCTATCCGACATTTGGAGGATAACTCCGCCGCAGAAGCATGAACCCAAAGCTACGAGAGTAGAACCAGACCCACGTCAGTCTTGGAAGCGAGCACGTACTTGTCATATGATAACGATATCAAAAGAAGTGCCTGAGAATATGGATGACCTTCCCTGGTGCTTCGAAAACAATGATGACGAGGTGATCTCAGAGTTTCCACCGGCGCCAAAAGAGCTGTAAGATGGAATACACAGTACTGCAGATAACCTCAAGAAGATTGATTTGGGAACGGCAAGTGACCCGCGACCTACATTCGTAAGTGAGTTGCTGTCTGCAGAAAGGGTGGCCGCGCTATAAGACGTGCTTATGCGGCATAGAGATTGCTTAGCCTGGAACTATTCCACAATGCCAGGATTAGATCCAGAGATTGCGGTCCACAAACTGACGATATCCCCGGACATCAAGCCAATCAAACAAGCACCGAGAAGAATGCGGCTAGAGCTTGAGATGAGCATTAACGCTGAGGTCAAGAAGCTGATCGACTCCGGCTTCATCCAGGAAGTTCAGTATCCTGACTGGATCGCCAACATCGTCCCGGTGATGAAGAAGAATGGAACAGTACGCATATGCATGGACTTTCGGGATCTCAATAAAGCCTGCCCGAAGGATGATTTCCCAGTACCGGTCACTGAGCTGATGATAGATAACACGTCCACTCACGAAGTTTTCTCCTTCATGGACGGATCGTCAGGATATAATCAAATAAAGATGCATCCCGAGGACCAGAAGCACACCGCTTTCAGGACCCCTTTGGGTATATTCTGCTACAAGGTGATGCCCTTCGGTCTAAAGAACGTCGGTGCCACCTATCAGAGGGCCATGACGAAGATCTTCAATGACCTCATACATGAAATCGTCGAATGCTACATCGACGACCTCATGGTTAAAAGAAAATCATACGAGGAGCATTTAGAGCATCTGAAGATCGTGTTTCAACGCCTTCGGCAATACAACTTGAAGATGAACCCTCTCAAATGCGCGTTCGGGGTGTCTTCAGGTAAATTCCTAGGATTCATTGTCCGACACCGAGGTATCGAGATAGATCCGTCAAAGATCAAGGCGATCATGGAAATGCCCCCGCCGAGGACTCTCAAACAATTGAGGTCTCTTCAAGGGAAGCTCGCATATATCCAGCGATTTATAGCCAATCTCTCTGGCAAGTGCCGCCCCTACAGTCACTTGATGAAAAAGGGGACCCCGTTCGTCTGGGATCACAAATGCCAAAGCGCGCTGGATGAAATCAAGCAATACCTGCAGAACCCGCCAGTGCTGGCTGCTCCGGTCAAAGGAAAGCCCCTTATTCTTTATGCAACAGCCCTTGAAGGTTCCTTAGGCACATTATGGGCATAAGAGAATGACCAAGGAAAAGAAAGAGCTCTCTATTACTTGAGTCGAGTTCTGCTGGGGGCAGAAAGCAATTATTCTCCCATCGAAAAACACTGCCTAGCATTGATCTTCGCGATAACGAAACTCCGCAACTATGCGTTGGCGCATGAAGTCCGTCTTATATCAATGGTGGATCCTCTCAAATATTTGATGTCAAAAGCCATATTGACGGGGCGACTCGCTAAATGGGCCCTGCTCCTGATGGAGTTCTCGATAACTTATCAACCTCTTAAGGAAGTGAAAGGCCAGGCCATCGCCGATTTCCTCGCTGAACATCTGATACTAGCCGATTCTCCCTTGAATTGCGAACTGCCAGACGAGCATACGTTTGACGCGATCGACGGTGGTGATACCTGGTGGGAACTTTATTTTCATGGAGCGTCTTCCATGAAGAAGCGCAAACAGAATGCGCCTATAATCAAATCAGGGGTAGGCCTTATCTTCGTGACCCCACAAGGGGGGATAATGTGCTTCGCCTTCTCCATGACAAAGCCGAGGACGAACAACGAAGCCGAATACGAAGCTCTAATAGCAGGCCTTGAGATCGCCATCGACATGGGAATTGAAAACCTCCTCATATACGAAGATTCCCAGCTGATCGTTAGTCAAGTAAACGGCAACTATCAGACGTATAAACCAGAGTTGGTGAAATACAGTGAAAGAGTGCAGCAACTGCTGACTCAAATTCCTTCATACACCTTGGAAAGCATACCACGTGCGGAAAATAGAAAGACGGACGCGTTAGCCAAGCTCGCTAAAGAACTGGTTGATGAGAACCTCGATGACGTAAGGATCCTTGTGCAAAGCCGTCGGGTCCTCGCACCGGCGGAAATATCTCCGGAATCATCCGAGAAAAAGGAAGCGAATGAGTAGACGGCCCTGCAAATAAAAGACAAGGAAAGGTTGAGGATTGGAGAGAAGTCTTTATAGACTACTTCAAATCCCGTCGAACGCCTGAAGATGCGTCCTCGAAACATCAGCTCATGAAACGAGCCCTATCTTTCGCCTTCTTCAATAATACTCTGTACAAGAGGTCATTTGATTCTCTATGGTTGAGATGCCTGGGACCTGAAGAGGCGAGAAGAGTCGTCCAAGAAGTTCATGACGGACTCTGCGGTTCTCACCAAGCAGGACTAAAGATGAAGTTGAAGATTAAACGGATGGGCTACTACTGGCCCACAATGATTAAGGACTGTCTCTAGTATGCGAAGCAATGCCACTCATGACAAATCCAAGGAGACTTTATCCATCAGCACCCAAATCCACTATGTAAGTCCATGCTACCCTTCCCCGGTACTTACGGGGTTGCGGAATTGGTGAAAAACGATTTTCAAGAGGGTGGTAACATGGACTACCAATACGGATATTTGTTAAACTACTAACTAACAACCTAACAAGAGTTTACCTACTCGGTTAGGGGCTATACCTTTCTTGAACTCCTTCGTCTTCGACTCCTCCCGGTGTACGGATCGGCCTCACCTCGTCGTCTCCTTGCGCCGAAGATGGATCCACCCGAAAGCTTCTACCTTTGGCTTCTTCTTCGAACTTTGAAGAAACTAGATCACTTGGCTTGCTAGGCCTTATGAACTAGAATGAGTAGAGGAATGTTTTGGTGTCTTTTTTTCTCTAAGGCAATGAGTCTCAAGACATGAGAATGGTTTGCCTTGTGCTAGAGAGAGCAAGAGGAAGAGGGAGAGCTTGAGAATGAGAGAGCTCAAGAGAGAGAAAGCAAATGAAAGAATGAACCATACTCATCTCATTCTCACCTCTCATAATCCAAAAGCCATCATAACAAAAATAGTAATCAAGTATTGTGTAATGGTTTAAGTCAAAATGGCTATATCATTTCATGCACTCATTTTGCATAAATAAACAAGCAAGCAAAAGTCTTTGCCATGGAATGATAGCCATTGTCATGATGATGGTCAACTAGTCCAACCTAGTCAACCGGTCAACAAAGTCAACAAGTCAACAAAGTCAACCCCTCAACAACCATGTCAATATAATACATAATTAATATTAATGTTAATCATATATCTTATTCTCATTAGGGTTAAGCAAAAGTCAATGGTCAACAGTCAACTGTCAACAACCCCTAATGAGAATACTCTCCCTCTGTCTCTCTGTCAACTGTGCATACACACCCGCATCCGCGTTACGAGGAACACGAATACAAACGAGATAAAACCAATCCAAAAACATACACTAGGATCTGGCTTAAACCAAAGCCCGGTAGTGTTAACTGTCCGGACACTGTACGTGCACAAGTGCACGGATGTGACCGAACCCTGTCGCAAAACCATGCGACTTGTCGCAAAACCATGCGACCTCTACTCTTTTGCCTAAAGGCGAATAGCTTTCTGTGTGGGACTCTAAAGACTCGACACTACGCGGGCAGTGGGTTTAACCACAGAACGCAAGCGGCACTAGATGTGCGTAACGGTCCCCAGGTAGATGCCGACAAGAAGACTGACGAGGTGAAACCCATCTGAACTCCTACTGAGTCTGAATGTGACAATCTCTATACAGTCCGGTCTGTTCGTCTGATACATCGCATGGCAGGCCGAGGGGGCGGTAAACGTCAGTACCCTAATAACGGTACAAGTCGTGTCGGAGTGAAGCCCAGAACACCCTGAGATAACACCGGAAACCTACCAGTATATCTCGCTTACCCTGGCCAAGGACTACTCGTGTAATGGCTCTCCTAGACACAGCGCGATGTCAACCCCCAATACCGGGAGAGACGAATCCTGTCTAACCGTCACTGCCTCCAAGTGCTTCGGGACTGCACCCAACTACTACCTATTTGCAAGACTTCTTTGAGCCGTGGTAAGGTAGTAATCTAAGTACAGTGGGAACACACTCGAGATGAAGTGACAGTGTCAAGTCAGCGGACTAAGCTGTACTCATGTCACCTGGGGAACTGATAACCGACGATAGGTATAGTACCAACCAACAGTTCCCGACGAGTCATGTCCAGTGTACTCGTAACCCAATGAGCACCCGCATACTATCTCCAGTACGACGTACTGATGGCTGTGGGACAGACCATCTCCCACACTGGGATGAGAAGCGCATACGCTAGTCTACTCCGGAGTATCGATGTCCTGTCTCGATAGTCCTGCGACTAGGGACCTGCATAAGGATGTGCTTATAGATTACCCAGCCCCCACTAGTGTGACTGCCATCACAACGCTGGTAATCAAGCAAAGATCCTAAGGGCTCCACTAATGTGTATAGGTGATATACTGAAATAAACACATGTACACATTGAAGTAGAAACAAACCAAGTAGCATACTACTATATTGAGCAAGATTGTTTATACAAGGTGAATATCCCAAGCTTCCATTAAGTAATATACAAACTAGTATGATACAGTAATGGCCTCTAGGGCATATACACTAACAATCTCCCACTTGCACTAAGGCCATGTACTGGCGTATCGAAGACCTATCATCTCGATCAGCCGCTCGAATTGAGTCTCTGGTAAGTTCTTTGTGAGTGGATCAGCAGTGTTATCTTCCGTAGAAACTCTCCGAACATCGATCTCCTAGCGACCCACGATCTCCCTGATTAGGTGATACCGCCTCAAGATGTGTCTGGACTTCTGATGGGACCTTGGTTCCTTCGCTAAAGCTATAGCTCCGTTGTTGTCGCAATACAGAGGTATTGGATCAACAATGGCCGGAACCACCTGAAGCTCAGTTAAGAACTTCCTTACCCAGACAGCTTCTTTTGCGGCATCTGCAGCAGCGATATATTCCTCTTCCATCGTCGAGTCAGCAACGGTTTCCTGTTTGGAACTCTTCCAACACACAGCCCCTACATTGAGGGTAAAGACATAACCCGACATGGACTTGGAATCATCCTTGTCACTCTGGAAGCTGGAGTCAGCAAAGGCCTCGATCTGGAGGTCTTTTCCGCCATACACCAAGAACATCTCCTTAGTCCGTCTCAGGTACTAGAGAATGTTCTTTACTGCTTTCCAATGTTTCTCCCCAGGGTTCGACTGATACCGGCTTACTACACTCAGTGCATAAGCTACATCTGGTCTGGTACACAACATCACATACATTATAGAGCCTACCGCAGAAGCGTAGGGTATAATAGACATGCGATCCCTTTCCAAATCAGTCTTGGGAGACATATCTTTGGAGAGGGTGATCCCGTGACAAGCCGGTAGATTACCGCGCTTGGAATCTTCCATACTGAATCTTTTCAGTATGGTGTCGATGTACCTGGACTGTGAGAGTCCCAGTATTCTCTTGGATCTGTCACGATAGATCCGGATCCCCAGAATGTATGAGGCATCACCCAGGTCTTTCATGGAGAACCTGTGTGACAAGAACCCCTTGACAGATTGTAGCATAGGAATGTCATTTCCTATTAAGAGAATGTCATCCACGCATAAAACGAGGAATACTACAGTTCCCGCTACAAATCTACTATAGATGCATGGTTCATCTTGATTTTTGATAAAACCAAATTCCTTGACCTTCTCATCAAAACAGATGTTCCAACTCCGCGATGCCTGCTTTAGTCCATAGATGGACTTAAGCAACTTGCACACCTTTCCGCTGCTCCCACTCTGAATGAAACCCTCTGACTGGTCCATATAAACACACTCCTCTAAATTTCCATTTAGAAAAGCGGTCTTTACGTCCATCTGCCAAATCTCATAATCGTGGAAGGCAGCAATGGCAAGAAGGATCCGAATGGATTTCAGCATAGCTACTGGAGAAAAGGTCTCGTCATAGTCCAAACCAGGTATTTGACGAAAACCCTTTGCAACCAGTCTAGCTTTATAGGTCTCAACCTGTCCATCTACACCAATCTTCCTTTTGAAGATCCACTTGCATCCTACGTGTTTTACCCCATCTGGAGCAACATCCATACTTTGTTGGTGTACATGGACTCCATTTCGGTCCGCATTGCATCCAGCCATTTTACCGAGTCAATGCTCTGAATGGCCTGCTGGAAGCTAGTAGGCTCATCATAATCTATGATGCAATCCTCTCTGTCCCCGTCTATGAGAAAACCGTAGTATCTCTCGGGCGGATGAGACTGCCAACTATTTCTGCGGAGCGGCGTAGGAATGTCCTGATCTTTCGAACCCTCTGGTTCTACTAAGCTTTCAGTAATAGCTCGTGGTTCTGGAATTTCTTCCAGTTCTATTGCGTTCCCACTTATCTGATTTTCCAAAAATTCAGTTTCCAAGAAGTGGGCATGACGAGAAACATAAATCTTTTGTTCCTCTTCGCATTAGAAGAAATATCCCTTGGAGTTCTTTGGATATCCTACAAACTTGCACTGTACTGAGCGTGCCTCGAGCTTGTCCGCATGCCGCTTTTTGACAAAAGCTGGACATCCCCATGTCTTAATGTGATTAAGATAGGGTCTCTTCCCACACCACATCTCATATGGTGTAGTAGACACAGTCTTAGTTGGAACTCGGTTCAAAAGGTATGCAGCTGATTCTAGTGCATATCCCCAGAATGATCGCGGTAACTCAGCGTTACTCATCATGGACCGTACCATATCCAATAGGATTCGGTTCCGTCTCTCCGATACACCGTTATGTTGCGGAGTATATGGAGGAGTAAGCTGAGAGAGAATTCCGTTCTCTTTTAAATAGTCCAGGAACTCGGAACTCAAGTATTCACCACCTCGATCCGATCTTAGTGTCTTGATACTCTTGACGGATTGTTTTTCTACTTTATTCTTATATTCCTAGAATTTTTCAAAGGCTTCGGACTTATGTTTCATTAAGAAGACATAACCGTACCTTGAAAAGTCATCCGTAAAAGTAATGAAGTATGAATAACTGCTTCGCGCATGTGTAGACATTGGACCGCACACGTCGCTGTGTACGAGTCCCAAGAGCTCGCTCGCTCTTACTCCGTGTCCAGTGAACGGAGTCTTTATCATCTTTCCTTTGAGACAGGATTGACAAGTGGCATACGATTGATATTTGAACGGATTCAAATATCCTTCTGTATGTAACTTCGTCAACCTTCTCTCATTGATGTGACCTAGTCTACAATGCCATAAGAAAGTCTGATTTATTTCCGGAGACTTTCTTTTGTGTGTATTCTGGACATTGAAAATCTGTGGTTGGTTTAGTACGTATATACCATTGCTTAATGTACCTGACCCAATCAGAACTTGATTAAGGTGAATGTTTACAACATTACTTACAAACGCAAATTCATAACCTTCTTTAGAAATCAAAGATACAGAAATGATATTACATGTTGCGTTGGCTACAAAAAAGCAATTACGTAAAACAAGAACATGTCCATCTGACATTCCCAGGTGATAGTCCCCCACGGCCTTAGCATCCATGCTAGCTCCGTTTGCAACTTTGAGGGTCATGTCACCTGCGTTCAAAACCCTACGGTTTCTCAACGCCTGCAAAGAATTACAGATATGAGATCCTGATCCGGTATCCAATAACCAGGAAGTAGAGTTTATTGATAGACAGTTTTCAATAACATACACACCTGAAGCTGAAGCCGCAACTTGCTTCAGTTCCTGTGTTCTGGTTTTCCAAGCCCTGCAATCTTTCTTCTAGTGACCACTCTTATGACAGAAAAAGCACTCTTTCTTATCCACAAGCCTTCCCGCTACCTTTGTTTCTTTTGCTTTTCCCATCGTATCCACTTTACTAACACCGCCCCTTGGTTTGGCGGATGCTTTCTTCTTCTTTCCCTTGGCTTTCGCCTTGGACCTAGAAGATGAAGATCCTCCTACAAACAAAGTGGATGTTTCCCTACCTTTCTGTAGGGTTCCCTCTGCACTCCTTAGCATGTTGAGGAGTTCTGAAAGTTCAACTTCTTTTTCTTGTAAGTTGAACTTCAGGATAAACTGGGTGTAAGTGGAAGGAAGGGACTGGAGAATCAAGTCCGTATAGAGCTCGTTCTCTAACGTGGTCCCAAGTTCCGTGAGCTCCTCAATGAAGCCAATCTTCTTAAGCACGTGTTCCGCTACCGATGATCCGATGGCCAACCTTGTCGAAAATAACTTCTTCGACACTTCGTATCTTGCGATACGAGATTTCTCTCCATACAGTTCTTTTGTATGGAGAAATATGGATTCGAGGTCCATATTCTCGTGCCTCCTCTGATGTTCGTTGTCCATAAAGGCAAGCACAAGGCACCTGGCCTTCGCGCAATCGATCTCCCAAGTCTTACGGATTTCCTTATCCGCGACGCTGGAGGTGGGACCTAGGACAGGGGGAGCTTTGGTGGTAAGGAGATACCCCAACTTGTTATAAGTGATTGCCATTTTGACATTCCTAAGCCAATCTTTGTAGTTTTGCCCTGTCAGTATGTTTTTATCTAGTAATAACTTAAGTTCGGTCAATATGTTTGGTCGCTGCAATTAGGAGAGAGAGAAGAAACACTTTAGCATGATACTCTTGCAAGTTTAGAGTGGTTTTTAATTTGTCTAAACAGGATGGCTCCCACTGTCTCTCAAATCCCTTCTCAAACCAAAAAGGAAGAATTAGTCAGGATCAATCTCACCGTACAATACTTGCTTAACCGTTCGGCCAAGCTGGTGTCGGTACTTCGAGGGAGGTTTTCCAACGCATTCGCGAAGTTCCTTAATTTAAGAACCTCTTTTCCCTGGGGGCGTAGCCCCGCTAACACCTTTCTAGACACCTACTTGGTTTATAGCATTGATCGTTATGTGAGAAATTTCCCGAGGAGTAGCATATACTCACAGTAGGATCGGGATCCAAATATCATTGCGTGACAAAACTGAGGGAATCCTACCAGAATCATCACACTCCAAATGGTATGCAGTGCTAGCAAGTTTCAGTTCTTTTGAAACTCCCGATGTGGATTTTTGCCCCATGCTCTTATGACCTTGACTTTGGCCAACAAATCATAAGTCACATGTCAAGTTCTACCCGTCATTCTCCAGGTTAATTTGAGCCCACCCGCACATACCCTTGACTTTGGCCAACAAGGTAGAACGACTGCCCCAAACCAACACATCTATCTATGCTGCACATGAATACCCAATAGCTACCAATCACTATGCCTTGACTTTGGCCAACAAACATAGCTTGAATACTATTGACCATCCATATGAAACGACGGAGGGCTACGAATAGTTTTGGCGAAACCGTGAACGTAGTGAACTTGATATAACCGATGGAACGAGATAGCTTTTAAAAGGAGTGGCTTAAGCTCCGCGTTTAAAAGTTATTTTTGAAAAGAAACCGAGTGGTTTTTGAAAGTGTTCCAACGACTTTTACTTGGTTTATTTTTCTTTGCATTAGTTCTTTTAATGCGTATTTTTCTTGCATTAGTTCTTTTAATGCGTCCCATCATTTAATCCTACCATTGCAGAAAACAACCAAAATATGACGTACGCTTATGCCATTCGCATTCGCCATGGGGCCCCGTCATTACCCGTTTGGTTACTTAACTAACGACAGAGCGGGGGCTGGGCTAGCGCTGCTGCAAAACATAAGCAACGCCTAAATAATATCATATATAGATATATTGCAATGATAGCCATTTCAGATCACAGATGAATACATTGGATATACTAGGAATCCGCAATTCGTACGAGCCTGTAACGAAAAGCGGATTACACGGTCGCGATGAATAGCCAATACCCCACCCTAGACCCCTACGGGTGCGGAAAACTACCCGCCAAATATCCGAAGTGGAGCAACCTCCCTCAACGACGTGAGTAGGCCACTCGTCACTTCGAGATACCCGGTAGTTTGTGCACCCCACCTTGGGTCTATCCTAGGAGCAAAAACAGTAAAAAGAAATTATACAATGACGGCTACAACCCCGACCCGGTTGTGCGGCCAAAAATAATATTACATCAATTTACATATTACATGAATTGAAAGATAAAAGAAAACTCTCATCTCACAACCCCCAGCTATTCATCCACGACAATCCAACGAATTCATATACACATACCATCAACATTACAGATCACAGATATGTATAACCCCCACTAATCGACGTATAGCGATTAGCGGACGTTTAATACATATATCACATCACAGATATAAACCCGTTAGCCTTAGTCTTTAGAAGTTCGATAAAAATACGGAATTTCAAGCCCCAAAAACAAATTTTTCTTTCTGGAAAATCTGGGCTGAAAAGACATGCTACAAAAATCCCAAAATACCCCTATGAACAAACTGCAAAAATAAAACCCCACGACCGAGTCAACTCGGTCGCGGATCCACGGCGGGAGCAAGCTCCTGCCGTGGATCCGCGGTGGGTTGATCGATTCAGTGGGCCAATTTTTTGCAGTTTCTTCTAAAAACCCTGAGTCGATTTTTGGTATATGTCAAATAATTTTTACAGCACTTTGAAAATCGACAGAAAGTTTGAGTTCCGGGTGTATTTCGCGACTTTTTCTCCGATCGAACTTCTACTTATATTGCTAACATGTTAGATAGTGTTTAACCTGGCTCTGATACCATTGTAAGTCCATGCTACCCTTCCCCGGTACTTACGGGGTTGCGGAATTGGTGAAAAACTATTTTCAAGAGGGTGGTAATATGGACTACCAATACGGATCTTTGTTAAACTACTAACTAACAACCTAACAAGAGTTTACCTACTCGGTTAGGGGGCTATACCTTTCTTGAACTCCTTCGTCTTCGACTCCTCCCGGTGTACGGATCGGCCTCACCTCGTCGTCTCCTTGCGCCAAAGATGGATCCACCCGAAAGCTTCTACCTTTGGCTTCTTCTTCGAACTTTGAAGAAACTAGATCACTTGGCTTGCTAGGCCTTGTGAACTAGAATGAGTAGAGGAATGTTTTGGTGTCTTTTTATCTCTAAGGCATTGAGTCTCAACACATGAGAATGGTTTGCCTTGAGCTAGAGAGAGCAAAAGGAAGAGGGAGAGCTTGAGAATGAGAGAGCTCGAGAGAGAGAAAGCAAATGAAAGAATGAACCATACTCTTCTCATTCTCACCTCTCATAATCCAAAAGCCATCATAACAAAAATAGTAATCAAGTATTGTGTAATGGTTTAAGTCAAAATGGCTATATCATTTCATGCACTCATTTTGCATAAATAAACAAGCAAGCAAAAGTCTTTGCCATGGAATGATAGCCATTGTCATGATGATGGTCAACTAGTCCAACCTAGTAAACCGGTCAACAAAGTCAACAAGTCAACAAAGTCAACCCCTCAACAACCATGTCACTATAATACTTAATTAATATTAATGTTAATCATATATCTTATTCTCATTAGGGTTAACCAAAAGTCAATGGTCAACAGTCAACTGTCAACAACCCCTAATGAGAATACTCTGCCTCTGTCTCTCTGTCGACTGTGCATACACACCCGCATCCGCATTCCGAGGAACACGAATACAAACGAGATAAAACCAATCCCAAAACGTACAGTAGGATCTGGCTTAAACCAAAGCCCGCTAGTGTTAACTGTCCGGACACTGTACGTGCACAAGTGCACGGATGTGACCGAACCCTGTCGCAAAACCATGCGACCTGTCGCAAAACCATGCGACCTCTACTCTTTTGCCTAAAGGCGAATAGCTTTCTGTGTGGGACTCTAAATACTCGACACTACGCTGGCAGTGGGTTTAACCACAGACCGCAAGCGGCACTAGCTGTGCGTAACGGTCCCCAGGAAGATGCCGACAAGAAGACTGACGAGGTGAAACCCATCTGAACTCCTACTGAGTCTGAATGTGAAAATCTCTATACAGTCCGGTCTGTACGTCTGATACATCGCATGGAGGGCCTAGGGGGCGGTAAACGTCAGTCCCCTAATAGCGGTAAAAGTCTTGTCGGAGTGAAGCCCAGAACACCCTGAGATAACAATGGAAACCTACCAGTATATCTCGCTTGCCCTGGCTAGGGACTACTCGTGTAATGGCTCTCCTAGACACAGCGCGATGTCAACCCCCAATACCGGGAGAGACGAATCTTGTCTAACCGTCACTGCCTCCAAGTGCTTCTGGACTGCACCCAACTACTACCTGTTTGTACGACTCCTTTGAGCCGTGGTAGGGTAGTAATCTGAGTACAGTGGGAACACACTCAAGGCGAAGTGACAGTATCAAGTCAGCGGACTAAGCTGTACTCATGTCACCTGGGAACTGATAACAGACGATAGGTATAGTACCAACCAACAGTTCCCGACGAGTCATGTCCAGTGTACTCGTAACCCAACGAGCACCCGCATACTATCTCCAGTACGACGTACTGATGGCTGTAGGACAGACCATCTCCCACAATGGGATGAGAAGCGCATACGCTAGTCTACTCCGGAGTATCGATGCCCTGTCTCGATAGTCCTGCGACTAGGGACCTGCATAAGGATGTGCTTATAGATTACCTAGCCCCCACTAGTGTGACTGCCATCACAACGCTGGTAATCAAGAAAAGATCCTAAGGGATCCACTAATGTGTATAGGTGATATACTAAAATAAACACATGTACACATTGAAGTACAAACAAACCAAGTAGCATACTCCTATATTGAGCAAGATTGTTTATACAAGGTGAATATCCCAAGCTTCCATTAAGTAATATACAAACTAGTATGATACAGTAATGGCCTCTAGGGCATATACACTAACACACTACACCCAACAGTGGCTAGCTGGCCGTTTGAAATGTGGGGAACTGACATAATCGGCCCCATCGAACCAGCATCGTCCAGAGGACATCGTTTCATTTTGGGGACGACTGATTACTTCTCCAAATGGGCAGAAGCAGTACTGCTGAGGGATGTGAAGACGGAGAATATCCTTCATTACTTCAAGACGCACGTCATTTATCGGTTTGGAACTCTGCGACGTATCATATCTGATAACGGACCAGCCTACAGAAGCCACAAGATCAGCCGTTTTGCACAACAGCACAATATAGACTGGAGATACTCCTCAGTTTATAATCCCAGAGCTAACAATCTAGCTGAGGCTTTCAATAAGACCTTGACGAAGATCGTGAAGAAGACGGTGTCCCGAAAAAAGAGGGACTGGCATGAGAGACTGCATGAAGCTCTCTGGGCATATCGAACTACGTTCAAAACGGCCACGAACACAATGCCGTACGCGTTGGTATTCGGTACAGTAGCGGTACTCCCCCTTGAGATAGAGTTATCCACTCTACGAGTGGCAGTCCATTATGATCACGGACGAAGAGAATGCTCACCTTCGGCTTGAGGAGCTCGATGCCCTTGATGAAACCCGGCTCATAGCGCAACAAAATCTGGAGGCTTATAAAGCAAAGATAACGCGCTCTTACGAAAGACTGACTAGTCCGAGGACATTCCGTCAAGGTGAACTCGTGCTAGTGGTCAAAAGACCTATGATCCCCAATCGTGCTAAACGAGGGAAATTTGAGCCGAATTATGAAGGCCCGTACATCATAGACAAGATTTACCAGTGTGGAGCCTATCTACTCATGGACAGGCATGGTGAAAGACCTTTCAGGCCAATAAACGGTCGCTTTCTGAAGAAGTACTACGCTTGACGAGTCACGGCCTAGCTCAATGATAGATGACGACGACTATGTCCACTCGCTATCTTCCTAAGCCCAAACTCTATAAGTAGTAACCGGCCTACTTTACAACGGACCGAAGCGTCCTTAAACTACCAGCGGACCGAAACGTCCTTAAACTAACAACGGACCATTATGTCCTAAAACTAGCTGTTGACCGAGATGTCGGAAAACTACGGCGGATTGCAGCATCCCAAAGCTGATAAAAAAAAGAATAAGAATAAAAAAAGAAAGAAAACGATATGTCCATAAGCAAAATGGGCATGGATGAAAACCCGAAAGGGCTCCGTGAGTAAAAACAGCAGGGCTACCGACGAGTGTTTGTGAAAACCCGAAAGGGCGCAACCTTGTTAAAAGACACTTACAGGGTCCTCTCGGCCTTGTAAGGAGAAACCACCCGCGTGAGATCCATACGACTCACAAGGGAGCAACACACTTAGGGATCCCCACGATTCCTAAGGAGAAATTCCACTTGCGAGATCCTCATGACTCATAAGGAGAACTCTCTTATGGGCCCATCACGGCTCATAAGATTTGAAAGTCTTAAGTTACAGAGACCTGAACCTGTTCTTAAGCAACCCCCACAACCTCCGATATTGCCCTACAAGCGGCTTAATACTAACCCTTGTATACAATCCACGGGCGCAAATAAACATTTCCCTAACAAAGTCCTATCCGTGAATAGGGATATGTTCGCACGGCAAACAACCCTTGTAAGTCCTCTCGACTTATAAGGAGAAAACTCTCTTGTAAGATCCTTACGACTTACAAGAAGCCATACACTTAGGAGTCCTCATGATTCCTAAGGAGAAATCGTACCTACGAGATCCTCACGACTTGTAGGGAGAAATACCTTTGTGAGACCCTTACGGCTCATGAAGTCAAAAGCCTTAGTCGACAGGACCCTAACCCTGTTTACTAAGCCACCTTTGTTCGACATCGACAGAGGCAAATGATGATTCGCTCCTGGCAATATCCCAGTTGTAGCGGTGCTAATGCCGAAGCTTATAGCGAAAAGCTGGCAAGCCATACATGCATACGAATTAGCCGAAATGATGGGGCAACTTGCAGACAAAATCAGCAAGTAAAAATGCATGCATGCGAAATAGCCGAAATGATTGGGCAAGTAGCAATAAAAAACAACGAGTAAAAATAAAACAAATAGCCGAAATGATTGGGCACCACGGAAAATAGCCGAAATGATTGGGCAATCGCGACCTTCGCGATATGAAGCTGAAATGATAGAGCATTGCGGAAGAAATAAAATAAAAATAAAAATGAAATTTATGCCCTACGGGTGATATTACATCAATCCCTGTATACAATCCAGGGGCGCAAACGAAGAAGAAATCACACTCCTCCTCCCCAGGTTTCATCAGAAAAAGAAGCTAAACCTCGATGGGTCAAAGATAGCCTGGAAACCATCTCAACATTCATCTCAGCAAACATTGTAGGGTTACTAGGCACACTAACAAGGCTCTACAAGGCATCGACTATGCCAAAATTAAATTTTTATTTGCCGAATAACACTAAGCAAGATCGTATACTAGAGTTTAGGAGAATCGAAAGGAAAGTAAACAACTTTACTCTAAGAGATCACGAAATACAATCTTTGTAGATCGGTCCTCCACTTCTTTAGCTCCTTGATGAAGTCCCTTCGCTGCGATCGTGGTTCTCCCAGACCCTTGCATGGCTTCACGAGGCGAAAAGGTGCGACCTTTGCTTGAAGTCTCCGAGGCCGAAGATGATCTACGTCGAGGGAATTCGACTCAAGCTTTTACTTCACTAACTTGAGAATTAGTGAAGTAAACACCCTATACTAAAGTGCTAATCTAGTAGAGGATGGAGAAATAGGAAGTGGGTTCTCTTTAGAATTTTATTTCTCACACTCTTTCTCACTTTGGATCAAACCCTAGCAAGCTTTTTCTTTCTTTGCAAAAATGAAGAAGAAGAAGAAAAGAAAGAGATGAGGATAATGATCAAGTGAGAAGAGTAACCATGGTGAGTGAGTATCATATACTAACCCTTGTAGATCCATAACCATAGCTAATTGATTATGGTTGGGTTAAAAGGAATCTAAGGTAAAGACAAAGCTAGTAGACTTTTTCAAAGCAAGTTAAGCTTCTACAAACTTCATGCTCCTTCAAAAACTCCACTAATTTTGTAATTATCTTAAATAATCTTAACCCTTCATAATACATAGAATGGTGTATGTCTTATACATCCATGAATTGTTTATCATCAACCATGATACAATATGATAACACATTTTAAACATATATCATATATATGTTAAAGTAGTGTACAAGTGAGAAAAACCCTAAAGTGAACAAGTGTTAGTAAATGTAAACTAGTATATCTAATATACAATTATACACTTAATTATTAAATCAACACTTGACTTAATAATCCGGTCATATCTCTTATAACCGGCTAACATCCATTGTATCGACTTATCGAATCAACACTTGATTCGATAACCCGGCCATATCATATATATAACCGACCGATACATATAGTCGCGAGAATAGAATACGGTATCACATACACGCATTTATTCTCGGTCTCGCACATATCACATACGTCCTCCAATTTCGTTTAGCCTGAGCCAGTAAAATCTCTGTGTAGGACTCTAAAGACTCGTCAATATGCCGGCAGTAGGTGATGATCACATCACGCACCCACAAGCCGTCAGCGGTACTAGATGGACGTAACGGCTAACCGGGTATTGAGCGATCAGAAGATCAGCAAGCAAGCCCGCTCCAACTCCTTTAAAAGCCAGCCGGTAACACTTCCCCTACAGTCCGGTCTCCTCGTCTGATATGTCGCATATCAAGTCTAGGGGTGGTAAACGTCAGACCGTAGTAACCGATAAGTCGTGCTGATGTGAGGCTCATAACGGGTCGAGAAACTACTGGTAACACTTACCAGTAAATCTCTAATCAGCCCTGGCCAGGGACTTCCCTTTTACGGCCAATCGAACACAGCGCAACATCAACCCCCAATACCGGGAGAGACGAAACCCCTCCTATCGCTCATTGCCTCCATGTGACTCAGGACTGTACCCAAAAACCACCGTTTTGCCCTCATGGACGTGGTAAGGTGGAAATCAAAGCACAGTGGGAATCACACAAGACTCTATGACGATCTCGGGTCTACAGACTAACCTGCATAAGTGTCACCGGAGAACTTCCATCTGACGTAAGGTATCATACCATCTGGGAGTTCTCGGCAAGTCCGTCCAGTGTACCCAATCTCCACTGAGCACCCGTATACTATCTCCGATGTCAAACACCAATGGATATGGGATCATCCATCGCCCATCTCATTAGTCGAGAAGCCTATACGCTAGTCTACACTGGTATATCGATGCCCCGTCTCGATACACCCACGACTAGGGACCTTGAAGGATGTACTTATGGACTACTATATCCCCACTAGTATGATCCGCATCATAGTCCAGGTAGTCAAGTACACATCATAAGTGCTTTACCAACATGTAACTATAAGACAGTATAAAGAGACAAGTATACATGTTAAGATAAAGAGCAACCAGATAGCATACTATCATATCGAGCAAGAAAGTCCTCTCTATATATGTCCAAGCATCCAATATAATATACATCATCTGTACAATACTGGCCTCTAGGGCATATATACAACTAACAATCTCCCACTTGCACTAGGGCCAGCTGCTGTAGTATCGCATACCGAGCATCCCGAAGAGTCTCTCAAACTGTATCTAGGGAATAGCCTTCGTGAGTGGATCCGCTGTGTTATTCTTCGTGTCAACCCTCCTGACCTCGATCTCCCGGCGATCAACTATCTCCCGGATCAGGTGATACTGCCTCAGAATATGCCTGGATCGCTGATGGGAGCTGGGTTCCTTGGCCAAAGCCACCGCTCCATTGTTATCGCAATACAAAAGGTATTGGATGCTCAATGGATGGAACCACTCCAAGTTCAGTAATGAACTTCTTGATCCTGACAGCCTCTTTGGCAGCATCGTTGGCAGCGATGTTTTCAGCCTCCATCGTCGAGTCTGCCACGGTTTCCTGCTTGGAACTCTTCCAGCTAACCGCCCCTCCGTAAAGGGTAAAGATAAATCCCGACTGCGACTTAGAGTCGTCCTTATCACTCTGGAAGCTCGAATCGGTAAAGGACTCCACTTGGAGTTCTCCGTTACCAAACACCAAGAGTATCTCTTTAGTCCTTCGTAAGTACTTGAGAATGCTCTTCACAGCTGTCCAGTGACTCTCTCCAGGATCAGCTTGATATCTTCTCACTACACTTAGTGAGTATGCTACATCGGTTCTGGTACATAGCATCACGTACATGATAGAGCCTACAGCCGAAGCATAGGGTATCCATTTCATGCGAGCTCTCTCCAAATCAGTCTTGGGAGACATCTCTTTAGAGAGAGTGAGCCCTGAGATCGTGGGTAAAAACCCACGTTTGGACTCTTCCATACTAAACCACTTTAGTATGGTGTCAATGTACCTGGACTGGGACAATCCCAATATCCTTTTAGATCTATCTCTATAGATCCTAATCTCCAATATGCAGGAGGCATCACTAAGATCTTTCATTGAGAATCTTTGTGATAAGAAGAGCTTGACCGATTGCAGCATAGGAATATCATTTCCTATCAAGAGTATGTCGTCCACTACAATACGATTAAGACAACCTTACTCTCTGCCACCTTCTTGTAGATACAAGGTTCATCTACATTTTTGACGAATTCAAACTCTTTGATAACGACGTCAAAGCAGATGTTCCAACTCCGCGACGCTTGCTTTAATCCATAAATGGATTTAAGCAGCTTGCACACCTTCCCACTGCTCCCACTATCTACGAAGCCCTCTGGCTGAGTCATGTACACCAACTCTTCTAAATCACCGTTTAGAAAGGCGGTCTTAACATCCATTTGCCAGATTTCGTAGTCATGATATGGAGTGATGGCAAGCATGATCCGGATGGATTTAAGCATAGCCACTGGAGAAAAGGTTTCGTCATAGTCCATACCTGGTCTTTGAAGAAAACCCTTTGCAACAAGCCTAGCTTTGAAAGTCTCCACTTTCCCATCTACACCAAGTTTTTTCTTGAAGATCCATTGCTCCCAATGGGTTTTACCCCTTCAGGAGCAACTTCCAAAGTCCATACTTTGTTGGTGTACATGGATTCCATCTCGGACCGCATTTCATCCAGCCATTTCACTGAGTCCCCACTCGTGATGGCCTGCTCGAAGCTAGTTGGGTCATCATCAACCATGATGCAATCCTCGCTCCCACCATCAATGAGAAAACCGTATTATCTCTCAGGTGGATGAGAAACCCTACTAGATCGGCGGAGAGGCTGGGGTTCGTCGGGTACTACTGAATCCTCTGGTTCTACCAAGTCTTCTGTTATAGTTTGTGTCGTTGGAACCTCTTCCAGTTCTACCTCAATGCCACTAATCCGCTTCATAAGAAAACTTTTTTCTAAGAAAGTGGCATGTCGAGAAACAAACACCTTTTGTTCCTCGGGGTGGTAGAAGATATACCCTTGTGAATTTTTGGGATATCCTATAAACTTACATAAGACAGATCTTGCCTCGAGTTTGTCTGGATTTTGTCTTTCGATATAGGCCGAACAACCCCATATCTTAATGTAATTAAGATGTGGTCTCTTCCCTTTCCATATCTCATATGGAGTGGTAGGCACAGATTTGGTAGGAACTCTATTCAATAGGTCTATGGCTGTCTCAAGCGCATACCCCAGAAGGAAATAGGTAACTCAGCTATACTCATCATTGAGCGTACCATATCTAATAAGGTATGATTCCTCCGTTCCGATACACCGTTGTGCTGTGGTGTATAAGGAGGAGTAAGCTGAGAGAGAATCCCATTCTCTTTTAGATAATCCAGAAAATCATTGCTCAAGTATTCTCCTCCTCGATCAGATCGAAGGATCTTAATACTTTTGCCCGTTTGGTTCTCTACTTCGTGCTTATATTCTCTGAATTTCTCAAAAGCTTCAGACTTGTGTTTCATCAGGAACACATGTCCGAATCTTGAGAGATCATCAGTGAATGTAATGAAATAGGAAGAACCGTTTCTGGTATGTGTAGACATGGGACCGCATACATCACTATGTATCAGCCCTAAGATTTCGGTAACTCTTTCTCCGTGTCCTGTAAACGGAGTTTTGGTCATCTTGCCTTTGAGACATGACTGGCAAGTGTCATAAGATGAAAATTCAAATGAATTCAAATATCCATCCTTATGCAACTTCGCTAGTCATGTCGCATTGATGTGACCCAGTCTACAATGCCACAAGAAGGATTCGTTCAGTTCTGAACTCTTCCTCTTGTGTGTGTTTTGTAAATTGAGGACTGTATTTTGATTGAGAATGAATATGCCATTATGTAACGAGCCTGATGCAATCAACTTTTGATCTAGGAAGATGTTCATAATATTATCCTGTACTACAAAATTATATCCTTCTCTACTCAGTAAAGACACTGATATAATATTGCACATCATGTTCGGTATATAATAGCACTCATTCAGAATCAGTGTATTATGACTTGGTAATGCAAGGTGATATTCGCCAACTGCTTTGGCTGCAATACTTGCACCATTCCCTACTTGAACGGAATGATCACCTTTTCCCAGTTCTCTACCTTTCCGTAGCCCATGTAATTGTTTACATATGTGGGATCCTGATCCGGTATCTAATACCCAGGACGTAGGGTGAACTGAAAAACAGTTCTCAATGACTAACACACCCGAAGAAGGTGCATCAACATGCATGTTCTCCGTTTGGGCGGCGTGAGAATCCAGATATTCTCTTGATTCCTGTTCAGTTTTATAACACTTATAAGATAAAACGGGTCCAACGTTCCCCTGCACAGTATAACATGAGGGTTCGGTCAATACATCCATATTATTATCTTTATTAAGGCATGATATGGTCGCTACCTGGAGAGAGAGAGAAGAAAACACTTTAGCGTATGCTCTTGCAAGATCAGATTGGTTATTTATCTTATCTAATCAGGATGGCTCCCACTGTTTTTATCAAATCTTCCTTCAAACCCTAAAAGGAAAGACTAGCCGGGATTAATTACACCCTACAACTTCACCAATCTTTCAGCCAGACCAGTGTCGGTACTTTAAGGGAGGTTCCCCGTGCTTTCGCACGGACCTAATTAAAGTAAACCTCGTTTTTCCAGAGGCGTAACCCCGTTGACACCTTTCTAGACACCTACTTGATCGGCTAATTGTCCTGTGTAAAACTCTCCCAGGAGTAACAATTACTCGCAGTGGGTATCAGGATCCAACTATCTCATAGAAGGTATGCAATCTCATTGCCAATTTCAACACTTGAAATTCCCGATAATACTTTTGCCCCTAGCGTGCTATGACTTTGACGCATGCCAAACAACCCATAGTCCGCTAGTCCAGTTCAACCCGTACAATTCGTGATTGAATTAAACCCACCCGTACGACCCTTGACGCATGCCAAACAACGCCGTACGAATACCCTAATCCAATCGCATCTCATGCTACAGATAAGTAATAATCAGCTACCGTACACTACGCCTTGACGCATGCCAAACAACCGCAGCACGAATACTAAATATTACTTATCTAAATTGACGGAGGGCTACGCAGGTTTTTCAGAAAACCATGAGCGTAGTGAACTTGATATCGTCGTAGAATCATGTGAATTTTAAAATGGAGTGATTTTGAGGCTTTCCTTAGTTTTGCTAAAGAGGTCACTCCCGGTGAAGGGATCTCGGCTCTTTCCTCATCGAATATGGTGCAGGATATATCATATATACCGCTATGCAAAGGAAAACTCTAAAAACAATCAAAAGCAAACCGAGTGTTGTAGCATCTTCCAGTTTTGCTAAAGAGGTCACTCCCGGTGAAAGGATCTCGGCTTTTTCCCCATCGAATAAGGTGCAGGGTATATCATATATACCGCTATGCAAAGCAAAACTGTAGCTACCCTTTTATTTGTAAATTTGATTCTACAACATCTTTTAGGTTTCTTTTCTTTCATTAATCACATTAATGAAGTCCCATCATTTAAGTCACCTAAACATCACAGATAAATACGACGTACACTTATGCCATCCGCATTCGCCTCGATGTCCCCTTGTGCACCGTTAGGTTAGGTAACTAACGGCAGAGCAGGGCAGGGCTAGCGTGGGTGTAAAACATAAGTAACATCTATATAATATATCATATATACTATATATAGTATCTATCACATCTCATCACATGATCACATCACAGATATCGCAGCAGAATAAACATATGAAATATTGGATATACTAGGATGTCCGTGTTTTATTTTGAGCCTCTATAAAACACGGATTCCACGGTCGCGATGAATAGCCAAACCCACACGCCTAGACCCCTACGAGAGCGGCAAGCAACCCTACCAATTCTAGAGTTAGGAGACCCGGACTCGACTCCTCGAGTTGGTCTCCCACTGGACCCTAGAACCTGCTTACTTGTGCTCCCCTCCTTGGGTCTATCCTAGTGCGGAAAAGTAAATAATATACAAAATGTGACGTCAACCTCATCCCGGAAGTGCCCCAATAAAAGAATATTACATACAATTTAAATTTTACATGAATGAAAATAAAAACTCCCATCTCACATAAAACCCCCGGCTATTCAGAACGTGACGATCCAATATAACATATCCAGCAACACAGAACATCACATGTCATCAACGTAAGTAAATATGCGCATCCCAATTGTCGTTGACATATAGCAACGAAACCGGCGATATCACATATTACACTTACGGTCGCAGAAAAGAAAGTGTAAAACTACAACATTTGGAATCCACAATCTCTTTACACATCGTAAATCCGAAATATCACATATTTCGCATTTCATGCCTAACCGTGTGAATTCCACATATTGTATCACATTCCAGATAAATAGACAGTATTAAACTTTTCGATCGAATAATCAAATACCCAAGATTTCCTAAATAGCTCAACTCTTGAGCGGAGTTCAAAAATTCCAGAATACGTCACAGTAGCAACGGTCCAGCCGTAGAAGGGTCAAGCCAACGCCTCACATATGGCACGCCGTACTGCCCCAAACCCTAAGGTTCAAAGGGCAGTTCAAGACAGTCACATAATCGAGTTAAGGTTTGTTGTCTTCTAGAGGGTCCGTCACATTTCTTGCACGTTTTTCCAAAATAATTAAACCCGAGAAAAATTCAACACTTGAAACATTTTCGTGCCGGGAAAAATTGAGTTAGTGATATCCGTTCAAACATTTTAATACTTACTAAATTATCCGGAATAACAAAACAAAATTAAATTCTCCGATCGAATCGTCGATTACAAAATGAACCCCTGAATACACAACACTTGAGTCAAATTAAAAATACCCATAAAATACCAATCACAGAATCTAGAATTACTGTGCAAACAGATCAGCCAAAGGACTCCATACTGCCGCGGTTCCGCGGCACAAGCAGGGATTTGCCGCGGAACCGTGGTCATATGTACGAATCATGTCATCGTTTTGCACTATAATTCTTAGAAAATCCTGCTGATTTTTTTAGATATTTTTAATTCACAAAAATATCAGATTTTAAAAATTGTCCAGAGAGGGGTTGATTTCGACGTTGTCGGGTTTGTTCGGAGTTTTAACTTCGATAACTCATCGCCTATTGCTCTAGTTATGCTCTGATACCACTGTAGGGTTACTAGGCATACTAACAAGGCTCTACAAGGCATCGACCATGCCAAAATTAAATTTTTATGTGCCGAATAACACTAAACAAGATCGTATACTAGAGTTTAGGTGAATCGAAAGGCAAGTAAACAACTTTACTCTAAGAGATCACGAAATACAACCTTTGTAGATCGGTCCTCCACTTCTTTAGCTCCTTGATGAGGTCCCTTCACTGCGATCGTGGTTCTCCCGGAACCTTGCATGGCTTCACGAGGCGAAAAGGTGCGACCTTTGCTTGAAGTCTCCGAGGCCGAAGATGATCTACGTCGAGGGAATTCCGACTCAAGCATCTACTTCACTAACTTGAGAATTAGTGAAGTAAACACCCTATACTAAAGTGCTAATCTAGTAGAGGATGGAGAAATAGAAAGTTGGTTCTTTTTAGAATTTTATTTCTCACACTCTTTCTCACTTTGGATCAAACCTTAGCAAGCTTTTTCTTTCTTTGCAAAAATGAAGAAGAAGAAGAAAAGAAAGAGATGAGGATAATGATCAAGTAAGAAGAGTAACCATGGTGAGTGAGTATCATATACTAACCCTTGTAGAGCCATAACCATAGCTAATTGATTATGGTTGGGTTAAAAGGAATCTAAGGTAAAGACAAAGCTAGTAGACTTTGTCAAAGCAAGTTAAGCTTCTACAAGCTTCATACTTATTCCAAAACTCCATTAATTTTGTAATTATCATAAATAATCTTAACCCTTAATAATACATAGAATGGTGTATGTCTCATACATCCATGAATTGTGTATCATCAACCATGATACAATATGATAACACATTTTAAATATATATCATATATATGTTAAAGTAGTATACAAGTGAGAAAAACCCTAAAGTGAACAAGTGTTAGTAAATGTAAACTAGTATATCTAATATACAATTATACACTTAATTATTAAATCAACACTTGACTTAATAATCCGGTCATATCTCATATAACCGGCTAACATCCATTGTATCGACTTATCGAATCAACACTTGATTCGATAACCCGTCCATATCATATATATAACCGACCAATACATATAGTCGCGAGAATAGAATACGGTATCACATACACGTATTTATTCTCAGTCTCGCACATATCACATACGTGCTCCTATTTCGTTTTGCCTGAGCCAGTAAAACCTCTGTGTAGGACTCTAAAGACTCGTCAATACGCCGGCAGTAGGTGATGATCACATCACGCACCCACAAACCGTCAGCGGTACTAGCTGGACGTAACGGCTACCCGGGTTTTGAGCGATCAGAAGATCAGCAAGCAAGCCCGCACTAACTCCTGTAAAAGCCAGCCGGTAACGCTTCCCGTACAGTCCGGTCTCCTCGTCTGATATGTCGCATATCAAGACTAGGGGTGGTAAACGTTAGACCCCAGTAACCGATAAGTCGTGCCGATGTGAAGCTCATTACGGGTCAAGAAACTACTGGTAACACTTACCAGTAAATCTCTAATAAGCCTTGGCCAGGGACCTCCCTGTTACGGCCAATCGAGCACAGCGCAACAACAACCCCAATACCGGGAGAGACGAAACCCCTCCTATCGCTCATTGCTTCCATGTGACTCGGGACTGTACCCAAAAACCACCGTTTTGCATGCCCTCATGGACGTGGTAAGGTGGAAATCAAAGCACAGTGGGAATCACACAAGACTCTATGACGATCTCAGGTCTACAGACTAACCAGCACAAGTGTCACCAGAGAACTGCCATCTGACGTAAGTTATAATACCATCTAGGAGTTCTCGGCGAGTCCGTCCAGTGTACCCAGTCTCCACTGAGCACCCGTATACCATCTCCGATGTCAAACACCAATGGATATGGTATCATCCATCTCCCATCTCATAGGTCGAGAAGCGTATATGCTTGTCTACACTGGTATATCGATGCCCCGTCACAATACACCCACGACTAAGGACCTTGAAGGATATACTTATGGACTACCATGTACCCAGTAGTATGATACGCATCATATTCCAGGTAGTCAAGTACACATCATAAGGGCTTTACCAACATGTAACTATAAGACAGTATAAAGAGACAAGTATACATGTTAAGATAAAGAGCAACCAGATAGCATACTATCATATCGAGCAAGAAAGTCCTCTCTATATATGTCCAAGCATCCAATATAATATACATCATCTGTACAATACTGGCCTCTAGGGCATATATACAACTAACAAACATAACAGCAAGCAAAGCAGAACAGTGGCAACTCCCAGCTCCGTGACTCGACAGTGTACAGATGACCGAGAGTCAAATCCCAACTCCGTGAAATGCGGATATAACCAACAAGCAAAATTCCTGGCTACGTGGAACGCGGATAACGTCACTTCTGACCCTGTGGAAAACGTCCAGAGCGGATCCTGGTCCTCGCAGAGCACAGCAGTGAACCCGTGTGAAGCATCCAGAGCGGAGGATAGTCCTCGCCGAACACGGCAGTGAGCCCGTGGGAAGCATCTAGAGCAAAATTCCTGGTGCGTGGAACGCGGATTATGTCACTTCTGACCCCGTGGAAAACGTCCAGAGCGGATCCTAGTCCTCGCCGAACACGCCAGTGAACCCGTGGGAAGCATCTAGTGCAAATTCCTGGTTACGTGGAACACGGATTATGTCACTTCTGACCCCGTGGAAAACGTCCAGAGCGGATCCTGGTCCTCGCAGAGCACGGCAGTGAACCCGTGTGAAGCATCCAGAGCGGAGCCTAGTCTTCGCCGAACACGGCAGTGAACCCGTGGGAAGCATCTAGAGCAAAATTCCTGGTTATGCGGAACACGGATTATGTCACTTCTGACCCCGTGGAAAACGTCCAGAGCGGATCCTGGTCCTCACAGAGCACGGCAGTGAACCCGCGTGAAGCATCCAGAGCAGAGCCTAGTCCTCACCGAACACGGCAATGAACCCGTGTGAAGCATCTAGTGTAAATTCTTGGTTACGTGGAACGCGGATAACGTCACTTCTTACCCCGTGGAAAACGTCCAGAGTGGATCCTGGTCCTCGCCAAACACGGTAGTGAACCCGTGGGAAGAATCCAGAGCAAACATCGGACTGTGGAGTCCTTAAATCCATGGACTATGATGTCCTTAACCTTGACCGTGATGTTTTAAAACTAATAAATCAAACAAAATCATTTTAGGCTTATTTTACCTTGGTTCAAGGGTACATCTCGTCACTCCTTTAATATTTGTTGTTGTAATTCCTCAACGTCTTCAAAGAGGTGACGGGTCCTAATGACCACACATTTCGCGGGCTGTGAGGTCCTTAAACTCACGGACTACGATGTCCTTAACCTTGACCGTGATGTCTTAAAACTAACACCGGACCTTGACCGTAATGTCTTAAAACTAACACCGGATTGTGAGGTCCTTAAACTCACGGACTATGATGTCCTTAACCTCGACCGTAATGTCTTAAAACTAACAACGGACTGTGGAGTCTTTAAATCCACGGACTATGATGTCCTTAACCTCGACCTTAATGTCTTAAAACTAACAATGGACAAGGGTAACTTCACCCATCATATTGTGGGTCCGCACGACTCGTAAGGGATTAAATTCTCCTGTGAAATCCTTACGACTCTCAAGAGAAAACACATTTAGGAATCCTCACGATTCCTAAGAAGAAAACGCACCTACGGGATCCTATCGACCCGTAGGGAGAAAATACTTTATGAGACCCTCACGGCTCATGAAGTCAAAAGCCTTAGTCGACAGGATCCTAACCCTGTTTTCTAAGCCATCGCCACTCTACAAAAAGCCTAAGACTGACAGCTATACGCTATTCACATACCACACTTGCTAAAATCGCATGGCAAGCAGCACAGCAAAAAAAAGAGAAAGGAAAGCAGAAAGATGACGCAAAACATTGTGAAAGAAATGTATCTTTTATTCATTTATGCAGTTGGATACAAAATACATCATATGAAAGAATAAAAGAATAAATACATTTTATTCAAAAATTTACAAATGTTACAAAATGATTCATGGAGAAGTAAGAGTTTTTAACAAATCCGCAAGTTGCTATCGCAATTCCTTCAGCGCCTTCTCCTGATCGGCTGCCGCGGCCAACTCTGCTTCCACCTGGACCCGCTGCTGCAAGTAGGATGAAAGTTGTTCTTCGACGGCTCGCTGAGCTGCTTCACGACCTTGGGCATCACGCTCAACAATATCGAGCTTCCGCTTCAATGTTAACCCATCGGAGATAGTTTGTAGGAGGCCCTCGAAGATAACTTTCACCCGAGCAGCGTTCGCGTCAACCTCAGCACACAGTCGAGCAGACTCGCTTGAGGTTTCTTTGTATTCCCTCCGCTTTAGAGCTGCTTCTTGTTCAAGATGGCGGAAGTAAGAAGCGCTCTGCTCGATCAACGCCGCCCGTTGAGTGCTCGTGGCCAAAATCTCGGGGGCAGGACGCATAAGCTCCAGCTGATGCAGGCAGGCCTCGATCTCCCTAAAGTGATTAACCCAAGACTCGACGATGCCTTCATTGTGGAAATTTACAAGCGTCGCCAGCATCGGATTAACCTCAGCAGCGAAATCTACGGCTGATGTGGGAGCTTCTGCGTCAAGCTCCTCGACGCATCCGCTCAGCATACTCAGACTCATCGCAGCACCCTTTGAGGATGGACGTCTGGAGATTGGGCCTGCCGGCATAATAATGCAAGACTCGAAAGGGGCCGGAATCGGAACGACAGCTGCAAAACAAAGCACAATCAAGTAATGGTTCAAGAAATATAGAAAGGTCATCAATGATGGAATCTACTATACCAGCTGCAGCAGGTGGCAAAGCCGGGAGGTTCGGTGGCGCAACTGATCTTACATCTCCTCCAATCTTGAAGGAGATGATAATCATCTGAGGAGGACCAAGGTTCCTATTTATAGGCGCTAAAGCGCCCCTTCAACTCTTGAGTTGATCCAACAGTCTGGATGTTGCCACCGCTGCACTCACATGTGCGCCACGTGAGTGCAACGGTGGGAGGGCATTTGTTTCCCCCAATCAGAGCAAAGCTCTGTTTTAATTTCATAATTCAAAAGGTAAAGCAACGCTTCAGATCCCTTGCGCTGCGCGCAGAGCGCCATGTGTCAAAAGGAGACACGCCAGCGTAAGGAGCGCTGCGCCCAAGGCAGCGCACCACCAATCAGAGCAAGGCACTGTTTTAAAATTCAAATTTTAAATAAAGGAAGCAACGATTCAGATAACTTGCGCTCTGCGCTGCGCGCCACGTGTAAAACAGTGGTGCGCTAGCGCAGTTGCGCTGCGCTCTGCGCTGCGCGACATGTGTCAGTGCAGGTGCTCTAGCGCAGTTGCGCTGAGCTCAGCGCTGCGCGACACGTGTCAAGCGCAGGTGCGCCGGCGCCAATTACGCCAGCACTGAAATTTAAATAATAAATTATTTAATTAATCATAATTAAAATTCTAGAAAGATCTTTTCAACCTTATTAAAATAAAAAGATTATCTTCTGTAAAACAGAGGCCTTAGGATCAAAGATCCAACGGTGGGGAAATAACCCCAGATCAATCAGAGAAAGATCTCTGTAACTAACTCAATAAACCAATTGGCCCTATATAAAGGCCCCCAGACTCCAAGTCTCACAGATACATAGATACAGAAAAAAGAGAACTCTGAGAAATTTGAAAGGCAAGCCTTTGAAGAAAGAAGATCATCTTCTTCAAGGTAAAGAATTTAATTCTTGTAAGAACAGAGATAAAAACATCTCACAAAAAGAAGAATCTCTTCTAAAAAGATCAAAGATCTAAGAACAAGACCAAGATCTTCAATAAAAAGGAAAAAAGATCAAAAAATATCCAATCATAAAAGATTAAAGAAGTAATTTTCTTCACCCCTAGATCTTTTGATCTATATAAAGGCACAGCCTTTTGATGAACCATTGGTTCTTGAATCTTGAGGAAGAACCTCTTCAGAACAAGAGAAACTTGTTTCTTTGATCTGAATTGGATCAAGTTGCGCTCTGCACTATTGTACAGTGCCCTGCACTCTTAAATGCGCCTTTGCGCTCCTTGGATTGGCGCAAGTCATCAGAACACGCCACGTGTCAACCACAGAATGATCTGCGCTTTGCGCTTCTAAAACAGAGCAATACGCTCTTGGATTGGCGCACTGTACCAGAGCGCGCCACATGTCAGCAGCGCAGCGCACTGGCACAGCGCACTGCGCTAACTTTCTTGCGCTTAGCAGAGCGCGACACGTGTCACCTCCACATGCGCCAGCGCCTTGCGCTCTTTAATTGGCGCAAAGCGCCTGACAAGCCACATGGCGCACTGTCAGACCACTAAAATGCTATACATTATTAAAACAGGGCAGAGCCCAAGTAAAGGCCTAACAGGCCAAATATAAATGCTATGCATTTAATTAAAAAGCCGAATGCTATGCATTGTTTAAAAGGGCAGAGCCCAAGCAAAAGCCTAATAGGCAGAACATGAATAAAATGTTGAACATTTTCAAATGGACTTAGCCCAATTCTGGCCATAAGTCCTCAATTTAAATTGAACTGAGCCCAACCGCTCTCCCAATCAATTTACACCCGGTTCGAGGGTACATCTCTTTACTCCTCTGACATCTGTCGTTGTAATCCTTCAATGTCGTCAGAAAGGTGACGGGTCCCGACAACCACACACTGTTATGGACTGTGGGGTCCTTAAACTCATGGACTATGATATCCTTAATCTTGATCGCGATGTCTTAAAACTAACAACGGATTGTGGGGTCCTTAAACTCATAGACTATGATGTCTTTAATCTCGACCGTGATGTCTTAAAACTAAAAACGGACTATGACGTCCTTAACCTCGACCGTGATGTCTTAAAACTAACCCCGGACTGTGAGGTCCTTAAACTCATGGACTATGATGTCCTTAACCTTAACCGCAACGTCTTAAAACTAACATTGGACCGCTATGTCCTTAAACTATTTATCGACCGCAACGTCACTAAACTAAACAATAGAGCCCCTAATTGCTTTCTTGTCGGATCTAAACGATCCCGTTAAGTTGATCTTAGTCTAAAATTAGACTAACGTGTCCTTAACGAACGTTTAAGTTGATCTTAGCATCTAATAAGGCTAATGTATCCTTAAACACATACACCCACAAACCCAAATCTAAGAAAGATACGGATTTGGACTAATCCACGTCCTACGGGCGACAGCACAAATTAGTCTCCGTATACAATCTACGAGCAACCAAACACAAAACAAACACACACGACACGAAGTAACCACATGAAGAAGGAGAAAGTTGTTACCGAGATGCGATAGCGTAATTAACTGCAGGGGCTTGCGCCTGCAGGGAAGAGCGTCCCCACAATCAAAACCCCCTCAAAATTAGGGGGAATCTGACGAAGTCTGCTACATCGGCCACATCCGTTTAAACCTTCAAAACATTGTGCCATAAATCAACTTAGTATCTGCCCCGAATTTCAGGCGAGACGCCCGCCGCGTCTCTGCGCCGTCTTTCGGAGGGGAACAATTATATTATACTTGATTTAAAAAGAAGATTTCGAAACTTGCATATTCATCATAACTTTAATGGTTTGCACGATACGGTCAGGGTTTCGATTATTGAGTTTTGCACTTGTTTTCATGTGCACGTGTTGCGCTGTGATATTTTTAGGTTTTCTGTGACTTCGGAGCCTTGTGGATTTGATTTGATTTACTGAAATTTTTTAAGATTTGGGGGTTTAAATTTAAATTTGGGGACCGAATTTATTTTAAGGGTGGAAGATTGTAACATTTCAGAAAATAGAAAATAATATTTTTGGATTTTAATAATAAAATAATAAATTTCACGGATATTATACGTATTTATATTTGACTTTTTGTATTTTGGTATGATTATATACCTATATTTCGGAAAATAATTAGAATTTAAAAATTAATTTATCATTTTTGAAACCGTTTATTTGATTTGGGCTTTTTATAAATTAATATATGATTATTTACATATAAGTTTAATGTTAAACTTGATTAGTATTTCACTAATTAAGTATTAAACAAAATTTATTATGTTATACATCCTTTGTGTGCATGACATGTAACATTTTGTTCATGATTTATACGATGGTTTCATTTTTATTTGGTTTTATTTGTTTTTAAGAGAAAAGATAAGAAAAGAAAAGAAAAAGAAAAGGAAAATGATGGGACAAAGAGTTATGATGGGTATGGGTGAGAGAGAAAGAGGTAGGGTTCTAAAACCACGGGCACCTTTTTATTTCTTCCTCTTCATCTCCTTCTTCTTCACCTCCACCTCCCACTACCACCATGCACCACCATTAAAACCACCTCAAAACCACATCAAACCTTCATAAAAAAATGTTTCTAAACCTCATCATAAACCTTATGGCATGATCAAGTTTGGGTTTTGGGCTCTTTTGGCTATCTTAGAATTTTCTTGAGTTACTTTTACAAGGTAATATTCTCTTCTTTCTTCAAGTCTTTAAGTTTCCTAACCTCATACATTAGTTTAGAGCTCAAAAGTTTAAGTTTTGTAAACTTAAGTTTTCTAAAGTGGGAATTACTGGGCAAAACATGTAGTAGTGATATAGTAGAGGGTTAAGTGAGTATTTGCTAGCCTATTAATAATTGTATCCTTGGCCTAGATGAGTTGTGAAGTTTCGAACATGAGTTTAGAATTTTCCGATGTTGGCTTTCATTGAATTTCAAAGTTCAAATCATATTTGGAGCTACTCGGGGATTCTTAAAATTTTGTAGAGAACACAGAGAGATATTTAGACCTATAGGAAGGCACCCTAGAATCCTGAGCCCAGTCTCCCAAGTTCCAACCGCAATTTTATTCATATTTGTTGGATATGTATGCCCTAGAGGCCATTATTGTATATGTATACATGTGGATGCTTGGAAATATATATGTACAGGACAATCTTGCTCGATATGATAGTATGCTATCTAGTTTGTCTTTTTCTTAACATGTGCATATGTTCTACTTGTTATTACGTATCATCTATACATGTTGATAAAGCCCGTAGGATCATTCCTTGACTACCTGCGTTGTGATGGCGATCATACTTATGGGAGCAGGGTAGTCGATAAGCACATCCTTAAAAGGTCCATAGTCGTAGGAGTATCGAGACTGGGCATCGATATTCCGGAGTAGACCGATGTATATGTTTCTAGACCCCGACGAGGGGCGATGGTTGGTCCCACAACCATTAGTGTGATCACGTAAGATTGTATACAGGTTCTCACTGGGGGTGAGTACACTGGACGGACTCGCCGAGAACTTCTAAATGGTACTATACCTATCGTCAGATAGAACTTCTCAGGTGACATGAATACAGGTTAGTCTTCAGACCTGAGATCATCATTTGTCTCGTGTGAGTTCCTACTGTACATTGATCACTACCCTGCCACAGCACTACTGAGTCGTGCAAACAAGTTTTGGTTGGGTACTGTCCCGAGCCAAATAGAGGCAGTGAGTGATTGTTTGGAATTCGTCTCTCCTTGTATAGGGAGTCAATGTTGCACTGTGTTTGATTGGTCAGGACCATAAAACCTTGGCCAAGGCCGTTGGGATTTACTGATAGGATGAACAATAGTTTCCCGGATTGGTCCTGAGCCACATCAGCACGAATTATCGGGTTATTAGGGTCTGACGTTTACCACCCCCTAAACCCGGTATGCGATACTCTCAGATGAAGAGACCGGACTGTATAGAGATTCTCACGGATAGGCTCAGTAGGGATCCGGATGAGTTTGCTCGTTTTCCTTGCTTTTCGACAGGTACCCGGGTAGCCGTTACGTACAGCTAGTCCCGCTGACGTGTTTATGGTTATGGATTTATCTAGTAACTCACTGCCGGCGTACTGTCGAGTCTTTAGAGTCCCACATAGAGGGTTTCTCTGGTTTGGGCGAAATGATGTAGTAGCCGTATTGGATACATGCAGGGTTTCTCTGGTTCGGACAATTAATAATACTAGCCGGCTAGGGTTTTGAGCCGGATTATTAAATCAGGTATTGATTTAATAATTTACATATATATATTTCGATATGTATATTCTAGTATTATGTTCTTTGTTTTATTATATCTCTTTGGATATTCGTGTTTTTATGCGAATGCAGGTATGTATATACAGTAGACTGTAATCCGTATTTTATATGGAAAACATTCTAGAAGGTGGATACCTCATCATGGCTTTTTCCATTTATTCTTAAATGGAAATGAGGTGTAAAATAAAGGAGAGGATAGCATGGTAAGAACCATGCCTCAATTGTTGACAAATGAAATTTTAATTCATTTGTTGCAACTATTGAAGCATGGTTGATACTTCTTTATTGTAAAAATTGTTTTACAAAACCTTTGTGAGGATTTTCTCTCACATGCTAGCCTTATTATTTCTTTAGGTCACCATTTACTTCACTCTCCTCTCCTTCTCTTGAGCTCGTCCACCTTCACCATCTATCTATTCTTTACACTCTCACGTGTTGAGAAACAAGAGAGGAGGTGAGAAAGTGAGATAGAAACACACTTTGAACCAATACACTACATCCCAGAGTCCTTAGACTAGCAAACTAAGTTCTCTAGTTGCTCCATAGACACTTAGTTTGGAGCTAGAGCCATGGACCACATTCCCCGGATGGATCATCTTCGATGGAGGAGGACCGACAAACAAACTAGATCTCGGAGGACCGAAGGAGCAAGCAAAAGAGATCAAGCTCGATCATGGAGGCCACTTGGAGATAAGGAAGAGGAGACAAGAACGAAGGACACAGATCTTTTGGTGAGACTCTTTTTCATAGTTAGATAGCTCCTCTAATGTTAGCTAGTTTAGGGTTTATGGTAGATCCGGTTAGTGGTTTTCATTTAGCGCCAGTTTTAAACCCCGATGAAAATTTTGTTCTGCAAATGGCCACGGTAGATGGCCAGGGCGCTAATGTAACCCAATAAGGTATCAGAGCTAGCCCATAAACCCTATACTATCAGTTTTAAACGATGTTAAAGTAACGAAACCGAAACAACTCCAAAACAATCCGTGAAATATTCAAGTTTCTGTCAAATTTAAAAAGTCTCCAAATTTTTTTTAAACAATTGCAGAAGGCTTCTCATATTGTAACTAGAACACCAGTAAAAAACGAGTCCCAAACTCCAAGACTTGGCCGGCGAGAATGCTAAATTTCCCGGTGTCGCCGGCCCTGTAGAGATTTTGGGTGTTGGAATTTTTTTGAGTGTTCTATACTCTTGAATATTGGTTCTCTGGTATTTTTTGTTTTTGCCCAGGTTGGATATTCTGTTATCTTAATGATTAGGGCAATACAGGATATTTCAAAGTCGTTATTTTAACGTCGTTTATAAGTTTCAGTGCATACATTACTATCTGCAGCCGTGAATGTCATTCGAGCGGTATAACCCGTCTAACTGCTATATATTCTTTTAGACGGGTTTGCGAACATGACATTCACGTTGATGTTCTGTGATTATGCTGATATTGTTGTTGGATTGTCGTGGTGGATAGACGGTGGTACAATGGTAGTAGTACAGTTTATATTCATTTGTACAATTGTTATTGCGGGGCGAGTGTCCGACATGTGGATAGCCGTTTCTGCCGTGATGTATATTATTTGATTGCGGCACGACCGGGTTGAGGTCTATGTCACCTTTGTACACATATATTTTTTTTTGCTGTACTAGGATTACTCCACGGTGGAGTGCTTGAATAGCCGGGTTCTAGAGGGCAACAAGCCCGCATCTCATGGCGTTGAGACGGAGGGGGCTTCACTCTAGAATTG